>CM067478.1:2941933-2957201 GCA_034552555.1 Semaprochilodus insignis
CTGGTAATTATTACTCTTTATAAAATGTCTTGGACTATAAGAAAATAGGCTGTGGGGTTTATCTGAGAATGCTCAGTCTATTCTGACTCTAGTTCCCTTGGTGTATGTCCGTTCATAGCCAGCAGAGGGCAGCATGTGTATATCACTTTGTTATTGCACTTAAAACTAAAAGAGTGTCTCAGAAATGCGAGACCAAGAACGTGGTCAGCGATGACCGGTCCAACACTGTGGTACAGGCCTTGTCTTGTATGTTCATGCTTCTGTGGAGTATGTGGTTGGTACCTTGGGACCTGAGTCTTCTCCGTACAGCGAAAATGAAGAACACAATTCCAATCAGAAGCAGCACCAGAACCACAGACACAACAGTGATCACAGAGGAAGCTGGAAATGCTGGAGAAACCGAATCATAGTTAGAGATTTACACACCTGTACTGATGATCTGATGATTTGAAAGCTAACAGTGCATGAGTAAAGAGACTTTGTGTGGACTGTGCATTATGTGATAGACCATATAGCAGAAGCTGAGGATAGTGTGGTATCAGTTGAGGATGTGGTTGACGCTGCACTTCAGGAAATATCTTTACTCAAGAAAATGTGTTTGGTAGATTATCTGATAGAAGTGAACCAGGAAATCAACCCGGTATTACGTTCCCACCTTTTGATGTCTCCAGTGAGAAGGTTCCAGCAGTTGTGCTTGCTGGTGATGAAGATGATGATGTCACTGCTGGAGCTTCTTCTGATAATGATAACAGGATAAGAACTTTGAAACGTTTTAATCAGACATTTCTTCTCCTGTCTTACAGACTAATCAGACATTTCCTCCCCTGCCTCTCAAACTAATCAGACATGACACTGATCCGCTGTCATGTTTTTGTACTAATGTACAATCTTAACCCCTGTACATATGGCTCGTTCATTTGTTTTCCTGTCCAATGTCAACCAGAGAAGGATAATTTCCCCTTTTGAGTTTTGCTTCCTCTGAATGCTTCTTCCTCTTTCTCTTATATTGTTTAACCCCTTGACACTGACAACCCGAGACACTCATTGGGGGCTTGGACCTGGATTTTCTCTAAAGCTGCTTTGTGACAACATCTGTTGTAAAAAGTGCCATAAGTAAACTTTGACTCGACTGTCTAAAGCCGAGTAAAGACCGAGACCGGGACACCTTGAGTCAAGACCAAGAGTTTTAGTAGTGAATCAAAGGGTATTGTTGGTGTGTACCATTACGTAGGGTTGTTATAAATGATCTGACTGCTATCCTGACACTGGGTGGTGGTTCTCTCCTGCTGCTGTGTGCAGTAAAAGAGCATTTGCACACGTCACTACACATACAGTATAGCAGACTAGAGAGGAATGGTGTGACCTTAAACTCAAAGGCCAAATGGCAGAGAGGACTGAGCCTGTCCAATGACTGTAAGGAAGGAGCAGCACAATGAAGATGAGGCTTATTAGTCGATAGCAAAAGAGAGGGCCGTGAGGACGCCTGGATAACAGTCCCCTGAGGAAGAGGATGCCTCGAGAGAGGACTGGGGGTTGCATGCAACTGAGGAGCGTGGGCTCCATGCCATGCTCATTTACGAGGATACTGGACCTCCTGAAACCCCTGCTGTGAAGAGAGCCCGGAATTGCCACCGGGGACTCTGCTTGGACTTTGTGAGGTTGCTGTAATGGCTACTAGTTTGCGATACTGATGGGTGTTTGGCCATGCAGGGCAGCTGCATGATGAAGCCCTTGGGGAAGTCTCACACTCGCAGGAGGACAGACTACAGTTGGGTAGAGATGGCAATGTGCCAGTAGTGGCAGGTACTTGAGCATGAGGTATTGCTAAGGTTATTGGTTTAGCTAAGCCTAACATCAGCACCACATCCCCTACAGTGTCAGCTCAGTCACTGCATGTACATGCATTACAGATATGACCAAACTGATTGGATAACAGTTTCATGAACCTGAGTATGGACAGGCTAAAGTCTTGGTGGTAGGCCCTAAAACACTGTCTGTGTTGATGGTGTTCAGCTCAAGTCATTAAATACCTTGGTTACATTTGAGCCCCATATTAAGTCACACGTTAAGACTCCATTTTATCAACTGTGTAATACGTGTGCAGTACTGATGCATCTACTCACCAGTGACTCTGAGGTTGACCTGTGTGATGTAAACCTTGTATCCATCGTCAGATGCCCAGTCTGATTCAGCTCCAAACCAGTATTCACCAGAGTCTCTCTCAGACAGGTCTATGATGCTCACGGTGAAGATCCGCTTGGCTCTGTCATCATGCAGAGCAAATTTTCCCTGCTTCATCCATCTTCCGCTTTCGTTAACTGATGTTTTATAAGCACAGCCGACATATCCCACTCTCCTACAGAGGAACTTGGGGCCACTGCTGTGGGACTGTGGGTATTTGCAGCTGATGTTCATTCTTCCTCCTACATAGCCGGACTCACTGATGCTCTTACTAAAGAATGTATCTGTTAAACACCAAAAATCAGGTGACAATCAGGTCAATCTCCTACATGAACCCCCATCAGGTCAATCTCCTACATGAACCTCCATCAGGTCAATCTCCTACATGAACCCCCATCAGGTCAATCTCCTACAAGAACCCCCACAGTTTATACAGCTCATTGTTAAATAAATAGTTGCACCCGGAAGGAATCGACCGACAGGAATGAAACGTGGTGGGTAGGTAGACAGAACAAACTACAGCGAACCTACTTGAAGTGCTATACTTCTCTTTAGAGACTCTATTCAGAGTCCTGCTTCTCTTTAAGTGGATACTGCCTGATGGACAAAACAGTCCATTTCCACCGTTCCATTTATTAGCCTTAAAGGAACAAAAAGGAAACGGTTGCAGTTGATGAGTTGAAACAAACGAAGAACCACAAAAGAGCAGTTATCTAAAGAACAGCTGCACCCAGAAGGAGGTGTGGGATTGCAGGTCTGTTGGGAAGGAAGATAAAGGACACCAGGATCAATAACTGATGATAAATTTAGACTGATATGATCAATATTTATTGAGCTACACATACAGAAGTCTGTCTCTCAGTATGGCGTCGGGACGCCGTGTTTGCTAACCCAACATGCCAGACGTCTCGGCATGGAGCTGTAGAGGTTCCTAATGGTGTCCTGTGATAATAGGACACGTTACTGCATCTGATGTGGTATTAAGGACAGTCGTCGTAAAGGTCTGCATGCATGTAGTCCTGTGTCGTGCAGTCGTCTACCAGTGGTGCTGGCTCAGTGGTTCTGTCTCTTCATGGTTCTGCTCACTCTGTCCCTCTACACTAGTCTCCTCCTGCTCCTGCTCACTCTGTCCCTCTACACTAGTCTCCTCCTGGTCCTGCTCACTCTGTCCTTCTACACTAGTCTCCTCCTGGTCCTGCTCACTCTGTCCCTCTACACTAGTCTCCTCCTGGTCCTGCTCACTCTGTCCCTCTACACTAGTCCCCTCTGGGTCCTGCTCACTCTGTTCCTCTACACTAGTCTCCTCCTGCTCCTGCTCACTCTGTCCCTCTACACTAGTCTCCTCCTGCTTCTGCTCACTCTGTCCCTCTACACTAGTCTCCTTCTGGTCCTGCTCACTCTGTCCCTCTACACTAGTCTCCTCCTGGTCCTGCTCACTCTGTCCCTCTACACTAGTCTCCTCCTGCTCCTGGTCACTCTGTCCCTCTACACTACTCCCTTCCTGGTCCTGCTCACTCTGTCCCTCTACACTAGTCTCCTCCTGCTCCTGCTCACTCTGTCCCTCTACACTACTCCCTTCCTGGTCTTGCTCACTCTGTCCCTCTACACTTGTCTCCTCCTGCTCCTGCTCACTCTGTCACTATACACTATCTTCCTCCTGGTCCTGTCCACTCTTTCCATCTACGCTTGTCTCCTCGTGCTCCTGCTCACTCTGTCCCTGTACACTAGCTTCGTCCTTCTTCTGCTCACTCTGTCCCTCTACACTAGCATCCTCCTGGTCCTGACCATTCTTTCCATCTACACTTGTCTCCTCTTGCCCCTGCTCACTCTGTCCCTCTACATTACCCCCTCTTGGTCCTGTACATTCTGTCCCTCTACCCTAGCTTCCTCCTGGTCCTGTCCACTCTGTCCCTCTACACTAGCCTCCTCCTGCTCACTCTGTTCCTCAGCTTCCCTGTCACACCTCTCCTCTGCCTGACAGTGTCAAGCCACCTCTCCTTCTTCTATTCCCACCTCCTGTTGCTGCACAGTGTTGCGTGCTGTAGATGCTGAAGCTGCTGGGAAGTGTTATTTTTGTTCATTTGCTGCCTCCGCCTCCAGTGTGTTAATAACCTTTCTGCACTCCCAAGCACTTTCATTTCTCTATGGGATAATCTTTCACAGAATTTTTGCTCTGAGTCATGTCCATCTGACACAAGAAACAGAGCAGGGGGGTGGGGCCTAGTCAGAGATGTGACAGAGCCAGCCTAGTGTCAATATAGAGGATGGCCCATGGGTCACTAGCTCTAACTACCTTAGTTAGCTAGCTATCTTCATCAGTCCTTGTATGACCAACAAGAGAAACATGATGTGGCTTCATAGCAAGACTATATCAAGGGCATCCCAAAAGTAGCAGTTTGGACTTTACCACTGGGTGCCGACATTAGCTAAATGACCTAGCTAACTAAACCCAGACAGCAAGCATTTAACTGTTTGGTGGATAAGGATGGCACTCCACCGACGTTTGCCACTGCTGGTCCATCCTTGGACAACTCAGATTATTGTTCTTTTTATGGGTTTTAATCTTCTCAAACAGTAATGATGACTTGTTGCTGAACACTGAAAACGATTTACTACACAAAATTGAAAGTGACGACAAAAGAAAGAACTGAATGAGAAAGAAATAAACTGGAATGTGAGTGAAAAGCCAGGGATGAAAGGAGTATCTTGTCTAATTGTCCGCCCAGAAATCACTCAGCAATTCACCAGTACACTGGCACCTTTGCCACCAGTGGGCCAACAGTTGGCCACTATCCTCTTGAAATGAGGCGTCTCCAAGCCCTCCAAGATCTTTGTAGTTCTTAATTTGTTTCAACTGCATCAACTGCAGCCATTTCTATCTTGTTTATTATAAGCTAACACACAAAGGCTGAGGAAATATACTGGAAGATTGTGATTGCTGGGAATTACGTCACTGCAGGAACAGTTCTAGAGAACTAAAAACTGCACATGCTTTTCCACAGTAGGCATTATCCACTCCGAGAGAAGCCAGACCCTGAATAGAGTCTCTTAAGAGAGATCCCCACTGATAGCAGTTAAAATGAGTAGGCATGTTCTACGTACTGCTATTTGTGAAAGCTCTTGCAAAACACCTGTCCTGCATTTCGTAATCTATAGGGCTCTGTATCTTTACATTCAGTGTAGCTGATGCTAGTGATGCTGGTAGTTCAGTATAGTAAGCAGCTGCAGTGGTGGGAGATACTCACCTTCCTCTACAGTCAGTTCCACTGGTGTGTAGACGTCTCGCTGCCTGTTTCTATCAGCTCCACACTGGTACGATCCAGAATCCTCTACAGTGAGGTCTCTGATCATCACCCAGAGCTCTGCAGAGCTGGTGTCATCAAACAGTGAGAACCTTCCTGTATTAGTCCACTCATTTTTACCTGCTGTCTTGATCTGATCAGCACAGTTTGGTGATGAACCCTTACAGAAGTACTTTTTGTTTGATGTGTATCTTCTATCATATCCACACTTGATGAGGACTCCTCCTCCTGGATATCCCGTCACTGTCCTGGATTCTCCTCCACCTACTAAAAGAGGACAAATGTCCATCTAAGTAAAGTCTTCATTAGACACTGCTGATAGTGATGATCATGTAGAAGCTCATCTCCTTACCTGAAACCAGGAAGAGGCTGAAGATGAGGAGGACCTTCATCCTGAGTTCAGGTTCAAAGACAGAGACCAGATATCAGAGGGCCTGAAACGTACACCCTGTCTATGTCTCTGTGTGACTTGATGACTGTTATGTATCTTCAGCTCACTCTGAACCAGAAACGGATGACACACTCACTTCCTGTATTGACCCTTAGTATAAAGAGGCTGTGAACTTCTCAAAGGCGCTGTGTGAAATGTGTATAGGAGAAGACAGTAAGCTGTACAACAAACAGTGGACTAGACTAGTCACGCAGCAGCCTCCAGGCATTTATTGATTGATTGATTGATTTATTGATTGATTGATTTCTCCTTTTTAATGTGTATGAAGCATTTTTGCTCTTGGTTATGCCTCTTGGTTTAATAGTCATCTACTGCTCTATTAGGGTTATTATCCTGGGAGTGCTCCAGTATTAGCGGTGTTGGTAAGTGGTGCATATACTCTACTGTTGGATATGAACGTTCACAAGCTGCTGCTGCTGGTGGTAAAAACAAAGAATATCACCCATTTTGAAAAACATGTTCATTTTATTGCATGCAGTTTGCACAGAAAGTGGACCTCTGCTGCCATCTACAGCACAGAGTGAGTAACTGAGGAGGAAATCACAGTTTGACTGAGCACCCTTGGGTTTCTCCATCTATAATGTAAATCTGATGAAATAGAGACCCCTTTATTAACCTTTTGATGGTGCTGAATTTTTATTCCTTTTATCTTCTTTGTTCAGCTTTTGGAATGATTTTTATCCGTTTTGAGCCCGGCAAATTCTTCCAAACAGTATTTTGGACTCTTGAACTTGTTTGGAAATACCAAAACAAAATTAGATCACTTCAAGGATATGCACGTTGGGTCTCCTGCGTTGAACGTGGATGTGATTTCTCCCAGAGTTGCGTGTCTGTTTGCACAAACAATTCCAGCCAGACACCACTGGTCACAATCATTAAGCCACTGTGGGCAGAATCTATTTACATACTGCTATCTCATAACTTTTGGCGGTGTAATAGCTCTGTATCACTGCTCACTGTTCACTGTTCACTGTTCTAAACTGAAGCAACGTCTTTACTAAAGAACACTTGAAGAACCATCTTTTGAAGTGTGTAGGTCTTATTTTCTGCCATCTAGTGGCTAAAGAGGGAACTGTGCAGGTGTATGAGTGGGTAATCTCAATAATCTGTATTGAATCATATAATAGTGATAATACTGAACAGTTTACAGAAGGCTGGGAATATGATCTTCTGCAGTAGGCATGTTTGGAAGTGCTCAGTACAAAAAACACTATGCCAACACAACACACATAAGAAGAATTGCTGCTCAGTTTCGTTGTACACTGTGCAATGACAATAAAGGCATCTTATTATCTTATCAAGAGGTTAAGGAATGGCAGTGATATCCTAAAACAAGGTGTGTCTAATTATTGAATATTTTAAAGATTGTTGTATAATTATTTTTCTGGTTTAACTATCATAGCCACACACTAAACAGCTCAACAGAATGTATTACAGCAACGAATCAACATTATATAATGTAAATAGTGCATAAAAATGAATGTGAACAAGAAACGGCTGTGGAACATCACAAACTATGAAATGCAGTATAGTACAGCACAGCATAAGTAAGAAAACATAACAAAACATAACATTTAAATAAAAATTTCCCCCAAAGTACATTTACCCAGGCGAGATAGTGAAAATGTCCGGCAGGCTCCCAAACATCTAACAACAGACAAGCTTTATGAACCAGATACACAGAACAGATTATACACCACATAGAAATATGTCCCCCACTTAGTAATCACAAAGCCACGCATTTCACATCCTGTTTTCCAGATTGCTTATGTCCTATTTCTAAAAATGTCACCGTCAATCCACATGGTATCCCAGCTATGGGATCTAACAAGGCGCCTAGCTAATGATGACCTCACTGGTAGTGAACTGAAAGATATTTATTTATAAAATTCTGATTTGTAGGGTGTTTTTTTTTTTTTCATTTTGAGCATTTTCTATAAATACTTGGTTCCCATGCTGCATTTGAGTCATACTGAAAACCGTCCTGCTTGTAAATTTCACATGAAAGTTCCAAAAATTCAAATTTGCAAGTGGAAAACTTGGGATTTTACATGTTACAAGAATTTGTAAGAGGTGAAATATATAATAAGCCCTTTTATATTTTCTATAAGTGAAAAACATAAAACCTGGCAGTGAATGTGAAAAAACTGGAGTATCTTATATAAGCTCTTTATCATGTGATGTTCATACCATCCAACAATCACCTAACAGAACTGAGCTGTATGCAACATTCCAGTGGGCACCTGAACAAAGCATAGCCTATTCATCTGATACAGCCACCTATTAACACCAGAGCTGGCCAAACACATATATGACTTTCACCCATTACATCATTATTGTTGTATGTGGATGGAAAGGTAAATACAGCGCTGCTTAAAAGTTTGTGAACCCTTCATGGTTTTATGATCTCCTACATAAATATGGCCTGAAATTTGATCATATCTTCGTTAAAATCATAATACATGAAGAGAACCCAATAAAACAAATAACCGCAACAGTTCCACCATGTTTTCAATCATTGAACACTGATATATTGAAACGACTTTGTAGGCAAAAGTATGTGAACCTCTAGAATGATCAGTTTGGTCCAGAGGTGACAATCAAGTGTGAGGGTGGCGTATCACATCAGCCTGAGTCAATGTGCAATGGGCTGATCACCAGTTGTAGGAACTTGAAGTTGGTTGAAGTCATTGCAGCTCAAGGGGGTCACACCAGTTCCGGAAAGTTCCTGAGGTTCGCATTCATTTTCCAGCAACGGCATTTCACGTTGGGTCACTTTGTTCAATAAATGAATGGAAAAATACACAATTGTTTGTGTTATTTTGTTTTTGGGGGGGGGTTCTTTGTTTCAGTTCCGAGTTAAACGAAGATCCAGGTCATATTTATGTAGAAATGAACACAATCATAGCAGGTTCACAAAGTTTCAAGCAGCTCTGTATAGAAATCCCATTTAACAAAAGGCCAGTCAGAAGCCCTGAATTACTCAGGGACCCCCGGGTTTCACTCACAGACATGTGGAGTAGGTTTTGATGGTAACTAAATATTAGAATAAATGGGATCCTGAACTTCATAGAGGCTTGTGTCTTGGTGAACATTGTTAGAGGCAGATTCAGAAGGATCTGAGGGCTTTGTAGGTACATTGGAAGAAGCTTCAGCAGGGTCAGGAAGTGGTCTTATGTCTGTTATGTTGTCATAGACAACAAAGGAAACCTGAAATCAGAGATTATAAATATATATACTGTTAATACAACGACAATGACTGGAACAATTTACAACAGTGATTCTTAATACATCTCTCAGGAACTACCACCAGGCAGTTATCAGTTCTAGATATTCTATTTTTCTAACTGGAGAGAAAACAGGATCAAGAATGGATTAAAAGTCAACTTGGTTAAAAGTTGATAGATTAAGAGTTTTATAGCCCATCCAGACCACCTCCCTTACTGCTAATGCCTACGATCATTTACACTTTAATGAATGGAAGACAAGTTTTTTGACATTTTGGGTGCAATATGTAAAATAATGAATGTAATGGTCCAAACTTCTTCAGTTGTTGTTTTTTTTTTTGCAGGCCAATGTTTCAGCTATTGAGGAATTACACTCATCATCGAAGGAACAGTTGCACAAACAGCTGCACCCAGAAGGAATTCACCAACAATGAAACTTAGTGGGTAGGTTTGACATTGTGAGACATGCTAATGATTCAGGTTTCACACTCAGCAGCACATGTGACGTAGGCAAGAATGGGCCTTATCGCTGTATCTGATTGACCCAACAGCCACGATTGCGGAAATTCAGCGAGCAGTGATGTCCTCCATGAGTCATCCTTTTAGTGCAGCACCATTGGCAGACGGCTGCACCACGCAGGACTACATGCACACAGACTGTTACCACGACTGTCCTTAACACCACATCAACGTCACCAAAGACTGCAATGGTGTCGTGCCAGAGTGTCATGGAGTGACTCAGAATGGCAGCGGGTCATCTTCAGTGACGAGTCCCGCTTTAGTCTTGGTGGAGACGACCAATGCAACGAATCTATGTGTGGAGGCACCGCGGTCAGCGCAAAGATGAACGGTTTGTGAGTCACTCCATGAGTCATCCTTGTATTGCCAGCACCATTGGCAGACGGCTGCACGATGCAGGACTACATGCACACAGACTGTTACGACAACTGTCCTTAACACCACGTCACCGTCACCAAAGACTGCAATGGCCAAAAACTTAGAATGGCAGCAGCTCATCTTCAGTGATGAGTCCTGCTTTTGTCTTGGTGGAGGTGAGCAACGAATCCATGCATGGAGGCACAACGGTCAACACCGACACAAGACAGATGAACAGTTGTTGTCATGCGTCGCACGTCCAGAAGGCCTGGTGTCACTCCACCTCCACCTCTACTGTACCATCTGCAGGAACTGTGTGATCATATTCAGGCTGCATGGGATGGATTATCACAGGACTCCATTAGGAACCTCTACAGCTCCATGCCGAGACGTCTGGCATGACATGTTAGCAAGCATGGTGGCCCGACTTCTGTATGTGTAGCTCAGTAAATATTGATCATATCAGTCTAAATTGATCATCATTTATTGATCCTGGTAACCTTTATCTTCCTTCCCAACAGCACGTCCTTCTGGGTGCAGCTGTTTTATGCATATCTAGTCCAAAAACGAAAACTGAAACGATAACTCATAACTCACCCTGTAGTTGTCTGAGGAGTCACTGGGTGGTTGGATTGGTGTTGAGTCTGGATCTGAAAAGATTATGTTAAATGAGTTATATATATATTTAAATATCAATAGACATAAAATGGCTTGAAGGGTAAACAGGCTATGGGGTTGACCTGAGAATGAGTTCACTCAGTTCACTCAGATCTCCTCTGATGCATGTTCACTTATAGCCAGCAGAGGGCAGCATCAGTCCATCACTGCTGTTCCACTTTAACTTGCACTGATACAATGCTCTAGGCTAAAACAATGTCTTTCAAACACGAGACCAAGAACGTGATCAGTGATGCATCACAATGCAGGACCTGACTTCATGACACATCCTGTCGTGGTGTAATAGCTGGTCATTTCAGTGTGTGGTTGGTACCTTGAGGCCTGAGTCTTTTTCGTATGACGAAGATTAAGATTCCAATCAGAAGCAGCGCCAGAGTCACAGACACCGCAGTGATCACAGAGGAAAGTGGAAATGCTGGTGATGGAGAAACAGTCACTATTAGAGACACAGACAGTAATCTCATCACTCGGAAGCTAACAGTGCATGAGTAGAGGCCTTTGTGGGTAAGGCGCATTGTGTGTTAGACCATGTAGCGCAAGCTGATGATGGTGTGGTTTCAACTGAGGATGTGGTTGGTAGCCATGACTGCACTAGAAGGCATGCAGGATACTGTATGTACCTGTTGGAACTCCTGAGGAATTCTGTGAGAGGTTTCCAGTGAGCGTAGATGTTGAAGGCGTGGTTGATTTGGTACTCTGTGGAATTGTTCTTGAAGGTGTTGAAGGTGATGATGTTGTTGCTGGAGCTTCTTGTTCGGGTGATGATAAAAAAGAGAAGAACATTTAAAGCTTGGATTTTTGGGTTTAATGCAGATATATTTTGTACAATTGTTACACTGGGGCTAAACTTGCTGAACCATCTTTGGCATTAGAGATTACCATCTCGCAATTTCTGACCTGCATGCAAGAATAACTTGTGAGAAAGAGCTTCATGGTTTTGCATTTCTAGTGAAATGGCTAGTAGAGATTAACTTAACCAAGCAACATGTGACCGATGTGACTTTTTCACACTTGAAATTAGTCAGTAGTACAAATGCTTGTTGCAAAAGCACCAGTATGTTGAGTTGAGGAACGGCCAGTGAGTATTTCAGTATGTCAAAATGAATTAAGCTTATGAAGGAGCTGATAAGGGCAGGACTGGTGGCCTGTCCAGGGTGTTTCCAGCACCCCCGGTGACCCAGAAGGATAAGAAGAATAAATGAATTAATGAATTAGCTAATGGTGACAATGAGGCCATGCCAGTAACAGTACGGCACTGAAGTCATTAAATTAAATAATAAATAATTTAGTTAATTAAATAATAAAGTTATTATTATTGTTTTCAGGCTTCTGAATGGCTGGTTCATGATTCTTCAGATTGTATCTTTCCATCTTCAGGTAGCTGGTCATCTTCTTTTACGTTCAACTTTTCCAAGCATAGTAGTCTTTTTTCCAGAATATGTCCAAAGCAAAATCTTCAGTTTGGGCATCCAGTGAGTGGTGAATCTTGATTTGGTCCTGGATCCATGAGAGTGCTTTCTTGTTGTCCAGGGTGCTCTCAAGTCTTCACCAACACCAAAGTTTAGAGTCATCTATATTTGTCCAGCTTTCACATTCATAGAGAACCTCAGAGAAGACCTCTGTCCAGACCAGTCTGGACTTTTCCGATCTTTGTTTGTAATTGTTGTTTTTTGTCAGGCGCAAGGAACTAGGCGCAACGCTAGCAGAGCTAAAAGTCAAAGGTGCTTTATTGAACAGACCGGAAGCTTTACACAACAACAAAGGACGAGCCAGCAATGCAAAGGGGAAATACCTGGACATGAGTGGTAGAGACAGGTGGAGGTCGAGAGCCAGGGAGACAAGCAGGCAGGCAGACAGAACCAGAGGGAAATAGCAAAGCGTGGTCAGAAGGACAGAAACAGAGTCAAAAACCAGCTAGGCTAACAACAGGCTAACAAACAAAGGGAGAAGTCGAAAAGAGGAGTCGGGAACGAAACAAGGTCAGAACCAGTAAGGAAAGATAGACGGATAGGAATGCTCAGAAATGCAACCTGGGTTGGCAAAACTTTGCGAGGAATGAAGGTGTGTGTGGGGTTTATAAACAGGAAGTACAGCTGAATCCAAACAGTATTCTGGAGACCTGGAGCGGAGGTGATTGGTAGACTACGGACATGTGGGTGTGACATCATTGGGTAGTGCACTCTGGGGAAATGGAGTCCGGGAGATCAGCGGTGTCAGGAAACCCGCAGATGTGACATTTTTAAAGATCTTTTCAAGCTCCTTCATCTTTGTTCTGCCAAGTGCCAAGCTGTGCCATTTCTTGTGTGGTGGATCCTTTGCTGTTAATAATCTACCCAAGTAGGAAAGGCTATCCACCATCTCCACATCATCTGCATCAATGGGAAGGTTAGCACTTCTGGCTGCCGTCATAATCTTAGCCTGCTTCATATTAAGTCCCATCTCACTCTATTCTTTTACCTTTGTCATAAGGGCCTTCAGGTCTTCCGCTACAAGTGTTGTATCATCTGCATGTCAAAGACACTGATGGCTATTCCACCAATCCTGAAACCTTGATTATTGTCCTCCAGTCCTGCTTCTCTCGTTATGTGGAAGGTTCTACGTAGAGGTTGAAAAGGAGTGGGGATAGTGGACAGCCTTTCTGCCGTGACCATGGCTTGTTAATCAATGTTTCCTCATTGGAACAATGAGATGCTCTGGTATTCCCATTTTCCTGAGAATGATTCATAATATTAGTTGGCCTACACAACTGGAGACTGCAGTAGTCACATGTTGACTTCTTTCTTGAACTCTTTGGCTTTCAGTGATCCAACAAACAGCCACATTGATGTCTCTTGTTCTTCTGCCTTTCCTGAAACATGTTTGCACTTCAGGCAGTTCTGTTTTGATGTAAGGTCCTAGTGCTCATTGAATGATCTTGAGCATGAGCTTACTGGTGAGTGATATGAGGGAAATTGTACGATAGTTTGCACTCTTTCCTGTCTCGCTTCGTTGGTATTGGACCTCTTTCCACTTGCCGGCAATTAAGCTGTTTCCCAGATGTGTTGCAGTGATTTGGACAGTACTGTAGCCAGATCATCTTCAGAATCCTGAAATATTTCAATCGCAGGGTTCTTGATTCCTTTTTTTTTCCTTTGGCAATAATCTTAAGGCCTCACCAACAAAAGTGTCTTGGTAATTGACATTTTGTTGTACAGGCCTTCTGTTTATACCCTCCCTCTTTTTACTATTTGGTTTCATCTGTGATGATTTGTCTGTTTACATCTCTGAAACTCTGAAAAACAACCCTTGTTTGTTCCCCTTTTCAGTACCTCTGTTGTTGTAGTATTGGTCTTTGTCCTTCTGGCTGGTTCTCTGGAATTCAAGGTTTAGTTCTTCTAAAGGAACGGTGTCCTTCTTGATTTTGGAATCTCTTCTCTATTTTGCAGTCTCCATTGTGTCATCAACAGTTTGATTCTTTCTCCTTTTCATTCTTCCAAGAACTCTCTGATACCTCTTTAATAGCCTTTTTGAGTTCCATTCATAGCTCATCTGGTTCTTTGTCTGTTTTGTTCAGCAGTTGAGAGAGATTCCTGATCAGTCCCGAGCCATGTCTTAAAATGGAGCAATTCAAATGGAGTTCTTCTATCTCTTGGTCCAAAGATGGTCTTTTTGGTTTCTGTAAGCTCCCCGGGTGTACAAATTTCACTTTGGTTGCTTGTAAATGAAAAAAGTCATTGTACTCACAGAAGATGATTAGCCATTCTCCTGCTTCATTCCAGTTTCTAAGACCTTCTTGTTTCCAAACTTAGCATTCACCAGCAGGTCTTGTCAATTTTGGGCATTAAATGTTTAGATTTTTCCATCACTTGCATACATTGTTGGGGCGTAAACCTAAATGACTGGAATGTTGGATGGTTGTGCATGAGATCATAGACATCAGCCGATCGTTCATAGCACTGGATCCAGTGACAGTCTTGTTAGCATCCTTACTGACACTGAAACTTCTTTGTTGTTTGTGACCCAGGTAGTAGGTGTGTTCCTAATCTAGTTCATCCCAAGAATGCTGATATGATCATTCGTAATTCATACACTCCTAAAATCTGACTGTGATTCTGTTTTTGCAGCTCTGAATCTTCATTTCTTGCTTGTCAACTTCAGCAATTATACTTCCCTAGGGTTTTGATCTAACTTTGTCATATGCACAAGCTGTACTCAGAAGTCCTTCCGACCTAAGAGTCCCATCTTCTGGGACCCAGCGTCTTGACAATCATGTGCATCAGAGGCGCAAAGACCTAAACTGCCTGGAGATTTAACTCCTTTAAGGATTCCCCATGACAGAAAGGTCTTAGCAGAGGTGCTAGACTAAGAAACTAAGTATCCAACCGGTATGTTTGATTTGTGGAACAGGACACTTATTTTGTCCGACTTGTACCAAGATGTGATATTTAATAAAAAGAGGGGTATAAAAATCTGAGGACTGAGTAGGTGCATAGAGCTGGTATTCGCAGATACTTATTGGTATTGTTATTGATAAATGATCAGGTTATCAACAGCGAAAAATTATTATTGGTGCA
>CM067478.1:2972659-2987821 GCA_034552555.1 Semaprochilodus insignis
CGGACAAAATAAGTGTCCTGTTCCACAAATCAAACATACCGGTTGGATACTTAGTTTCTTAGTCTAGCACCTCTGCTAAGACCTTTCTGTCATGGGGAATCCTTAAAGGAGTTAAATCTCCAGGCAGTTTAGGTCTTTGCGCCTCTGATGCACATGATTGTCAAGACGCTGGGTCCCAGAAGATGGGACTCTCAGGTCGGAAGGACTTCTGAGTACAGCTTGTGCATATGACAAAGTTAGATCAAAGCCCTAGGGAAGTGTAATTGCTGAAGTTGACAAGCAAGAAATGAAGATTCAAAGCTGCAAAAACAGAATCACAGTCAGATTTTAGGAGTGTATGAATTACGAATGATCATATCAGCATTCTTGGGATGAACTAGATTAGGAACACACCTACTACCTGGGTCACAAACAACAAAGAAGTTTCAGTGTCAGTAAGGATGCTAACAAGACTGTCACTCGATCCAGTGCTATGAACGATCGGCTGATGTCGATGATTTCATGCACAACCATCCAACATTCCAGTCATTTAGGTTTACGCCCCAACAATGTATGCAAGTGATGGAAAAATCTAAACATTTAATGCCCAAAATTGACAAGACCTGCTGGTGAATGCTAAGTTTGGAAACAAGAAGGTCTTAGAAACTGGAATGAAGCAGGAGAATGGCTAATCATCTTCTGTGAGTACAATGACTTTTTTCATTTACAAGCAACCAAAGTGAAATTTGTACACCCGGGGAGCTTACAGAAACCAAAAAGACCATCTTTGGACCAAGAGATAGAAGAACTCCATTTGAATTGCTCCATTTTAAGACATGGCTCGGGACTGATCAGGAATCTCTCTCAACTGCTGAACAAAACAGACAAAGAACCAGATGAGCTATGAATGGAACTCAAAAAGGCTATTAAAGAGGTATCAGAGAGTTCTTGGAAGAATGAAAAGGAGAAAGAATCAAACTGTTGATGACACAATGGAGACTGCAAAATAGAGAAGAGATTCCAAAATCAAGAAGGACACCGTTCCTTTAGAAGAACTAAACCTTGAATTCCAGAGAACCAGCCAGAAGGACAAAGACCAATACTACAACAACAGAGGTACTGAAAAGGGGAACAAACAAGGGTTGTTTTTCAGAGTTTCAGAGATGTAAACAGACAAATCATCACAGATGAAACCAAATAGTAAAAAGAGGGAGGGTATAAACAGAAGGCCTGTACAACAAAATGTCAATTACCAAGACACTTTTGTTGGTGAGGCCTTAAGATTATTGCCAAAGGAAAAAAAAAGGAATCAAGAACCCTGCGATTGAAATATTTCAGGATTCTGAAGATGATCTGGCTACAGTACTGTCCAAATCACTGCAACACATCTGGGAAACAGCTTAATTGCCGGCAAGTGGAAAGAGGTCCAATACCAACGAAGCGAGACAGGAAAGAGTGCAAACTATCGTACAATTTCCCTCATATCACTCACCAGTAAGCTCATGCTCAAGATCATTCAATGAGCACTAGGACCTTACATCAAAACAGAACTGCCTGAAGTGCAAACATGTTTCAGGAAAGGCAGAAGAACAAGAGACATCAATGTGGCTGTTTGTTGGATCACTGAAAGCCAAAGAGTTCAAGAAAGAAGTCAACATGTGACTACTGCAGTCTCCAGTTGTGTAGGCCAACTAATATTATGAATCATTCTCAGGAAAATGGGAATACCAGAGCATCTCATTGTTCCAATGAGGAAACATTGATTAACAAGCCATGGTCACGGCAGAAAGGCTGTCCACTATCCCCACTCCTTTTCAACCTCTACGTAGAACCTTCCACATAACGAGAGAAGCAGGACTGGAGGACAATAATCAAGGTTTCAGGATTGGTGGAATAGCCATCAGTGTCTTTGACATGCAGATGATACAACACTTGTAGCGGAAGACCTGAAGGCCCTTATGACAAAGGTAAAAGAATAGAGTGAGATGGGACTTAATATGAAGCAGGCTAAGATTATGACGGCAGCCAGAAGTGCTAACCTTCCCATTGATGCAGATGATGTGGAGATGGTGGATAGCCTTTCCTACTTGGGTAGATTATTAACAGCAAAGGATCCACCACACAAGAAATGGCACAGCTTGGCACTTGGCAGAACAAAGATGAAGGAGCTTGAAAAGATCTTTAAAAATGTCACATCTGCGGGTTTCCTGACACCGCTGATCTCCCGGACTCCATTTCCCCAGAGTGCACTACCCAATGATGTCACACCCACATGTCCGTAGTCTACCAATCACCCCCGCTCCAGGTCTCCAGAATACTGTTTGGATTCAGCTGTACTTCCTGTTTATAAACCCCACACACACCTTCATTCCTCGCAAAGTTTTGCCAACCCAGGTTGCATTTCTGAGCATTCCTATCCGTCTATCTTTCCTTACTGGTTCTGACCTTGTTTCGTTCCCGACTCCTCTTTTCGACTTCTCCCTTTGTTTGTTAGCCTGTTGTTAGCCTAGCTGGTTTTTGACTCTGTTTCTGTCCTTCTGACCACGCTTTGCTATTTCCCTCTGGTTCTGTCTGCCTGCCTGCTTGTCTCCCTGGCTCTCGACCTCCACCTGTCTCTACCACTCATGTCCAGGTATTTCCCCTTTGCATTGCTGGCTCGTCCTTTGTTGTTGTGTAAAGCTTCCGGTCTGTTCAATAAAGCACCTTTGACTTTTAGCTCTGCTAGCGTTGCGCCTAGTTCCTTGCGCCTGACAAAAAACAACAATTACAAACAAAGATCGGAAAAGTCCAGACTGGTCTGGACAGAGGTCTTCTCTGAGGTTCTCTATGAATGTGAAAGCTGGACAAATATAGGTGACTCTAAACTTTGGTGTTGGTGAAGACTTGAGAGCACCCTGGACAACAAGAAAGCACTCTCATGGATCCAGGACCAAATCAAGATTCACCACTCACTGGATGCCCAAACTGAAGATTTTGCTTTGGACATATTCTGGAAAAAAGACTACTATGCTTGGAAAAGTTGAACGTAAAAGAAGATGACCAGCTACCTGAAGATGGAAGGATACAATCTGAAGAATCCTGAACCAGCCATTCAGAAGCCTGAAAACAATAATAATAACTTTATTATTTAATTAACTAAATTATTTATTATTTAATTTAATGACTTCAGTGCCGTACTGTTACTGGCATGGCCTCATTGTCACCATTAGCTAATTCATTAATTCATTTATTCTTCTTATCCTTCTGGGTCACCGGGGGTGCTGGAAACACCCTGGACAGGCCACCAGTCCTGCCCTTATCAGCTCCTTCATAAGCTTAATTCATTTTGACATACTGAAATACTCACTGGACGTTCCTCAACTCAACATACTGGTGCTTTTGCAACAAGCATTTGTACTACTGACTAATTTCAAGTGTGAAAAAGTCACATCGGTCACATGTTGCTTGGTTAAGTTAATCTCTACTAGCCATTTCACTAGAAATGCAAAACCATGAAGCTCTTTCTCACAAGTTATTCTTGCATGCAGGTCAGAAATTGCGAGATGGTAATCTCTAATGCCAAAGATGGTTCAGCAAGTTTAGCCCCAGTGTAACAATTGTACAAAATATATCTGCATTAAACCCAAAAATCCAAGCTTTAAATGTTCTTCTCTTTTTTATCATCACCCGAACAAGAAGCTCCAGCAACAACATCATCACCTTCAACACCTTCAAGAACAATTCCACAGAGTACCAAATCAACCACGCCTTCAACATCTACGCTCACTGGAAACCTCTCACAGAATTCCTCAGGAGTTCCAACAGGTACATACAGTATCCTGCATGCCTTCTAGTGCAGTCATGGCTACCAACCACATCCTCAGTTGAAACCACACCATCATCAGCTTGCGCTACATGGTCTAACACACAATGCGCCTTACCCACGAAGGCCTCTACTCATGCACTGTTAGCTTCCGAGTGATGAGATTACTGTCTGTGTCTCTAATAGTGACTGTTTCTCCATCACCAGCATTTCCACTTTCCTCTGTGATCACTGCGGTGTCTGTGACTCTGGCGCTGCTTCTGATTGGAATCTTAATCTTCGTCATACGAAAAAGACTCAGGCCTCAAGGTACCAACCACACACTGAAATGACCAGCTATTACACCACGACAGGATGTGTCATGAAGTCAGGTCCTGCATTGTGATGCATCACTGATCACGTTCTTGGTCTCGTGTTTGAAAGACATTGTTTTAGCCTAGAGCATTGTATCAGTGCAAGTTAAAGTGGAACAGCAGTGATGGACTGATGCTGCCCTCTGCTGGCTATAAGTGAACATGCATCAGAGGAGATCTGAGTGAACTGAGTGAACTCATTCTCAGGTCAACCCCATAGCCTGTTTACCCTTCAAGCCATTTTATGTCTATTGATATTTAAATATATATATAACTCATTTAACATAATCTTTTCAGATCCAGACTCAACACCAATCCAACCACCCAGTGACTCCTCAGACAACTACAGGGTGAGTTATGAGTTATCGTTTCAGTTTTCGTTTTTGGACTAGATATGCATAAAACAGCTGCACCCAGAAGGACGTGCTGTTGGGAAGGAAGATAAAGGTTACCAGGATCAATAAATGATGATCAATTTAGACTGATATGATCAATATTTACTGAGCTACACATACAGAAGTCGGGCCACCATGCTTGCTAACATGTCATGCCAGACGTCTCGGCATGGAGCTGTAGAGGTTCCTAATGGAGTCCTGTGATAATCCATCCCATGCAGCCTGAATATGATCACACAGTTCCTGCAGATGGTACAGTAGAGGTGGAGGTGGAGTGACACCAGGCCTTCTGGACGTGCGACGCATGACAACAACTGTTCATCTGTCTTGTGTCGGTGTTGACCGTTGTGCCTCCATGCATGGATTCGTTGCTCACCTCCACCAAGACAAAAGCAGGACTCATCACTGAAGATGAGCTGCTGCCATTCTAAGTTTTTGGCCATTGCAGTCTTTGGTGACGGTGACGTGGTGTTAAGGACAGTCGTCGTAACAGTCTGTGTGCATGTAGTCCTGCATCGTGCAGCCGTCTGCCAATGGTGCTGGCAATACAAGGATGACTCATGGAGTGACTCACAAACCGTTCATCTTTGCGCTGACCGCGGTGCCTCCACACATAGATTCGTTGCATTGGTCGTCTCCACCAAGACTAAAGCGGGACTCGTCACTGAAGATGACCCGCTGCCATTCTGAGTCACTCCATGACACTCTGGCACGACACCATTGCAGTCTTTGGTGACGTTGATGTGGTGTTAAGGACAGTCGTGGTAACAGTCTGTGTGCATGTAGTCCTGCGTGGTGCAGCCGTCTGCCAATGGTGCTGCACTAAAAGGATGACTCATGGAGGACATCACTGCTCGCTGAATTTCCGCAATCGTGGCTGTTGGGTCAATCAGATACAGCGATAAGGCCCATTCTTGCCTACGTCACATGTGCTGCTGAGTGTGAAACCTGAATCATTAGCATGTCTCACAATGTCAAACCTACCCACTAAGTTTCATTGTTGGTGAATTCCTTCTGGGTGCAGCTGTTTGTGCAACTGTTCCTTCGATGATGAGTGTAATTCCTCAATAGCTGAAACATTGGCCTGCAAAAAAAAAAACAACAACTGAAGAAGTTTGGACCATTACATTCATTATTTTACATATTGCACCCAAAATGTCAAAAAACTTGTCTTCCATTCATTAAAGTGTAAATGATCGTAGGCATTAGCAGTAAGGGAGGTGGTCTGGATGGGCTATAAAACTCTTAATCTATCAACTTTTAACCAAGTTGACTTTTAATCCATTCTTGATCCTGTTTTCTCTCCAGTTAGAAAAATAGAATATCTAGAACTGATAACTGCCTGGTGGTAGTTCCTGAGAGATGTATTAAGAATCACTGTTGTAAATTGTTCCAGTCATTGTCGTTGTATTAACAGTATATATATTTATAATCTCTGATTTCAGGTTTCCTTTGTTGTCTATGACAACATAACAGACATAAGACCACTTCCTGACCCTGCTGAAGCTTCTTCCAATGTACCTACAAAGCCCTCAGATCCTTCTGAATCTGCCTCTAACAATGTTCACCAAGACACAAGCCTCTATGAAGTTCAGGATCCCATTTATTCTAATATTTAGTTACCATCAAAACCTACTCCACATGTCTGTGAGTGAAACCAGGGGGTCCCTGAGTAATTCAGGGCTTCTGATTGGCCTTTTGTTAAATGGGATTTCTATACAGAGCTGCTTGAAACTTTGTGAACCTGCTATGATTGTGTTCATTTCTACATAAATATGACCTGGATCTTCGTTTAACTCGGAACTGAAACAAAGAACCCCCCCCCAAAAACAAAATAACACAAACAATTGTGTATTTTTCCATTCATTTATTGAACAAAGTGACCCAACGTGAAATGCCGTTGCTGGAAAATGAATGCGAACCTCAGGAACTTTCCGGAACTGGTGTGACCCCCTTGAGCTGCAATGACTTCAACCAACTTCAAGTTCCTACAACTGGTGATCAGCCCATTGCACATTGACTCAGGCTGATGTGATACGCCACCCTCACACTTGATTGTCACCTCTGGACCAAACTGATCATTCTAGAGGTTCACATACTTTTGCCTACAAAGTCGTTTCAATATATCAGTGTTCAATGATTGAAAACATGGTGGAACTGTTGCGGTTATTTGTTTTATTGGGTTCTCTTCATGTATTATGATTTTAACGAAGATATGATCAAATTTCAGGCCATATTTATGTAGGAGATCATAAAACCATGAAGGGTTCACAAACTTTTAAGCAGCGCTGTATTTACCTTTCCATCCACATACAACAATAATGATGTAATGGGTGAAAGTCATATATGTGTTTGGCCAGCTCTGGTGTTAATAGGTGGCTGTATCAGATGAATAGGCTATGCTTTGTTCAGGTGCCCACTGGAATGTTGCATACAGCTCAGTTCTGTTAGGTGATTGTTGGATGGTATGAACATCACATGATAAAGAGCTTATATAAGATACTCCAGTTTTTTCACATTCACTGCCAGGTTTTGTGTTTTTCACTTACTGAAAATATAAAAGGGCTTATAATATATTTCACCTCTTACAAATTCTTGTAACATGTAAAATTCCAAGTTTTCCACTTGCAAATATGAATTTTTGGAACTTTCATGTGAAATTTACAAGCAGGACGGTTTTCAGTATGAATCAAATGCAGCATGGGAACCAAGTATTTATAGAAAATGCTCAAAATGAAAAAAAAAAAAACACCCTACAAATCAGAATTTTATAAATAAATATCTTTCAGTTCACTACCAGTGAGGTCATCATTAGCTAGGCGCCTTGTTAGATCCCATAGCTGGGATACCATGTGGATTGACGGTGACATTTTTAGAAATAGGACATAAGCAATCTGGAAAACAGGATGTGAAATGCGTGGCTTTGTGATTACTAAGTGGGGGACATATTTCTATGTGGTGTATAATCTGTTCTGTGTATCTGGTTCATAAAGCTTGTCTGTTGTTAGATGTTTGGGAGCCTGCCGGACATTTTCACTATCTCGCCTGGGTAAATGTACTTTGGGGGAAATTTTTATTTAAATGTTATGTTTTGTTATGTTTTCTTACTTATGCTGTGCTGTACTATACTGCATTTCATAGTTTGTGATGTTCCACAGCCGTTTCTTGTTCACATTCTGTTTTATTTTTGTTATGCACTATTTACATTACATAATGTTGATTCGTTGCTGTAATACATTCTGTTGAGCTGTTTAGTGTGTGGCTATGATAGTTAAACCAGAAAAATAATTATACAACAATCTTTAAAATATTCAATAATTAGACACACCTTGTTTTAGGATATCACTGCCATTCCTTAACCTCTTGATAAGATAATAAGATGCCTTTATTGTCATTGCACAGTGTACAACGAAACTGAGCAGCAATTCTTCTTATGTGTGTTGTGTTGGCATAGTGTTTTTTGTACTGAGCACTTCCAAACATGCCTACTGCAGAAGATCATATTCCCAGCCTTCTGTAAACTGTTCAGTATTATCACTATTATATGATTCAATACAGATTATTGAGATTACCCACTCATACACCTGCACAGTTCCCTCTTTAGCCACTAGATGGCAGAAAATAAGACCTACACACTTCAAAAGATGGTTCTTCAAGTGTTCTTTAGTAAAGACGTTGCTTCAGTTTAGAACAGTGAACAGTGAACAGTGAGCAGTGATACAGAGCTATTACACCGCCAAAAGTTATGAGATAGCAGTATGTAAATAGATTCTGCCCACAGTGGCTTAATGATTGTGACCAGTGGTGTCTGGCTGGAATTGTTTGTGCAAACAGACACGCAACTCTGGGAGAAATCACATCCACGTTCAACGCAGGAGACCCAACGTGCATATCCTTGAAGTGATCTCATTTTGTTTTGGTATTTCCAAACAAGTTCAAGAGTCCAAAATACTGTTTGGAAGAATTTGCCGGGCTCAAAACGGATAAAAATCATTCCAAAAGCTGAACAAAGAAGATAAAAGGAATAAAAATTCAGCACCATCAAAAGGTTAATAAAGGGGTCTCTATTTCATCAGATTTACATTATAGATGGAGAAACCCAAGGGTGCTCAGTCAAACTGTGATTTCCTCCTCAGTTACTCACTCTGTGCTGTAGATGGCAGCAGAGGTCCACTTTCTGTGCAAACTGCATGCAATAAAATGAACATGTTTTTCAAAATAGGTGATTTTCTTTTTTTTACCACCACCAGCAGCAGCTTGTGAACGTTCATATCCAACAGTAGAGTATATGCACCACTTACCAACACCGCTAATACTGGAGCACTCCCAGGATAATAACCCTAATAGAGCAGTAGATGACTATTAAACCAAGAGGCATAACCAAGAGCAAAAATGCTTCATACACATTAAAAAGGAGAAATCAATCAATCAATAAATCAATCAATCAATCAATAAATGCCTGGAGGCTGCTGCGTGACTAGTCTAGTCCACTGTTTGTTGTACAGCTTACTGTCTTCTCCTATACACATTTCACACAGCGCCTTTGAGAAGTTCACAGCCTCTTTATACTAAGGGTCAATACAGGAAGTGAGTGTGTCATCCGTTTCTGGTTCAGAGTGAGCTGAAGATACATAACAGTCATCAAGTCACACAGAGACATAGACAGGGTGTACGTTTCAGGCCCTCTGATATCTGGTCTCTGTCTTTGAACCTGAACTCAGGATGAAGGTCCTCCTCATCTTCAGCCTCTTCCTGGTTTCAGGTAAGGAGATGAGCTTCTACATGATCATCACTATCAGCAGTGTCTAATGAAGACTTTACTTAGATGGACATTTGTCCTCTTTTAGTAGGTGGAGGAGAATCCAGGACAGTGACGGGATATCCAGGAGGAGGAGTCCTCATCAAGTGTGGATATGATAGAAGATACACATCAAACAAAAAGTACTTCTGTAAGGGTTCATCACCAAACTGTGCTGATCAGATCAAGACAGCAGGTAAAAATGAGTGGACTAATACAGGAAGGTTCTCACTGTTTGATGACACCAGCTCTGCAGAGCTCTGGGTGATGATCAGAGACCTCACTGTAGAGGATTCTGGATCGTACCAGTGTGGAGCTGATAGAAACAGGCAGCGAGACGTCTACACACCAGTGGAACTGACTGTAGAGGAAGGTGAGTATCTCCCACCACTGCAGCTGCTTACTATACTGAACTACCAGCATCACTAGCATCAGCTACACTGAATGTAAAGATACAGAGCCCTATAGATTACGAAATGCAGGACAGGTGTTTTGCAAGAGCTTTCACAAATAGCAGTACGTAGAACATGCCTACTCATTTTAACTGCTATCAGTGGGGATCTCTCTTAAGAGACTCTATTCAGGGTCTGGCTTCTCTCGGAGTGGATAATGCCTACTGTGGAAAAGCATGTGCAGTTTTTAGTTCTCTAGAACTGTTCCTGCAGTGACGTAATTCCCAGCAATCACAATCTTCCAGTATATTTCCTCGGCCTTTGTGTGTTAGCTTATAATAAACAAGATAGAAATGGCTGCAGGTGATGCAGTTGAAACAAATTAAGAACTACAAAGATCTTGGAGGGCTTGGAGACGCCTCATTTCAAGAGGATAGTGGCCAACTGTTGGCCCACTGGTGGCAAAGGTGCCAGTTTACTGGTGAATTGCTGAGTGATTTCTGGGCGGACAATTAGACAAGATACTCCTTTCATCCCTGGCTTTTCACTCATATTCCAGTTTATTTCTTTCTCATTCAGTTCTTTCTTTTGTCGTCACTTTCAATTTTGTGTAGTAAATCGTTTTCAGTGTTCAGCAACAAGTCATCATTACTGTTTGAGAAGATTAAAACCCATAAAAAGAACAATAATCTGAGTTGTCCAAGGATGGACCAGCAGTGGCAAACGTCGGTGGAGTGCCATCCTTATCCACCAAACAGTTAAATGCTTGCTGTCTGGGTTTAGTTAGCTAGGTCATTTAGCTAATGTCGGCACCCAGTGGTAAAGTCCAAACTGCTACTTTTGGGATGCCCTTGATATAGTCTTGCTATGAAGCCACATCATGTTTCTCTTGTTGGTCATACAAGGACTGATGAAGATAGCTAGCTAACTAAGGTAGTTAGAGCTAGTGACCCATGGGCCATCCTCTATATTGACACTAGGCTGGCTCTGTCACATCTCTGACTAGGCCCCACCCCCCTGCTCTGTTTCTTGTGTCAGATGGACATGACTCAGAGCAAAAATTCTGTGAAAGATTATCCCATAGAGAAATGAAAGTGCTTGGGAGTGCAGAAAGGTTATTAACACACTGGAGGCGGAGGCAGCAAATGAACAAAAATAACACTTCCCAGCAGCTTCAGCATCTACAGCACGCAACACTGTGCAGCAACAGGAGGTGGGAATAGAAGAAGGAGAGGTGGCTTGACACTGTCAGGCAGAGGAGAGGTGTGACAGGGAAGCTGAGGAACAGAGTGAGCAGGAGGAGGCTAGTGTAGAGGGACAGAGTGAGCAGGAGGAGACTAGTGTAGTGGGACAGAGTGGACAGGACCAGGAGGAAGCTAGTGTAGAGGGACAGAATGTACAGGACCAAGAGGGGGTAATGTAGAGGGACAGAGTGAGCAGGGGCAAGAGGAGACAAGTGTAGATGGAAAGAATGGTCAGGACCAGGAGGATGCTAGTGTAGAGTGACAGAGTGAGCAGAAGAAGGACGAAGCTAGTGTAGAGGGACAGAGTGAGCAGGAGCACGAGGAGACAAGCGTAGATGGAAAGAGTGGACAGGACCAGGAGGAAGATAGTGTATAGTGACAGAGTGAGCAGGAGCAGGAGGAGACAAGTGTAGAGGGACAGAGTGAGCAAGACCAGGAAGGGAGTAGTGTAGAGGGACAGAGTGAGCAGGAGCAGGAGGAGACTAGTGTAGAGGGACAGAGTGAGCAGGACCAGGAAGGGAGTAGTGTAGAGGGACAGAGTGACCAGGAGCAGGAGGAGACTAGTGTAGAGGGACAGAGTGAGCAGGACCAGGAGGAGACTAGTGTAGAGGGACAGAGTGAGCAGGACCAGAAGGAGACTAGTGTAGAGGGACAGAGTGAGCAGAAGCAGGAGGAGACTAGTGTAGAGGGACAGAGTGAGCAGGAGCAGGAGGAGACTAGTGTAGAGGAACAGAGTGAGCAGGACCCAGAGGGGACTAGTGTAGAGGGACAGAGTGAGCAGGACCAGGAGGAGACTAGTGTAGAGGGACAGAGTGAGCAGGACCAGGAGGAGACTAGTGTAGAAGGACAGAGTGAGCAGGACCAGGAGGAGACTAGTGTAGAGGGACAGAGTGAGCAGGAGCAGGAGGAGACTAGTGTAGAGGGACAGAGTGAGCAGAACCATGAAGAGACAGAACCACTGAGCCAGCACCACTGGTAGACGACTGCACGACACAGGACTACATGCATGCAGACCTTTACGACGACTGTCCTTAATACCACATCAGATGCAGTAACGTGTCCTATTATCACAGGACACCATTAGGAACCTCTACAGCTCCATGCCGAGACGTCTGGCATGTTGGGTTAGCAAACACGGCGTCCCGACGCCATACTGAGAGACAGACTTCTGTATGTGTAGCTCAATAAATATTGATCATATCAGTCTAAATTTATCATCAGTTATTGATCCTGGTGTCCTTTATCTTCCTTCCCAACAGACCTGCAATCCCACACCTCCTTCTGGGTGCAGCTGTTCTTTAGATAACTGCTCTTTTGTGGTTCTTCGTTTGTTTCAACTCATCAACTGCAACCGTTTCCTTTTTGTTCCTTTAAGGCTAATAAATGGAACGGTGGAAATGGACTGTTTTGTCCATCAGGCAGTATCCACTTAAAGAGAAGCAGGACTCTGAATAGAGTCTCTAAAGAGAAGTATAGCACTTCAAGTAGGTTCGCTGTAGTTTGTTTGTCTACCTACCCACCACGTTTCATTCCTGTCGGTCGATTCCTTCCGGGTGCAACTATTTATTTAACAATGAGCTGTATAAACTGTGGGGGTTCTTGTAGGAGATTGACCTGATGGGGGTTCATGTAGGAGATTGACCTGATGGAGGTTCATGTAGGAGATTGACCTGATGGGGGTTCATGTAGGAGATTGACCTGATTGTCACCTGATTTTTGGTGTTTAACAGATACATTCTTTAGTAAGAGCATCAGTGAGTCCGGCTATGTAGGAGGAAGAATGAACATCAGCTGCAAATACCCACAGTCCCACAGCAGTGGCCCCAAGTTCCTCTGTAGGAGAGTGGGATATGTCGGCTGTGCTTATAAAACATCAGTTAACGAAAGCGGAAGATGGATGAAGCAGGGAAAATTTGCTCTGCATGATGACAGAGCCAAGCGGATCTTCACCGTGAGCATCATAGACCTGTCTGAGAGAGACTCTGGTGAATACTGGTTTGGAGCTGAATCAGACTGGGCATCTGACGATGGATACAAGGTTTACATCACACAGGTCAACCTCAGAGTCACTGGTGAGTAGATGCGTCAGTACTGCACACGTATTACACAGTTGATAAAATGGAGTCTTAACGTGTGACTTAATATGGGGCTCAAATGTAACCAAGGTATTTAATGACTTGAGCTGAACACCATCAACACAGACAGTGTTTTAGGGCCTACCACCAAGACTTTAGCCTGTCCATACTCAGGTTCATGAAACTGTTATCCAATCAGTTTGGTCATATCTGTAATGCATGTACATGCAGTGACTGAGATGACACTGTAGGGGATGTGGTGCTGATGTTAGGCTTAGCTAAACCAATAACCTTAGCAATACCTCATGCTCAAGTACCTGCCACTACTGGCACATTGCCATCTCTACCCAACTGTAGTCTGTCCTCCTGCGAGTGTGAGACTTCCCCAAGGGCTTCATCATGCAGCTGCCCTGCATGGCCAAACACCCATCAGTATCGCAAACTAGTAGCCATTACAGCAACCTCACAAAGTCCAAGCAGAGTCCCCGGTGGCAATTCCGGGCTCTCTTCACAGCAGGGGTTTCAGGAGGTCCAGTATCCTCGTAAATGAGCATGGCATGGAGCCCACGCTCCTCAGTTGCATGCAACCCCCAGTCCTCTCTCGAGGCATCCTCTTCCTCAGGGGACTGTTATCCAGGCGTCCTCACGGCCCTCTCTTTTGCTATCGACTAATAAGCCTCATCTTCATTGTGCTGCTCCTTCCTTATAGTCATTGGACAGGCTCAGTCCTCTCTGCCATTTGGCCTTTGAGTTTAAGGTCACACCATTCCTCTCTAGTCTGCTATACTGTATGTGTAGTGACGTGTGCAAATGCTCTTTTACTGCACACAGCAGCAGGAGAGAACCACCACCCAGTGTCAGGATAGCAGTCAGATCATTTATAACAACCCTACGTAATGGTACACACCAACAATACCCTTTGATTCACTACTAAAACTCTTGGTCTTGACTCAAGGTGTCCCGGTCTCGGTCTTTACTCGGCTTTAGACAGTCGAGTCAAAGTTTACTTATATGGCACTTTTTACAACAGATGTTGTCACAAAGCAGCTTTAGAGAAAATCCAGGTCCAAGCCCCCAATGAGTGTCTCGGGTTGTCAGTGTCAAGGGGTTAAACAATATAAGAGAAAGAGGAAGAAGCATTCAGAGGAAGCAAAACTCAAAAGGGGAAATTATCCTTCTCTGGTTGACATTGGACAGGAAAACAAATGAACGAGCCATATGTACAGGGGTTAAGATTGTACATTAGTACAAAAACATGACAGCGGATCAGTGTCATGTCTGATTAGTTTGAGAGGCAGGGGAGGAAATGTCTGATTAGTCTGTAAGACAGGAGAAGAAATGTCTGATTAAAACGTTTCAAAGTTCTTATCCTGTTATCATTATCAGAAGAAGCTCCAGCAGTGACATCATCATCTTCATCACCAGCAAGCACAACTGCTGGAACCTTCTCACTGGAGACATCAAAAGGTGGGAACGTAATACCGGGTTGATTTCCTGGTTCACTTCTATCAGATAATCTACCAAACACATTTTCTTGAGTAAAGATATTTCCTGAAGTGCAGCGCCAACCACATCCTCAACTGATACCACACTATCCTCAGCTTCTGCTATATGGTCTATCACATAATGCACAGTCCACACAAAGTCTCTTTACTCATGCACTGTTAGCTTTCAAATCATCAGATCATCAGTACAGGTGTGTAAATCTCTAACTATGATTCGGTTTCTCCAGCATTTCCAGCTTCCTCTGTGATCACTGTTGTGTCTGTGGTTCTGGTGCTGCTTCTGATTGGAATTGTGTTCTTCATTTTCGCTGTACGGAGAAGACTCAGGTCCCAAGGTACCAACCACATACTCCACAGAAGCATGAACATACAAGACAAGGCCTGTACCACAGTGTTGGACCGGTCATCGCTGACCACGTTCTTGGTCTCGCATTTCTGAGACACTCTTTTAGTTTTAAGTGCAATAACAAAGTGATATACACATGCTGCCCTCTGCTGGCTATGAACGGACATACACCAAGGGAACTAGAGTCAGAATAGACTGAGCATTCTCAGATAAACCCCACAGCCTATATTTTCTTATAGTCCAAGACATTTTATAAAGAGTAATAATTACCAG
>CM067478.1:2997559-3022368 GCA_034552555.1 Semaprochilodus insignis
CAGTAACTCGGTAAGTGTAATGCGTTAGTGTACTGTAAGTAGTGTGTTGGTGTACAGTAACTCGGTAAGTGTAATGCGTTAGTGTACTGTAAGTAGTGTGTTGGTGTACAGTAACTCAGTAAGTGTAATGCGTTAGTGTACTGTACTTCTTTATCTCCACTGCATTTTAAAGTCTGATATCTGACAGTTTACTCCACTACATTATGGCCAAATCTGTCCTTCCTATTGGCTTATGGGAGCATACAAACGTAACATGTCCAAACTAAAGAAGCGTGAAGCGAGTCCACCAATCAGGGTCCAGCGGTCACGTTGTTTTGAGCTTGTTTTGACCTGTTGGACAGAGCTTGGTTCTAGCTAATGGAACCTGTTCTCCTTCAGTGTTCTGTGCTTATGATCATTTGAATAAACATCAGTGTCAGACTAATGAATGAGCTTCTATTAAAGACTGGTGGACTGAGAGAGTCTCTTCACCTAAAATGAGATGATTAAGCAAGAGTCCTTGAGGATCTCTGCTTTAACTCAACTACATGGTTTGTGTTCTTTATCCACACTGTACATATCCGCTAAAGTAGAAACATACAGTAATATTTAGTTGCAGCACGGAGTCAGACATTACATAGAAACCAGTGCTCAGCAGAATGATACAACTGATAAATAAAAAAGTGCAATCTGCTTGTTTAGACGTGACATATTGATGCTACGTCGGGGTCCAAGTTTCTACTGTGCTGACTGAGGCTCTCACATGCTGCAGTGTTGTGTTCCTTGTTGTTTGAATAGATCTGAGTCCAAAAAACCTGCTTAGTTGTCATTTTACCCCTTTTCTTGTGATGAGAAAAAGAAGAGAACATGGCCGCAGCTGAGATAGCCAAGGCTAGCTATCTTCACCTTAGCGGGACAGCACAGAAAAAGGTTAACAGACAAAACATGAAGGTGTTGGGTTCATAGCAAGAAACACCCTATAAAACCCATAGACCACATCAAGAGAATCTGCAAAGGGCCGGTTTGGCTTTTGTCAGTAGGTGCTAACATTGTTAATTGCTAATGTTAATGTAATAGCTAGCTAGCTAACATTACACCCCTGTGGCACCTAACTTTGTTTTTCCTCATTTGTGTAAGTATTGTAACTTCCTTTGTCAATTGTAGTCATTTTCTCTTCTCTTTCCCATCACAGAGAAAGCACTAGAATGATAACTGAATAATTTATTTGGCTCAGATCTATTTGAACATCAAGGAACACAACACTGTGATATACTGAAAAGATAAGAGCCTCAGTAAACGCTGTAAAGACTTGGACCCAGATGTCTTAACAAGTGGACTGGAGTTTAAAGTTTAGACTCTTTTTAACTCTCAATGGTTTCTCACTGAAGGAGGAAGTTATTGTGAAATGGTTCACAGATTCACAACTTTGCTTTTGGGATCTGACTCGGAAATGACCAGCCTGGAACCGGAAATGACTATTAGTTATTGACCAACCTGACTAAAAGTAGACACCATGCAGACCACCCCACAGAAAGCTAACTTTTTGCACCCTACAAAGTGCTTAATGTCTATACTTTGCAGTCTAGAAAGTTCAATTAGTCAGTCACCTCAGTGATGTTCTGGGGGTGTATTAATTATGTGGAAATGGATCCTTTGGTTAAGGTGACAGTAAATCTGAACCACAATGTCCACATTGAGCTGCTGGACAATCAGGTTTTGCTTACCGAGGAACGTAACGTTCCTATCCCTTTATTCCAGGAGGGCAATTCTTGTGTTCACACATCTGGACTGGCTCACAGAATCCCCAAATTTGGACCTTCTTGAAATCTGCAGGACTACCTGGCACAAGCAGTAAAACACCAGGGAAGGCATCCGCCAGATTTGGAGCTGGGCCAGATTTGGTGGATGCCTTCCCTGGAGTTAACTGCAAGAGTGACTGAACACTGATGTGGCCTACATCCAGAAACTTGCACAATCCATGCCAAATCCGATCCCAGCTGTTACTCATGCTCAAGGAAGCATTACACACTATTAGGTACGTTATGTGTGATTATTATATTACTTCTTTTGTTTGCTGCAGCAGGAGAAATAAGTTGCCCTTGAGTGCAAAAGTGCAGGGAAGTCTAGGAAATTTTTTTTAGACATTTCTCACATCATCTATATTTCCAGTAAGAACAAGTTATTAGCTTGCGTATTACTATACCATAAATATACAGTCAACAAAGAGCTGCGAAGAATCAAATTGAAACCTTAAGGCATCAATTTTCAACTCATTCCCGCCACATACCCTAAAGAAAACAGCCATTAGCATCCTTTGCTCTTAGCATCCGCAGGCGTTAGCTCTCTGCAGTACCGCAGTACCTTACAAAGAGGCAAATGTGGAAAGCATAACTGCCACTACAGCTCTTTCACATATTTCACCAAGGCTGTGAGGCGCCTTCCATGGCCAGACTCCAAATTAGGCACATTGGGGTGGTGGGGGGGGGGGAGAAGCTAGCGTGCTAAAATGGAGTTTCATCGTGGGAAAGGCCACTCTTCACACACAAGAGCAGGAGCCATTAGCGACTAGCCCCCACAGGCTATCACAGGCCCTCTGTGCACGCGGGCTGAGCAGCAGGCTGCGTGCCGCCATTTCAGGGTCCTTGAGCCTCCAGCTATCAGTTTGTCAATAGCCATGTTGTTCCCATCGGACAGAGCCCGCGAGCCACTGAGAAATGTCAATAGTGGACGGTTCCCAAAGCTGAACAGGGCTAATGAGTGAGTTTAATACAGGGTGTCGTAAAGGAGAAGAGCTGTGATATAAAGATAAGGTATCATAAATGTTGCATTGGGCCCGGGCTATGGCACACAGGAATAATGGCACCACTAAAACAAAACTCTTAAATGAACCAGAGTTATTAGGAGTTCTATTGCTGATGATATTAAAGATTAATGTTCTAACCCATAAAGGTGTTTAAAACTGGCCCAGCAGGTGTAGCCTATGCTATATCATTTGAATTTGATATGTATTTGCTGTAGTAGGCCTATTTTGCATGTGCCGAGGGTGTTAAGAGGGATTTATGTTGGAAAACGGGGTCCTAAATTAAGACGGCCGGGATGAAGTCTCATGTTAGCGTTTGCAGTCTAGTTAGCCGCACGTCTTTGAGAAGTCGACAGACGTTATTCTTTCCTCTTTTAACAGGAAACAGGTGATTAGCCTATTGAAACAATTGGACGGCCGCGTTTGAAGCTCTCGTCGACTTTCACTATGTCTCCAAATTGACTTAATAATCTCCACTCTTTTTTAAATAGCTCACCCCATTCGCTCCTTTTTCTCCTCGCAGCAGAACCTTTGATGGCCACATGTTACAATGGAAACACAATCTTATTTCAAACATATGAAAACAAACAGCTCCAACCATTTCCCCCACTTTTATTCCTCCTTCCTTCAGAATGCAAACAAGCGCACTGCACTCCATATTCCCATATTCTATTCCCAAATGGGGGGTTTGGAAGCCAGGACCCCAGTTGTGATGCTGTCCATATGAATTATGATTTATTTTCTTTCACTGTCCAAAAATAAAGCTCCGTGTAGGCGCATTAGTGGACCGCTCTAACATGGACTGGGTATGCACTTCATAATTAGGCTGTGGAAATATGCTGGACTGTAAGAGAGCGGTGTGCTGAAAACAGCCTACAGAGTCCTCATCCAACTGGAGATCAGATGTCTCTAAAAGCAATACATATGAGAGAGAAAGACTCTCCCAAAAATTTAGACGCCAGGTGATGAAGATTACAGGCACTAGTGAAGTCATCAAGGAGTGTATTTATATGCACTTAATAATCAGATCATAATCTGATTTCTGCAGTCATCTGACTATTCAAGTGGACTATTCATGTGGACAACATACTCAGATTTCTTAGATCAGATTAAGGCCAAGAAACCCAATAAAGACAGCTACATTTTAGATCAGTAATCAGGTTTCTCGGTGCATGTATACACTTACTCTGATTTCTTTCGGATTCCTCAGAACAGAGTGCGGTATCGGAAATAAGCTAGCAATGATTAACACAGCGCCTGCGAGATGGCAGCAAAACACTTCTGGAGCAATGCTGAAACCAACTACATGCTTAATGAAATTAATGAACTAAATATTTTTATCTTCTTCATGATGTATGGTCACATTTTTTGATGTATAACAAATGGCATTTGAATATCGTCGCTGTCCAATGAAAAACATGTATCTCCATTATTGTCAATTTTTACTTTTATGCAACATTTGAACACAGCAGCTGCTGTTTACACTGCATGAAAATTTCATGAGGAATGGACCAACAGAAATGGCTCAAAACTGCTTGGAAAGACGTCTGGTTCCATTGACTTGTATTAAATTAAATGTGGCTTTTGCCCTCTCCTGTAAAGTTGCTATTTTAGGAATACTTGTTTTTCTTTGGACAGCAACGATATGTTTACGTTCCAACTTATTTTATGAGTTTATTGGATGGTTGCAAAGCAAAAATCTAAATACTGCTTAACTTGTATAGATGTAGACTTTTTCCATTATCTGATTACCCAAGTGCATGTAAACAGGTTGAACGGATTACTGACAAAATCTGATTTTCTGCGGTTATCAGATTATTAAGTGCTAAGAAAATCCATTAATATGTAGTTTTATTCACCCTAAATATATACTTTGAATGAATAATTATTTGAAAGTATTTTGCTGAGTTGAGTAAAACTAGTTCAATTGGTTGTTATCACATGAGGTATTTTTAAGTTTTAACAGCTTCGTAGAGTAAGTGCTAGCAACTTACTGGCTAGATAGCTAAGTAGCAGAACTGCTCACCAGCTGAAGTTAGAAGGTAGTCAGCGCCATATGTACAGTGCCTGCTCCTAATTTCCTCTTTTTATACTAGTCAACCTAAACAGTGTCATGCTTCCAGGTTCTCCTTCCACCACCGATCTCCCGAATGCCATCTTCCATAACCCACCACCCAATGACGTCAGCATCACATGTCCACCTCCTCCCAATGATGTCCCATTTTTCTGATCATCATCCCAGGAATTCTAACATCACACACCTGTCTGTAATAAGCCTGTTTGCTTATATTCCCTTTCATTCCACACTCACATTGCAATGTATTGCCACTCTGTAGCATACCGAGCATTCCCCCTGTTGTTGTTCCCCACCTTGTTTGATGTCTCTGTTTCGTTTGGTTTTCTGTTCTGGTTTTTCCCACTTGTATTTGGTTGCTGGTTGGATTGATTGTTTGGTTTTGACTTCTGCCTGTTCTCCTGGTTTCTGGCTTTTGTTATTCTCGCCCTGAACCTGTACAATAAACCTGGCTTTGCTTTTAGCTCAGTGCATGTCAAATTCAGTTTGTTAATCATTACAAACAGTTTCAGATCATCATACAAAATGTTATTCAAGGCACGGATAACATGAGGAAACGCAAACTGTGGTTATTTCATGTTTCAGATACTGAAGGTTTTGCAGCACCTACATAACCCAAACAAAAAGGAACTGGAAAAGGAACTTTCAGTAGTACCCGATTATGCCGCCTTTAGCAGCAGCCACTGCAACCAGATTACTGTGTAGGAGTCCTGGCCCACTTTCCAGAATTGCTGAATTTTTCAGTGTTGTATGGCTTTCCAGTACTAACTGCCCATTTAAGGTCCTGCAACAGCTTCTCAGTGGGGTTTGACTTTGGACTTTGGGCTTTGGATTAGGTCCCTCCAAAACCTTAATTTTGTTTCATCTGTGCCATTCAGAGATGAACTTGCTCTTATGCTTTGAACGGGTTTCTTGCTGCATAACCCAATTGCACTTGAGCTTCAGATCATGGACTGGTGACCGGATATTCTCCCGCAGGACTTTCTGATAGAGAGCAGAGTTCTTGATTCTATCATTTATGGCCCTAAAGGAAAGAGCAGTGTTTGACTGGTATGGTGCTGTTAGTTTCATAGTGTGCTGCTTGTCGAGACCTTTGATCCTGCCTCCCTTTGCTGGAACAGTTCTATTTAAGTGATGTATATAATTAGCGGAGCTGGCCATTCTCAGACCTGCATGAGTCTAGCTGAACTGATCCTAATTATCAACTATATTTGATTAGTGTTACAGAGGTAGGCAAATGCCATGTTGGAAGTCTTGCTTAAGGACTCTTATTGGAACGCTGTGGTTTGTTTGGCCGGACAGGGAATCAAACCCCAGTCTGCTCTCCACACTGACTGATTATGTATTGGTGTCTACAGTTAGAAATGTCAGCCTCCTGAGAAAATGAGGGCACTGTTGGTTTTTTCTGATGAGGTGTGATGTGTTGAATGACCAGGTGAGATCCTGCAGATGAGATCCTTTGGATGGGATCCTCCAGATGAGATCCTCCAGGTGTGATTATCCAGATGAGATCCTCCAGGTGAGATCCTCAACCGGTGAGATCCTTGGCTAATTGAACTCAGCATGGGTGATAAGAGACAGACTTGTGGACAGCCTCTGCTGTGAGTGAGTGAGGCTGTTACCAGTGTGGCCGCCTGTCCTAACACACTGAGAGTCTTCCTGTGAGGAATTCCAGAATCCAGCCGGAGACTGGACTGATGGCTGATCCCCAGGGTCCTGATCTTGGAGACAAGTCTAGAGGGGATAATAGCGTTCTACTGTACTGCATTCATTCACTGCTGTCTGTGATTAAGTTATAGTATTACTGATTATTCCTTTCATTCTGTTATTCCATTTCTGCTTCTCCTAACTGGGAATATCTGAATGTCCTGCTGACGAGGGTGATTCCTAATGCTCAGAGACGATTATTCAGAGGATGTGACACAATGCCCCACTGGATGGGATGAGTAATGTCTGGCAGTCTCTCTCTCTCTCCCCCCTCTATTCGCCATGCTTTATCAGTCGCCCCAGGGTTATTTACAAAGAAACGTGTCTATCAGTTACAAGGACACGACTTTGCCAAGAAAGAGATAACAAAGGAGGAAATCAAGCGGAGACCTCCTCTGAAAAGATGCCTCTCTCTCTCTCTCTCTCTCTCTCTCGCCCCTCATCAGAGACCAGGGCCGTGCTCTGAATGGCCCTCTTTCTGGCGAGGTGCCTGGCACGCCTGGCAATAGTACATTTATCCTCCCTGATTAGATCAGAAATTATTAATGGCCGACTGCGGAGCAGACCAAAGGGTCATTTGGAGTTTAATTCTATTCTCCGATAACTTCATTTTGCCTGATGCGATTGTTATTGCCCGAGTGCTAGATGTTTATAGGAAACAATATCCTCAATAACACATTCAGACATCCTATTTAAAGGGTCAGCTCGGCCCATTAAACAGTGGCTTCCGAGGAGTCACGTGTCATTCCGAAGGTTAGCGTTTTCCTCAGATCAAGGGGAAGGCTTTGATATGAGATGGCTAAACGTAGACTATCCATAAAAGGGATTGTGTATACGGTGAGGTGAAATAAGTAATCATGTACAGTAATGTTTTTGTTATTTAATGTACTTTCAGTGCATAATCCATGCCTGATGCTTGCCTAAACCTAGAGAAGGAATGACAGAGAAGGAATACACCTGGAGAACTAAGAGAACAAAGGAAAAAAAGAGAGAAAGAAAGAGAGGCAGATAGCTTCGGATACAGCACCATTAGTGCTCAGATAGCATTTCAGTGGCTCTGATTTGCAACTCTGTCGGTTAGCTACAGTTACACACCTGTCTCTGGACAATGGAGACTCACCGGTCCAGTCGTCTTTCCGCCTGCACCCCTGATAGCTCTATCACTCGCTGCTGCCAGCCAGCTAATGAAGGGCTCTCTGCAGGTCACCATTCCTCTAAGCTACATCCATACACACACACACACACACATGCTTGTTTTCATACATACTTAGGACATGAAGTCATCTATTTTTTGCTACAATAAAAAAATAGTTAAATATTATTGTATAATAATATTTAATNTTTCCGCCTGCACCCCTGATAGCTCTATCACTCGCTGCTGCCAGCCAGCTAATGAAGGGCTCTCTGCAGGTCACCATTCCTCTAAGCTACATCCATACACACACACACACACACACACACACACACACACACACACACACACACACATATGCTTGTTTTCATACATACTTAGGACATGAAGTCATCTACTTTTTGCTACAATAAAAAAATTGTTAAATATTATTGTATAATAATATTTAATATTTAAATATAATAGTTTAAATTCTTTTAAAAAACAGTAAAACCCTTTTATCCCGGTGACCAATTAGCAGTATTGCACAGCCTTGAGTGGCTTACTGTTTCATAAAATGTCACCAACTTAAAATATGATACAAAGCAACAATTTTCCAGAAAACCATTAAAGTTATTATTAATAATAATGATCAACATAAGTATTCCAGAAAAATATGCAGCTTCTTTAGAGTATAGTACCATTGCTTAGCAATCATGGACTGTTAAATGAGGAACAGAACGTTCAATCCATTGCTGTATGGATACACGTAAATGTATACATTTTATGAAGTTTTTCATCTCTCTGTTGAGTAATAATAAAGATATGATTACACAGCACTATTTAAAACATTCAGTTTATAAGAGCTTTTATTATTAAATTATCATTGTGAGTCAAATATAGCACTGATTCAACACTAGCCTTCTTTCCAGGTTGGGGTTGAATTTCCAACGACTTCCTGCTCCCTACATAGTGCACTACATAGATATATAAGTACTTGCAGCCCAGCAGCGCATAGTATGCTTGGTGCATAGTGTGCTCAGCGCAACACCCATGCTCAACATATAGTGCTCTGTATGTCTGTAGAATGGAGCTGTCTGAGGTTTAGGTTTGATGCTACTTCTGACTGAAATATGGACATCTGAAGATGCTCAACTGACATTCTTTAGGCTTTTATATTCCAGTTTTCCAATTAATCATATTGGATTTATTTTCATTTAAGCCTATGATATTAATGATGGAGTTGTTTAGCATGTTTGCTGTCTTTTAGCATGTTAGCTAGCTGACCAGCCCAGTTCTAGATAAGAAAAAAAAGTCAAAAGGGTCAAATAACATGTTTAGATTATTTTCTAAGTACACTTAGGTATGAATGGATCAGATACAACAATCCTACTGGAGTGTTTAAACACTGTGTCCGCTCACTGTCCACTCTACTAGACACTCCTACCTGGCTGCTCCACCTTGTAGATATAAACTACAATGCCTGCTCTGTGGTGGTCCTGTTGTTTTCTTTCCCAAGGTCATGTGAGAATACCTATGTAATTACTATGTAATACCTATGTAATAACCTATAATACATTTTTATTTAAGTCAAACCCCAAACCTAAATCTAACCTTAATCTCAGTAACAGAAAAGGAGTTCTACTGCCATTTAGATTAGAAAGGAGTTTGTAGTGTCTGTAAAAAACACTTTTGTTGGTCCTGATACTGTATGTATTACACACAAAGTCAGTACAGTGTACTGAAAACACACAAAAACAGACATGCAGACACACAAACACACACAGCGTGCTTCATTTCGGGAGATGGAGTGTGTTAACCTGGGACTAACCGTGCTGCAGTCACACCTGATCCGCCTGCAATGGCCACCAGCTGTCTGCTTTTTATTAGTAGATTTTATCTGCTCTTCAGAGCAAGCTCGAGGTATACTCATGTGTTGGAACATTTTGATTAGAACAGGACACACACCCTGCTCACCTGGGGCTCATATGTCTTAAAGCACAGCCTATGTCCAGTAACACGGCACCTTGACCTTGCCTTGCCCCGTACTAAATGTCTTAATAGTGTTACGGCTTGAGTTTAATTGTCTTGTGACTGAAAAGAGGCTAAATGAGATGTTGGCCACACTGACGAGAGGGCAGATCTTCAGCTTCACCTCACATGAGCATAGTCACCTATGAGCAAGCAAAGAGTGAACAACCTAAAGCACTGAGAGGGACCAGTGCTTAAATGGAGACTGTCGAAGCAATAGCTGCACAAATAGCAGCACCCAGAAGGAATCAACCGACAGGAATGAAACTTGGTGGGTAGGTTTCACATAACAAGAAATGCAAATGATTCAGGTTTCACACTCGGCTGCACATGTGACGTAAGCAAGGATGAGCCTTATCACTGTTCCTGACCGACCCAACAGCCATGAATGTGGATATTTAGCAGGCAGTGATGGCCTCCATGGGTCATCCAGATAGTGCCAGCACCATTGGCAGACGGCTGCACGATGCAGGACTACATGCACGCAGACCGTTACGACGACTGTCCTTAACACCGTGTCAACGTCACGAAAGACTGCGATGGTGTTGTGCCAGACTGTCATGGAGTGGCAGCACGTTGTCTTCTGTTATGAGTTCCACTTTTGTCTTTGTGGAGACGACCAACGAATCCGTGTGTGAAGGCACCGTGGTCAGCACCAAGATGAATGGTTTGTTGTTACGTGTCACACGTCCAGAAGGCCTGGTGTCACTCCACCTCCACCCCTACCGCACCATCTGCAGGAACTGTGTGAGAATATTCAAGCTGCATGGGATTGATTATCACAGGACACCATTAGGAACCTCTACAACTCCATGCCAAGATATCTGGCATGTTGCGATAGCAAAGATGGTACCCTGATGCCATACTGAGAGACACTACTTCTGTATGTGTATCTCAATAAATATTCCCCATATCAGTCTAAATGTATCATCATTTATTGTTCCTGGTAACCTTTATCTTCCTTCTGAATAGCATTGCAATCACTTCCACAATTCCTTCTGTGTGCAGCTTTTCTTTTGATGGCGAATGTACATTGAGAGGTACCACTCAGTGTTTGAGTTCCTTCAAATTGAGCTATTTTCTGTTGGCTCACTTGCTTTCACACTGCAAAGGCTCATATGCACCAAAGTATGCGTGAGTGTTAGTGCTTGTTTATTGCTCAGAGACTTTGCAGGGGTGCAAACGCCAGCATGAAAACAGAAAACAAGCTGAACGTCCATGTGTATAACAATCAAAGCAATAATAATAAACCACACTTGATATCTTTATGATTGGTTTGTTGTGGTTTGTCTGAACAGAACCAATCAGATCTCTGTTGCTTGGCCAAAAATACATTCCATGATCCATGTGCCAAAATCAAAACCCTTGCTTATTTTATTGCGTGTCTGCCGCTATTCTGCAGGAACAAAATGAGTCACTGTCAGGAGTCAAACATTAAAACAGGCACATTATGCAGACGGTGCCGTCCTGACATGCTGCTAGAAGAAGATGAAAGCATGCTCTGATGTTTCCTCGTTTAGTGTGGACTGTTGCTGAAATGCGTTCCCAACAGCATCAAACTGAATCAAGGTTCACTTGGACCTGAACTGGTGATTCTTGCTGGACTGACTGCGGTTCTGGTGTGGTACTGTACATACTGGACAAACCGAAGTGAACTCAACAAGGTAGCTGCGAATGTGGCCTATTTGACTTCTGATGCAGTCTGAAGATGGAGACCACCAATGCTGGCCTGTAAAGGACGACCATAGGTTCTTGGTTCTTCTAAAGACTGCTGCCAATGTGCTCTTGCTGTGTACTCTTGCTTAGACTGCCAGCCCAAATCCAATTTTTGCCATATCCAGATTGTATCCAGACTGATTTTTGACTGATAGACTGGATAGCGAAAAGCCACATGAAAACCACATTTGGAGGTGGTTTGAAATCCGATTCCAATTCGATTTTAAGGAAGATCAGTTTTAAGAAACTATTCTGCAGTCTGAACTCAGCCTTAGATGCTCAGTGGATGCTTCTACATGGCACATCTGTCTATTGCAGCTACATAAAAATATGTCTAGTAGAACATTAGTGCTCCTCAACTTCAAACTTCAGTTTAGATAGGGTGGGATGTTGGGTAGTTCTGCCGCCTCACAGTAAGAAGTGGGTGGGTTCAATTCCTGGGCGGGGCATCTGGGGTCCTATCTGTGTGGAATTTGCATGTTCTCCCCCTGTCCACATGGGTTTCCTCTGGGTGCTCCTGTTTCCTCCCACAGTCCAAAAACATAAACTGCCCCCCTGGGTGTCAGTGAATGTGTGTGTCTGCCCTGTGTTGCACTGGCGGTCTATCCAGGGTGTATCCTGGCTTCTGCCCTTTGAGACCTGGGATAGGCTCCATTACCCCCTGAGAAATGTATGATGAACAGAGCTGTAATATCATAAAGCCTGGCATGTGGCATGTGTTAAAGTCATGGCATACTTATATACTGTCATGTCTACTTGTATTTCTGTTCTGTGCCTTATAATATTTCAGTCTACACAGTAGAAGTTATTACTGAACAAAACAATAGTAGTGCATGTTGTTTATATTTTTGGGGTGAATGAAGAATTACATTGCAGAGGAAAAGCCAAAACCCCTAAAAAGCTTGTTGGGAAAGGTGGAATTCCTCTGCGCGCTGCAGGAGATCAGCTTGTGTTGTCTGGACTGTAGGAGGCTGTAGAGTCTGGCTGGGGTACAGTGGAGGCCAGTCATTAAGGGGGTGCAGCTGTGATGATCCAGTTTCCCTGGATGGATGTGGCTGGCTGGAGGGCGGCTGAGGGCTGAATGTGGCTCCGCAGCTCTGTAATTGCATACATCTTTCATGGGTAGATGTGAGGACGCTAACCAGTGGCCTCCTCCACTGCACTCACTGCAGCACACCATTACAACTCTGAGGGTTATAAGCCCATGTGCTCTTATATCAGGACTTTGCTGTGTTTTTTACTGTTAGCATCACATATAATACTGTACACTGCCTTTCAGATGCTTCCAATCAATGTTTCCAGTGCTCTACAAACAATATCACTGCAGATGCATGCATGAAATTATATGATCCCAGAAAGTACTAGGCAATTTCACATGCATTACAATTAGAGTAATAATTAAGACGAGAGATATTAGATGTGTTCAATACAGATGATTCTAAAAAGATGATCTTGAGGCAACTTAATTATCAAAACGATTGCAAATAGAACAGTCCCCTGTGACTGAAATGTACCCAATAGCATGTAATACCTCCACGAGCACCAATAACAGCTGTGATTGTATTTGGCATGGACTGGACAAGTTTCTGGACGTAGGTCACATCAATGTTCAATGTTCTTGCATCAAAGAATTGCGCAGTTGGGCCAGATTTGGTGGATGCCTTCCCTGGCACAATTCCGAGGAGAATTCCCTGTGGACTGGGATTTTAGCCACTGCTGGTAGACCCGTATGACACTTCCATACACCTGCAGATTCAGCTACTTCCTTCACACTATGGTCTTTGGCACGCCCAAATGCAGTCACTCCTTTTAGCCAGTCATTAACATCTGCTTTGGAGCCATTTTCCACACATGGAACGAGACATTCACTGCACTGTACCACCTCTTCTCAATCTATGGATCCCGTCACTCACACCCCACAGGTATTTATAGCCCCATCATCCTCGTGCAGCGCCATTTGCAGGAGCCTGAAGTTACTACCACCTTAAACACACAAGGTGACTCACTATTTTGTCCAGTGAGCTTATAGTCTTTAAGGGGTCAGTCTGGCCAACTTGAAAAAATTAGCTGCATCTGTTGTTAACATGCTGTCTCTCCTCATACAGCAGTGCTGCAGTAGTCAGATAGACACTGAGGGCTGCACGACTTCAGATTCCTTAAAGTCGACAGTTAATGTGATGAAAGCTGAGTCAATGTTGTCTAATTGCTGATGACATCGTAAATAAAACCGAGAAGGAAATGATTAGCAACAAGCTTTCAAATCTGTGTCGAAGCCAAACTCCATTTCTCCAAACTCCTTCCCAACAAACCCTTGATCAACCCAAAGATGTGAATCCCGGAATTTTGCAAATTTGTGTTTTTGTACAAATTTGTACATTTGTATATAACTTGGGCCCACCCTAGACAAGACGCTCGCCTGTGGTGGAGGACAGCCAAACGAATTTAGAGCACAGTAACTTTGTGAAAATAAGAGTAATTGACTTCAAACTTTATAGGGTGTTATGCTCCCTCTCCAACTGTCTGACTCTCTCACTCCCTCTGAGTTTGATTGTGGCCTTCTGGAGACTGGAGATAACAACGATCAGCATCTGATTTTTGAAGCACAGAAGTCTCAACAACTAAATATAATACCATTTTTTTTAGTGCCCACTCTTTAACTGAATTACAGCTTCCCTTCTTTCAGGAGATAACCTCCAAAGTTCAGTCTTAGAAGCTGGTTTAGCATTTTCTGCCTCTTCTCTGCCATCCAAATGACACCAAACACATTCAGTTATGTTGGGTGGTCAGTCCATTGCTCTGAGAACACCAGCAGCTTCTTTGTTGGATGTGTGTGCACTCCTTAACTTAAATACAGCTTCTCTTCTTTTCAGGAGACCACCTCCAAAGTTCAGTCCTAGAAGCTGGTTTAGCATTTGCAGCGCAAATGCAGCAGCCAGATGTACCTATTTGAGCCTATTGGCCGCTATTTCAGCCAAACTCTACAAATTACGTACGCACATGTTGCTAGATTTTACCCATGACTTTATATTTGTTTTTGACACGTTCACTGGGCTTTGAGTTGCAAGTTTTAGGTACCCAATTCAAAATTACTGCCCTGCTTTATGAAGTCTGCGGTTCCACTCAGACAGCAAACTTTGTTAACCGTCTCTGAAGAACATCAAATATTAGTTTAGCAAGAAATTAAAGTGACATATAGTAACAGAAAAGTTCTTTAGATTAGTGTATTGCAGTAAAACGTACTAACAGGAAATTTGTGAATGTTTTGTAGTTTGGCAAATGTCCCACCCTATGAAGTTTCCCACCAAACTTCATAAGATTATAGGGCGTTATGCTCCCCCTCCAACCACACATGACCTTTATTGTGGTCTTCTGGAAACCGGAGATAACAACGTTCAGCATCTAATTTGTGAAGCACATAAGTCTCAACAGCTAAATATAATATCATTTTTTCAGTGTCTTTTCTTTAACTTAAATACAGCTTCTCTTCTTTTCATGAGACCACCTCCAAAGTTCAGTCCTAGAAGCTGGTTTAACTCTTTCTGCCACTTCTCACCATCCAAACAACACCAAACACTTTCAGTTATGTTTGGTGGTCAGTCCATTGTTTCTGAGAACACCAGCAGCTCCTTTGTTGGATGTGTCTGTCTCCTTTTCTCAGTGAGGAGCTTCTTGAACAGCTACACATCCTTTCAGACCTCCATAGCATGTAGGGGACTTCTCACAGTGGAAGAAGGATGGACAGAAACACCTGTGGATGTTCTCAGATCTGAAGCAAGAGTGGAGCTTGATGTTCTCACTCTCAAAGATGAAGTGCTGGTTATCTAATGGGGTCACTGTTGGTGGGTCTTCCAGGTGGTTGTTAGGGATCCCATTTTTATTTATTGTTCTTTGACTTTCTTCGTGTTTATCCAAGTGAACCATCTTATCTCAACAGATAATTATTATTATCTGTTTATTTATAACAATTAATAACTTTGACAATCTGACCGGAAACACAAGAACTGTATACATTGTTCATAAAGAACTCTTGAAGAACCTCTTTTTCTGAAGGTGTAGCGTTTGTGTGTTGCATGCATGTATTGAATATGCATTTTATGTGATTTTGGGAGAAGGATGTTCATAATTCCAACACAGCTCTCCTTAAGGTGGCCAATTACATTACTCTCCTGCATTCCCGCCGAACAGGCTACGTGAATTGAACATTGTCCACAGGGACTTGCAGCCAGGCGCATTATGTGCCTCTTAATGGCATCAGACCAAGTGGCTTTCTTGTGGCATCACCTGCATTTTCATAGCAGCCTCAAGCGAAGTGCAGTCATTCCGGATTTGGCAAGCTGTTCCGTACCGCAGAGATGAGAATGCCAGAAATCTCTCTACTAACCAGCGCAATTACAGAGAGCACACAACCACCCCAAGTATTTCAAAACGCCATGCTCCGAGTTTCATCGAAAGTTTCTTTTCATAATAAGTAAAGATGAAAAAGCAGGAGAGGGAAAATGAGGACCATTTTTGGGCAGGATCCATGCGTGAAATAGCCGGCAGTAATCAGGGTGTCGTGTCAGTGCTCCCGTGGTGCAGTGCTGATGCTAATGTCAATGGCAGCAAAGCTTTTGGCTGAAATGTGTTAGTTTGGTACATTATTGCCTTTTATAATGAGGGTTACTATCACACAATAATGATGCTTTTTAAATTCTTATCTGTGCTCCAATACCCCCAGCAGGTCTTATGAACACTCTGTCATCAGGTTCTTGTTTGTTTTGACGGAGCATGAATCTAAAGGTGGTGGGGTAATATGTATTGGTTTTAAAAACAAACAGATAGTTGAGGAACCTGTGCTAGTGGAATCATGACTGACTAACTAAAAATAACTGTCAGCAATGCCATATCTATGTTGGAAAACCTCATTTTTTACAAAACATAAAAAGTACCCTTGACGTTGTCCTTCGCCCTTGACATTGTGTATAACAGAGCGAAAGAATTGGGCCAAAATTACTTGGAAAATGTCTGGTTGCATCAACTAACATTAAATGTAAAGTATAGAAATTTAAATGAAGTATAAACGAGTGAAGTTTTTCTATCTCCTTCAAAATTAAGATTTGGAGATGCAAAATGTTGTTCTGACAGCAGTGATATCTCGTGGCTATAATATAATAATGTCCCAGTAAATCTATTCATACAGTGTCCTTGTGTGTTTTGAACCTGTATGTCGTTTGGGTTTTTGTATTGCATTGTTGCTAAAGTTGCCTTTACCTTGTGGAGCAAAGTGCATATGCAATGACCAGAAGAACCTTTTTTTGGATACTATTTGAGCCAAACTCTACAAATTATTTATGCAAATTTTGCTAGATTTAGTTTTTGAAATATTTATTTGGCTTCCAGTTGCAAGTTTTTAGTTTCTCTCTTCAAAGAGACAGTACTTCAATATTGCATGATTGAAAATAACTGCCCTGTCTTATCATATCTGTGGTTCCACTCAGAGAGCAAACTTTGCTAACAATCTCTAATGAACATCAAATATTAGTTTAGCAAGAACTCTTGAAGTGACTTTTAGTAAACATAGGGAACAGAATGTGACTAAGTTTATTACAAAAAAGCTGCTGTAAACATACATACTTTTTGTGAATGCTTTGCTGTTTGGCATATGTTCCACCCCCTGCTGCTGCTGCTGAGTTTGACTCATTTGTGTCAATAGGACAGTGGTCCATGCAGTTCAGGGCAGGTGAATATTTGTTTTTCTTGATATAAGTGTCCTGAACTCAATCAAAAAATGGAGGGCATTGCCCCAGGACTTTGAAAGGTGGTGGATCAATTGCTTGCTAGTCCTCATGCCCCCAAAAATTTGGTTTTGAGATTAAACTCATATGGAAGAAAAAATATAATTGCCAAAAAACAATGTACCTGCATTTTTATTGATTTTTAAAACACACAGATTCGTTGGTCGCCTCCATCAAAACAAAACTGGGCTCGCCACTGTCGATGACCCACTGCCATTCTGAGTCTCTCCATGACACCATTGCAGTCTTTGGCAGCGTTGACGTGGTGTTAAGAGCAGTCGTCGTAACGGTCTGTGTGCATGTACTCCTGCGTCGGGCAGCCGTCCGCAAATGGTGCTGGCACTAACAGGATGATTCATAGAGGGCATCACTGCTCTCTGAATGTCCGCAGTTGTGGCTGTTGGGTCACTCTGCACATGACAATTTGTTGGTTCTTTCTCTCTGTAGTTTGTGTAGGACTCCCACATCCTTCATGTCGCCATCCATAAGGCCATCCTGCTTCCTGGAGCCCGACGATGTGGCTCCTCTCTAACTCTTCCGATTGCTTAAATTGCTTTCAAACTCTTCTCTGAGGCATACTTCACTTGCAGAGACAGTCAGGTACAGCAATAAGACCCGTACTTGCTTACGTCACATGCTGAGCATGAAACCTGAATCATTCGCATGTCTCACAATGTCAAACCCACCCACCACGTTTCATTCCAGATTAATTCTGGGTGAAACTTTTTTTTTGATGAGTGTATATGGAAATCCAGTATGAACTGGGGTTCACAGATGCCCCAGCACCTCATAAATACCAGAATTTTCATTGTGGACTATTCCACTGACTACTCGTTCCTGTGTGAGAATAAGTCCCGAACAGAATTAAATCTCAGCCCATGCGCCATAAGGACAGAATAACACACACCCTCTCACTCGCCCGCACACACTCACACTGTCAACACCATGACCATGATGGATCCCCCTCATTTTCGGAGCTAGGATCCGATAAAGCCAGCATCCGTATCTGAGCCTGCGCTCTGGGGCCCAGCATTCTCTGATTACACCTCAACGTCCCACAGCAGATGTAGCCGTGGAAGCCCCTCCTGGCCCGCCTCGGAACACGCCTGCTTTCCCCACCGCTTCTGAGCTACAGCCTTCAGCCTCAGGCACCATCGCATCCTCATGCTAGCATATGGAGGAGTATGGGTAATAGAGATTTAGTGTCGGGGCCATGGCCACTGGAGGGAATAAGGAAGCTGTAACATATTGCTTTGGGTAAATGAGGGGGAACCAGGCGAGGGAAAAGGAGCCCACCGCTGGGCCACCATCTTTGGAGACATCTGATCACCCAGCAGAGAAAAGAATGGGTGTGCTGAAGAAATACTTCACCCAAATTGCTAATGTTGCTAACACTGAATAAATACAGGCTATTTCGTGTGTTCTCATGGAGTATACTAACTGACGTCTGCTTTTCTGAGCAGCATTGTCCTTTTCTAGGCCTATCTTTAGGTACTAGATGATACTGATACCAAAACTTTCAAAAGTCTTTTTGTGTAAATGTATATGAAGCAAAGGTTTCTACGGTTAAAATTAGTCAATGCAGGCATCAGTAATTTCCTGAAGTAAGTGCAGAGTGATTGCAGAGCTGACGGTTGCTAAGGTGTTGTGAAAAATGAATGGGAATCTATGGGAATGAAGGATGAATAAACAACACATAGAGGAGTGCATGTCAGTATGGCTGTGGATTAGAGTTTGGGAATCTGCCCTGAATGAGTACATGCAGTTTGGTGGGTGTAGATTAAAGCAGACAATAGGGTTTAGGTAGGGCCGAAAATGAATAGGACTCTATGGGAGGAATGAGGGATGAATAAACAACACATGGAGTAGTGCGGGTCAGTATGGCTGTAAATTTGAGTTTGGGGATCTGCCCGAAGTGAGTCCATGTAGTTTGGTGACTGTCAGGCAAAGGAAACCACAGTGTTTGTGTGGGACAAAAATGAATGGGATTCTATGGGAGGAAAGAGTGATGGAGGAAAAAAAGACAAAAAGACGAGTGCGAGTCAGACCAACATTCCATTTGTGCTTGGAGGTTTGACTTGAGATAGCGTATTCGAAACTGTGTCTCTCGGTCGAGGAGAATTACAGTAGATGGGTGTGCACTTTTCTACCCCATTCATTTTTAATGGGTAAAAAAATCTTTGATATGTGGAAACCATGCATCCGTTCGAAAAGATGTATACGTGCACACCATTCCCGATCAGACCAAACATTTTGGAATTGGAACAATGTCGATATCTTGATATATTGGAACAATGTCGATATCTCGAAAGAGTAGTTAGTGGACAAATAACGTGTACCAAGAAGAAGCAGAAAAAGCAGACCATTATGACAAGAGACGTCCGGCATGTCGCGTTAGCAAACATGGCAGCCCGACGCCATACTGTATGGCACTACCTCTGTATGTGTAGCTCAATAAATATTGCCAATATCAATCAAAACACATGTCAAACACAGCTCCACCACATTCCAGTAAAAGTCACTTATCATGAGTATTTCTTCAGTGCACTACAGATATTCAATTTGGTTGCATACTGCATACTACATACTACTTTTAGACAGATTTAGTATGCGAGTAGTATGTAGTATGCCATTTTAAATATAGCCAGAGTTTCTAGTATAAAATGCTAGTATTTTATTTTTCTGTAAAAATGAAGCTGTATTAGCTAGCTAGCATACATGCTCTACAAACTACAGGCTAAGCAGCTCTTTCAGCTGTTTTGCTTCTTACATTGAGACACCACATGTACTGCATGTATTGGGCTTCGTTCTGCTCTTCAGAGTGAAGATTTTTAATAATAAAAGTCTTGTTATTTAAATGATGTTGGTATAATTGTTGGTATAGCTTTATGCTAGCGGTGGTTACATTTTGAATTAGAATCTAAAGGCAGTTTTTGACCATATGGAAGCCTATGTCTAACTAATCTAACTTTTAGTAGCATGTCATCCAAAGAGAAACTGGTCCCACTTTACATAACACATTCATAACATTCCTATATTAATGAACATTTAAACCAACACTCATAAAGTATACATGTTTTACATTCTGTTAATATGGAGTTCTGTGTCATTTTACTGACAGACATTTTTCAAAATAAAAGTCCTCAATTATTATTTTGACAAACTATATAATTTTCAGTGAAATGCCTTGTTTCTGGACAGGCAAAATAAAAATGACCTGGGTTTACCCGTTTGGACAGAAAGTGCATTGACACTTTGGGCACTTTTTGTCTAGACCTTCAACTTATTATGCACTTTGTTATTCTTTTTTCTTTTTAGTACATGTCCTCTTTACAGTTTTATTGTGCCAGAGGGTTCATTCAACAGCTCATACACAACGTTTACCCAATGTTTATCCTATGTGTGTCTTGGGACTGAAAGCCCATCCAGGTTTTATGTTTAGTGAGGTTCCGCCTGACTTATGGTACTGAAGAAAGCACATGTATGACTGTGCTAACTTAGTAAGTTAATAAATGTAATAACATTTTCCTAAACAGTGTTTAGACTATTGAATTAACCCTTTAGTACAATAGTCTTTTTTTTTTTTCAGAAGACATAGTGCAACATACAAATGCTTTTAAAAAAGAATTAACCAAAAAAGAACCAAAGAATTAAAAAATAAAAAATAAAAAGTCTAGACTAAAAATGTCTATCTAAGCACTTTCTGTCCAAAGGGGTAAAGCCAGGTCATTTAAATTTTGCCTATCCAGAAATGAGACTTTTCCCTGAAAATAACTTTTTTTTAAAAATGATAGGACTTTTTTGAAAATCTTTTGTTTAAATCTCAGTAAAATCTCAGTAAAATGACATAGTCCTCTATATTAAGATCATGTCAAACACGTATTCTGTATAAATGTTGATTTAAACATACATGAATGTGTTATAAGGAGTTTATGAAGATGTTATGAATGTGTTATGTAGACTCCCTTCAACTAAAGTGTTACTGAAAAACATGTATCACAGTTTTTGCCGACTTTTACTCTGATGCATCATTTGGGCACAGCAGCTGCTGTTTACACTCGCTAAATTGCAAGTGAATGGACCAACAGAAATGGACCAAAATTGCCTGGAAAGAACTAATTAGGTTTTTGTCCTCACCTGTAAAGTCACCATTTTGGAGATACTTGTTTTTCTTTGGACAGTGGCGTCCAAAGAAACATTACTAAAATGGAAATATCTTCTTTCAGGAAAAGTTGAATTTTTGTAGCTTTTATGAAGAAATATCAAACAGACTTGTCTTGCCTCTCTGTCTGTGTGTTGTGTGTGCTGCACTCAGCAGGTTCTGCAGGTCAGGGCGTACCAAAACTGGCCTGAATGACAGCACACTGACAGATAAGGAAGTGGCTCGCCCGGAACATACACAACATCAGAAGGGCATGCCGAAACCAGACATCGTCTGCGCTCTCACCTGAAGCGGCCATGCCGCACCTGTCCATCAACGCAGCTCGTTCAGACTGGCCGCAAGGCTCATCGCTCATTTCTGACAGGAAATATAGAGTTAAAAGTATTTTAGCTCCCTCCAGAAGGTTGTGCAATCGTCATGCTTCAGAAGGCCTCAACCACAGAGCGAGCGCGCTGGATCGCAGATAGTCACAGCAAATTGAATTAATGCTTCTGCAATTGCGCACTTCCCCCGTTTTGGAGGATAATTGTTGGATAACTTTTTTCCTCCTCCTAGCTGCTTTCGTTTTCCTTTTTTTCCCCCCCTTTTTTTCTTTTCCTTCCCCGCAGCCTCTGCGGCTTTGGCTCGGCCTAGCTCGGGTTATTCGCTTTTCAGCACCAATGAGGCTCATCACGAAGTGGCTGTTTCAGTTAGAGAAGTTTTCCTTCATGCTGAAACGGTACCCTCCCCGCGGGCTCCTCCTTTGAAACCCCCCAACCCTCCCAACTCTCCGTGCGGAATCAACGTGGGCCACGAAATGCGAACCAGACTCCAGAATTCGGGGATTTCGGATGCTGAAGGTTATTATGGCAGCTGGCCCACTTCCTGCGAAGCACCTCATTAACATTAATGCATGCAAATGAAGGGGTTGATATGGGGGGGGGGGGGGGGGCTTGATGGGAGGTGTTGTTGCTCGAGCTGTAGATGGGTGATATCATCCCTTTCGCTTACCCTGAACCATTTACAGCAGCTACTTGTAATGGACGGAGGATTACGTCTACGGTGGGGTCAGCTTGCTGTTAGCTTTTCTGGAGCCGATTAGCGCTAGCATCCTTCCCCAGAGGCCTTCAATGGCTTGGCTTATTCCCCATTAGCTTTGTTATCTGTTGATACGCACTGCCTTATCTACACCGAGATAGCGACTGTGGTTGTGGGCAGATAGCGATAACTATGCAAACAGTAGCTAACAGGCAAGCCGCTAGACACTCACATACAAAACTACATACACATCCCTCTCGCTCTCGTTCTGCCGCTCTCTTCTGCAAACACATTCCCCGTCACTCCTCCAACCACAACAATCCTTCCTTTGTCAAGGATGATTGATGACATGTTGGAATTTCATTCATGGACTTCTGTGTTTTGGAGTTGCTGGGGCGACCAGGTATAAACAGACCGTGGCGGGAGTATTGGGTTTCAGCCCTGAGCGCCGGGGAGAAACAACAGCGAGGGTCTTCCAGAGGTTAAACAAACAGTTATCACTGTTATATCAGCAGATAATGGGTTGGGGAGGAATTATCTCTCACAAAATGTTTATTGTTCGGAAGCAAGATCGATCGGTGCTTTCCACGGATTTGCGCATTCCTCGTTTCTGATGAAACGCTTCCCTCCTATCTGAGATCAGCGAAACAATTTCAGGCACAGTGGTAGAAATTAGACCATCCATTTATTTGCTAGCGCTTATCATGCGGAATTTATAAATGATGAGGATAACGATGCACAGTGGCTGACCTTTGCGCGTTAAAGGCCTGCCGTGGTTCTGATTCTCTCCCTCTCTCTAAAGGCAGAGCTCTTTAACTTCTTGTTTCAGGCCACGGCTCTGGGCTTAGAGGCTCCATTTGAAGGCGGGTTTGGGTTCAGATAAAAGCTGCTTGGCTCCATGATTTATTAACACTCAGATATTAATACCTCGGCGCTTCTGGAGCACGTCTTGTTGACTCTCTGACTTAGGTCGAGGGTATTGAGAGGATTTCCTCAAAGCAGAAACATCCTGGCCATTCCTCCAGCACCCCCCAACCCCCACCCCTACTGCACTCCTGCACATGCTGGGTCACTGGGCGCCAAGGGCTTCTGGNTTGTTGACTCTCTGACTTAGGTCGAGGGTATTGAGAGGATTTCCTCAAAGCAGAAACATCCTGGCCATTCCTCCAGCACCCCCCAACCCCCACCCCTACTGCACTCCTGCACATGCTGGGTCACTGGGCGCCAAGGGCTTCTGGGGGATTTCTACTCATGGTTCTTTACAGAGGTCAGTCTGCAGACTTGCCATGTGGAGGTTTTGTTTGGCAGTTATTTTGAATTGCTCGAATTTCAAATGACAAACTCTGCTGTCAGATCAGACACAAATATATGATGACACTGACGGTGTATTGGATTAAAACCAGGGCACCGAACAAGTTCAAGCAATGGTTATGGAAACTGGACGTGAACAGTGTTTTGCTGGGGATCATAAATTGTGATCATCCATATATGCTCCTGAAGAAAACCACTCATTTGAACTAACGTCGGTGACTGGAATGAGGTAGCTATAGCTACATTTAGCATTTCCAGCTATTTAACCACCAGAACTACACAGTTCATGTATGAACCAGAGTAACCTGGGCTCACTGAAAATGTTCCCTCAACATAAAATTCCTTACATTAAAGCTGGAGCTCCTGACCTTTTGCAACTCTTGGCCCACATGACCCGCCCAAAAAGCCCACAATCCTGGGTCTGGTTTCCCAAAAGCATCTCAGTGCTAAGGTTATCTTACCCGGTGGAGAGAGAGTTCAATGTGAGGCAGTAAAACACCCTTGTCAGGCCACCAGTCCATCGCAGTTGCACCAGTCCAATGCAAACAGTTTGTCACCTAGGGGGGCAATTTAGCATCTCCAATTCATCTGGCTGCATGTCATTGGTTTGTGAAGAACATGCAAACCTCACACAGAAGGAATGCCAGACACCCCAGCCGGGAATTAAACCCAGGTCCTTGTTGTGAGGCAACAACGCTACCCACTGCACCACCATGCCACCCCTCATACAAAACATTGGTGAATTGCCTACAATCAAAAGATTAACGTTTCACACCAGCTTGCATTGAAAACAAAGATATCTAAGCTAGCTGTGATGGTTATATTGCTTATGCATTTTCCCAAACCAGTCAATTTGAGTTAAGTGTATTATATATAATTATCACAAAAATAAAATTTGTATATTTAAAATTGCAAGCGATTGGTTAAATGTTTATATTAGCAAAGAACAAAATAAATAAATAAATAAATAAATAAATACATAAATAAATAATCTGACTGCCCAAAGTTTATCATCCTAGCCCCTAACCCTAAGTTAGCCTGACCCCACCAACATTTTTTCTGCTATATGTAAATATACTTCTTATTTTAAAGTTGCATTTCAGTGTTTTAGAGGTAATTTTAGTAAT
>CM067478.1:3026459-3038302 GCA_034552555.1 Semaprochilodus insignis
CCCAAATGCAGTCACTCCTTTTAGCCAATCATTAACATCTGCTTTGGAGCCCCTTTCCACACATGGAACGAGACATTCCCTGCACTATAGCACCTCTTCTCAATCTATGGATCCCGTCACTCACACCCCGCAGGTGTTTATAGCCCCATGATCCTCGTGCAGCGCCACCTACAGGAGCCTGAAGTTACAACCACCTTAAAGACACAGGGTGACACGTATATAAATGTGTTTGGGTATCTTAAACACTTTACAGACTTACACTTAACAGCTCCAACTGATGAGAGTCTGAAACAGTACATATCCTGATATACCACATATACTCTTGATGGACCACAGTATGATATTCCTCCATATCTCCACCTCTAATATATATTTAGTGGTGTAAAAACTTTGATCTCTTTTTCTGAACAGTGTAAAAGCTCTAGTTCTCCTTTTAGTTTAATGAATATTCATGAGGGACAGACCAATAGAATTGCTCCAAAACTGCTTAGAAATAAACCTTGTTCTATCAGCTCCACTGCAGGTTAAGAAAGCTGGTTCATCCTCCTGTAAAGGTCCATTCTGGAGGTGTTTAAGGTGGACTGTATAATTCCATGAGTGCTATTTTATAGTTTGGTGTCTTCACTTTTATTCTACAGTAAAGCATTAAGATAAACATAAGCAGATCCTTCTGTGAGTATATATAATAATATATATTCTACAGCTAAGAACCATTTGCAAAATATCCTACATTTTATATACATTGGCATATTGGCAAGGCTCAGACAAAATATGAAATATGAAATTGCACATTAATTGGTTAATTGAAAGAACCACCAGAAACCCACCTGTATGACCCCTGCTTCTCATAACCTGGTTCTTTGGGGCAGTAAGTTTCTCTACAGTGACCCATTTCACATCATACCACTCAGAATGAGTTTGCATCCATGATGTTGACTAAGTTCTGCAGAGATTTGGAAAAAATGGTGGGGTTTCCCTTTAACTAGATACCACATACCACAACACACATAGCGTTTGAGCTCCATTAGCAAAATCTCAAGAGCACACATGAAGTGTTTTACTCTCTCTCTCTCTCTCTCTCTCTCTCTCTCTCTCTCTCTCTTTCTCTCAACCCACTGCATTCTGCCATTAGTCAGGAGATTAATGTATGAAAATGCTGCAGCTCCATGCTTCCCCCGCTCCTCCACTGCATGAATTATTTACAGTTGCATGGGAGCTCCATTATGCACACTGCCCACCACTTTAGACCGCCCTAAACACACACACACACACACCGCATAACCCACCTTTCACACTGTATGAATCTATGGCTTCGTTTGCAGAGTCATTTCAGTTAAATTAACACCCAGACAGGATTACAAGTCATTCTGGGAGATGGAACAATCAAACACAAGGCTGAACAAAACAAACAGTGACCAGCTTCTGTCAGATATGCTGTAGGTTATGGAGATATTGGGTAGAACAGAACAAATGGCATCAATTAGCATCCATATATGTGTGCAGGAGCGGCTTTGTTCTGTTGGTAATGTCACACGTCGCTGCTCTGGCTCTGAGCGGAGGAGCCTGCGGAGGGGAATAAGAAGAGACACACTAGATGTCACTATTGTAACTTGATGAAGAGCTCGTGTTACACACAGATCGAGCGACCAGAATGGGGACATTCCAGCATATAAAAGTGGTCCTCTGATGGGGGCAGTCAGGGTAAGGTCAGGCAGGGGGTCTATAGCACTGTTTATACTGTCTGTACATACAAGTTATTTATGATCTGTGAACACACACACACACACACACACACACACATATATATATATGTATATATATATATAACAAGAATGTTTATATAAAAAACAAGAATGTTTTTTTTCTATGTCATTTGAAAAACATCATTTAACTTACATCATTTGAGATAGTGTTTCATAATGATTCGACCAATAGAAATGCTACTTGGAATAATACGTCTTTAGAGATCTTGTATCTATGTATCTATCTATCTATCTATCTATCTATATATATATATATATATATATTATACGTACAGTATAATAGCTCATGTAAGCTCAGTAATAAAATAAAAACACGTCTTATAAATCCCTGTAATACAAGACTTTCCACAAGTGGACCAGTAATGGTGGTGAAGTGGTAATAGACAGGACAGGATTGGTGAACGGTCCCATTGAGTTCTGGCACTTTTCAATTAACCCATTATGTCCATATTTCAAATTTCATATATTTTATTTGGTCCATATCTCCTCTTTGCCCGAGCACAAATCAGAAGAAATTCCTCAAACTGATCAAATGACATTACACAGAAAAATGAGTTTTATTATTTAATCTATTAATGACAAATTCACACTTTTGGTCACATGGGACTTTAATAATACATCTGTATCTGTAAATGAGTATGAAAATCTAATTTCAGAAAAATGTACATGTAGTTCTACTAGATGTTTGTCCACACTGTAACCACACATGGTTTCATCACCAGTCTGAACAAATTTGCTGTACTGAATGCAGCTGTCGGATATGAATGGGTTAGCTTATTTAGATGCTCCGTGGTCTGTGCCTGTTTCAGTGGGACAATAGTGGAGTTGTTGCACAAACCTTTGGGGTTAGGCCTACAAATACAGTCATATGCAAACTTTGGGTATCCCTGGTCACATTTCCTGCTTTATTGAATTATTAATAAGTCCACATTTTTTACAGAGAACACACTTTGGTATATTTTTATGTATTTAATTATGTAGTTTATTCTCTGAATTTAATATATATGGTGGTGGGGGTGCATTAAATGTGGCCCATGCAAAAGTCTTATTTCTTCAAATATGTTAAGCTCAGCAAATAAACAGAAAACTAAACTTTATGTGCACTAAAATTGCCATAAAAATGCCATATTTAAGTTTGTTCCCTGCAGAATAGGTGTTATTTCTACTTGACGTTGGGTGTTCAAACTTTTCATGATTGTCTTTTGTTTGATTAACCTACAGAAGACAGCCTGGCGTCATACTCGTAAGCTTTGTTTCATTAATTGCGTGACCCGTTGTTACAGAAATAGGCCTATATAGTAATATGCATGCATAATATTGTCATGCACACACGCATGCACGCACGCAGCAATCCGCACATTTGCAGAATAGATTTGTCTATCTGCACTCGATTGTATTCCCATCAGTTCCCCGAAGCAGGAGTTAATTGAAAACACATATCCATCCTGGCACCCAGCAGAAAGCCAGCACACAGAACAGCTTTTATCACAAGACACCATAATAAAAAATTACAAACAGCAATATCGGAGTTACTCTAGTATCTGGCAAGTCCGTGGAAAGTGTGGTCATTTTCTTTTATGCCATTGCCAAATTCTTTCTCCCTGTAGAAATCTATCTGTTAAAAGGCTGCGGGATGAGTCAAATCATAAATCACTGTTTTGAAGTTGTGCATGTTGGAAAACACTCGTTCTCGGATGTCTTTTTTATTCATTCGATATTTCCAGAGGGCAGACGCAGCAGACGCAGCAGCGGGAATTACATGGAAACAGGCAACATTAAGCCACAATACACAGCAGAGCTGTACTGGGAGTCTGCCTGATTATTTGGGCGGCTCATATTACGCTCTTAAAAAGCATGGTGCTTTAGCCTACTTCCTTGAACCAATTTTGGTTCCTGGAAGGACCTTTGCAGTGAATGGATAGTTCTTTAAAGATCCAGCCCGGTAAATAAGATGTGTGAGTGTGAAGAACCTTCTGCATATTCTGTATATTACAGGAATAGCTTTCCAGAATCATCCGTAGAAGGTCTTTTTTAGGGAACCAAAAGTGGTTCCTATTTGATATCACACAAAGAAGCCACTTTGGAAGAACCTTTTCAATGAATGGATAGTTCTTTAAAGAACCAGCCTGGTAAATAAAATGTGAGAGTGTACAGAACCTTCTTTGAGTTCACACTTTGAAGGTACCACAACGTATGCTTTGAGCCATGCCATAGAAGAACCACTTTGGCTCTTCTATTTTAAAGAACCAAGAGAATTTATGAGTATGATGGGCATTTTAAAGGCTTAGAGAACCTTCTCATCATAAAAAAAGTTCTTTATATTACAGAAATAGCTCCCCAGAACCATCCACAGAAGGTCTTTTTTAGGGAACCAAAAGTGGTTCCTCTTTGATATCAAAGTCACTTTGGAAGAACCTTTTTAATGAATTGATAGTTCTTTAAAGATCCGGTCTGGTAAATAAGACGTGTGAGTGTAAAGATCATTTTTACAGTTCATACTTTGACAGTACCACAATACGTTCTTTCAGCAATGCTACAGAACAACCACTTTTGCTTCCCTGAAGAACCAAGAAATTTATGAGTGTGATGGACTTTTCAAAGGTCTAGAGAACCCTCACAATATATACATTATATACACAAAGTTATTTGTGAATTTATGGATCTTAGAGCCATTAGGTTATGTGGGGGTTCTTTAAAGAAATGTTCTTCACTCTATTATTTACAGAAATAGCTCCCCAGAACCATCCATAGATAGTCTATTTTAAGGAACCAAAAGTGGTTCTTCATTGATATTGCACAAAGAAGCCACTTTGGGAGAACACCTTTCAATGAATGTGTAGTTCAGAACGGACCCAGCCTTATAAATAAGACGTGTGAGTGTAAAGAACCTTTTTCAGAGTTCACACTTTGAAGGTACCAGAACTTTTTGAGCAGTGACATAGAAGAACCACTTTTGCTCCACTAAAGAACCAAGAGATTTGTGAGTATGAAGGACATTTTAAGGGCTTAGAGAGCCTTCACAACATATACACTTTTTTTTGCCATTTTAAAGGTTATTCTTAGAACCATCAGATTATGTGGAGGTTCTTCAGAAACTTTAAAAATGTTTCTCACTCTCACACACATCATTTACAAAAACTACTCTCCAGAACCAACTACAGAACGTCTTTTTAGGGAACCAAAAGTGGTTCTTCTTTCATACTGNGAGGGCTTAGAGAGCCTTCACAACATATACACTTTTTTTGCCATTTTAAAGGTTATTCTTAGAACCATCAGATTATGCGGAGGTTCTTCAGAAACTTTAAAAATGTTTCTCACTCTCACACACATCATTTACAAAAACTACTCTCCAGAACCAACTACAGAACGTCTTTTTAGGGAACCAAAAGTGGTTCTTCTTTCATACTGCACAAAGCCCCTTGGGAAGAACCTTTTCAATCAATGGGTAGTTCTGTAAAGATCCGGTATTACAAATAAGACATGTGAGTGTGGAGAACCTTTTTAAAGGTCACACTTTTGAAGGTGCCACAACTTCAACAATGCTATAGAAGAATCACTTTTGTTTACCTAAAAAAATGAGAGATTTGTGGCTATGAAGAACATTTTAAAGGCCCAGAGAACCCTAACATCATATAAAAGTTCTTTCCCAATTTAAGGGTTCTTCTTAGAATCATTAGATTATGTGTGGTTATTTAAAAACCTTTAAAATGTGCTTTACTCATTTCCATTGGAAGTATTTTAGGGGAACCAAAAGTGGTTCTTCTTTGATATTGCACAAAGAAGCCTCTTGGGCACCTTTTAAGAAACTTCCACATAATGTAAAGGTTCTAAAGCAAAGGTTCTTTCCTAAAGGAACGTTTGTCCAAGCCAAGAACCATGTCAGGATGTTTATCTTACAGAAAGTATTAAACTCTTACACTCTTGCACGTTTTTTTTTTTTTTTACTTCATAACAGTTCTTTAAAGAACCACCTGTTAAATAGTTCCTTAGGGAACCCAAAACGGTTCTTCTATGTTCTGGTCATGAAAAGTTTTATTTTCTTTGGTTTATTTTTGAATGCAATTGTAACTCTACTGAGAGTTGTAAGCATTTTCCAGACACTCTACTAAATCAGTCCATGGCAACACCCCCTCTGGCAGACATCACAGTCCGCAAACCCCTTTTTGTACGCTGGAATGTCCCCATTTTTGTAGCCAGCTAAGAGTCTTCTCACCCACTTGTCTAGTTCTGTGACATTTTTGGGCCCTCTTGCATGCATAACATCTACCAGCAGAGGCTCAAGTCAGGGGAAGATGAGGCCCATACAAAAAGCTTTAGTTTGCATTCTTGGGTGGATTTTAAGGTGTGTTTAGGATCATTGTCCTGTTGTAGAAGCCAGCCTCTTTTTACCTTCAGCATCTTGACTGTGTCACATTTACTGCCGGAATTGTCTGATAATTAGTGGAATCTTTTCGATCTACCAGTGTGGTGTTTCCTGTCCAACTGGCTTCCACACAAACCCCAAAGTGTAACAGATCCACCCCCAGGCCTAACAGTTGGCACAGTGTTCTTTTCATCGAATGCAGCTCCAGTTTTCTATTGTGATTGTGGCCAAAGCAGTTCCATTTTTCCATCATCAGTCCACAGCACTGCCTCTGGCTTTTGTAGATGTTGTTTTTGCATACCTCAGATATTAATTTTTGTGATGAGAAAGTTTCCTTCTGATGACTCTTTCATGGAGATCATTACAACAGCACTGCAAGACCAGCCCTGTTCAACTACACCTACTTGCAGGTCCTGTGCATACAGGGGTTTTACTTCACCTTTCTAGCCAGCACATGAACAGTTCTGTATGAGAGTGTTCTTGGTCTTCAATGTGATCTTGCCTTAACTTCCACAGTTCCACTTAAGTGTGACTTATTAATGACATTGTAGATATTAAAAATTGTGAGCTGGAAGGGAACCTTTTTTATGGCATTCCTTTGCTTTTTAGGCATTGATTAGGTTAATTCACAGATCCTCAGCCCATGATGGTTGAGTGTTAGGACTAGGGCTTGCACAAGTTCAGATTTTTTTCAAGTCAACGGTTATATGGTGAAAGCCTAGTCAACACTGACTAATCGCTGGTGATGACTTCAGGAGACCGATTGTAAAAATCTTCTACAGAAAATGATGTGCTGTTTCCAACAAGCCCTGAATCACACTACTAGTATCCAGGGAACCAGATATACAGACCCTGGATCCTCACAAATTTGTACCCAACTTGTATCCGGCACACCCTACATGGCTTTCTCAAGATCCGCCCTTGTGGCGGAGGTCCAGAGAGTCCGAGAAATGTAGAGTAACTGAAAATAAGAGTTTTACTGACTTACAGGATTATAGGCCACGCCTAGTGCTTTTCCACGAGTGTGGAGCGGGTTTCTCAATGGTACCGCTATGGTATGCAACTTTTGAACCAGTTGGTGCATTTCCACCAACAATAAATAGCTTCGGAGCCCCAAAATTTCATTCCCAGCTGGAAACAATGAATAGTAGGTTCCTCTACATAACCTGTAATGGCATCAGGTGGGCATGTCAGAGGAAAAAAAGCAGGCAACAATGGCGACACCTAGTGGTCTGCTGAAGAACCTCTACTATGTCTTCTTATCACCTGTGGTTGATCCATGCCGCTTTCTGGATATAAACAAACATCTGCAGTAGCAGCACAAACGCTTGCAGGTAATCCATTCACGCCGCCATCTTGTTACTACTGTTCACTATCGTTGTGCAACAGGCTTTGTTGACGTTGATGCCATATCACACAAATTCGTTGGTCGTCTTCACCAAGACAAAGCAGGACTCGTCACTGAAGATGACCTGCTGCCATTCTGAGTCACTCCATGACAGTCTGGCATGACACCATTGCAGTCTTTGGTGACGTTGACGTGGTGTTAAGGGCAGTTGTCATAACGATCTGCATCCAACGTTGTGCAGCCATCTGCCAATGGTGCTGGCACTAACAGGATGACTCTTGGAGGGTATGACTGCTCGCTGAATGTCCGCAATCGTGGCTGTTGGGTCAGTCAGGTACAGCGATAAGGCCTGTCCTTGCTTACGTCACATGTGCAGCCAAGCAAGAAACTTCAATCACTGACATGTCTTACGATGTCAAACCTACCCACCATGTTTCATTCCTGTTGGTTGATTCCTTCTGGGTGCAGCTATTCTTTTTGATGACGAGTGTGTAAAACGTTACAACCGAGTACATCTAAATCTTTGCACATGACACAGAATCACTATTCTGATATTAGCTCTAATTTTTAAGCGCACCAAATGTAAAGTAACTGTACATTAACATTAGCAGAGCAATAATAGGTCATTTTCCATTGTGTGATTTAATCAGGTGTGCCCAAACTTTTACACCCAACTGTTTATTGTGTATTAGTCCCTCTCAGTATGGGCAGCCATGCTTTACTTCTGCTTGTATGTGTGTAAGGGTGGTTGAGGGTGCGCGCATGCATACGTACCCCCTCGCTAAGGTTACCACCGGCGGATTTTTAATCTACATGTAAGATGTGGCCTGGCGTGCCTTGTGTCTACTCAGCAGTATGTGGCGGAGTGTGATTTGGTGCAGTGGGCTGCATCGTATTGATTGGACGTGTCGTGGTGGGGAGTAGGCAGACGACACACTGGTGACTTTGTTGTAGATGCAGCGGGGTGAGTGGTAAGTGTCAGGCTTGGCGTGATGGCCAATCATCAATCATGTGCTGTCAGACTCTCACTCTCTCTCACCCCCACCCCCACCCAGACACCTCCTCTTTTTTTCCACCTCAATGATCACTCTTTGTTTAAAGCGCACAGTAAGGCTCCAGCTAGACCGCATGAACAAGCCCCAAGTTGTTTGCAGGTGCTATGCCTCACAGCTGTCAATTAATAAGGCCTGTCATTTCCATAACAGCCACGGGCTACGTTAAACGTAACACATTAGCTTCAGAGTAACAGTAATGTATGTACACGTGATGTAGAGAAAAGACTATACTTGTGCGCGAGCGAGCGCAAATGTATGTGATTGTACACTGATACGCACGTCACACGCCTGCACATCTCTGTTTGCTACACTCATCGTCAAAAGAATAGTTAGCACAAATAGCTGCACCCAGAAGGAATCAACTGACAGGAATGAAACTTGGTGGGTAGGTTTGACATTATGAGACATGCAAATGATTCAAGTTTCACGTTCAGCTGCGCATGCGACATAAGCAAGGATGGGCCTTATCGCTGTACCTGACTGACCTAGTGAGCTGTGATGTCCTCCATGAGTCATCCTGTTAGTGCCAGCACCATTGGCAGACGGCTGCACTACGCAGGACTACATGCACACAGACCGTTACCACGACTGTCCTTAACACCACGTCAACATCACCAAAGACTGCAATGGTGTCGTGCCGGACTGTCATGGAGTGACTCAGAATGGCAGTGGGTCATCTTCAGTGACGAGTCCCACTTTTGTCTTGGTGGAGACGACCAACGAATCCGTGTGTGGAGGCACCGTGGTCAGCACCAAGATGAACAGTTTGTTGTCACACGTCCCGAAGGCCTGGTGTCACTATACCTCCACTCCTACCGCACAATCTGCAGGAACTGTGTGAGGATATTCAAGCTGCAAGGGATGGATTATCACAGGACACCATTAGGAACCTCTACAACTCCATACCGAGGCATCTGGCATGTTGCGTTAGCCATACTGAGAGACACTACTTCTGTATGTGTAGCTCAATAAATATTGATCATATCAGTCTAAATGTATCATCATTTATTGATCCTGGTAACCTTTATCTTCCTTCCCAACAGCACTGCAGTCTGACACTTCCTTCTGGGTGCAGCTATTCTTTTGACGATGAGTGTATAGTTGCTAAGCAAGCTGGTTTAACATGAAATAGCAATTAAGGGGTCCAAGCACTTGAATGAAGTTGTGGGCCTATTTAATTTGACATTACCTGAGCAAATTCCAGCATGATTTTAGTATGATATACAAAAAAAGCAGGCACACTGGCTCCCTCTTGAAGCATTTTGCAAATCTGGATGTGTTCACTGTTAACACGTTTCTGTGCGGGGCATTAAAGTGTCAATTTAATAATGCCTCATAAAGTGTTTTACCGTCCTTGAATTATACCTTTGCCATCAGGAAATGGCATGTTATAAATCAGACACTGCACTTTTAGCATTAACTCATAGTAGTGGCTCTTGCTTATATCACTGTAGAATAATAAATTCCAGGATTTTTTTTTTTTTTTGCTCCCATTTTTGCTCCATCACCTGGAGCACGGTGCAGGAGAGCTGACTGGCTTCGGAAATGGGTAATTTATAGCCCTCATTAGAGTGCTGAAAGTCCAAGACTACAGGCCACAATTGCTCAACATTCTTTTGTATCTAACAAAAAAACAACAAACAAACAAACAAACAAACACATGCATACAGTATTTGCACATGTAGAAGCGCCTGCAAAGCACATGTACATACATTCAAAACCCTATAAGCACAAATTGTCCTATAGCTCTTAAAAACCCTCCTCTACAAATGATCCTCCCCTTCTGAGAGCGGCTGGCTCTCACGAGGGCACCACGAACATCAAGTGATTTCCAAAGAAAAAGTTTCTAATTGAGCGCGCGCACATTTGCATCTCCGAGCCCCTTTGTTTGTTTGTTGCTGCGTTATTTGCATGTGCCAACAGCTTGTGTAATTTGACTGGGGACTCCCAATTTGCCTGTAAGGCCGTGATCCAGGTTGGAACGTATTTTTCTTCCCCTTCTCCCTCTCTCTCTGTCTCTGTCTCTCTCTCTCTCTCTCTCTCTCTCTCTTTTTCTGTTGGGTAGAGCTATGGTCTCGTCAGCAGAGAGCCAAGCCCCGTCTCCTCTCTTCTCTTCTCCTCTCCTCTCTCTCCGCTCCGTTGCTGATCTCATCTCCATATATGAGCTGTTCTACACTCCTCCTGCCTGCCAGGATTAATTAGCCATATCCAGGTAAGGAAACTTCTGACAAAGTGCCAAGAGCAATAAACATTGATCATAGTCACAGACTTTTTACTGGCTCACTGGATGAAGGAGGGGAGGTGGTGGTGGTGAAGAGGGGGGCAAATGCGGGCTAGAGAGAGAGAGAGAGAGAGAGAGAGAGAGGGAGAGGGAGAGAGATTATACAGTTGCATTCAGAAGCATGTTTAGCTGAGCGTTGTGAGCTTGTGACAAGAATGAATTCCAGTTTTTGCTTTTCCTTTCCAGGTGCAGCAAGACGAAAGGACCCACGTTTCAGTTCCTCACTCTCACATCGATATAATGCATTTGTTTCTCAATACTGACAAATAATTTACAGTAATTACGCAATATCACATGAAATCCTTACATGGTTCCCACTTCCTGCTAGGCTGTGGTTGCTACAGGTTGGACAAAGGATGAATAAATGACACATAGAGGAGTGCAGGTCAATACGTCTGTGGATTAGAGTTTGGGGATCTGCCCTGAGTGAGTACATGCAGTTTGGTGGCTGTAGGTTAAAGGACACAATAGGTTTGAATGGGGCTGAAAATGAATGGGACTCTATGGAGGGGAAAGAGGGAAAAAAAAGACAAACAGACGAGTGGGGTTCGAACCAACATTGAATTCATAATTTGGGCTCTAGATGGTGAACCAGAAACAGTGTCTCTGGGGCAAGCAGAAGTACAGTAGATGGGCGTGCACTTTTCCTTCCCATTCATTCTTAATGGGAAAAAAATTGGGAAAAATTTGTTGCTTTGTGGAAACCGTGGATCCGATCAAAAAAAATGGATACCAGCACGCCACTCCTGATCAGACAGTGCATTTGGAAGTTGGAATGGTGTCCATATCTTGAAAACTGCGGGACTAGTTGGCAGACAAAAAAAATATATCTAGAAGAAGAAGAAGAAGGAGGAGAAGAAGAAGAAGAATAAAAAGAAGAAGAAGAAGAAGAAGAAAAAGAAGAAGAAGAAGAAAAAGAAAAAGAAGGAGGAGAAGATGGAGAAGAAGAAGAAGAAGACGAAGAAGAAGAAATAGAAGAAGAAGAAGACTTTTGACTTTAAACCCCCTTTATTAAATAATCATTAGATTAACA
>CM067478.1:3039758-3052563 GCA_034552555.1 Semaprochilodus insignis
AAGAAGAAGAAGAAGAAGAAGAAGAAGAAAAAGAAGAAGTATACTGTTGGATAACAATATCAGCATAATAAGACATAATAAGATTCTAATGGGATAGAATAGATTCCACTGCCCCCTCCAGCCCAACAAACTAACCCCACATAAACCCAGCCATGTAACTGTAAAGCTGGATGTTGTTAGGAAACCCAAAGATGAGAAAACCAGAGCACAAAGCAGCTCCCAAACAAAAACAGTAGAGCCTGTCCGGCTCGCAAACACGTATGTGTAGAGGGGGAAGGAACAAAAGGCAGAGCCCAGTAATGGAAGCCAGATGAGCTGACAGTAACGGATCCCACCATTAGATGCGGAGGGGGCGGAGGGTCAAGGGCAGGGCTGATCCTCAAACGGGGCACCAAGATGAACCCTTAAGAGGCGGTGCTGGCCAGGTGGGATGGGGAAAGTCATGTTTGTGTGTGAAGACCGCCACCTGACTAGAGGAGCAACCGGGTCAGGTTTGGCTGGTCAAGTGTGCCTGTTCAGCCTGTCTGGATTTGTTCTGGCCAAACGGTACGAGTCCTGCCTGGTGCTGAACATAAACCTTCATACGGAAGTCCAGAGAGGCCATGAGATGGAGTTGAGATCACAGGACGATTAAGATAACAGTCCAGAAAATTATAACTACCTCATGGCCTCTCTGGGCTCACTGGACCATATAAAATGACCTTCTCTTCAGAACTCTTACTCATTGTTTTATCAAGCTAATATTTTCCATAATATCTCCATTTTTGATGTTTTCCAATTTTTGACATACTTTGAAAGTACATGTTGCCCTTCACATTGTGTGCAAATTCCATGATGACCGGACCAAAAGGAAGGGTCCAAAATTACTTGGAAAGACGTCTGGGTTCCACTGACTTACATTAAAAGTAAAGTACGTTTTTCTCTCTCCTGTAAAATTAGCATTTTGGAGATGCAGGGTTTTGTTCTAGGCTGGCTGCAGACTTTTGGAGGCCCCTACCAGTTAATTTGTCATTTCATTGGGCTTGTAACATCCTTAGTCACATGAAATTTACAGTCACTGGCTCAAATTCTGGTGCTGGAACAAAGACAGCATGACCCAAAGACAGCCACAATGAACTTCCTGTTCATTTCCCACTGAAATGAACAAGAGCTAATGCTAACAACACTCTCCGGGTCCTGTAATATTTCCATGAGGAGAATCTGGAACAGTAGGGAGGCGCTTTGTAGACTGGGGGAATCCCTGACCTCAGTGGAAGGGCCTGCACTTTACTGCATTTTCCACGCTGGGTACAAGTGTGTCCTGTCCATGTGTGTGTGAGCCCCGCAAGCACGGACAGCTGGGATTCCAATCCTGAGCTGCTTTATGCAGTCTTGCTACACATAATGAAGTGAGCTACTACTCAACATGAGCCAGCCTTACATCGCACACATGGCCTGGTTTACAGCATCATCATCACACAATCAAAACCAAATGTGTTTCGCCTGTTCGGCGCTTGCTTTGACGAAGCCTGTCGGTAACGTTCATTTAGAGGCGATATGATCAATTCACATAGTTTACACTACAAAAAAAAAAAAATTCCTTTATGATACATATACAATCACTCCAAAGCTCGCCAGTGGCTGCACTCCAAGGGTGGGAGGGTGTGTGTGTGGGGGGGGGGGCGGTTTAGTTTTGGCACGTAATTGCAAAAGGGTACCAAAAAATGACCTCAGCCTAAACCTGTCAACACACCGTTTCAGCCCCCACCGCCGTATAATGTGATGCAAAGGGGGGAAAAAGGCAAAACCAATGTAGCAAGAAGGTGTTGGCAGATGTAGACTTAAGGAATGCAGCTAGAAGGTTATTTGCTGGAGAAAGTTCACCGTATTGTGAGTTTTGTTTGAAGGGGGGGGCGACAGTTTAGTCTATGGGTTCTTATCAGCAAGCTTAATAGACCTGAATGAGGGAACATCTAGATGAGAGACCAGATAAAGGGAAAAATAAGGAGGGGGGGGGTTTACAGCAAAACATAAGCTATGAAGGTTACAGTTGAGAGAATCAGTGTTTCACGTCAAACGCTGGGCAAATTTGAGAGTGATGCTAAGTGTGGTTTGCTTCTCAGTGCTTGTGCAGTTCTGAAAAGGTATATACGCACTCATCATCAAAAGAGTAGCTGCACAAATAGCTGCACCCAGACGGAATCAACCAACAGGACTGAAACTTGGGTAGTTGGGTAGGTTTGACATCGTGAGACATGTGAATGATTCAATGCTTCACGCTCGGGCGCGCATGTGACGTTAGCAAGTTATCGCTGTACCTGACAGACCCAACAGCCTTGATTGCAGACATTCAGCGAGCAATGATGCCCTCCATGAGTCTTCCTTCTACTGCCGGCACCACTGGTAGACGGCTGCACGACGCAGGACTACATGCACGCAGACCGTTACGACGACTGTCCTTAACACCACGTTAGCATCACCAAAGACTGCAATGGTGTCGTGCCAGACTGTCATGGAGTGACTCAGAATGGCAGCGGGTCATCTTCAGTGACGAGTCCCACTTTTGTCTTGGTGGAGACTACCAACAAATCCGTGTGTGGAGGCTCCGTGGTCAGGGCCAAGATGAACAGTTTGTTGTCATGCGTCACACATCCAGAAGGCCTGGTGTCACTCCACCTCCACCCCTACCGCACAACCTATTCAAGCTGCATGGGATGGATTATCACAGGACACCATTAAGAACCTCTACAGCTCCATGCTGAGATGTCTGGAATGTTGGGTTAGCAAACATGGTGGCCCGACGTCATACTGAGAGACACTACTTCTGTATGTGTAGCTCAATAAGTATTGATCATATCAGTCTAAATGTATCATCATTTATTGTTCCTGGTAACCTTTATCTTCCTTCCCAACAGCACTGCAATCCCAAACTTCCTTCTGGGTGCAGCTATTTTAACTATTACATATATATATATAATGTTTAGCAGTAAAAGACATTATTGAGCAGGCTTTCTCCTTTAAAACATTCCACTGCACTCTCAGTGAGCAGCGAGTAGAAGACTTATTTTTTTTCTGAGGGTTTAGAGTGTGCATTAGCCCATTCATACCTGGGGGCCTATGAATAGAGCCCTCAGGTAAGCCTTGTTGAAACAAATCTAAGCTGCTAATGACACACACTGTGAAAATATTCACAGTTCATTTAGCTTGATGACAACTGCAGCCCCCTCTGCCCCCTCACCCGACTGTTTTCTGTATTAGTCATGCTTTTGGGCCACTAACCTGCAGTGGGCAATGCTGTGGAAACAACCGCTTCTTGCAGCACAGCGTAAAGCATGGGAAAGCTATTGCTCTGATCTGTTTGTGAGATGTTATCTCAGCCAGCTGTGTTCAATACTGGAGAAGCACTCATCTGGTGAGACGGAGAGAAAGCCTGCATGACAGCGTGCATAACATATTCCGTAGGAAACCCTTGTATCTCAAACAGTAGCTTTAGAAAAGAAGGAAAAAAAATATTTTAATATTAAAGAGATTATACATATCCCTCAAGAGATTTTGGCCAAAAGTATGTGGACACCTGACCACGACACCTATAGGAGCTTGTTGGATTTCCCGAGATCCCCTAAAACTATAGGTGAGTTGTGGCTATAACAGCCTCCACTCTGCTGGGAACGCTTGCCAAAATATTTTGAAGTGTCTCTGCGGGTATTTGTGCTCATTCCATCACAATCCCTGAAAGGAGAGTCTTTCCCAAACAGTTGCTGCAATGTTACAAGCATTTAATTGTTTAAAGTTACTCTTCACTGGAACTACGGAGCCCAAATCCTGAAAAACAGCCTCAAACCATCATCCTCCCTCCACCAAACTTTGCTGTTGACAGTATGCTGTCTGGAAGCAATAGCCCATCAGACTACCAGATCCATTGCATCCGTTTGCATTGTTTACTGCTTTGTGGCTGAGCTGTTGTTGCTCATAGTTCCTTCCATTTCAAAGTACTAGCACTCACAGTTGACAGGGGCAGACCTAGCGGGGCAGAAATTTCACAAACTGACCTGATACAAAGGTGCCACCCCTATGCCCATATGCCACATGCCATATTTACTGTCACTCAGCTCCTTAGTACGACCCATTCTAATGCAGGTGTTTGTCCATGGAGACTGCACAGCTATGTGCTTGATTTTACACAGCTGTTTCAAACACCTGTCCACAAACTTTTGGCCATTCTGGACTGTTTCAATTGGCCTGTTTTTCAAATTGTTGAAAAAAAGTTTTGTGACATTTATAAACCTGTAAGAATATGTTCCTCAACGTACGTTCACTGAAAGAACTTTGGGGGGAAACAAATGCAATTCTTTTGTTTTTCATAATTAATATTACGAAAATTAATAATTAATATTATTTAAAAAATACACCACACTTTCTCTGACTCTTTCGGAATGATCCCGTCAGAAAGGCTGTACTCATTTTTCACTTTCTGGAAAGCACAAAGCTAATATTCAAGCAAGTTTCACACACTCCAACACTCAAGCCTCCTAATGGGTACCATGTTCCAAATGAGGTTCTCTTCTCCAACACCATGCCGATTAGGCGGCTCTCCTGTGTCTGAAACATACCAACAAGAACGGAGCAACGTAAATGAGCTCTGGCACCAGCGTATGGTAATTTGCCATAATTAGTACAGCTTGATACCAGGGTGCGCCGTAGCCGCCGCAGATGATCACTCCGGCTCCACAAAGCTGACTTTGTATGGCACGGGTCCATCGCAATAATCAGTAATTGCTCCCTAGTTTTTAGGAGGAGTAAAAAAGGGAAAAAAAAAAAATCTTCAGCGCCCATTACACTGTCCACCAGCAGCTTGATAACGCCACATTACTGAAAATCCTTCACCAACTTCTATATTGTGGCAACTCAACACCTGTTGGGTGCAGCGTTTTCATCATCTGCTTGGAATAAATTGTAGTCATCATCATAACCATAATCACAGTAATAAAAAAGCCTTCATCCTCATGCCAAATTACTGTGCCATTTGATTTACAGTAATTGAGCAGGAGGAGGAGAGCACTGCGCGAGGATATCTCGACTCACGGAGCGCAAGCCCTCATACACATACACACCTGTGTGTGCCTTACACCTGAGAATGGTGAGGCCCAGATCTGATATACAGACATTCCCCCCCTGGGCAAACAATGACTAACATTGTGGCATGTATAATGCACCAGGTGTGCAGGATCCTGAGAGAGTTTTCTCATTAAAAGAGGGGAGAGGAAAAAAAGGCCTTAATTTTCACAAATTATGCTTTAAGAGCATTACACATAAACTGGCAATGTCGGTATATGACATATAATAACATTCAATTTCAGATTATTCTGGACATTCTCACATTATTAGGAATAACGACAAGGGCAGGCTGCTAAGGAATGTTCTTGAGATCTTTAATAGAGAGTTACCGCCGTCATGTAAATGATTTTTTTTTTTTTTTTTTCAGTCATTTTTTTAACCCTCTGGTTACACTGAATTACATATTTCACAAAAACACAGAACCATAGACATACAAAAAACACAAACGATCAAAGACCTCAGCTTTAACACAAAGCTTGGCTTCTTTTTACCTTACTCTTACGTAAACGGTGAAGCCTCCTTCTCTGTGATTGCCATTCACAGCCTGCAGACTGAACCCAATCTGCCTGTATCTTAGAAAAGAACTCTCATCTGCACTAGTTCGGACCCAGTACAACATATAGCCAGCCTTGATCTAGAAGACAAATTCCACTGTTTTAACAGATCACATTATCAGCGCTTCTGTATACTTATAATGCAGTTGAAAGCGAAAGCCTGGAGTTTTGCCCAGACAGTATTCAAACCACAAGCATGTATAGCTCTACTGCTTTATAGGCAAACGTCTGAACACTCCTGGCCAAACATGTTTTGTTTGGTTTCGATTTGGAAAAAGTTAGCGTATGAGAACAACATGCCATTTTCTGCAAATGTTAATATTTAATCATATCTAATATAAAATCTCTACTAAATGTGTCATTACGTGTGCACAGGCCACAATATAATGTTTTTTTTCCCCCCACAGTACAAAAAATTCAGCTTATAAACATCAATCGTGCATTAAAATGTGTGGAAGACGTGTTAACTTATTTTCACTCAGTAACCCAACAAAGCATACCGTTTGACCAGGGCCGCCCAAACGCTTGCTTATTACTATGCATCCCTTTGCAAGCCAATAGCAATTGATTCACGGTTAGCACTTCCGTTTCAGAATTCTTGGGGAAATGTTTGGACGGGAGCTCCGAAATGTGATTTGTCCTTTCAATAAAGCTAATTAGTGTTTTGACATAAATTAGCAGCTTAGGCTATAAGGAATAGCATTAGATGTAGACGCTCGCTCAAGTAGTTCTCAAAAAAAGACATTTGAAAGTCTTCTGTGTCAGCAGGCAAAACTCAGTCAGACAGAATCAATGACCTAAATTGGTCTACTAGACTTCAGAGGGCCTAGACCACTCATTACGAGAAGCTGGATTCCTCTGTGGTGGTCTACGTCGGAGCTCCAGGCTTTTGGGTAACTTGCAGTCGTAATCTCCTCCTTGCTATGGCTTCCTGCTTCTTCCTCTCGATCTCGGCAGCGGTGCACTTCACGACAGGCTGGGCGGCAACAAACACTGCAGACACAAAACAGCATTGTCCAGTGGGGTTGCTCAGTATGATGATATGTTAGTCATTATGATGTACTTGAGATGAATAGCACGGCGCTGAGGATGTCATGGCCATTGTCAGTAGTTGTAGAATACTAAACAGCTGCATGCAACATTAAAAAGACAGAATGAGAAATAATTCTAGCACGTCTGTAAACAGTAATGACAAGTGCCGAGTTACTGTATATACTGCACTGTCAGAGTCTCTATGGAGACACCTTTCGCCACTGAACGTGTCCAAGAACCGCCTACTACTGCAGAGAAAGGAAAGGACCAATCACAAGCCTGCTACGTTGGCATCACGGATAGGAGGAGTTAATCTTGAAAACGGAGTCAAGACATAAACAGCCCCTCGGGAAACACAGAAGTATAGGATGGGTGGAGTGTCTGTGGCTGAGACTGCTGCTCACTAGGCTGAACTTAGCTGGAACAATCAAACTTTGGTTCACGTCGGACCAGCGACCCACAGAAGTGTGTATAGCCAATCAGAATCCTGACAGTGTAGCCAGATTAACGTACTTAAGATATCAGACTCTCTGTCTAGGTGTGGGCAGAGCGTCTGCAGCAGAGACTAACTGGATAGTAAAAAGTGGCTAAATAGAGGTTAATATCATATTTCATTCATCTAATTTTACCATCTGTTTGATTCTTCCTCCTGGTTTTTTCTAAACTCATGCAAATGTTAAGTGATATCACCCTTTTTCCTGGTGCATTCTGTACAATCTAATTTGCTCACAAACCTCAGAAAATTGCAGGCCATGTCCACATGCATTTCCATATACACACCAACAGCTTTTCCAAAAAGCTTTTTTTCCCTCCCTGTCCATATGAAAACTACGCAATAACATATATGGAAATGCCACAAACAATGTCACACACACAATGTCAAATGCCTCGAGAAGAACTCTGCAAGCTTGCCAACTGCACAAAATATACAGTCTGCTGTAAAGCATGAAAATGCAATATGCGTGTTCGACTTAACACAGGCTGTCAGACCTCTCTGACTTCTCACGCAGATTGAAAGTTAATTTCCTGCTGAAAAATAAAAGCCTAATAGAATTTGTCTAGCGTTTCCCTCCAGTTGAACTCTGAAGCATTTTGTCTCCAAAACTGACTTTGGTTAATACTCAAGTTCCATCTTTTAGAATCACTGAGATAATTTGGCAACTGAGTTGACTCCCCATTTCCAAGAACCTAGCACAGCAGCTTTCGAATCCTCAGCCATGCTGTGTAACAAGGAAGTAAAGCTAAATTCTGGCATAAACATATGATCACTCCCAAATTCCTGAGCACACAGAAACAGGCCAGACATCCGCATTACGTCAGATGTGGTCCCTTATGCTCTATAAACGCAAAGAGCAAAAATCATGTGCAAAGTTTTCAAAAAGCTGCTTTTTGCCCCAACCACGCAAAATATAAAATCTCCACCCTGGAGAAGCCCAACAAGTGTTTTTGTGTGGACTGGATGGATGTACAAGCCTAAATCCTCAAATATCAGGCCTAACCTCACACAACACTGGGCTGAGGTCTGTCTCTGACAAGCGCTCAATCAAACAAAATGAACAGTTTGCTAGTTTACAAAACAGAAAACACAAATCACTTAACAGCAAAACTGGCTCCTTGCACGAACGCCCAGCCATTCATCAGAGCGTGAGCCAGGATGAGAAACGGCTAATGGGTTAAGCAAACTTCCTTATTACGGTAACCCACAGTAGGGGTGTCGTCTAATGAAATTTTGGTGCTAATGCAGTACAATGCTTACCTTTGTTGCCCAAAGCCACGGGGTCAGACTGATGTCTCTTGAATGTGGAATGATGGGAGATGGAGGAACTTCCTGCAGATGGGCCGTGCGTGCTGACTTCCTGCAAAGCACCCGCTGTCCGCTGGGGGTTAGGGAAAGCTCCAGAGATATTCTTCACCCGTGTAAATCGGTACTGACTACCAAGTTTAGGATTGTGACTCGTTTGTGAAGGTTCGTGCAAGTCCTGTTTATTTCCAAATGCGTTTGAAGCACCTGGAACTGAATGCGAGCGGCCAAATACGCGTGAGGCCTGCCTTACAGTCTTACAGTTAGCATTTGTGTCTAAAAGACATGTAGTATCAACCGATGAAGGTGCTTTTGTGAGTCCGTCAGACTTGTCGGTACAGTCGATCTGCTTTTGCTGCTCTTGACTGGCAGAGATTCGCTCCACATCATCACAGGCTTGACACAGCAGATCGTCATCGTCTCCATCACCCCAAACAGAGTCCAGCGGTTTCCCTGATGCACCAGCCAAACTGTCTGAATGTTTGGCTCCTACTCCTCCATTGCCTTTAATCTCCCTCTTTGTTCTATCCAAGTCCACTGTTGTAACTACCTTATAGGGGGATGCTTGTCCCTGTGCCTGATGGTTTTCAGACTTCGCTGTTTTGGCCGGACAGGTTTTGGGCAGCTGTTTAACGATTCCAGTGTTAACAGGAGCATTGGGTTGTGGTCTAAAAGTGCTCGGGGTGGTACATTGAGCTTTTGATAAGATCCTAGTGCAGCGGTTGCTATTGCTACTTAGTAGCAGTGGAGAGCAACTAGCTCTGCTGCCAGATCCAGAGGAACTGCCGACATTCGCTGGTTCACGTTTCCTGCACGTGTCAGACCTTGTCTGTCCAGAACTTGTCTTTGGACCTAAGCACAAAAGATCTGGGTTCTGAGTCATCTCCAGCACAAAAGAGTCATTAAGCAAATCGTCATTCTCCCAGTCATCATCAAAGTCTGACTTTGATACTTGAGCAGCTTCTTCATGGATGTTCTTACTATCTGCAGAGTCTGGCCTCTTTGCTTTGAGGACTGTTGGTTCAGTTCTGCTCTCCTGCGAACCGCTCACTGATGGAGGACTTAGTCTCCCGCTTAGGTACTGGGTGGGCCCATCAAAAAGAGCATGCAGCTCCTCTTCATGGCTCAGTCCTTCAGGCTTGGCTGGAACAGGAACCTGCTTTCCAGATGAAGGTTCAATACCATCTAACACTGAGTGGTTGGTAGTAGAGCTTTCTGGCTTGTTTTGACCCTCTGTGCCTCTTCCTTTGTTCTCCAGTTGCCTCTCTTCATCCTGACGGGTCATGTTGATGTCGAACTGCTTAGCAAGTTTCATGAGATCCTCGACGTTGTTGCTTTGCCGGCTTAAAGGAAAAAACAGAATAGAGAAAAAAAAACAAACAAACATTAGATTTAAGTGGCCTGCCAGTTCAAGCATTCATCTGGTCACTTTATTACAAATACCCACCATATATACACATTTTGTAGGTTTATAGTTATTCAATATGTTGATGTACAGTTTATTAGCCCTTTATCAGCCACAGTTTATTAGTGGTGGATCTTCCAAAGCACAGCAAAGACAAAAAGATGGTTTTGGCATGTGGATGCTCGTAAGGGTATCAGGGGAAAAAGCACCGCTTTAGGTTTCTACACTTTCTGGTCCCTTCGATAGAAACACTTATCTGTTTAAACACCTTGTAGGTGACAACAACTCTCTTTTCTGGTGCACAATTTGTGTTAGTACTCTTAACCCAGCTGTGATATTTGACCCATTACCCCTTAATAGGCCTTTTCCCTTTCCTTTAGCATGTTATGTAACTTTTGGGACACGTAAATGGCCTGCGTAAAGCCCAAACTGCATGCTCGAGTAAGAAACCCTCTCCCACAGAAACCATGTTTCTCAATTGGCTGAAATGCCTTGCTGGAATTCCAGCCAGTTGCTCTGTTGCAAGATGACCAAATATCACAACACTATCCTTATAGCCTGCTTACTGGCAAGCTTGGTTTATCCCTCACACAGCAACTAGTGGAGGCCATGTAGGGATGGAACGATTGGCCAATCAGAACACGGTGGGCGAGCTGACCAAGCACACTAGGCTCCACATGCTTAAAGACACATGGGCTCTAGCAGAGTGTCTCCGACAAGAGTGAATACAGATGTCTAGTATAGCAAAAACTATGTGGAACTTGTGAAACACTGAAGCATGTAAATCTATTCTAGTAAGTCCCCCTTATATATCCACAACCAGGAGTGGGCATTGCCTAAGGCCCAGTGCCCCTGACTACAACACTTCACATTTGGGCCACTAAAAACACAATGCCAGTGGTCCCGTCCACTTGGTGTCATAGATACTGTTCCATTAGCTTAAGACTGCCAATACGAGGTCTTAAGGTGTTATAATCAGCAGCTTATTAAGATTATGCCACACAGGGAGTCTATAACTGCAGTTTAAAGCTGTGGACTGTGCTTTGGTACTGAAGTGTGGTCATCGATTGTAAATATGATAAACAAGTTTCTATTATTGGTGGCCCAAATGGCTACTTCAAATGTTTGGTACCTGACAAAACTGTAGCAGCACAACATGCATTACTTGCAACTATCATGTTGGTGTCACTGCTGTGAAAATGGTCTACTGACCTAAAGCACATGGTGTGTAGTTGTCTTATGCTGGTGCAATAACTTTGCTATTACGCAAAGTGGACTGGACTAACGTGAATGCTTGGGCGTGCGGATGGAAGAAAGAGAGTGAGAGAAAGTTTATGAGTGTGTGTTTTACTTATTACTAGTTGCATTTTTACACTCATTTTGGTTTTCCTTCATCCCTTCCACTTTATTTTGTGTGTGTGTATATATATATATATATATGTGTGTGTATATATATATAAAATGATGTACATCTGCAGACAATGATAATAAATCTACTTAAACTGAGGTAAAGACAGGGAGGAGGGGTTGTTACAGATGGACAACAGAGGAGCTGTGGTCAGCAATTATAATCCTATGGAGGGCACAAATACGGCGAGTAAGTGTAAATGAGTGTGGATATAAGTAAGGAGAACATATGCTGCACTAATGACGAACGTATACTAACCGTGCTGAGATCCTCCGAACTCGGGGTTGCTGGATCTCTGGAGTGCAGGGAACGGCACCGTCTCCAATCCACTGAAGCACCAAATCTCTGTCCACAGGCTTCTCATCCTTCCACATCAAATGATACAGTCTTATACAAATGCTGTGGACACTATGAACAGCAGGCATCATCACAGAGTCCCTACTTACCCTTGGGGCAATTCTGTTGACAAGATCTGATATCTCCACAGCTCGGACACTTTCTCTTGCTCCTTTCCCTATTAAAAAAGACGTCCATCACCCACGTCATTATGCATATTTTGATGTGTAAAATTGAATATTTCATTATAAGCACTTCTAACATTTCACCCAGGTGGAATAACGGAAACAATACACTTGCCATTCCACACTGGGGGCGGAGAAGCAGGATCCCAAATGATGTCCTGCAGAGCTTCGGCCTCGCTTGGTGAATCTCCAGTGCTGCAGCCATTAAATCTGTTCCTTGATTGACGTTTCGGGGTTTCAAAGTCTGGTAACATAAAGAGACAACAATTATTATTTGCATGTTTAAAGTTTACTGTATCTGGTTGCACACTTAAGATTTGCGTGATTGCACTGGGCTCTACAACAGACAATATTTCTCCAAATTATCCAAAAGATTTCTTCCTTACAAAGTTGGCTTGGGCATTTTGTAGTCATGGCCTCTGTAATCTTTTCTCCCCTACTTACTGTTGATGAATAGATGAATAAACTTGTAGTGATTAATAAATTTCAATGATGAAGAGAGTTTCAAATCTTGGTTTAAATGCCTAAAGCTTGGAGAGAAAGAGGCTGGAACTCTTTAAGAACGGAACCAGGGTCTGTTTCTATGAAGCTTCTCATAGCAGGAGTGCTAATTTAGTAGCGGATTCCTCTTTATATACACTAGGCCTTATCAATAAGAACAGATCCCAGATCATCACTCCTGCTCTGAAATGCTTCAGGAATACAGACACAAGACTCGCAAGGGAAAGCACAGTGATTTCCAGTGTAAGGAGACCCTTCTCTAAATCTATATTCTCTAGATGTAGACCATACAGACTATATTAAGACTCTTCTGTAGATTTAGACTAACTGAAAGGTACACTCTTAAAAGAGAAGCTTCTACAGCGGTTCTTTAGTTACGGCAATGATTCTTTTTAGAACCACAAATTCTTTATAGAACTGTTCCATGGTTTAATGGTCGTTTTCATGGCAAATCTGTTCCTCAGTAATACAGAACGTGCTGTATATTGT
>CM067478.1:3057414-3070290 GCA_034552555.1 Semaprochilodus insignis
GAGTAATGTATTTCTTTGAGAAAGGACAAAAATCTTTAATTACAGTTAATAACAGATTTGATAACCAACTGATGGGGATTTTAAAAAAAATAGGGTTAAGCATTTACAAATGTTTTACTAACAACTGACTGAGATTACACAAGTTTTGACACACAACAACAGGCAATTCTTATGTAAATTTAACTTTATGTGTTATGTGATATCTAACTTAACCCTTCCCTTCATTTCATATTTGTTTTCACGCTTTTGTAGCTTTTTGAACACTGATTGGGCAGTTTGACACTGTGATCTCTTGCTGAGGACAACTTCATTTACATGTACTTTCCAAGCACAGAGCCTGCATTCTAATATAAAAATATATATATATATATAAAATACATTTCCAGAGTATACACAGGTTCAACAGAAGACATGTTTTGTTCCTCAAGAATTAGTGATATCTAAAAAAAATTAGGAATTCGTGATATACAGATATGAAGATGTGTTTAAATGATGTGTATTGAAAAAAAGAAAAGTTACACATCTTATTCAGAGACACATCTGAATACACAATTACGTTTATTTACTGTTCATTTGTAAATTAAACATACAGGAAAAAATGAAGCAGAAATTCTGTTTATGTCACATTTTATATTTTATAAAGCTTTTTGTCAGTTCTACAGTAAACTCTTCACAGGTTTATTTTAAAATTATAAGTTAATAATATATGACTGTTCCCTGTACAAAACCCTGCATCTCTTGTCTTAGTATTTGTCGTTTTTCAGTTTTTGACATGATTTAAAAATAATAATAATAATAATAATTTTTTATTTATAGAGCACCTTTCATACCGTTGGCAGCTCATAGTGCTTTACAGATAGTTGACATCTCTCTCTCTCTCTCTCTCTCTCTCTATATATATATATATATATACATACATATGTTTTCTGTGTTTTACAGACAGTATTTGCAGAAGACCATCATCTGTAGATCTAAGAGCATGAAAATGTCTGATGTCCTTTACATCTTGTTGAATGGACCGACACAAATGGCCCAACATTACTTGGAAAAGTCGTTCCATTGACTTACATTGAAAGTAAAGTATATTTTTTCCTTCACCTTTAAAGTTATAGTTTTGGAAATACAAGGTTTTGTTCTGACAGTAGCGATGTATAATATCATGCGTGTCTCTGTCTTTTGATCATAATATATAACATTTCTAAACAGAACTTTTATTGTGGTGGGCTGAAAACCTAAAAAGACTATGAATACATTTACATTTACATTTATGGCATTTAGCAGACACTCTTATCCACAGCGACTTACAACCGTGCTTAGTGTTCTGTCGGATAATGTTTCCCAGCTAGTATAAGAAGGTTAGAGTCTAAAACTCACCCTGAGCTCAGACACTGCCCGAACAAGGGCCAGTGCTGATACCCAGAGAATACAGAATACAGAATACAGAAGGCAGGTTTCAACTGTAGCTTTTTAGAAATATGGTGTTAGATTTTTTTTTAGCAGTTTAATTTTAAAAATAACAATTATACATTATTATATTGTATATTATAATTATACATTCATAAGGAAAAATGTAATTTGGTTATACTGTGTATGTATAAGTACACACTCTGGGCAGCCCTGCTGTAGTTTAGCGGTGACACATTCTTTATATTGTCTCTTATATACACAGTTTCTAGAACTACTTTTAATCCTCTCGAGTTGACACCAATAAAACATTTCTGTTTAATCTTATTGTGAAACTGTACTCCGGTCATCCATCCGCTAACAGAAACAGACTTTAGAAAACACGTCACTGGAGGTTTCCTGGCCATTCATCTCTGCCGTTTTGGATGACCTCAGAAGAGCATTACTAATGTCTGCTGGATGGGATTCAGACACTGAGCCAGTGTTTGTCCCTCGGCACAACATGCCAGTGAAACAGTACACTTACTCATAATGGTCTCTGGCCTTGACACAAGTTGGAGTAGGCCTAATGATTTCTCTTTGTAAGTGCTTGCAGAGGCTGGGTTACTGGCAGATAAACTGTGGTGCATCTGTGTTTTTAAAGGACCCATATCACTGTAGATTCTGTATATTCCCCACTTTAAAAAAATACTTTAATGTCGAACGTAAACATGAATAAAGTTCAAAAAGCCAGCCTTTACTCTCCAGGCCATGCAGCCCATGGAAACTATAAATGCCTGTTTTTGTGATGTCATGAAAACCGACACATGTGCACATACCCACCTATCTGTCTGCAGCACTTTGGCCCCGCCCACTCACCCTGAAGTTATATAGGGGGTGTTTCAGCTCTGACAGCTTTTGAATGAGGCACAACACAAGTGTCACTCCACTGCTGCTACTGGCTTCATGTAGCCACAAGCATCAAACCTAAAACCCTGACACTTGCACAGCCAAAAATGGACCAGCCCTCCCTTCCTTATGGCGAAGGTCAAAAGTCACTCTGTACCTCAAACGCTCCAAGCTTTAACCACAGCTCGGCTTGATCCGCCATCCTTCAAGATGCATGGGAGACAAGCATCAAGACTCTTCTCTGGCCTGGCATCCAGATGGTGCTATGAACTTCCACTGGCTTTAGGAACAGCAGATTATCTCGCAGTCTTCAAACGCAAACTGAATTACAGACTGCTTAATTCCACAGATTGTACATTTTGCACAATATACTGGTGATGAAATCTATCACTTCTATATAAGGACCAGTATTATTATTATTATACTGCATTATGTACACCATGTGTAAGATACATATACACATATTAGGATACTTGAGTCCATATTTAGCTGCTATTGCACATTAAGCTGCTATTGGAAGTTACGGATATACAAGTCCAATTCCTAAAAAGTCGAGACGTTGTATGAAATAACGTATATAAATGTAATCAAAAATAGGATACAATGATTTGCAAATCTCATAGACCCATATTTAATTCATAATAGAGCTTAGAACACATATCAGATGTTAAAAATGGGACATTTTAACCTTTCATGAAATGAGTATGGCATTTAGAACTTGATGCCAGCAACACATCTCAAATAAGCTGGGATGTCTACCATTGTGTAGCGTCCTGTCTTTTTTGGAACTGGGGTTGTACATTCTGTTCCTATGCTGTTCGAACTTCCATAAGATACACTGACTGTACATACCATATACAGTATACTCTATATTTCCTTATATTAAATCAAGTCATATTTATTTATAGAGTGCTTTTTACAACAGATGTTGTCACAAAGCAGCTTTACAAAGAATCCTGGTCCCAGCTGCCAGTGAGCAAGCCAAAGGTGACAGTGGCAAGGAAAAACTCCCTCAGAGCAGGAGGAAGAAACCTGGAGAGGGACCCAGACTCAAAAGGGGAACCCATCCTATTCAGGTCGACCCCGGATAGCAACAAACACAAAAAGGGATCAGAGTTCATAATTACAGACCATATTGAACAGGATAACTGTTAGTAACTGTTAGATGGAAGACTTTGATGATCGTCTATTAGAAAGAACCGGAGAAGTGTTGAGAGTTTTAGGAGAAGTGTTGAGTGTTTGTTGAGGCAGAGGAAGAAATATCTGATTAGTCTGTGATTAAAAAGCAGGATCGTCAGATGGGCGTGCGGGATGCAGGTGAGGCCCCCTCATAGCACAAGACAAGAAGAAGCTCCATGCTAGGCAAACTGGTCAGTGATGCAGGCAGGTAGTGGCTTCCAGCCGAGGCAGATGAAGCAGTGGCATCAGAGCGCACAGGATGGGCAGTAGCTCCGCATTAGACCACAGAGCGTGGGCAGTAGCTCAGCTCGGGCAAAGAAGAACACCCAGACAGCTCTGACAGAAGGACTGAGAGCACAGTATAGTGTTAGCAGTTACCAGGGAAACTAATTACCAAAGGCTCGACTGAACAGGTAGGTTTTAAGCCTAGACATTGGGGCTGTGTCTGAGTCCCTGACTGGACGGTTATTCCAAAGTATGGGGACCTTTGTATGAAAAGGCTCTGAACCCTGATGCAACTTATATATTATATTTATATATAAATGTATATATTTTGTTTAATATTTTTTTCTCTAATCTTCTTTTTTTGGGATTTTTATTTTCTATTTAGTATTTATATTAAGTAAGAATTTCATTGTACAATGAAACTGCTTATATCTCTTAAGTGATCCAATTTAAGTACTTATTAAAATTCATTGTGTGGAAATTATGTTGTATTTAATTCTGTATTTTTCTTTCTCTGTATGAGCCCTTCAGTGTATACAGCATGTGTTACTTTAATGTGTCCATCTCATGGAAAAATGATTTTTGCTTGCTTTTTAGACATAAAGGAGTCCAAAGTAATATATAAACATTGTTAAAGATTCAACATTTTCATTACATGTCCATACGGACAGTAAAGTGAATTCATTATTTTTGTGATGTCACAGGAGCCAACTCAATTACATACAGTATATCTACCTAATTAGCCCACAGCAGTTTAGCCCCACCCACTCACAATGAAGTTCTAGGGGGTGTTTCAGCTCTGAGTGCTTTTCTGAATGAGGTGCTACACAAGGTAGCCAATCCATACAGAGCAGCCTTAAAGGCACAGTAACAAAAACATCCTGTTTCACTCTAAGGAATAAAGAGAGAACAAATGGTCATGTGAAATAAATTTTGATCATGTCTGGTATGTAAAGCCACACAAATGTCATGAGTTAACCTCAAAAATAAACAACCAAAAATATAGCATATTGGCCCTTTAATGGTAAACAATTTGTAATGCCCTTTGTTTTTTGGGAATTAATGTTTTTCACCCTGAGACGGTATAAAGAACCCTGAAGCTTGTGTTTCTATTACTGGCTTTTCTTTAATAAAGCACTAGATGGTGCCTGCATCCTCCCCCTGTCTGTCTGTGTAGCAGAACAAGAAAACAGCAGTGTACTGCTGGGATCCCCCGCTGAAGTGCTGGGTGTTTATGTGTGTGAGGACCAGACTTAACTGTCAGCACTCATACGTCATACACACACACGCACACACACACACATGCACACACACCATGGACTGTACCTGCTGTGAAGGACTACTAGTCACAATGCATACCTTTGTCTCATACATGCCTTTTTTAAAATGGATACAGTAGAAAACTCCATCACAGATAGCCATGAGAGGGAGGAGGCCGCACCCCGCTGTGTGATTTATGAGCAGGGCCAAAGAGGTGGCAATAAAAAGAAAGAGAAAAAATGATGTGCTAAAGCTGTGGTGGTCAGTAATGAAGTACTGTACTTTGACGCTGCATTTAAAGGGCCCATATCATGGAAAATTTCATTTTATCTCCTTTTTGGCAAATATAAATATGTAAATGTCGCTAAATACTTAGAAATATTAAAAAAAGTACCAGCATATACAGTCCACTAATAGAAAGCTGGAAAAAAGCCTGTTTTAATTGTCACTGCTTTTGTGATGTCATAAAGATTAGTGCATTTACATACAGTATATCTGCATATTGTTGCTGTCCAATGAAAAGCATGCATCTCCATTTTAGTGGATTTTTACTTTTATGGATCATTTGAACACAGCAGCTGCTTTTTACACGGTGTGAAAATTTCATGATGAATGGACCAACAGAAAAAGCCCAAAACTGCTCGGCAAAGACGTCTGGTTCCATTGACTTCCATTCAAAATTAATAAGGTTTTTGGTCTCTCCTGTAAAGTTGCCATTTTGGAGATACTTGTTTTACTTTGGACAGTTTAGCTCCTTTCCCTCATGCTGAAGGAGTGTTTTAGGTGGTGCTGCTTTCTAAATGAGGCATGATAGAGAACAGCCAATCAGAACAGAGGTCATTTACATATATCCATCTTGACAACAGCCTATTTAACAAAAAAAAATTGGTACATTAAACTGCACAAATGTCATGAAAGGATCGTTTACCATCGAGTTCCATAGCAAAATATCCTACTTTGGACTCGACTACTGTTTTCAGGAACATGAACTGAAAATGTGTATCCAGTTTCTGGTTAATGCAATTTATTAATAAACTCTTGTTAATAAACTTAACTTCACTTAATATTAACTTGACTTAATCAAACTTAACACAGTAACGAAAACAGCCTGTTTCATTCTAAGAGATAATTAATGAAGAATTAATGCTCATGTACAATTTTGGTACACTAATGTCAAGATTTAATCTCAAAATAAAAAATAAATAAATGTAGCATATGGGCCCTTTAATGTTAAACATTTTGTGCTTTCATTTTTTGGGCAGTAATACTTTTCACTCAGAGACAGTTTAAAGAACCTTGGAGCTTTTGTTTCTATTATGCAACGGCTATGCAACAGAGCAGGACACAGTATTGTTGATACTTCAGTACCTTTCAAAGCAAGCAGTTTGTATGTTAACACCAGGAAAAGTATAAACAGGGGACTTCTGCTTTTACATTTATGGCATTTAGCTGATGCTCTTATCCAGAGCGACTTACAAGGTCATTCGTATTGCAGATAAGCCAATGTAGTTTTATGAGTCTTGCCCAAGGACTCTTATTGGTGTAGCACAGCATAGTTACCTAGACTGGGAATTGAAACCCTGTCTCCCACATAGGGTGGTAGCGTAATTCGCTGACCCACACCAACTAATATAGTTATATATTACAAAGCGTATGTCTATTAATACCTGTGTACTTTGTCTACCACTATAGTGGAGCAGCATATAAAAAACATGTATCTCAATTTTTGTCGATTTTGACTTTTATGCATCATTTGAACACAGCAGCTGCTGTTTACACCATGTGATGATTTCATGATGAACAGACCAAAAGAAAAGGCCCAAAACCGCACGGAAAGACGTCTGGTTCCATTGACTTACATTAAAGTTAAATGAGGTTTTTTCCCTCTCCTGTAAAGTCACCATTTTGGAAAGACTTGTTTTCCCTTTGGACAGAGACTGTATGTAGCCTTGTTGATCTCCAAATTACTGCTGCTGTGAGGGACATAACGGCAACAACGTGGAAGTGGCATTTATTAGCATAGGGTAATAAAATCATGTCTGGATCGGGATAAAACAGAAACGTTTTCATCACCCGGTCAAGAGTGTCATCGTGTCATATCACCCTTCGCCATGGGGAGGCCCTTCAGGCCCAAACTGCTGCGCATCTAAAAGTCACCGTAACACCCACTGTCACACCAAATGTTAGCATTTCACAGAACTGATAGTCGGACGGGGGGAATAAAGGGCATAGATTTGTCACTTTCAATTTGAATATGAGGCTTCAGAGCCGTCACACATCCCCCTCTCTCCCTCCTTCTCCTCCTCCTCCTCCTGTCTCTTCCTTCTTGGTATATTCCTTCGTCTCTCCACCACGGCGGCGCAGCTATACCCAAAGGCCATGCAGGAAAAGCGCCATGCTTCTGGAGCTCCAGCAGCTCAGGCCTGCCATCCTTTTATTTATTTGTTCTGCCTTCGTTCTTCAGACCCTATTAAGAAGCTAATTGGGGAATCAGGAAGGATCGCATACGATTACAGAGTGCACGGCTAATTGGCGTGGCAGCTGCTAGCGTTTACCAAAAATGGCAGGCGGTATTTGAGACTATTCACTATTTTGTAGTGGGGTCCGAGCACAAAGGCCCATCCAGTACAGTCCCTCAATAATGCCAGTTACTGAAATGACCTACCTGAGTAGGATAGTAGCACTGCTACTGTATTCTAATACCCTGAACAAAATAAATGAACAGTATTAAAAAACATCCATTACTGAAATAAGAGGACGTTGTCTATTAAAAAGGACTTGAATAATGACCTGATCTACTTTAATATTTGCAGAAAGAAGTGCTCTAATTCTCATTGTGTTTAAGGCTGCCTAAGAGTTTGTGGCCTGGAAGTTAAGGGAACCAGCCTTGTGACCGGAGGGTCGCCGGTTTGATTCCCTGAACCGACAGTAACGGCTGAAGTGCCCGTGAGCAAGGCACCTAACCCGCAACTGCTCCCCGGGTGCTGTGGATAGGGCTCCCCATCGCTAGTGTGGGTGGTTCACTTCATGGATGGGTCCAATGTGGTAGACAGTTTCCTTTGTGTGCAAACACAACCAGTGAAAAAAATGGTTCTAATTCTAAGCTAACTCGTTCACTTACCCTCAGTGCTAGATTGGCGGTTCTCCCCAGCTGTGTTCAATAAAAGCACAATGTTTCCCACATTCTATTTTATGCCACTGCCACAGTGGTGTCAGAAGTGGAAAAATTCTTCTCAACGCCTCCAAGGCAGACTGCCGATACTGCTGTACAATTACAGGTGTTTGCATGTCTAGTCATGTTTTGTTTCTTCTGCGCTCTTCACTGAACTTCCTAAAACCTAATTCATTAATTAAGGTGAGGCCAATCATTCTCTGAGTAGAGAGTTTTTGAGCCATTTCTTGCCATTTGTGCTTAAACACAGAGGAATTTGTCTTCCACATTTAACCCATCCATGAAGTAACTAACACACACACACACACACACACACTTGCCCGGAGAAATGGGCAGCCCTATCCACAGCACCCGGAGACCCACTGGACGGGTGAACCGGCGACCCTCTGGTTTCCTGCTGGTTCCCTAACCTCCAGACCACGACTGCCCCTATGTAAGTTACAAAAAAACCAAAGTCTATGGTTACAAATAACAAGCCAAGTCTCTTGTAATAGCATCAAATCTTTTACTTTACTAACTACTAGAGTAACTGAATTTGTCGTGTGTGACCTTGATCGTTTTTGAACTGCTTCGTGTAACTGTCAGATTTGGTTGCCGGCAACTCAGAACATGCAGCTAGTTGCACTAAAGTTTCACTGTGTAAAGACAGCACTGAATATTATTTAATATTTACACTGGACCTGATAATATTATGTATTTCTATTTGCTGTCACAGAATGATGAGCAAGCCTGTGAAATGTTACTGCAATCCCGTCATGTTAATGCACGAAACAATTTCCTTGAATTACACTCAACGTCAAAAGAACAGCTGCACCCAGAAGGAAGTGTGGGATTGCAGTGCTATTGGGAAGGAAGATAAAGATTACCAGGAACAATAAATGATGATAAATTTAGACTGATATGATCAATATTTATCGAGCTACACATACAGAAGTAGTGTCTCTCAGTATGGTGTTGGGCCGCCATGTTTGCTAACGCAATGTTGCTAATGCCAGACGTCTCGGCATGGAGCTGTAGAGGATCCTGATGGTGTCCTGTGATGATCCATCCCATGCAGCTTGAATATTCTCACACAGCTCCTGCAGATTGTGCGGTAGGGGTGGAGGTGGAGTGACACCAGGCCCTACGTGGGACATGTGACAACAAACCGTTCATCTTGGTGCTGACCACGGTGCCTCCACACATGGATTCGTTGGTCGTCTTCACCAAGACAAAAGTGGGACTCGTCACTGAAGATGACCTGCTGACATTCTGAGTCACTAAATGACAGTTTGGCATGACCGGGCAGTCGTCGTAACGATCTGCGTGAATGTAGTCCTGCGTCATACAGCCGTCTGCCAATGGTGCTGGACAGCAATGTTTACAATCGTGGCTGTTGGGTCATTTCTCACACTGGTGGTATGTATGAAGTCCCCGGTTGGCAGCCAGTTGAGGGCACGTAGGCGCAGAAATAATGATTACCTATGAGGCCTCCTCTTCCTTCTTTTCTTCTCCTGTATTATTTTATTCTCCTGTCACCCCCACCAAAGCTCCAGGACATGCAGAGCCTAGTGGATGGCACTTAGCATGTGGTGAGGCTCAGGGGTTGGGAAGGAGTCCAAAATGTGACTTTTATGCCAGATTGTGACTAAATGATCTCACTTTCCTGGCCAAGCAGCTTTGGATGGGAGCGTTTGAATTAAGTGTCATGATTATGAATGGTGGGCGTAATGGTATGTGTAGGCATTCAGGTTATGATGGATGATGTCCCATGGCCTTTGAGAAGATTTAAAGGAATGTTCCATGCAGCAGACTTTTCTACATAACATCATTTATCTGTTGCTGTTTGTATGTTACCTCTGTTACCTTCTTCCAAAATAGCAGATTGTTGGGGCTCTGCAATGTGTTAGACCTGAAATGACCTAGATAATTAATGTATGTGGCTGTATTACACACAAATGATTACATCACATTACATCACATTCTGGGTTTGGCGTCATTGCTGTGTACCAGCAGGGAAATGATATGTCTCTATTGCAAGCAAGGTCGCTATATGTGAACTATGAAGAGACAGAGAAATCAACCAATCCAATAGGTGGGAATTTCCAATACGTGGTACCAAAAAGATATGCTATATGGACAAATATATTGGGACACCTACATCCCATTATAAAGCCACAGGCATTAATATGGACTTGACCCTCCCGTTGCATGTATAACAGCTTCCACCCTTCTGGGAAGCTCTCTATAGGATTTTAGAGAGTGTCTGTGGGAATTTTTGTCCATTCACCCAGAGGAGCATTTGTGTGGTCAGATGCTGATGTTGGACGAGAGGGAATGGCTCACCATCTCCATTCTGGCTCATCCCAAATGTGTTCAGTGGGGTTGAGGTCAGGGCTCTGTTTGGGCCAGTCAAGTTCTTCCACACCAAGCTTACCCAACCGTGCCTTTATGGACCTTGCTTTGTGCACTGGGCCCCAAGTCATGCTGGAACAGAAAAGGCCTTCCCAAAACAGTTCCCACAAAGCTGGAAGCAAACAGTTGTCTTGGTCCTAAATGTCTTGGTCTCCTTAAACATTGAGATTTTCCTTCAATGGAACTGAAAAACACAACCCCATAACATGATCCGGCCTATGCCAAACTTCAGTTGACACAGTGCAGTCACAAAAAAAGTTGTGCATGGCTGGGTGCTTGATTTTATACACCTATAGCAGTAAGACTGAATGTGAATTTAATGATTAAGAAGTGTGTCCCAATACTTTTGTCAATATAGAGTATGTCACTGACATGCAGCAGCCAAGTCAATATCTAAAATATATACTAATATATCTGTCACCAGCTTCAGGCAAACCACCAATGAAGCTTCAGATGTCTGTGTTTAAACTAGAACGGACAAAATGTTCATGTTAATAGGCGGTACCTTAGTACCGACAATCTACTAGAAACCCATTTGGACTTTCAAATTATGGATGACATGTTTAAACTGAAGAGACTAGTGTTTTAATAGGAGGTCATTAATTAGCCTGACACCGATGTCTATTCAAATAATCCTAAGCACAGAACATTTCCATTAGCTAGAACCAAGCTCTGTCCAGCAAGCTCAAAACAAAGTGACCGCTGCACCTGATTGGTGGGCTTTTGATTGGGACTTTTCTAGTCATTTAATGCCACTCTAAAGCAACTAAATAGGCTAATTAGCTAGCTAGCCAACTTGCCATTTAGCTTAATCGCTGAAATATCCCGATACACTGCTGTACTCTGCACACACACTCACGTCTACATATACACAGAATCGTGTGCAGAATCAAACAAATCTTTTATTTTTCTCTGTCGATAGTTATTATGGGCAAAAACACTTGTTCTGTGATTGCTAGCATAAGCGCTAATAGCGTTAGCTTCTCATAACTGGTCACTTTATAATGCTCTCTACAACACAATAGCTATATATATATATACCGATCAGCACATCATCATGCCGTCCTGGGTTACACTGTGGAGCTCTTGTTGGTGTACAATAGAGGTGGTGTAACTTCATCTTCATGTGGAGAATAACTCAAAGGATTAGCTAAACTGTGATTAGCTTCACCTGCTCATGTTAGCAAACACGGGATCCTCAGTGTTAACCCAGCAGCTATACCTGCTTTAGAAAGCTGGAAGACGGGAAAAACGTAAGCAAATTTATTACATACAACGGTATCTTTGACATTACAGCCTCAAACACAACATAATTTTACTGTTACTGATTTTTTAATCAGTTATGATGGATGTTATTGTAAATTGTGGCATAAACTGAACTGCTTCCGTTCTAGTTGGGTGCGTGTTGTACACCCGGAAATGTCTTTAAGCTTTACAAACAATTAATTCGTTATATAGTGCGACTGAATTGTTGCAGCCTGATTTTTGTCCACTAAAGGACCAAAAAAGCAACAAATTACTGTACTCAAGTGGTTCCCACCGTATTAATACTTCTGGAGTAAAATTAAATCACAGCACTTTTACTTCGCTACTTTAATTTTTTAATAACGTCACATATACATAAGCGTATCAACTCATAAACCAATCAGAAGAACGCTAGAGCGGCTAAATTTAAATATTCAGTCATGGTTCAGCCATTCAAATCATTGCACCTCCTAAACAAACTTTATCCAAACGATCTTTATTTGTTTACAGATGAACTGAAGAAGACTGCGTTCTTATCAGCTGATGAATCTGCCGAGATCAGCCTCCACCCAGAGGAAGCCGCTGTTACTGCTAACTAATCCGACCTGAACAGGTACTGAGACCGTTTCTCTGTTCTGGCTTCGCTGTTAGTATAAAATGGCGGCCGTTAAAGCTGTAGTGTATGTTTTAATGCGAGTGTCTGCTCGTTAGTTAGCGACTTTAGTCAAGAGGTGTGGACCCTAATCTCACGGTATCTATCTATCTATCTATCTATCTATCTATCTATCTATCTATCTATCTATCTATCTATCATCCATCCATCCATCCTCTCCTCCTTCTCGATCCCTCACTCTTCATCTCCCTTCTGTCTCTCTTCCTTCTCTCTCTGCCTCCCTTTTCTCTCTCTCTCTCTCTCCCTTTTCTCTTTTTCTTCTCTCTTCCTTCTTTCTTTTCTCTGTCTCCTTTCTCTATCTCTCCCTTTTCTCTTCCTTCATTCTTCTGTCTCCCTTCCCTCTCTCTGTCTATCTTTTCTCTTCTCTCTTCCTTTTTTCTTTTCTCTCTGTCTCTCTCTCTCTCTCTCTCTCTCTCTCTCTCTCTCTCTCTCTCTC
>CM067478.1:3074509-3097956 GCA_034552555.1 Semaprochilodus insignis
AACAGAAGGTTGGGTTCTAGCTTTACTGGCAGATACAGTGAGCGTCTGGTTCATAAGAACAAGGTCAAGCAGCAAACACACAGGACAACACAGCTACAGACTGGCAGAGGGCCAAAACCACTCTCTACTGACCGTGATGAGCGCCACCTCATTCCAATGTCCCTTAACCACCGTAAGATGACCTCAAGTGACCTACAGAAAGACTGGCGAGCGGTGGCTGGGGTGAAATGCACAGCGAGCATGGTTCTAAAAACAGACTTCTGGAGGGTCATTAGTGATTTTCTAAATAAACAGATCTAAATACAATATCTGATCTGGAATTTGGGGGACGTGTTTCCAGTAGAGTATAGAATAAAACAGAACTGCTCATTTTGGTCAAACACAAACCCAGAAACTGTACAACTAGAGGAACTGATCATTTTGAGGTGGTCTCTTCAGTTTTTCCAGAGCTGTATATATGTATTTTTTGGTTTTTATTTTATTAGGTATACTGCCTTGTGTCTACACTCATTGTCCATTTTATCAGCTCATCAGCTCCTTTGAATCATATAGGACTTTGTAGTTTACGGTTTCACGCTGTAGTGTGTCTGTTTCTCCGTATACTTTCCCCTTTCACTCTGTTCTTTAATGGTTAGTATCCCCACACTGCAGTGACACTGACGTGGTGTGTGTTGTGCTGGTGTGAGTGGATCAGACACAGCAGTGCCGCTGGAGTGTTTAAACACTGTGTCCACTCACTGTCCACTCTATTAGACACGTGTTGTTCCACCCTGTAGTAAAGCCAGAGATGATGGATCATCTGTTGCTGGGTAGTGTCTCTGCTGTATATGCGGTAGTTTTGTTTTAGAATGGCTTTTGCCTTTTACAATGTCATCATCATGAAATTTACAAACAGTAACCACGTTTAATCCGCCAATGATCCGACTAACAACTTAATCGGAATAGACGTCCACCTGTGCATCTCGGTCAGATTAGACTAGTTCGATTGAGGCCAGTACTTCTTTCTGATTGAACAAGGTGGGTAATCCGGTAATTAGAAGAAGATTAACCATGTAAAAGCCTGTGTCCAATGACATTCCCAATCGGAAATGTTTTGCGCCTGTGTATTGTCGTAATGGACGTTTACACCATGGCAGGAGCCAGAAACTGCTGAGAAAATGAGGTTTATGCTTCAAACTTTAATAGACTTAAAATTGTTAGCAGGATGAACAGCTGTGTGAGCAAATGCACTAACTGTAGAGCGAATTCCAAAACAGATGGACGTTTCTCAAATCGACTTTTTTACAAAGCTGGAACTAAGCTCAGGTAACCTACTGCTGCTTATCTCACTCTGGATTTATGTGATGCTCATTGTCATTATAACATCTACACTAAAGCTAACCGTACATGGGCAGACTTTAAATAGACTCTGAAAATACTTTTAAAACAATAAGTTCTGGCACTTTCTCACAGCTAAAGACAATTGGTCATTACTCAGAAAGCTATTAGTCACAGACCCTGTTATTTTGTAAAAACTGGGAATTTTGCAGGGTCACTATTTGCAAGACTGCAGGTAGGTTCCTTATGAGATTAATCCCAGTAATTCTGCTGGTGGAACTTTCCAAGAAGAGAAACTGTTGAACAGTGGAACAGAACATTTTCATTAAGGCCTTTAGCAGATGCTCTTATCCAGTGCTTAGTGTTCCATCAGAGAATGTGTCCTAGCTAGAACAAGAAGGTTAGAGTCTATAACTCGTCTTGAGCTCAGGTGCTGCCCAAACAAGAGCGAGTGCTGATACTTAGAAAGAAGAATACAGAGTTGAATACAGCTTAAATGCTCTACCTGGCAACCCCAAGCCAGCGCTCATTCCTAGAGAGAAGAAACGTTAATCTCAGCATAAATGCATAAGCAATTTCAATCTAATTTCAATCTACACATTTATTAGTACTTACTCATCTAAGTGCCTTACAAAGAGATGGATCTTCAGTCTGCGTTCGGACAGCCAGTGGAAGTTCGTGCCACCGTCTGGGCGCCAGGGCAGAAGAGAGTCTGGACGCTTGTCTGCTATTCATTCTGAGGAAGCAGCTTTTGGCCACAGTTGCCCTTGTGTGTGCAGTAGTTTGTTGCCAACCGCCAACACCTGAAAAATAAGATGCTGCAGAATGTCATGGTACAAATGGGAAGACTCGTCAAAGAGACACTCTTGCTCACCCCACAGCTCCACCAGCTTCTCCTCCTTTTGTACAGTCCAGCAGAACCATGATTTTTACAAGGCCCTTTCGGAGTCTCCTCCAGATATCACCCTACACACCAGAGATGTACCTGTAGCTGCTTTGCTGCCTCCTGTTTGGTGATGGAGAGAGCTCACTTTGACTGGAGAGGGCTCTGTTGCTTATTTACAGTGTCCTTGTCGCTGTTTGCAAGACTAAAACTTGAGATTAATATTAAATACAATTGATTTTACTGGAACGTCAAGACGAGAAAAAGGCTTCGAGCTTAAGAGGGCTATCCTGTCCAGCTTACACCTAACGATTGAGATGACGGCAGCGCAGTGCAACTCTAGAAAGACTCACACGAGTTCGTTCCGTCATTGGAAATTTGTCTGCGTCAGTGAAATCGCTTGAGAAGTTGTTCGGTGTAAAGCTGGCAGAAGTGGTACCTTGCGGATACCAGTCACTTTGGTTCTGATTACTTGTGGTGTGCATGTAAACAGGGATTTGCATTGGAATGTTGAGGAGAGGGTGCATATAAACACTTGGAGTTTTATTTTAATCTATAATCGGAATGAAGTCAATCAAATGCATTTTCAAATTATGTCTCAAACTGGTAAACAACATAAATGGAGGTATGCGATTTGGTTCCGACAGCAGCGGTATATACCTTTTTCTTAGTCTCTTTGTTTGTATCAGACATAAAGAAACCTCATTAGCAGCGTTACGGAGCAGGACTAAGTCCCGTTAATATGCCCATATGGATGCTTAATGCTTTGTTTAATGCTGAAAGCCTGCTTGTATTTTGACTGCAAATGCGACTGTAATGCGAGGGCTGTGCATCGGTCTCCAAGGATGTGTCTTTTGTTTTCATCTTAAAGATGTTACATGCATCACTAAGGAACTCGGGAACTCACAATTACCATAGATTACAACCAGCACTGCTACGTTGCCACATTTGAGGTAATTATAATAGTCCCACACGGTCTGTATAATCAGTCTTAGATTTGAGCATATTTAGAGTAGTTTGCTGCACATATTCAATGTTGTCTCTAAGGCTCCCTTGGAAACACCCCAGTGTGGCGAGGAACCGCATGCAGTGTTGTTTCTGGGAGAAAACTGCATCGTGTATTCTCACTGCTCTTGTGAACGAGGATTGTGGAGGACGAAGGGGATGCGAGTCCTTGTTAATGTATTGTTGGCAATTAGCTGGAATTAGTCTGGGGACTGGAGCAGATCCAGAGGCCGGATCCAGAGGCTCGATCCGAACAGCAGCTCAGTGGGTAGCGCTGTGAGCGGAAAAGTGAATCACTTTCATCTTGGACCAACATTCAGCACTACTAGTGTATTGGACAAGACAAGATTGCTCTGTCACTCCGAACGATGAAGGTGCATTTTTGGAGTGTAGGCACAGAGGAACTACTTCAGGTTCCCTTAAGAACCTTTCGGCAGATGGATTTGGAAGAGCTGCCCCAAAACCTCATGTTTCTGACCACTATAGAACCAAGCCAAGAGTCAAAGTGTCAACACTGTGTGTCTAGTACTAACTGCATCTTTGATTCTAGTCCTAATCCTATCTCTAATTTTGGTTTTAGACCTAATCCTAACTCTCATTTTGGCTGTTAACATAATTCTAATTCAAGCCTTGATTCCATTTCAACTATAATGTTGGTCCTAATTCTAATCTTAATGTTGTTTCCTCTCTGACATTAGTTCTAGTCCTAATACTAACCTGAATCTTGGTTCTAATACTAACTCTGATCTAAATTCTAGACCTAATCCTGACTCTTACCTTGGCTGTTGACATAATTCTAAAGCAAACCTGGGTTCTAGTTGTAATATTAAATTTAATGCTGGTTCTAATCCTAATCCGAATGTTTGTTTTAGTCATAATCTTAACTCTGACCTTAGTTTTAGTCATAATCCTAATTTGAATTTTGTTCTAATACTAACTAAAAACTGACTCTAATGCTGACTCCAGTTTTTGCTGTAGCTTCAGTCCTGACTATAATCCTTGTTCTTATTCTGACTGTAATTTTGGTTGGGAGTTCTAATTCTAACCCTAATCTTGGTTTAAATGCTAACTCTAATCTTGATATATTAGACCTACTGCTAACTCTGATCTTGGCTATAGGTGTAATCCTAACTCTAACGTTGGTTCTAATTCCAATCATAACCTTAATGTTGATTCTAGTCCTAATTCTAACTGTGAACTGAGTGAGCTGAGTTTGTAAGTCTGTGGACTGTCACACTTCCTGGCGTTCCACCGTGTCTTCCTCCTCCTCAGAGCAGCTGGTGAGTTATTTATATCCAGGGTAATTAGAGGTGGAATCGGTATCGCAAAGACACTCCTCGACAGGCTGAATCTGCAAGGGACACAGACAGTGATGTCCCGCGCTATCCTCCTCCCTCCCTCCTCCTTCCCCTCCTCCTCCTCCTTCTCCTACTTGTCCAATTCCCAAGAAGGCCGATCTGGAACAAGTGGGGAAATAAACCAGAACTTGACTTCACTGAATAATTGAAGCAGTTTTTACAAGAGCAACAGCCCGCTATCTGACCTCGTAAAGGCGTTACAAGGCACAATCAGGACGGTGCAGTTTGGAGGGGAGGGGGTTCTGGAGAAATGCTGTTCTGAATAGATAGAGAAAGAGTAAGACGCTGACACAGGGTGCTTATCTTAAGCATCTCATTGTTGTGGCTGTATCACAGTTCTCTGTGTAGAACAGAATTAAATACAGTTAATTCAGTAAAAATGCTGCGGTGTAAATCAAGCATCTCTTACGTTCCTTGAAGTTAGCAAAAAGTCTTCCAATTTAGCCGCTTTCGAGTTGTTTACATATCTTACTTGCTAGTTTATTTGGCCCAGAATACTGTTTTATTCTCTGGCAACCAACAAACCAACAAACAAACAAACAAATACTGAAGATGAGCTCACCGGACAATAAATTAGAAAAATACCTAACGGCTTGTAATACCTCCACAAGCACCAATAACAGCTGTGATTGGATTTGGCATGTACTGGACAAGTTTCTGGATGTAGGCCACATCAATGTTCAGACAGTCTTACATCAAAGCATTGCACAGTTGGTCCAGATTTGGTGGATGCCTTGCCTGGTACAATTCCGAGGAGAGTTTCCTGTAGACTGGGATTTTAGCCACTGCTGGTAGACCCGTATGACCGTACACTTCCATACACCTGCAGATTCAGCTACTTCCTTCACACTATGGTCTTTGGCACACCCAAATGCAGTCACTCCTTTTAGCCAATCATTAACATCTGCTCTGGAGCCATTTTCCACACATGGAACGAGACATTCACTGCACTGTAGCACCTCTTCTCAATCTATGGATCCCGTCACTCACACCCCGCAGGTATTTATAGCCCCATCATCCTCATGCAGTGCCATCTGCAGGAGCCTGAAGATACTACCACCGTAAACGACTTTAGAGGACAAGAGGAAAAAGCCTACTTTAATGTTAGTCAAGGTAACCAGACTTTTGTCCCAAATAATTTCAGGCTGACCATTAACAGAACTCTTCTTTTGGTCAGTTAATTATGAAATTTATACACAATGTAAAAGGACAACAGGAATTTCCTAGCAAAAATATAGGTACAAGGTTTTGTTCCGGTGGCCGCACATTGTTAGTTAAGGCTTTTGCGTCGTACTGGTGCAGTGATGGAATCCAGAAGGTGAAACAAAACAGAAGAACTACACTCGCGAAATTGCAACAAAACACCGTTATAGACGTGTTAATGTGGATTAGTCGGGTAGAGCAGATCTCTCCTGCCTGTATGACAGTGAGCTGACAGAGGCAGAAACAGCTCCTGTCCTGGGACTGCCGCTCCCAGGTGAACAACCCCCCTACACCGCCGCCTCATGCTAATTTCCAACTTTCAAAGCCTGTAAACTTTATCTAATTATGCGGCAGAACACACGCTCTTGTGCTCAGGTTCTGGCAGCTTGCGCCTTTTAATTTATGAAAAACAAATCTGAAATATGCAGATGTCTTTTGTTTGAAGCAGATGTTGGGTCCTGCTCGCCAGAATTCAATCAGCGGTCTCGGGGGGGGTCCTGCGTGCCATCCCTGTCCAAGGGCCTGTTTGAAGTCTGACAGGGACACGATGACGGGGCTCAAAATGCCGTTCCCTCAACACACACACACACACACACACACACACACACTCCGCCTGCAGCCAGATCTCGGGGTACGGCCCTGCTTTCAAGGAACTGATGCGGAGGAGCTGGCTGATCTGCTATTGTGGCGTTAATGCCTTCATTTGTAGTTTAAAGACGCGCTGTATCGTTTGTAGGTGATATGTTAACTGATCTAACTGCATATGTTCCAGAGGCAGGTAACGACTGGTTTACCTGTAGGCTTTTACCTGTTAGGCTTACTTAGGGTTATAGGTGGACCACAGAAATTACATTTGCTTCATTTTCCACTTGGTCTAGATGCAGACAGTGTGTAGACATATTTTGTCTCCAGAATTTGCTTCTGGACCTAAGCTATAGCTATGCTAATGGAAGCTTCATCAGCTATCACTGTGCCAACTGTACACGGGGTCGGGCACGATACTAGAACAGAATTAAAATCACAATCTATGGCACACATGAATGTCGCTGTACTCACCTAATTGGGTGGAATGGATGACATTCGTGAGTCAGACGGGAGCTTACTAATTGACTAGCATTTAGAGAGCTGACCTGCGGTTAGCCAGTAGGTGAGTCATGATGTCACATGACCTTGTTAAACCAATGAAAAGCAGGGCATGCTTTTTCACGTGAGCCAATGGACACATAATATTGTTTGTGAGTGAACATTTTAAATAGTTCATCCCAAAAAGAGGACTAATAGGCGTCCGTCCAGGTACTGTACCGGACAGAGGACTGGGAATTGAAAAACCAGACTGTTCGGTCTAAAACCGGACATGTGGCCACCCTAAATGTACACCATCCAAGTCATTGCAGACTTACCTCAAATGACTGAATAATATCATTTGTACATAAACAGGTTCTTAAAATTTGGATAATGTTCTTTTCAAGCCAGAAACTGGGACATACTTATTTTACAACTTTTTTTTACTACAGTGCAGAAGGCACTGAGCCGCTACGCTAAGTGGCTGTTCACTTCATATGCTGGGGAAGGCTGGATGTACAAAATAGTTCCATAGTGGTTTGGTAGTGCTTTAGGATACTCAGTATATCGCTGCTGTCAGAACAAAAACCCATATCTCCAAAACAGCAATTTTACAGGAGAAGGAAATAACATATCTTGTACTTAACCAACATAAGTCAACATAACCGACCTGCTTAACGACCTGACAAAACGGTAAAAATGAACATACGACTACTGTAGTGTCATACAACTGGGTTGTTTAGCCATGGATACACGGGAAATGCACGGGAGTGGCAACCCAGAGAGCACTATGGGAGCACCGGACTGGCAGTAAAAGGGACTTTAGATTGTAAATAGGCTGTACGCTTGTTCTGTGGTCTGTGTAAATACATTGTTTGGGCTATTCTGTGCTGGGCTGTGGAGTAGTTGGTGCAGTGTGCCTACTATCTTACAGAGTTGTGTGGTTAGAAGTGACCTGCCTGCTTGCTGCCTGTTAGTAATGCTGGGCTGTGGTTTCTCCGCCGCTGGTGTGTTCAGTTAAAGAGCGTTTGCTTAAAGCTTCATGTTTCCATGTTTCTTCTCCTACTCAGTGCCACTCTGCTGTTAGGGTTGGGATAGCCTCCTCACAAGCACAAAGGAGAACTCAAAGGTGGCACATCAGAGAACACTGGGCCCGGCCAAGGATGGAGAAGGGCAGTGAAGACCGGTGGTGAGGACTGCAGAGGAGGCGGCACGGCGAGGCACAGCAGCGGCGGAAACCAGCAGGAGGTTATCGAAAGAGACTGCCAGCAAGGACGCTTGGATGGCGGCCAACTGCGAGGACGTGTGAGTCGGGGCGGCGGCGGCGAATATGTGCGCCACACTCGCTGGCTTCGATGGCATGGTCATTATTTAGTTGATTTCTTTGTTTCTCAAGGTAATATCAGTAATAATAAGACAGTGTTTTTAGAGAACTGGGAAATGATATTTGTACACTCTGACGTTGGAAAGAAGTGATGCAGTTCCACTCTGGAGAGCAGCCGTCATGTGTCAAGCGGAAGAAGGATTTTATTCCCTATCTAAACTTTTTTGTGCCTCTGCCTGGCTGTGTTTACATCGGATGTGTTCCGACAAACACCGTCAGCCACGTTCATTTTTAATTTATGGGACTCATTAAATGTCGGGAATGAAAAACACGGCAATTATCATTTATCTTGATATATTATTTACAAGGCCTCCGTCTCCTGGCTGGGGAGGTGAATGCGAGGCTGGGGAATTCAGCAGGGTTATGGGGGTTTGAGCCCGGAACCTTTGGGGTTTGGGTTGCACCTGTCGAGAGAGAGAGAAAGAGAGAAATTGGCATTTGACTTTTGCACACTTTTGTTGTTCAGGAGCTCCTTGTTTCATCGCCTAATGGCACCATGGGAGGGTATTAGTGAGGGGCAGTCTCTATTAGACACAGGGGTCATCAATTATTTATTCCTTCTTTACTCCCAGTCAGTTGGTTTTCTCCCTCAATTTCTTTCCCTTTGGTCTCTTCATTAGGCTCTTCATGGCTTCTTCTTTCTTCAGCAGATGGATTGGGTTCTGTCTCACCGCAGTAGCTCCTCCAGCCCTGGACCTGCTGCCTGGCCCATTGTCAGGGAAAAGCCGCAAATTCTACCTGACAGACCGGCCCTGGTATTGGGCTCGCAATAGCAGAGGCTTGATGGAAACGGAGAATGAGGAAGATAATGATAACTGGCTTCTTTAGAAGCTGTCTATTTATAGAGGAAGGCCATGGGCTGCATGTGTCTGAAGTGAATTGCCTTGTTTTTTTGCACTTTGAAATCAAGAGCTTTATGAGTAATTCACCTGTCAGTCAGCAAAACGAGCTGATCTATATTTGCACCAAGAGGCAACCTTCCTTCTCAGTAGGGTCACACATTAATTGTGATACATGCTTTCCTTGTCTTGTAGTTAATGTAATCTTCACTTTGGACTTTCCCTGCCCCAGTGTTTCTTGCGCGCCCGTATGTGCGTGTCCGCACTGCGTTCTCATTATATTACAGTTCTGCATCCGTCATGCCAGTGTCATTACCCGTGGCATTGCAATTAACTGTCTAGATATTGTTTTCTACCTTCCTTTGCTCTCCAGCTGCCTACCCACTTTTGTCTCCCGGCCTGGCGTTCTTGCTTTGGAAGTTTTTGCCCCTCCCCCTCCCCCCCTCACTTTTTTTTTTTTTCCCTGGGTCCCTGACAGACGCCTAATTGAATGATGGATGTCCCTTCATTGCTTAGTGATTAAAGCAGAGGGGCTGTAATTGGTCAGAGACAGGCAGGGCTCTGTTCTGATTGGCCAGGCCTTGGGGGCCTGGGCCCATTCCCCATCTGTCTGCACAGCGCCTCGCACAGCACCTCCCACATGCCCAAAAAAAAGAGGGTGGGGCAGGAAGGGAGGGGCTACTGGCAGGCTGTTTTGGCAAATCATAATAAATTATGCAAATAAGGTTTTAAGCTGACAATGAGAAGCTTCGTTTGGGGGTCCACACGGCCCCCCCCCCCAACTCCACCACGGTCCTGCTCTTTCTTGCTCTTCTCCCACTCCTTTACTGACCTGACAAGGCAGCGATGAAGATTAATGACCCCACCCTGACTGACAACGGTGGGAATTGAAGGGCAGAGGAGGTCATTTATCATCCGCTGACAGGTGCCATTCAGCCCACGCAGGGCTTCGTGCTTTTCTGTGCTCTCTTTCTCTTCCTCTCTCTCTCTCTTTCTCCCACACTCTCTTCCAATCTCATTTTCCAGCATGAGTAAAGCAGCACTCGGAGCCTAATAACGCATTCCCGAATTAAAACTCATTCTTCGGAGCGAGGCTGACAGATGAAAATAAGAAAAATCAATCGCCGGCTTGTTCGGGGGCTGCTTACTCGCTGACTCGGAGGCTCTCCGCTTTAATTTGGACGTGCGATGCATAGGGCCGGGCCTGCAGGGGGAGGGTTGAGACTTTTACGAGGCATCATCCATTATAATTTACCAATAACGCCAACTTCCAGGATCATTACCGCCCAAGCATTAATGATTAATTCCTTAATCTGCAGAGTAATTCCCTCCGGGGTCCGGCTACCAGGACGTGAAGAATACTTCGGAGAAATGTACCTCATCCGTGTCGAGGTTTGTTCAAACCACTTTAACTCGTTCCGATCAGCTCCTGCAAAGCCTCGGAGAGCTTTTGGTGCCTCTTTGAACAGAGTGGATGTTGTGTTGTGGGGATCTCCTACACCAGCACTGCCTGCCTGTCTGCCTGCCTGTTTTTTGGTTAATTATTTCAGTCACTTTTGCTGTAGTGCAGTTCTTTTTATGTCATTGGATGAATGCAAATCGCACAAATCTCACGATTACTCACAAACTTTTAATGCATTAAACAACATGAATCAATGAAAGAGTACATTCTCGTTGAGCTGGCTAATTCGATTGCAGTCTGCAAGACAAACACGGTATCCACAGTCTTTACCAAACCAGGTTTAGCAGGCTGAAGGTTCTCCACAGTTGGGAGCTATTGTCACTCATATTGCTTCTTTTCTGAGCTCCACTGAAAGAGAGGAAACGTGGTGCAGCAGTAGCTCACAAATGCACACGTTTGTTAGGTCATCTTGGCGCTGACCACGGTGCCTCCACACACGGATTCATTGGTCGTGTCCACCAAGACAAAAGCGGGACTCGTCACTGAAGATGACCCGCTGCCATTCTGAGTCACTCCATGACAGTCTGGCACGACACCATTGTAGTCTTTGGCGACGTTGACATGGTGTTAAGGCCAGTCGTCGTAACGGTCTGTGTTCATGTAGTCCTGCGTTGTGCAGCCGTCTGCCAATGGTGCTGGCACCAACCGGATGACTCATTAAGGGCATCGCTGCTCTCTGAATGTCTGCAATTGTGGCTGTTGGATCGGTCTGGTACAGCGATAAGGCCCGTCCTTGCTTACGTCACATGCACAAGCATGAAACTTGAACCATTTGCATGTCTCGTGATGTCAAACCCACCCACCAAGTTTCATTCCTGTCGATTCCTGATTCCTTTTGGGTGCAGCTGTTTGTGCAGCTATTATTTTTGACGATAAGTGTATATTGTCAGTGTTATGAAAAACAGCTGATTAAATTTGAAGTGAAAATACATAATTCTCCATTTTTTTTATCACCCGCTTCAGTCCACAACAACTCTTATAATCCCCCTAAGAACAAGTCCAGTCCAGCACGTCTGTTAGGATCATGTCTGCTACAGATTAACAGAACAGATTATTATTATGGTAATTCCCCCATAGAGCTCAGTAATGCTGGGGTAATTAAATGGCACATCACACTGATTTATCAGTCTACTCAGGCTTTAGCAGGAACTGTTTGTAAAGAAGCTGCTAATTTAGATCCCTGTTAGAGTTTGTCTAATCAGCATGCTGCGTGCCGTCCGCTGATTATTAACAAGCAGTGAGGGTGTTTCTTTGAAATATGGTATATCATTTTTAAGTGTTACTCTTAAACGATAAAAGTAACTGTATTCTGACTCACAGTCTTTTACTATATGGCTAATTGCTAAATTGAGCTTGTAGCTTGGACTGAATACAGATACTTGATTTCTCTGTTCTGAGTATGTGTTCCCAACATTGGTATCCATTAGATCCAACCCTGACTGGGTCTATGTCAAACACCTTGGCTTGCAGGTTAATATATAATTATATAATTACTGTATAATTAACATTCTGCAAGACTCACTCTTACTTACTGAATTGGTTCAGTGTAGTGTACACAAAAAAAGCATAAGCCATTTGAAGCTTTGGATCCTGGAAATGTTTAAGCATAGCTGAGCTAAGTAGCATTAAGCCCAATATAGGAAGTGAGCAGAACATGGGAATTCCCATAGAAGTACCAGAGTAAACTAGCGTTATCATAGCAGTGTACACAGTCTACTTATAAAGTGGAGGTGTCTGCAGTAAACATGCTACTTAATGATGAGCACTGCTGTGACAGCTTTATGAGATGACTGGCTCAAAGGAGCATTCCAGATTTCTTACCATGGCTTTAAAATGACTGATAACTGCAGAGACCTGATACCGCTGGGGACACATTGTACTGTGGTGTTTTTTTGGTCGTATGGTGTTTTTATAGTTTGTTTTAAAGATGTTTTCTCTTCAGTGAAGTGTCCTGAAAGCTTTCCAAAGCTCTGCATAGTATACTATATTTAATTAAGCTAATTTTTGTAGCTTGAACTTCGATGAAAGGAGAACTGTGTACTCAACTGGTAATCGATACTGACAGCCCTAGATATGTCCAAAATAATGTTAGCCCGTGACCGATACCGGTGTAAAGAGGTAGATCCACCAGTTGGCATGAGGTGAATGTAACTAAGCCATTCTGAAGATTTCATCTTGACGGTCAACGTAAGCGGAATTCAGACCAGTAGGAGTACACAATTAATATGACTGCATGCAGTCGCATTTAGCGATATTGTAATGTAGATATGCATTCATACATTTTTATTGAGCTTTCTGTTCAATAGCGTGCCCATGGCCAATCAATCTCTGCCACATTAGCGCGCAACTGGATTAATGAAGCCACGGCTCCATTCCATCGTTTAGCTCCATCTAATAAAACAAAGAGTGCATGCTTTTACCTGTTCCACGATGCCCCAGCAATTCCAAATAATTATTTTTTTTTCCCCTTTGCTTGAGCTTTATTAGCTAATGGAGCTTAATAATTCATGAACGATTAATGGAATCGTAGCCAGTAATTAGCATTGTGTCAGAGAAATATGGGAATGTATCTTCATTAACTATTGCAGAGAGTCCTTTAATCTTAATTACAGCCTCTCAGTGTCATTTTTCACTCTCTTATTATGCTTTTTTTTCTGTTTCTTTGCTTGCTGCTGTTTCGCAAATGGCGACTGGTGAGGAATCCACTCATTACAGATGGAGATACCTTTTGAAGATGTAAAAAAAAAATAAAAAATGACTCTGGAGTCTCCTTTGGAATAGGCCTCCCCCAACATGCTTACAGCAGCACTTAACGTGATTAAGAGACAGCCCACAATCTTTATTTTGGGTCTAATATAAATAAATTGTATAACGAAGCTATAAAACAGCTTCCATTATTTCAGCAGGGGCGCGGGATTAATTATCCGTCAGCCCTGGCAGCGCTGATTGAAGGATCCAGCCGTGGTGTTTTAGTGCAAACCCCAAGCCTGCTTTAAAGGGAATGGCAGCCGTCATTGGGAAATGTGCTCTTTGGCCATTGCGGTCAAAGCTGAGCTTGGGCTGGCAAGGTGGGCCGTATTGGTTCTGGCTCTGAAATCCAAACGATGAGAAGCACTTGTTCAGTCTACTGATGGATAACGGAACTGTAACAGTAATGGCATTTGTTTTAGGCTTGCTCAATAAATGCGGTAGATCAGTTACTAATACATTTACGCAAAGCTACACTCTGTATGTAGGTTAATGAGGGATTTGGAGACCTCTCTGGTAGAAATGCGCCACTGCATGTGACGTGCGGTAGAAGATTTTTTGTAGTGCTGGCTGTGTTTTGAACCCCTTCCCCGAGTGGATGAATCTGAGGGTTGCAAGCATGTTGAAGGAACATTCAAAAGCTGTTCTTTGAACACTTGGTACCAGCTTGACTCAACTTGATTTAAGTCATCTTTTTTTGGTTTTGCTGACCTGATACCTTGTTGGTATCACCTCTGTTGAGGTTCCAAGGGAGCTGAGCCGATACCAAAAGCTGCTTTCCCACCCTAAACACCAACTAAGCGCTAACCCTTGGGAAACTGGAATCGTGTCGTCATTTGAGCTGTTCTGCTGTTTGTCCTCGGGTTTTTGAGCACTGTCACGTCTTGCTGCCTCTTCTTCATGTCACAGCAGATTCATGTGGCATCGCTATGATGTCCTGTTACATTGGGGTGGTACTATATCTGCAGTGGAAAATGAAGTAGCTGGTACCAAAAGCGAGTTGAGAGTCGAGTTGAGCCATAATTTTTACTTGAAATCTGAAATCTGATTTCGAATTTGTGACCTATACATTGAGACAGACCATGTTTTTCAGCCTGGGCATGTGAAATCAGCCCAGATTTGGTACTTTCAAATTTGAAATTAAAAAAATGTTATTGCCCCAATCATGCATAGTGCCATACAGTGTTGAGCGAACCTCCCCTTACATCTTAATGCTGCCAAACATTAGCTTACTGTATGGTTTATTTCGAAAGGAGGCCGCTCTTATCTCCAGCCTCGCTCTTCCCTCAAGGGCGTGCATGTCCTCGTAATGGCCACATCCCTCTTTTACGCTGGGATTCATAGGCCCTCTTTTTCCAGTTGTATTATCTTAATTGTCCTGGCAAGTATGTTCAGCAGTTATATTATCAATTTATTGCCCCCCCTCCCATTGCCACCCCATTAATCCAGCGGTTAAAATAGTGGAACCGTCGGCTCTGGCTCTGTGCATGGCATAAAGCTGTCCCTGTGTTGCCACCGGCTGTGTAAATGCCATTGACTGTAGACGGGGAGTTTTCTTTTTCCTTCTCTCGCTCTTTTCCTCTCTCTTTTACCCCCTTCCTCTCTCTCTTTCTCTCTCTCTCCCGCTGATCCAGCTCTCTCGCCCACACGCCGTCATTACGGTTCGATTTACGCTGTGCCATCTCACAGATGTGTCATTTCTTGTGTGCGCTGTATTATTGAGTTTGTTGGATTTCTCAGTGTTGATCTTGCCCATTCCAGGAGATAACCATGACAAATTCCGACCTTCTGTTTTTCTAACCATTTGATATTATTCCAGTTTTGTAGCAGAATCTGTGTTGGATGATATGGGCAAAAATCCATATCCAGATTTGAGCATTGCAGTATTATGTTTTGTGGCACTGTATCGATATTCAAAAACACAGTATACATATTTCATTGAGAGTCTGTGGTAAACATTGGTGGCAGCGGTTCATTCTGTCTAGTGTTTAAACCCACTGACGGCTAGAAAGCAGTGCTGCAATCCGTCTTCAGCCATTAGACCCTTTCACTTCAACTAGTGTAAAGGCGCACCGCTAACAGTGACATTAGCAAACCTGGATGACCAGTTAAAGCTTGTAATAGGACAGTTTTTCTAAAATAAGGTGAAAGCTAATATTATGTGCTTACTTACAGTGTCACAGTATGTATTGCAGTATACTGAATTGTAACCCCTGTATCATGAAATATGTCGTATTGCCAGGTTCTTTCCAACACACAGCCCTCATTGTTATAGTTATTGTTATATTAGTGAACCCTTGGTATTAATGGGTTAAACTTTTCATTATATTGCAGGGTAAAGTGAATTGATTTGCAGTGTATTTTATTTATATATATATATATATGTGTGTGTGTGTGTCTATAGTAGTTATTGTTATATTGGTGAACCCTTGGTATTAAAGGGTTAAACTTTTTTTGCATTCGTTTTCGTTCTGAAAATCTGTTTTTCCCAGGCTAGCTGCTTTCCTTACCCTTACAGTGCATCTTAGTTGAAGTTAATTGAATATCTTTGTTTCATCAAGATATTAAGAATCTGTTTTGGTCCATTCGTCTTGAAATTTTCATGTACAGAAATAAAATAACAGCTACTGAATAGAGTCATAATTCATATTTACACAACCATTTCCCACCTTTTTTCCTATCCGCGTCTGATTTCCCAGGCTACCTGCTTTCCTTATGCTTACAGTGTAGCTTCGCTCCAGCTACCAAGCCTGCTAGCCTCTCTTACCTGGGGGTTAGGGGGTAATAGCACAGCGCATGCACAGGTTAACCAGCGCTTCTTTGAGGTGGCCTAACTCCAGGTACAACGGCCATTTATCACGGCCCTAGTATGGGTCCAGCATGACGAGGTGCTCTTTGCAGCTTTCCTGGGAATAGCCTGCATGCTGTCCAGCACCATGGTGCCATGTTTCCAGAGAATGAAAAATAAAGCTGTCTTAAGTTTCTCCTAAGGACTTCAACGTTACGGTAGTTTGCAGTTAGCCTTTATTGGGAGCCTAAATTTAGCTGAAAACCCCCCAAATATTCTTATAGCAAAATTTAAAAAATAATACCCACCCAACAAACAAATATCTGTATAGTCAGATATTCAGGTGGAGTCCTAATTCCATTTTCTGCTTTTCACAATCCATGTAGTTCCAGCTACAAGCCCATAAAACCTCTTAGAGGTCCAGTTTTCATAGTTCATATTTCATGGTGTCTCCTTTTCTCAGTGAGGAGCTTCTTGAACAGCTACACATCCTTTCAGACCTCCATAGGGTTGAGGTGTCTTCTCACAGTGGAAGGATGGACAGAAACACCAGTGGATGCTTTTAGATCTGAACCGAGAGTGGAGCTTGATGTTCTCATGTCTTTTAAGGATAGAAGCTTAAAGTGCTGTTTATCGGTTAGGGACAGTTTTGGCAGCCTACCGGGTCTTCCAGGTGGTTGTTAGGAATCCCATGTTCTCTATAGCTTTTAATCAGCTTTTTAACTGTTTTTGGAAACTCTCATTTTGTGTAACTCTCATTTTGTGAAACTCTCGTACCTTGTATCTAAACTCCACAGAAATGAATGAGATCTCCTGCGATCAACTTGCACTTCATGACCATCTTTTTTAAAAAAATTTTTCCCACCATTCACAGACAATTTCATATTTCTATGTAATAGGCGTCGTTGACGACGTGGCATGAACGGTGTTCTCTCCTGCGTGAGACCAGGCTGCAGTCTGAAAGGTGAAAGGGGTATTGTCTCTTTTCTCCTCCTAACGCTTTAGCGGGTATAACCAAGGGGTCGTTTAATGGCAGCCCACTCTTCGTTAGAGCTAATTGAATTGGAGAGCTTGGAGAAGTGGAATTACGAGCTCCTAAAGGTCTGTGGGTATCTGTGTGCTGTGGACTCTCATGGTTCCACCTCCTCCCTGTGTGTGTGTGTGTGTGTGTGTAGGAGAGAGAAAGTGTGTGTACGTTTTCATTCCCCTATCTCAACCGCCTCTCGTGGAAAATCTCACACACAATAATTGCCTGACCTTTACAGCGTTGGGATTGCCTCATTAAGGCTGATGGATAATGATGGCGGCTCGGGCAAACGTGAACTTCAGTGATAATGAAACAACAGAGCAGCTCGGCTTTCCATCTGGGGTCGGAGGATCATCGGCAGGCGAGAGACGCGCCCCGTGTCCTCTCTGATCAAACCCCATCCCCACATACACGAATGCTTGTTTTTAGGACGCTGTAAGGACGTGAAGTCACACGTATGCCCATATTAAGAGCTCTGGGTCTAAACCGATTTATCTGTGGAGAATGAAATCAGCGCTGTAACTCCATGTGGTAAATAAAATGTTCCAAACCTGAAACGTGTTTTTCAGTGCATATAGTTTTTGAATGTTGCTCAGTTTTTGATCCTTGTAATTATGTGGCCACCAAGGAGCCAATATAGGGATATTAAATTGACACCATAGAACAACATCACCAAATTACTCCACGCAAACCAATAAGCTTTGTTACTTGTGGTAGTGTAGAGGGTATATGAGTTGTAGGTGTCAGTTTGAGTAGCTGGTCTGGTTTATTAGTACGCATATACAGCGTCATATCAGTGCGCGGGAAGGTTAGTTTGTTTGTAGCATGTAGCTCTATTTATATTTCAACTGCTAAAACAAGATAATAGTTCAGAGGTTACTCTATCCAGGGCAGAATGCATCGGGTGGGAACATTTGTTGAACACATGACAGCAGTTTTTCAGAAATGACATTCGTTTTTCCCATAGGGAAAACCAGCTTATACCACAAGTTCCTAATATGGACATGGACCACTGGGCTTGTGTATCTTCGGGATTATAAATATCGTAACTGTCCAGACAGAACTGTGTATCTCCAAAAGTGGTGACTTTGCAGGAGAAGGGAAAACTGGTGTTAACTCTGGATGGAAGTTAATTGAGTAGCTTTTTAAATTAAGATAATTAAGAACTTTATAAGAAATTAAGAAATTTTCGCACATTGTCAATTTTGTACAGAAATAAACTATAGGTACTGAATAGAGTCATAATTCATATTTACACAACCATTTCCCACCCTTTTCTTCCCATAAAATTAAACTGGCTGTTTTTGTTTCTTTAAGACTGATGTGTGTAATTGATCTTTTCTGATTGTGCTTCATTTAAACAGCAGACCGGACTGAAACACTCCTTATAACTTCAGTTTGAATGGCTGGAGCTAAACTGCAGTAGGCTGAAACTTACATATTGTACACAAACATATATATATATATATGGATGGATATATGAATTCAATATATATAATTTCTCATATGGTTGAGGTCACTTGTCAGAATAGTAATTGTTGTTATTTTATATTATATTATGTTATATTATGTGGTATTATTGAAGTCCGTAATAACCAACAAACTAACACCCTGTAGATTGGAATGCTGTAAACTAAGGACTGAAACATTAAAGCAATATTTTTTTCAGTATTTTGGGAACAACATGAAATTAGAACAATATAAAAATATGGAAGGGTTATTAAAAAATTAGCTGTAGTTTTCTGAAGCATTATGAATAGCTGTTTCTTTATTGAAATTTAGACATCGGTTTTGAAATTAAGAAATATTGTTTTAAAGATTTTTCTGATGTACAGATTTTTCAACTATGAAATCACTTTAATGTCACAGCTACAATGAAATGTCTGTCTGTCTGTGTGTGTGTGTGTGTGTGTGTATATACACACATATATATATATATATATATCATGTGTTTGTATCATATGTAAAAACTATGAAATTATTATTATTCAACATTTTACAACCTTTCTCTGCTACACTACTCCTTATTAAAAAGCCTAATACTGATTGATGGCGGGGCTGAGCTGTTATGCTTTGTTGACATGCTTGCATTGGAAAAAACTGAAGTAGAGAAAATTGAACTATTGCCAGAGCGTTCTGCTCAGTGCTGGGTTCTGCAAAATGTTACTGCTTACTGTGTCAGAATTTATCGTTGTGGCACCACTGAAAACAAGGGAATATCCTTCTATCTTCTGTCTACTGTAAACATATGACTGCAGCATCAGTCATCTCTCCTGGTTCTGCTGTCTTCTGATACTCATCGTACTGATTACAAAAAATAATTGTCATGTGTCAGGGACAAAGAACTGGGTGCGACGCTAGCAGAACTAAGATACAGATGAGCTTTAATGAACAAACCAGTAGCTTCACACAACAGCAAAGAACGAGACAGCAATACAAAGGGGCAATACTTGGCCATGAGTAAGAGGGACAGGCGAGGGTCGAAATCCAGAGAGGCAAGCAGACCGGCAGACAAAACCAGAGGGGAGAGTAAAGCCGAAGTCGAGGGATCAGAAAAGGGTCGGATACAAGAGAGGCAGATAAAAGGCAGACAAGGCAAAAGGAGAAGGCAAAAAGAAGAGTAGAAAAGGAAACGAGGTCAAAACCAGTAATCACAGATGCAGAAAAGAACACTCAGAATTGCAACGAGAGAGTTGGCTATATATAAACAGGTGTGACAGCTGATGGCAATCAGTAAACGGGAGAGTCACACCGGGGAGGACTGGCGGAGCACGAGCATGTGGGCGTGACGTCATCGGGCTGTGCACTCTGGGAACTGGAGTCAGGCAGACCCGCAGACGTGACACATGTTGCAAACCTATCACAGATCTTTAAGCATAGGTGTACTATGGTATCACACAGAGGTAGATGTACATAGCAGACTAGCTGTTGTAGAATTTGAAATTTAAGATGCAAGGCCAATAAGGTGAGCATTGTCATAAACAAGACATACAAATAAATGCATAAGTTGCTTGCCATGTGCAAATGTAAGGTGTAAATATGTGCTGCATTTCTTAAGTGAAAAATATGGACTTACTTTAACATGTAAAGCAATTTCAGTATAAATAGTATAACACATTACTTACACTGTCAGTGGACAGGAAACATTGCAAGCTCTACTGTTGTACATTTTGCATGCTTGTGTTTTCTTGTGTGTTTATACTGTTGATCTGTAGTGTTGTTTTTGTTACTTATGACAATGTTTGTGAACTCTTCAGCAGTTGCAGTCAAGCCTGCCAGTTTTCTATATTTTTTCCCCACTTTTGCAGAGCTCCCACCTGGCAATGATCAACACTCTAAAATGATGGCCTATACAGTGGAGATGATCAGTGTGGAGAGAGTGCTGAACTGTGTACAGAAGTACTCACCTTTCTTCCCTGAGGAAGACTTCCCTTATGATGCAGAAGAGGCTGTGACCACCTGGATTAAGGTGAGATCACTGATTCAGCCTCAGGCGGGATATGGCGATGTAATGGGATATCATCGATGATTGACAAGTAATCTGATGATGATGCTTTCAAGGTGATAGTTATTATATAGATATTTTGGGAAAATGAACTGATACAGAGCTAGAGAGAACGAATTTACATTTAAACAGCTTGCTAAATAATATGAAACAATATGTATGCAATGTTTTATTTGCTTTTATTGTTAAATCATTGGGTTATTATGGGACATTAAAAAGCAACACTAGAGTAAATCCCCCACAGTCTCTTCTGTGGGTTTCCCTAGATGTTTCCTGATTTACAGTACATATTGAGTGTCCTGTCAGTCCAGTGGTTAAATTATAAAATAATAATATTCTATGCTTTTCTAAAGGCATTGATTGCTGAGTTCCAGTGTGAATCTGCTGTAACAACAGAAAACACCTAATATTTGAATGATTAAAGCATGTGTGCACAACTTGGAAAATCACTTGCAGTCTGCAATTTCTCCAGCAGGGAGCACTATTTGCACAAAAGGCAAAGAAGGCCACTTATGGCAAAGAGATGTTGGGTTAATTAGCAGTGTGTTATTTATTTTTTTCTGTACATCCATCCTTCTTTTTACATCAATGCCCACCTTGAGCATTTGTGGGTAAAACACCATTTTCTTATCTGACTGATTTGTGCACTAAACCCATTCTGATAAATGACTCAGGTAATCTGGCCTTGTATTTAACCAACCAAAAATTAATACTAGATATTGGCATGTGTAGATTACAATTTAATATGTAGTTTTACTATATATTGCATTTACACTGCATTGTTCTGTATAGAGTTTGTGTGACTCTTTATAAGGTTTTCTTTGTTAAAACAAACATATGCATATTCTGAATCCAGAAACACTAACCCAACATGTGCACATCAAAAGAAAATACATATACACAGTCAAAATAATACAATAAACCATCAATAATAAATTTGAATGCAGACTGGAGATTAGTGAGTCATAAAATGGAAGTCTATATGGAAAGATTCTGACAATATCTATTGTACAAAATGTGTGTCCTGGATGAAGAGACTTTACAGTTCTCTGATTCTCCGAACAGGCTATTCCATTGTAAAAATGATGACTTGTGTTTGGCATGTAGATCAGATTTCACATTATTTTCTGCACAGGAGGGAATGTGTGGTGCAACAGGTGCAGGAAATTGTTTGTCTTGTTCATGATCTAGCTGTGATTCATTGGTGAGGTTCACTGAGGGCAAGCCCTACATTTACGATCTAGCTGTCTTCATATTGAATGTCATAGGCAAGTGGTCCGTCGATGGCAAAGCCTATGTAGAAGGACACTTTCTCTGTGCTGTGCCCACTTCTTATTCCTCCAAGGTAGGTAGGTCGGACAGGGATCTGCAGCTTGCCATACTCTGCGTACAGCTCTCCTTGCTCAATAATACCCTTTACTCTAAGGAGCTTGTCTTTGATTCCCTTTTCCTTGAAGATATCTGCGCTCTGCCAGAGAATATTTCGCCGTGAAACTCCACTGAAACCACTGTCCAGAACTGTTTTGGAAACCAACCTGTCTAATCCATCTGACTTTCCTAAATATAAATGGGCAATTGGGGGTCTTGCTCTAAAGATGGGAGAAAGTTGCTTTCGAGAGGCATTTCTTATCTTTTCCACGTATGTAGCTATTTGTTTATCAGCATTTGTCTTTCCAGGCCACATTAGCAGCATTGCAAGAAAGTAGGGTTCTGGATACTGATGTGATAATCCAGCTTCTTGTAAAATTTCCTTCAAAAGGTCAATCAGCTCTTTCTGGGATTTTGCCAGTTTTGATTTTGGTTGGATCAGTTTAAGGATTATGTGTGAGAGCAAATGATGGGTCTTGTCCTGAAGAGATTTGGTGGTACAGTTCTGGTAGATGAAGGAATGTTTTTCAGCAATTTGTTCGATCATTTCTTTCCGAACCTCCAAAAATTGTAGAATTCTTGGGAAGTTGTTTGCCCTGTTTTCTTCAAGGAACGTCCTGCGTTCTTCGATTTCCATATTTAAGCTAAGTTTGGGTTTACATGTTTTTGCACTGAGTTTTTCCTCTGATGATGAACAAAATAAAGAGATATAGTTTTTAAAGTGGTCATTGATCCAGTTCCTGTTTTTGTTCAGCTTTTCTGTGTCAACCACACCCTTTTCTCTTGTGTAGGTGAAGAACACTTCAAGGAATTCAAAAGCTTTGTCAACATGTGACTTCAAGGAAATAAGAAATGGCTCATAGTCCGTCAGAACATCAACAAAATTCTTGTTGGCATCAGTTTTAGTAGTGGGAATTGAGGACAATGGCATCTTTCCTTTGAAAAATTGCTTAATGTACTCATTTTTCATGGAGTCGTTCTCCTGAAACAGTGGAAGCCCTTTTACAATGTCAAAGACTGTCATAGCAATGTCAATCTCATTCTTGTATCCAGATATATTGTAGGTGTTTTGCTTCCAGTAACGTCTCTCCTCAGTATCAGCAGTATCATCTGTCTTTGCCAAGATTTGAGCTCTTTGAAAAGCTTTTATTGCAGCATTAGCTAGCTTGAGAAATTCTTTGAAATCCTCAGGCGTGTGCGGTTCCTTCTTTTGCTTTTTGCCATCGATTTTATGTTTTAGTTCATTTCGTAAGACCTGTCCAATAGTGTCAACGGTGTATGAATTTTCTTTGGTGGCTTTAGCATTGTCTGCCCATTCCTTCGCAAGGGCAAAGTTTTTTTCATTCAGGTAGAAGTGCCTTGCTAAAGCTTGAGGAATTGAGAAGTCTTTGTCAAATCTCTTTGATGCTTCAGTTAAAATGTCTTGAATTTTTTTCAGTCCGTCATTTCCAGATTTTATGTCTTCAATCAGTGGTGAAAACAGTGTGTCCTTCTCATC
>CM067478.1:3098138-3142088 GCA_034552555.1 Semaprochilodus insignis
ATATATATATATATATATATATGTAGTGTAAATTGTATATTGTATAAATTAAATTATCCGAATTATTAGATTTTTTGCTAAGTAGAACTTACATATGTTATTTGTGTGTTATATATTAAATATATATATACATTTATATTTATATACATATGTGCTGTATGCATGTAGCTGTGTGTGTGTGTGTATGTGTGTATATATATATGTATGTATGTATAATTAAAAAAAATATATGTTTACTTTAAAATCACTGCATGTTATATGTGTACGTGTGTGTGTGTGTGTCTGTGTGTGTGTATGGAACACAACATTTGTATTCTTACGTGTGTGTACTATTTAGCACATTGTTATGAGAACTATACATATATAATAAAAATATATTAAAAATATAATAAAATACGCAGATTCAGATACTCCATATGGATCATATTTGTGAGAATATTTAATCTTGCTCTCTGCATTAGTATCTGTCTGTCTGCCCTCAGAGTCCTCACACCCCTGTTAAAATATTACAGAGCGCTGTGAAAAATGGACGTGGTTCTTCTAGATAGCTCTGAAGCGCTGTCCTAGCTAATGTAGGGCTTTAGCATTTTCAGCACTGGTCTGGCTGTTGTGACCTGTAACTGCTTTTGTCAGCGAACATGAATCTCTCTAGCGCTGATGTGTGTGTGTGGCCTGCTGTGGCCATGGAGCAAATGGTCCGGGCACCGATCCTTCTCCCTAGTCTTTGCCTGCCCACAACTTTCCCAACTCTCGTCTTTGTGCGAGAACCATTTAACATTAGCCGCTCGGCCTCACCAAGGTTCTCACCTTGTGTTCATTTGTGCGCTGCTGAGAGCGAAGCAGAGCAGCAATCTCTTACAAATGCTCCCTTTTGGAATTGCATACCAGTGGCACCTAGCCAATGATAGATATGCATAATATTTCACGGGGAGACCCTGCAAATAGAATACCCTGCTGTGCTAAAGAAAACAATGTGTTTCTGAGCACTGAGATATAATCCATCACTGTGCCGTCAGGACAGAGCTGGGGGGGAGGGGGTGGGAGCACACTTACCTGTTTTTCACATCAGAGGGAGAAGAAAAATGACAGTGCTTTTGCTTCCAGAAAAGTCTCCTTGCTTTCAGGCCTGTTCTTACTCGGACTCTAATCAAACAGCCCACACTGCCTTCTGGACTGGAACAACATCAACCTGCATCCGCAGTGGCACATGCAAACCTTTAATAATCAATCAGTGGCCAATTTGGTTGTGGAAGGTAGTACTTACTGACATGCATTTGGTTAAAGCAAAGTTAAGGCAGTTTTCAAATGCTGGTGTGATGGATTTGCTAGGCATTTCTAAGGTTCGTGTACACCGTCTGCTCCGTTGGACACTCCTACCTCGCTGGTCCACCTTGTAGATGTACAGTCAGAGACGATAGCTCATCTGCTGCCGCCCAGTTGGTGTCGGTCATCCTCTAGTTCTTCATCAGTGGTCGCAGGACGCTGCCCACAGGCCGCTTTTGTGCTGGATAGTTTTGGTTGGTGGATGATTCTCAGTGCATTCTGAGGTGTCCCATCAGCACTGCTGTGTCTGATCCACTCACACCAGCACAACACAAACTAACACACCACCACCACATCAGTGTCACTGCACTATGGGGGTCCTGACCATTAAAGAACAGGGTGAGGGGTCTAACAAAGTATACAGAGAAACAGATGGGCTACAGTCTGTAATTGTAGAGTGCTCCTGTATGGTAAACGGAGCCGATAAAATGGAAAACGAGTGTAGATACAAAGAGGTGTACCTAATGAAGTGGCTGTGGTGCTTAGAATGATCCACCACCTATGTAATACTACCTACTCTGTGGTGGTCCTGAGGATTGAAGAACAGGGTGAGTAGGTAAAAGATAAAGTGAGTGTACACCGTGTACACTGCCCTATTAAAAAATAGGAAGTTGCAAGTTGCTTATTGCATGTTATGATTCTCATGATCATGAGCTGATCTTCTTGAACAGCTACACATACTTTCAGACCTCCATAGCGTTGAGGTGTCTTCCCACAGTGGAAGGATGGACAGAAACACCTGAACCAGGACTGGAGCTTGATGTTCTCCTCTCTGTCTCAAAGATGAACGCTTCAGGTGCTGTTTATCTGATGGGGACAGTTTATTGCTTACACAGTTTATAGGAGTCCCCAGGAGTTCTTTAAATCTCTGACCACACAATATAGAATTATGATTTAATATTTATGTTATTTATTTATGACTATTTAGGGAATCATTCTCTAATTCAATTACAGTTTAATTTTCATTAGGTATGGCTCAGAGTTATTAAACAGGTAATGCACTGAATACACAAATGTGACTGGAGGAACTATTCAAACAGAAGACGAATAGAGAGAGAAAAATAAAACACCATACACTGATTTTTATATTTGCAAATATGCAGAATGTTTTTTTTTTTTTTTTGGAGCACCGGTCTTCAATACAGAGTGATGCAGCGATTCATTATTACACCTATAATGGCGTCACTTCTGGCAGACCGTCCTCTGCCATCTTCCGGCCCATCAGCTTCCTGATCCCGTGTCATCCCAGGGTCGCCCAGGAGTGTGGTTAAAAGGCTCTTGTGTGGAGAACGTGGTGGCGCTGAGGACCTGGAGAGTGGAGTGCGGGCCTGCCAGCAGTGCTGTTGGCCACGAGCCCCAGCTCCAGACACAGGCCTGATGGATGCTCAGATGGAGCTGGGTCTCCAGGCCTGCTGGAAGAGTGGCAGGTGGTTGGGAAGGACGCAGGCGTTGCTGTCGGATCCCTGGCCCTTGGCTTGATGCTCTGCTTCTGGCCATCGCTGGCTTTTGGCCTTGTCTCTCGGCACAAGGCGCATCCCTAGAAGGAAGCTATTCATTATCCACCCAGCGACAGGACCTCCGTTCACACCAGCTCAGCCTGAGACCTACATTATGCAAAGCGAAGCTTGCGCCGCCTCGACCTGAGGGGACGGTGAAAGACACCAAAGCCATCTCTAATGATAACAAATCTATTATAATGTTGAATGATGGCCTCATTAAAAGGTTTAAATATAAGTCTTAACTTGCGTGTTAATGACATGTTAATGATTGCCAGTTATTACCGGGATAATGACATCTGCGGAGGAAATATTACAGAGTTAAAGTCAAACTTCCAATATCATCCTCCACCTCCTGCGTTACGACTCTGTGGATGAGCGTGATGAAAGACCCTTGCGCCCAGGGATCAAGCGCTAGAATGTCAGGGGACAATTTAGTGTTAACACTTAGAGATGAGTGTTATCCTACGTACTTCATACTGAATTGTGTTAATGATTAGACTGGGAATGTTGCTATACTTCCCTGATAACTCCACTTTATCTCTGTCAGTAATAACAGGTTCTTTGAAACGATGCTATGGAAAAAACATAAAGTATAAAGCGACCTTGAGTACCGGTTTGCCAACCAGTGGACCTTTAGTGGATGGTTCAAGTCTTAAGATAGCACAACCGGTTGAATTCATACTCCAAACAGTCGTTAGGCAACATACTGTATAACCATAAAATGCACAGTCCCTCCTCCTCCCTCTTTAGATCTCGCCAGTCCAGAAGAAACACTGCTGCACTGAGTTCAGCATTAAACTTCATCCCGTTACTCTCCAAGAGCATCTCCAGCGGTGGAAAGCAGCACCGATGTTGGCTCCAATTTTGCTTCTACTATATCACTTCCTTTGTTTGCTGCCAAACGTGGTTTCTTGACTGGAGTGGGCAGCGGTGTTTACTGTTCCTTTCTTTGGCTACCTGTCCTTCAACATGACTGGCAAGAAGTGTTACTTCTTCACTTAAACATTTACATTTACATTTATGGCATTTAGCTGACGCTCTTATCCAAAGCGACTTACAAGGTCATTCATATTACACGTAGGCCAATGTAGTGTTAGGAGTCTTGCCCAAGGACTCTTATTGGTGTAGCACAGCGTAGTTACCCAGACCCGGGAATCGAACCCCCATCTCCCAGATGGGGCGGTAGCTCCCTGGAGGTTAGTGGTGTTATCCGCTGAGCCACACCAACCACACTTCTTCATCCTCTCTTGTTGGACTGATTGCAGACTCAATGCTACAGTGACTCACTATCACCTCTTGAGGTACAAAGTGGTATTACGACACAGGACAGGCCGGGGCTAGCTGGTTAGCATGCTAACTTCAGTAGATATCCCTGCCACGCGATACGTAGACGTCTTTGACATACTGTCATCAAAACAGTATTTTCTTCACATTTGGTTAATAATTTTAGTCCATATTGGAATGTTTTTTTTCAACTCTTTAAACACTGATTTTTACAAATGATATGTGTGAGTGTGAAGAACTTTCACATAATATGAAAGTTCTATCAATTATATTTGGTTTCCTATACGTCCATACCAATACTTTAGAACCTTTTCCGAACGTAGAAAAGGTTAGATATTCCGGCATTTTCCGAAGTTAAAAGGGTTAGATATTCATTAGGTATGGGGTAGTGGTTGAGAATTCAGTGGTGCGTAAGCCAAAGCTGAATTTCATTTGATTAAATTTTTTGACATTTTATTTATTTTAAACAGATGCTTCAGGAGTCCGTACAGATGCCAACAGTCAGCCATTAGAATCCTTGTTTTACTCAAGACACACTGCATGGGAACGTCTCCTGGTTCACTTCGCCTGACCCCCACGGATCCTTTTGGGAAGAGCGGGGCAAGGGTCGGGTCTACCGGAGGACACTGGAAGTGTACTGGTCTCTGTCTCTCTTTCCATCATCAGACCTCTGCCTGTCAACTGGCAAACCTTGGAAAAGCACACATTGCATCGTCCTGTGCATTCCAGACCTCCTCTCTCAGTGACCCCGCCGACCCTGTTTGAGCTGGTTGTCCCAGAAAGCATGCAGCCATGACGCCATTCGGAGCGAGGGTATGGATGTATGGAGAGTACAGGCATAGGTAAGCATTAAGGCAGCCGGGCCTCAGAGCTCTGGGACTCCTCCATATTCTAGTGGGGTTTTGTAAGGCAGATCCAGCAGTGATGCCTTTGACAGTGCTGTCGGTGCCATAGAACTTGTAGCAATCCCCAGAGACGGCTATCAAACTCGTCAGACGTTCCCATAATCTCCACGAAGTTCTAAAACTTCTGCGCCACCAAACTCCGGGACTATGATATGATGGTTCTTCATGCTGGCTTTGAGAAAGTGTTGTTCTGTGATTTTTAGCAGCACTGGTACATGACATGATGGCAAGCAGCAGAGTAAATGGTGCCATGGTGATGGGACATATCTAATCATGTACAGGACCACTGAATTATGCACTGTTTTATACTACAAGGGTTTTGAATACAGGCTTAATGTTTTTAATACTGTGCTTGAAATGTGTTTTTTGGTGTGGGCAAACAGGTACACCTGGCTTTCAAATGCGACCATTCAGCTCCGGTGTTTTGGAAAAAACAACATCCAGTTAATTCCACCGCTGTGGCCGGTGGCAAAAGTTTGGAAAATGGTACTCTTGACGGAACGTTCCTCTTACTGCTGCGGTCAGAGGAATGTTGCCACTGGTGATTGTGGAAACATGTGTTGCGGCTCCATTGCAAACAACGGAATATCTGGTTTGTTGTTGTCAGAGTACCGCCAGCAAGTAAATGCAGCAGTAGGTTTGAACAAAAGCTTCTTAAAGTCAACGTTTATTTCTATAGCGCCTTTTACAACAGATGTTGTCACAAAGCAGCTTTACAAAGAAACTGGTATCCGAGCCCCCAGTGACCAAGCCAAGGGCGACAGAGGCAAGGAAAAACTCCCTCAGTTCAAAAGGAAGAAACCTCGAGAGGAACCAAGACTCAAAAGGAGAACCCATCCTCCTCGGGTCAACACCAGATAACAAGACAAGCAAAATAAGGAGCATTCAGTGTTTGTAAGGTAGAGGAACAAACGTCTGATTAGTCTTTAATTAAGTAGTTGGGTCATCGGGTGGGTCAGCGGGACGCAGGCCAAGCTTCCACAGTGCAGGACAGCCAGGAGCTCCGTGGTGGTTAAAGGCAAGCAGTGGCTCCCAGTCAAAGCAGATGTAGCAACAGCTTCAGACCGCACAGGATGGGCAGCAGGTCAGCTCAGGCAAAGAGAACAGACAGACTGTTAGCTCTGACAGAAGATCTGAACACACTATATGGTGTTAACAGAGTGCAGCAGTGACTCCGGCAGGCCTGGCTATTACAGCATAGCTAAAAGGGAGAGCCAGAAGGTAACAAAGACATGAGGGCTCCCTGAAAAGTCAGCGCCCTTCTGCTCCACTGTCAACAAACCTGAGTGAACATGAAGAACAGCGGGACGACAGCACCAACATTCCCAGCTTACCAAACACTCTCTGTCAGTGGACCCCTAGACCTGCACCTTTTATCTAGCAGAAAAACTCATTACCAAACGCTCCACTGAACAGGTAGGTTTTAAGCCTGGACTTAAAGATTGAGGCTGTGTCTGAGTCCCGAACACTGACTGGTAGGTTATTCCAAAACTGGGGGGCCTTGTATGAAAAGGCTCTGCCCCCTGATGTAACTTTGTAAATTCTAGGCACTGATAGAGAGCCCGCACTTTGCGATCTAAGGTCATGTGGCGGTTCATAATACGAGATAAGTTCAGTGAGGTACAGGGGAGCGAGGCCGTTTAGAGCTTTATATGTCAGAAGAAGAATTTTATACTCAATGCGGAATTTAACTGGCAACCAATGTAAGTTAGATAAGACTGCGCTGATATGGTCAAAGTTTCTAGTTCTTGTAAGGACTCTGGCTGCAGCGTTTTGGACTAACTGAAGCTTGTTAAGGCTTTTGCTGGAACAACCAGAAAGCAGGGCATTACAATAATCCAGCCTTGAAGTAATCAAGGCGTAAGGTTGTGGGGACGTGGAACCTGATTGGAAAGTGACTTTTTGCAGATTTTGCGAACCCAAAAATAAGTAGTCCACGTTGGTAAGCAGTCTCCGCGCCATGAGCTTCATGCTCCCCGTAGGCCCGTTCCAGCTGTACGATGGAGAGGATTGATGTCTTGGCAGGAGTGGCTTCCTCATGAGTATCCTCCTCTCCCTCATCCCCGTCCAGGCACACTGTCTCAATGTGAAACCACGGTTAATGCTCCATGACAATCTGACAGGACGGGCAGCGCAGGGCCGGTCCATCTGCTTTCAATTTAATTTTGAAGGGGGGGTAGGTGTCAGATCTGTTAGATGAAAGTGAGGTGTGCTGTTTTCAAATGGGCTACCTCGTCATCTCTACTAGCTGGTCAGCAGTTGCTTGCGCCTTGGCGTCAACAAAACCCGCCAGGAAGATTGATCGATGGTCAAAGGTGGAAAGAAAGTCTGCTGAAAACCAGGTGGACAACGTGTTTAGACAGTTGCACAAGGATACTGCATTAAACTGGGTTGGAACACTTCAGCGTCACTAAGTGGTGTAGATGGAAAAAATCTTGTTGTAGGGTTTTCTCACCCCCCAAGAGGAAAAAATGACAGCACCGTTGCTAATTTAGTTCAGTTAAAAGCAATTTTCTTAATTACGTGACCTTATGTGAGGAAAACATTGACCTAGAAATTGCCAGACTTCAGGGAGACGGAAAATGATGAAGTCTTTCAAGTGAGCCTCGAGTCAGGCTCTTGTCTTGCTACTACGGTGGAGCTAACTGAGCTAACTAATGGAGCTTTATGCGCTCCAGCAGTGGCAGAGTTCATGAAGGTTTTCGTCTTATCTGTGAGGATTAGCGTTGTTCTCGGAGATCCTCAGCTCACATCAGAGGAAATGGCTCCTCACACTGCCTGCTCCAGAACAGCGAGAATGGTCCCAGATGGTAGCAGAAGGAAGAGGCCTCCGAGAGCTAACTTCTCCACTCGCGCGACATCCATCACCCTCTTTTTGTTTTCCTTCTGCCTCCGGGATGCCACGCGGCCCAGTCCGGCTTTATGGACGGCTCTCTATGGGTGCGATCAGCGAGGGGAGAGCCTGAGGAATCTAGGGCAGAAATGAGTTTACGCCGACTCCCATTTATGAGCCGTATAACCAGCGCATGCAGCCGAGAGGGGCGGCTTTCCAGGCCGTGGTCCAGCATCTCCAGCTCCCGAGCGCACGTCCATTTTCATCAAGGGTTATCGGGTCAATAAAATCCCTGACCTCGGCCAATCATAAAACAGTCACAGCACCGGAGCACGGATTGATTAAGTTCATAACTCGATTTGAAGCGTATGGAGCGAGAACAATAAAAATCGAGATGGTTATAAATCTAACGCCGGGTACATAATCCCAGAAAATCAAAATGTAAAGTAGATGTTTTTAATGTCTTTCATTTTCATCCCACGAGCGCACTCTTTTGGCTGCAAGAATATTTATGCCCTTGACGTCAAAGAGGGTTTTTATGTGGCCGAAGCTTTGCAAATAGAAAAACACGAAACAACAACAATAACAAAAAAAAAACAGTCCTTTGATAGTCAGACGTTGCTTCGCTGGAATTGCCCCTGTGGCCATATGTTTGTAATGTAAGCCAGAGTAAGTAGGGACTTCAATAAGACTCACCTAGGCCAGGTCTCCGCTCCTTGGATGACTAACTGAGCTTATTGAATTTACAGAGGTCAAAAGTTGATGGCACTGTTTCTGCCTTATAATGAAGTCTTCTTTGGGGATTTCTCCTTTTAGCTCCAAATAGGCTTAACTTCATATTGCGGGGTCATTAAGCAGAGCCGGGGTAATCAAATAATCCTTCACTTAGAGGAAACACAAAAAGAGGAGAATTTGGCAAAGGCATAGCTGGGGCATTACGGAGTATCATTTGAGAACTCCATGGCAAAAATAGAATTATGTTTTGCAGGTCACGAGGCTAATGGACATGCAGTCGAAAGGGATGTTTATAATCAGACCCGATCCCTTGTCTTGATCGCTCTCTCTCTCTCTCTGGTCTCAAAACATCATAACGAATCGACGAGCAGCATTATCTCATTAAATAGTTGCAGCCTGACTTTTAGCCGCTTCTGAGACTTTCCTGAGACTGCTGACCTGTTGGAGATTGTGGACGCTCCAGCTGAAGCCTGTGCAAGTCTTTCAGTCAGGTATGATTGATGCGTTGATGTGTGGGTCCTCATATTATACTATCAAATAAAAACTGAACATGTATAAAAAAAAAACTGGCTTCGACCAAAACACTCCTACAGTGTACTAGGCCAAGCCCCAGATCTTTAAATGCCCAGCCAAGGCCCCTAACGTATATGTTGAGAGCTTAGACTGTCTATGCCCAGTTCTTGAACTAATGTGGTTGTCCACAGCTTTCACTACAGCAAAAGTGTCAAGGATGTGAGTTGAGGGGTGATGACTGTAGCAGAGCAATAACTAAATTCATCTTTAACAATGATTACAGCCTTTGTTCACTGTTTAAGCACCCTGGTTTAGGTTGACCAGCTAGCTGGAGAGGCAGTTTTTCCTCCATTGCATGTTTATATTCAGCGGTGAAGTGTTTATCAGATTGTACAGTCTATATACTACATACTATATACTGCATACTATATATACTGTATACTACAGCATCCTGGTGAATTGATGCATGGAGAGGTCCAAGAAGAGGAGAAGATTAACAAATAATGCGTGACGTGTCACGATTACAAATATTGGTATAGAAAAAAAGTATCATTTTGGAATCAGTATTGAATTCAAGGAATCGAATCATATAGGTATCAACATTTAAGCAACTACTCAGGCCTATTTGTAGCTGTACAAAATGAGCTACAGTGGTTTTGGCTCAACACAAAAGGTAAAAGACCATAAAATGAATTAAAACTGGAAAACCTAACAAAGATTGAGTGTTTCTTGACGTGCCGTTCATTATGGGTTTCCATGGGAGTTTTAGGATTTACAGTCTCCCTTATGCTTTTTGAAGGGTGGCATTAATTTCTGTACCCCAGAATTATAAAGGCTTGGCTAATTCACTTCTGTCTTGTTTTGTCCTGTTGCAGAGAGCCTGGAGAATGTTAGCTGCTCCAAACTGGCTTCAGAAGAAGGTACGACATATTTTCATTTACAGACTTTTTGTTGGAATAGTTCAGCGGAGTTTTCGGCCCCGAAACGTTCATTTTTTTATTGTCTCCTTGTTTTCATGCAACACATTCACCATGCCCAAGTCCCGCCTTTAAAGATAACCTTGCATTTACGCTGCTAAAAGCAAATGAGTCAAACGCATGCCTGCGGATCGCTGCCAATATATGCCCAGGATCCCCGAATCCATATGCCCTGCTGGTGCCTGGCTGCCCAGGCAGATGGTACAGAGTTGGAATTAGTTTCTGGTGTTTAATTACAATCATAATCATGGGAAATAAGGATCAATTAAAGCAAAAGTGAAATTAATGAAACAGGAGAGCCATAAGCATTGGGCAGTTGTCTGGACCGTGGTTAATTTTCCCAGCATAAAATGCTGCCACGGAATATTAAATGCCAATCCAGATTCATCGAGCAGAATAGCTCAATAACGATGTTAGAAGCGCTAGGGGTGACATTGATTGTTGAGATTTATCGGCCTTTCGCCGTTTCATTTTGATTCATTCAGCAAACACAACGCAGAACAGCTGGCTTTTCTGAAGAAAGCAAAAGAGCATCTGAATATTATGTTTAATACCGCTATTTTGACAGACGAGCACGAGAGTACCATGCAGCTGATTGTGTGAACAGTGAAACAATAAACTGATCTGATTGGTCTGAAGACTTTCCTTCTACCAGCCAAAGCCAGCAGAAGCAGAGCAGGCCTTTCTTACCTTACCTTTCTTATCGCTGCTGTCTGGACAAATACCTATATCTCCAAAATGGTAACTTTTAAGGAGAAAGACAAATCATACTTTTTTTTTTTTTTTTTTTTTTTTTTTTAGACGGTTACCAGGTTAAAAAAAAAAATCTGAACACGACAGAAGTGGAGCACTGCCACCCAACGCCAGCTCAACAGCCGAGATAGTAGGCAGGTCAGTAACATCCATATACTAGCCAAAGACCCTTGGTAGACCCATGGTAAACAGGTACTCGACTAAACCAGCCCTGCAGGCCGGCACAGGGAGGCACAATAACGAGTCTACACATCTTCAGCTCAAGCACAGCAGCTTATTTCTAACATTTAAAGTCTCTTTTACTGTGAATCTAGCTCCTCCCATGAGCCTCTTTGTGTCACACAAGACATATCGTCGCTGTCCAAAGAAAAACAAGTATCTCCAAAATGGCGTCTTTACAGGAGAGGGCAAAAACCCAATACAGTAGTAATGTAAGTCAAGGGAACCAGACGTTTTGCCAAGCATTTTTGGATCATTTCTGTTGGTCCATTCGCAAGGACATTTACACACGATGTAAACGGCAACTGCTGTATTCAAATGATGCATAAAAGTCAAAATCAACAAAAACAGTGACGATATGAAGGTCAAAGAGACCTCAGGAAATGGTCATATAAGAATGAATTCTGACTCTTTTTGCTACATAAAACCACGCAAATGTCAAAAAAGTTTAGAGTACACAATAAATGTAGGATGTGGACCATGTAGTTGACAGTAACGTTTTACTTGTTAGGCAACTACTGAATGTTAATAGCCTATTGTTTCCCAATGAGGAAGTCTGACCTGTTCCTGTGACTCCTATAGAACAATCTGTTGTTACTGGTGCTACACCTCATGCTGCCTTATCATCATTGTACATGACTCCAAGGGGAAAAAAGTGTGCTATCTTTAAAGTTGTGCCAGAGGAACGTTACACTGGTAACATGTGTCCATTTTGTGGTTGGTGTGGTGCAGCGGATAACACCACTACATCCTAGTGAGCTACCTTCCTATGTGGGAGACTGGGGTTCAGTTCCCAGTCTGCGTGATTATGCTATGCTCCATCAATAAGAGTCCTTGGGCAAGATTCCTAACACTACATTGGCCTACCTGTAATATGAGTAACCTTGTCAGTGGTGCGTCAGCTAAATGCCATAAACCTTCATGTAAATATTAAAAGACTAAAAAGCCAATAATCCAGGCAAAATTGAGGCTCTAAATAAGATGCCGTTGGACTGCAGCAGCCATGGCCCAGGTAGACTGAAAGCTGCTGCAGGGATCTGCTCTGTTCTTCTGAGGCTTGGCTCCTCTTGGGTTGAAGCTGGCACTGGTTCAGCTGCTCTCCTCCAAGCTGCGTGTGTCATTCCCACCACCTGAGCCAGAGAGACACCGGCAGGTGACAGGAGCGCCTGTGCCCGGCACACACAGATGCCACCACAGCGACTGTTACCTTGCCAGTTATAAATAGACCTAGAGCCACATCGTGCCAGGCCCTTAGCTGCTAGAAGCAAGCAAACAAGGCTGTATGGAGCAGGTGCTGAGAAACAGAGCAGGTTTTAGAGGTTTAAAAGATTGGTAACCTGTAAGGCAGGAAAGCTGCCGTTTCTGCTGTGTGATCTTCTCTCCTTCACTAACATGACTTCAGTGCTTTTGTTGTGTTTCTTTATGCAACACACATCCACATTCTAGTCGCCTTTTATTTGTATTTTCTCACAGTCACTGCGTTGTCACATCCAGGGTTACTGAATGTCCGCTTGCACCGCTTGACAGAGCGGCAGTGGAGGGACTGGTTTATCTAAAGGCTTCCAGTGAATCACTTCTTTATTCTACATTGACTGTTTCAACTGTGGTCACACCCATAACTTTAAATGTAATGGCTTAGGCCGCATGGAGCCAGCATGGAGTCAATATAATAATAAAGTTCACCGGACAAAACAAAAAAAATTAAGGTGGTAGTATCTTCAGGCTCCTGCAGATGGCGCTGCACAAGGATGATGGTTGTGCTATGAATACCTGCGGGGTGTGAGTGAGGGGATCCATAGCTTGAGAAGAGGTTTACGTTTACACTTACGGCATTTAGCACACGCTTTTATCCAGAGCGACTTACAACCGTGCTTAGCGTTCTGTCGGATAATGTTTCCCAGCTAGTATAAGTAGGTTAGGAGTCTAAAACTCACCCTGAGCTCAGACACCTGAAACCACAGCTGGGACTAGTAATTACAATTAACTCAAGGTTCAGCAAGCTAGCAAGACAGCCTAGTAACTGACAGAGTCTTAGTCAAAGTATATTTAAAAACTCAAAGCCTACCTTACTAAGAACAAATCCTAATCAGAACCCACACTGTAGAAGAGGTGGTACAGTGCAGGGTTTCGTTCCATGTGTGGAAAATGGCTCCAAAGCAGATGTTAATGAATGGCTAAAAGGAGTGACCGCATTTGGGTGTGCCAAAGACCATAGTGTGAAGGAAGTAGCTGAATCTGCAGGTGTATGGAAGCGTACGGTCATACGGGTCTACCAGCAGTGGCTAAAATCCCAGTCTACAGGAATTAGATTTTAGTTTCAGTCACAGGTGACCCATTGTTTTGTCCGGTGAGTTCACTAAGATACTGTTTTGTATAGATTTTTAATTTGGTTGAATGTTTGTTTTCCTGAAAGTGTAACTAAATAAAAGGGCTTAATTTTAGCACAAATCTTCCAAAGTAATATTTAAGCACAGTAACAAATTACAACCACTCCAGTATTTTCCTTGTACTATGTATATGCACTGGATGTGAATAGCCTTGTCTCTCCGCGGTGATGTTTTAAGCCGTCAGTAAAGTGATTGTCCTGAATCAGTAATAATGAAAGCAAACTTTTTGTTTTTTTTAGCCCAAATTGCTCCACAGTCAAAGCTAATGGAACGTCTACTTTGAAACAGCTTAGCTGCATTAAACAGACCAGCGTTTTGGCATCCCTAATGTGGGCTGATTGCAGTAGAGTATGTAGAGCGTGTAACAGCTCAAGGTTGAAAATGAAGATGTGTAACAGTGATGCATAATTATCACGACCGTCTTGTAATCTAATGCCGAAAGAATTTGAGACTGAGTTACGTTTGTGCTGTAAGCTTGATCACAATGGACAGTTACTATGGTACAAGTGCAGCAGCTCTTTACACAAAGCCTAGCTTGGAGGACCATGATTAATGACTTAACCGTATCGGCCTAGACAGCGCAGAGCTAATCAGCGGAGTTTTCTCTGCGTTGCTCGATTCCTACCATTTACACAGTCAACTGTAATGCGCGCAGCATAATTTCCTTTTCAGAGGAGCAGAACTGATGCAATCAGAGCACGATGCCTTTGCTTATAAGCTCTAGCGGCTCTATACTTAACCCCCCACTTACAGCAGGCGTTTAAGAACTACTGCTCCTCTCTCTGCGAAAGCATATAGGGCTCTATCCAAGGCCTACACAGTGTGTCTTTACATACTGTCTGTTTTACTAAATAAAGCTCACAGCTGGAGCCCCCCTCTCCTCCTATGGCCTTATAAAAGTGGGTTTACATTACGGCTGCAGGCCTCCGTGATGTCTCTCGGAGGAGTCTCTTGCAGCGCACTAAAACCCTGCACACGCTAGCGTCCTTAGCCGCTCCTTTGGCTAAATAATTCATTCACGCGACACTGCTCCTCAGACACTGTTTGTCAAGCGTCGTAATGAGAAACGCGGCACCATCGCATTCCTTCTCATAGGCGCAAGTGTTAAAACATACAGTCCGTCGGATTTGGTAACACTTTAAGGCCTGCATCTCAACAATTAATGAAGAATTAATGAACTACTAAGCAATTAATAGAACCATAGCACTTGTAAGCCAGCTGTGAACATATGTGCTAAATGTTTATATGTGATTACTGGTTACAGATTACATGAATGTGCATTTATAATGGCTTCCCTATGTTAGTCATTAATATAGGGAGTTAAATGTTAAAATTTGTGTTCTTTGCGAGCATTGGTGTAATTTTCCAGGGGGGCAGAAATAGACTATGTTATTTCCTCCATGTTATTTCCTCAATCATTAATTGTAATGATAATTATTTGGTTATTAAACATTACAAATCTATTATATCTGCTGATACGATTGTTGTCAAGCATGTCATATGCTACGAGTGCCTTTATTATGTGTAGTAGAAAGTTTGACGGGACTGCATAAAAACAAATGTTGCAGAATGCTAAACGCATAAGAGATAACAGCACATATCACTTCGTCCAAGATGTTAGTTAACATTAGTTAGCATTGCATTAGCATTATTTTATGGTTGTGGTAGCAGTAACAGTTGAAATTAAAGTTGCTTTAAGTCTAGCTGACCTGATATGTGTTCTCCCTTCATGGAGTCATGGGTGGACACATAAATGGCAGGGCAATAGGTCTTGTTTTGCATTGTTAACACTGTTTTCATTGTCTACTTCCTAATAGGTAACAAGATACGCATGCAGGTATTAAGCCATTAGTGAGAGAGGGAGATGTTAGGCCTGTTTTTATGTTCAAATATCAATAAGTGTTCTTACAGTAGTAAGAATGAAACATTAAAATTAGCTATATTGTAGGCAGGGGATGAGAAAACAAGCGAGACAGGGGTGCTTACAAGCACATTGCAAGTCTTTTTTCAATAGTTGTGCATAATACCCTCTGTTCACTTTGGTTATGTAGTGTTATACCCTCAGTTCACTTTGGTTATGTAGTGTTATACCCTCAGTTCACTTTGGTTATGTAGTGTTATACCCTCAGTTCACTCCCATTATGTAGCGTTATACCCTCAGTTCACTCCCATCATGTAGCGTTATACCCTCAGTTCACTTCCATTATGTAGCATTATACCCTCAGTTCACTCCCATTATGTAGCGTTATACCCTCAGTTCACTCCCATTATGTAGCGTTACACCCTCAGTTCACTCCCATCATGTAGCATTATACCCTCAGTTCACTCCCATTATGTAGCGTTATACCCTCAGTTCACTCCCATCATGTAGCATTATACCCTCAGTTCACTCCCATTATGTAGCGTTATACCCTCAGTTCACTCCCATCATGTAGTGTTATACCCTCAGTTCACTCCCATTATGTAGTGTTATACCCTCAGTTCACTCCCATTATGTAGTGTTATACCCTCAGTTAGAAGACTTTAAGGGTGAAAACTGGAAATGGTTTGGATGTAAGGATTTGCGGCTAGCTCAGAGCTCTTTATAAAATCACCCAGATTTATACCGGAGGCCCCACGACTGGTTTATTTTCTCAGTCCCCTGATCTTTAACACCAGGACCACTTGTAACCCTCATCATGTTTCAGCTAATTCTCCATTTCCAGAGAGCAGATAGGGAGAAAATTAGTCAAACAGGAACAGGGGAGTTACTGGGATCCACATTTATTTATTTTGTTGACTATATCCTCACCAATCCGCCCTGGAATATCATTGCTGCGTGTGAAGGACATCCCTGTTACTCTCTGTTACTATGATAAATAAGAGGCTTTAAATGACTTTGCTAGTGGGGGATTCCTGCCAAAAAGGACCTCATCTGTAATTACGAAAGAAATGAGACAGATTAAAGGGGGATATCTTCTCAACCAAAAGCAGCGAGGCTAAAGTGTCAAAAGCCACATCAAAGTGCTCTATCTTTGGTTCCCTTGGTTTTGTCTCCGGCTGGATTAAAGAACACATGAACATAAAACCCAGTGAGGCGTTAGAGCAGGTCTGCTGTGTGAAACTCGGAGCAGAATTGCGGCAGACATGATGTAATCAGTGTTTTAGAGGGGCACCCTTTTTTAATTTTTTTTTTTTGTAATAAATGATATGCAGGCTTTGATGCGCTTGGCATGACATGAAAGGAACCCTGCAAATTAACACATTTGTTGGATTTCCCAGACTGATGCAATGTAACAGCATCCTGGCTTTGGAATATTGTGTTGCCTGTGACCCAGTAGATTTCCACTGTGCCTACTTCAATGTGTGTAAATGACTCCTATTAAAATTTCATTACTGGCACATAAACTACACAAAATGCCAGTTTGGGCAGATCCTTCGAGGAGGGGAGATTAATCGTTATGAACTTGTTGTAAAACCCACTTGCTCTCCAAGTTGTCCTGCCCAGCAAATGGGCTTTGGTGGGAGTTATTGGGAAACGTTTATTACCGCCGTTCGAATGTAATCCATGTCAGATGTCTGAGCTGCTTTGGCCTTGTAAGTAAAGTGTGCTCATCAGAGTGGCAGAAGGTTCCAATTGGCTTAAGACTGTGGGTGACAGTGCTTTTAAGAGTTCTCCAACTGTCCTTTAAGCTAATGGCTTTTAGATTGGTTTAAGTTCCACACCCGCCAGCGCGACTGCATCATTTGTGGTCCGCAGTTGTTTTGGCCAGGGGAGAATGTACGTTAGGCAGACGCTTGGCATCCAGGCCACTCTCTGCTCTACTGTACCGTTCTGCGGAGCCGAGTCTTGGCTGCTGGAGGAAAAATTCTTACCAGACCGTTTTACTGTTTCGCTGTTGTTTGACTGTACTGTCTCCAGACCGCCACACAATCAGGCTTGTGTGTGTTCCATTAGCTCACACCATGCTGCATGGTACTATCACGCACGTCTGGCGGTTTGAATCGCCCGAGCTGTCAAATGCTTCCAAACAAACCAAACGTGTTGGAGATTTTGGCAGCCGGCGTGTGATTTAAATATTGTCTTTAACTGGCCCTGTTTCTTATTGCGGCTGATATCTGACAGGGAAGATAGTATTAACCGATGAGATGGCCTAAACTAGCCAGGGGTGTGCTAACGTTTTGTCTTGTGGGGCTAGAGTAGGGTGGCCACACGCCCGTTTTTAAGCCGGACAGTCGGTTTTTTCAGCTCCCAGTCCTCTGCCCGGTGCAGTACCTGGACGGACGCCTATTAGTCCTCTTTTTGGGATGAACTATTTAAAACGTTCACTCGCGAACAAAATTATGTGTAACATTGGCTCACGTCCGTGTCAAAAGGCATGCCTTGCATTTTGTTGGTTTAACAAGGTCATGTGACATCATGACTCGCCTACCAACTAACTGCAGGTCAGCCCTCTAAATGCTAGTCAATTACTAAGCTCCCATCTGACTCACGAATGTCCGTTCCACCCAATTAGGCGAGTAAAGCAATAATTTATGTGTGATATAGGTCAGGTTATGATTTTAATTCTGTTCTAGTATCGTGCCCAAATCTCACTGTAAATACCTAGATATGGATCATTTTCCGTTTGGCATGTCATTCATGGAAACCTTTTATTCCATTAAAACAACCTGACAAAGAAATAAAAGTGCCTTTAAAATAGCATTTTTAAAGAAAGTTGAAGTTGAAATACATATTCTCTCATTGGCTATCAGAGGAAGGAGTGGAGGGGGGCCTCAGGTGACTTTCCGAGGGGCCAATTCAAACGTCCTTGGCCCATCAGCTCAACTTTGGCCAGCGCTGGTCTAAACGTTTAGATGTGCATTCTCTATAGGAAGGCCTCTGTCAGTCCACATGACGGTGAAGAGTGGGGGAGGGTGAAGGTTCTGGCTGATTGAGAGTAAGGAGCATCTCTGTGCTATTACCCATGAAGCCTCAGGTCCGGGGGGCTAATCCCTTTGGGAGAGTAGGCGTCGAGAAACAGGCTGTGAGAGCGTGCTTACATTAACAGAGAGGATTACACGTGTTAACATCCATCACGGAGTGTGTTTGGCCAAAGGGTCTGACGCAGTTTTTAGCATATGAATGAAGAAATCAAAGGGCTGCTGGAGAGCGGCTCAGAAGATAGGAGTGAGATCTGTCTCTCTGTCTCTGGATTAGCTATGTGCATGGGAGGGATAAAGCAGGCCGGAATGAGCATGACGTAGTTGATGCCGCATGATTGTGACTTTCATACTGATGAATACTTTCATTGCATTTAGTCGTTTTCTGGTTCAGACTGGCGTATGCGTCATTGGGGTTTCTGATTCCTCTGCCTGGCTAATGATGCAGTACAATTGGAAGAGATAGTTTGGGCATACCTGACAGTTTTGTCCATTTCTGTGATGGATAAAGTATGATGCAAACCTACCAACAGTGGTAGCACCGACCTCGAAGCATGAATTATGTTCATAATCTTTAGAGGTAACAGTATGTAATACAGTGACATAAAAAAATCATACATCTACTTGGAATTTCTTATCAGCTCGACTATGTGGTAATTCAGACATGCCGTTTGATATTACCTGGCAGTTATAAGTTCCCTTTACTTGTTAGCTACTTTAGCTTTGTAGCTTCCCTAAAACACTTAAGATCGAACCTTTGGACATTAAATGTCTTGGCAGATTTGACTACATTTGGGGGATGAAGGTAAATGGTGTCCATATATTATATTTTGTCCATATAACTATATTTTGAACATTTCATCTAATGTCCGGTTGGGCACAGAAAGATAGTGGACATAGAGTTTAAGCATCAAAATCACACCTAATAATGAATCTGGTCAGTAAACATTTATTTGCTTAGAAAAATATATGCATTACAATCATTACAAATTACACTCATCATCAAAAGTAGCTGCACCTAGATGGAGACAGTCGTCAAGAATGAAACTTGGTGTGTAGGTTTGACATTGTGAGACACGCGAATGATTCTAGTTTCATGTTAGCCGCGAATGGGACGCAAGTAAGGATGAACTTGACTGACTATATAAGGTCGTCCTGTTGCATGTGCTTTCCATTCTGACTCTGCTGTTGTGCTGGTAGCATCCTTTGCAAGTGAAGTATGCCTTGGAGAAGAGATCGAAAGCAATTTGAGCAGTTGGAAGAGTTTAGGAAGAGTAGCATCGCAGGGTTCCGGGAAGCAGGATGGTCTTATCGACGTATTACGCGCAATATCGGTCGAGTGGATACTGGATAGAAGTAGTCACGCACTAGTATTGAGGGGCATGGTAGGCGCACGCCCTGCTAAAAATGACTGTATATTGTTGTTTGTATGTTTAAGATGTTAGTGTGTATGTGGTTATTGTGTTGGTCTATGTCTAGATTAGTCAGCGTGTGAGGTGGTTGCTGTAAGCGGGAATCGTGCGGCTGGAAGTGACCCGATGGACCTACTCTGTGGCTATGTGTTCATGTGTCCTTTTACTTGTGTGTCAAAAAAGAGCACTACTCATGACGGAATCATCACCTCTGGTCAGTGCCACAGTGGTGTCAGAAGTGGGATAGCGCCACCAGTGGTCTAGAGTGGAACAGTGTTCCGGAACACTTACCAAGGTTTTCCCACATGCTGTCTTCTCTGTGGAGCTTTGCAGTCTGGGACCTCCATTGCAGTCTTTTGCTGGGCTCTGCCTCTGTATTGAAGTTCTTTGAGGTGCCATTCCACTCCAGGCCACTGAGGCATGCTATCCCACTTCGGCGGAACACAACATAAACAACACATACTGTCCCTTTTAACAGGGGTGCGTGCCCCCAGTACACCACATTACAATAAGTAGCTATTTTTTTTTTTTTTTTATTATCATATCATATCATCATCATTTTCTTATTAGACCAATACTATTTGTAGTTGTCATCCAATACCTTGTTTGATTAGTCAGTACTTCATTATGTTAAATCAAGTCTCCTAGTGAAAAAAAAATAACCAGTGATGTCATTCAGGAGAGATCCGGAACAAACTAGCATGATATGTTTTTCTAAATAAGAAATTATTAGTTAGTTTTACTATATTTGTTTATTTGTATTCTTTGAAATTAGATATGGTCATTTATTTTCACACTCATTGCCAAAATAAATGGGGTTAAATCATACGCTTAGGTGCTCCAAGCCTTTCTCACACTACTGTATGCATCCACATTACTCAGTCCTTAGAATCGTGACCCATAAGAATTATAGCAGAGATAACTAGCGTCTGCCATTGGCATAAAAGCAACCCCATATTTACATGCTGCCCCAGGTGCGCCTTCTGTATGGGGAAACCAAGGTGTTTATTCATTGAAGGTCAGGCTTTTGTATTGGAAAACATCTTGCCAGATGAGATAAGAAAGCAAATTGCAGATCTATCACTTCATGCCCTCTCTCGCCCGCTCTCCCTCTCTCTCTAGCGTCGAGTGGCTGGGGCGCTCGCGTGAAATCGGTGAAATGGTGGCTGGTCGACTTGAGTTATGACTCACTCCGGGTTCTGGGCCTTATCAGGTGCATGCAAGCCTCTCTTTCGGATGCAGCTCATGTCTGAATGACAATGGAGGACCAGCGGCATTATACGCCACATTCTGGCCCTGTTTTCCGGACACAGCAGATTACATCTCCTTTATTGATTTACGCCGGCCATCTCCAGTCCCAAAGGGTGAATGGGTCCTTTGCAGGGGCCGTGCTAATTTTTCGACTCCACAAACGGTGCCTTTATCAGAACTTGAAACGTGAAACAATGAAGCAGGAACGCCGATCTGCGAGGCTGCTGAGCCTGCACAGACACTGTAAAATCTGAGGGTGGGCGGCCAGGCAGGAGGTGGGATGTCTCAGCGCTAAAACAAAAAAAACCAAAAAAAAAGCAGCCATCTTTGGTGCCATCCCGCGAGACAAAAGGGAACCTTTGATGAGGGAGAGGGAGAAAACTCGGAGTGAAATCTGGGGCGAAGAGGTTGGTGCTAAAAGCTCTGAAGGGGGGAAGCAGCGTGCCACATTATTCATGGTGTTTTTTTTCCCCCTCCCTGTAATTGAATCATTGCCATCTGTATCTCTAGAGATGAGATATGTTATTTGGGAGAATTATTTAAATTTAAGAAACGTGCTAGCTAATGTAATTAAGCTGAAATTATCACAGCTGCACTTCTTTGTTGGAAGTGTAATTATGTAATCTAACACATTAAATGATGAAAATGAGCATCACGCTCGCAGGGAACAATCAAACGTGTCTCATAAGAGCAAACCTCTCTTGCTTTTTCGCAACCTTGATGTAACGTAGAAAGCGTAGCATGATAGTTACTGAGTGAGTACACTACTACACTTTACCTTCCTAATTTTGAGCAGTGGGAATAAGCCAGGCTTGTGGATGGTGGACTAACCTTGTGTCTTATCAGATCTCTCTTTTCAAGTGGAGTTAGTAATGATTGTACTGTGATTGTACTGTTGAAATGCTGTGTATGCAGCCTCCTCTTATTCAGTGGTGAAGCCCAGATAAACTATGTGATCGTGGCTATTGGAGCTAGTCCTTCAGTTCAGGCTATAAACAGCAAAACCTCCACGGTAAGGCTGATTTCTGCTGGCACCCCTATGGGACTCTGTTAGTATGTCAGCTAACAGCAATTTACATGAGCATTGTTTGGCCTGTTAAGACTGGACCCAAACATTTGAAGTTTTATATGAAGCTGGTGACTGACATTAACTTATTATTATGGTTGTGCATATATATATCTGTACACCATATATTATTATCCGTTTTATATTATTCTTCTTCTTGGTCAAGAGATTTTTGTCCACAGGTTTTCCCAAAGTTTTCCAGATATCAACACCCTTCCAACTCTGGAATCTTCAGTCTAATCAGGAATGGCGTGCTTGCATACAGCTTCTTGATTTGACTTGCACCTATTTACTGTACTTCTGCTCAACCAACAGACACCACTTCACAGACAGTATGTTAGGGCAGACCCCCGAGCACAACTTCGATCTTCTTTTTTCCATCCCTCGTTTCTCCTATAGAGTCCCATTCCGAACCCAAACCCTATTGCTTCCTTTAACCTACAGTCACCTAACAGCATGTACCGTCTTAGGACAGATCCCCAAACTCTAATCCACAGTCATACTGACCTGCACTCCTCTATGTGTCATCAATTTATCCCTCGTTCCTCCCATAGCAACCACAGCCTAGCCAGGGACTCCAGAAGAGTTGCTACCCCGTTTTCCATTTCTAACAACTGACTGAAACCTGGTCAGACATCTGCTCGTATTCACAGTCACAGTGAGCTTCCTAAAGGTCTGGAGTGACATTTCATTTCTCTTAAATTGGCCATCCGTCGCATTCAACATGTGTATGATGGACTCCTCTGTTCATTCGTGTTAGGCCTTCGGATCAGCTCCGTGGGCCTGACTAATGTTAGAACTTGCTTGTCTGTCTGAACCTACATACCATGGAGAAGAAATCCTGGACAGCTTCCCATTTTAAGAGTTTAACCCTTTTGTTTCCAAAATAAACAATGAAATACAGTCTAAAGTTAGTGTAAAGGAAATTCACAGATTCATTTATTACACATTATATATGTTAGAAAACACGTGGAAAGATTCTGAACTATGAAGCATTAAATTATAGAGATGGACCGTTACACTGTTTTTCAGCATTTTTGTATTCAGGTCTTTTTGGGTGGGTCTGAAATCAAGACTCCGTCACACACTGGAGCCATACTTAGCATGACCCCACCGTAACACTGTAATGTCATAAAAACACCGTCAGCATAAGTTACAATTTACAACTCCCTTTAGAGTCTACAGTTTGCTAGCTAGCTATGCCTAGATATGCCCTGTGAATGCATCTTCCCTGGATGTCAGAATTTGCAGAACAGCTCAGTGGTCCCCCTCTACATTGGTTAGCTTTGCTAACCTCAGGCAAGCTGTGACACTGTCTGCTATGTTGCCCAGCTTGCTCTCCTCAAGCCCTTTCGTACCCAGTAGCTACATTTCACCGGGAAATGGAGGACCTTCATTCGCTAACGTCAGCTAGGTTGTGCTATCAGCAGTACTTCAAGTAGCCAGGCCTACACGACTGGAAGGCCATGCGTGGTAAGCAAGTTGTGTCTCTGGTTCATGCTTACTTGGAACGACTGCTTACGGAACAGGGCTACAGGCTACTACTTCACCATTGGCTTACTCTAGATATGTCTTGCATAAATGCCGGGGGAAACTTGACCATTCAGTCCTCTGCCTCTGAACTGGGTTCTGACTCCGGTGCCTCGAACATGTACCAAGTCCAATAAAGCTGGTAGATGGAGCCCCCATTTTCCATGTCGCAGTGGTATTTGACACTTGAGAGAGGCTGCACCTTTCCACTCATCAGGCTTGTTTTCAGCGCCATCAGCGGACACATGATAACAGACATTTCCATGGTTTTAGTACATACAAAATAACTACAGATTAATTACAGACATGTATGATACTACACAACCTCCTGAGCCTTGCATACACAGTAGGGATGGAATTTCAGTACCAAGTTGCTTTGTAAAGTAGGCACATTCTTACCTCACCATTAGAGCCAAATGACAAAAGCCATGGCAATTTAAGATCATTCAGATTTTGCAGGCTGAATTCCTGCATCATGGAGAGCCAATTAGAGCCCTGTGCTAAATAATGTATTGATATGATGGACTGATAGCTGTTTGTGTCCGTCTTACATGACGATAGGGAAAGAGTTTATTTATGCATAAAGCTGGGGACAGTGTTTACAGATCCTCTCTCTCTCCCTCTCTCCCTCTCTCTCTCTCTCTCTCTCTTTCTGTCATGCTCCCTCTCTCAGTGCCGGCTTTTGTTTGTTTGTGTAAGTGTGATGACACGGGCATCTTGCACTGCTTCCTTCAGCATGCCATATTTGCAAACTCCCCGGTTCCCAGTTGCGTATGTCAAGTGTAACCCAATCTAATATGCCTGGCTGCTTGAGCTTGTGTTTGTGTGTGTGTGTAGTGTGTGTGTGCGTGTGTCTGGGTGGCTGCCCATTCTGCGCAGGCTGTGTGAAGGGCTGTCATGGCTGGCTTCTCCTCCTCGCTCCCCCTGGCTAAAGGAAATCACCCACACCTCTGCCACAAGTCCTGGACGCGAGCCGAGACACTGTCATGGATCCGCATGTCAAATTGCGCCAGGATTTTGAGAGAGAGAGAGAGAAAAAAAGGAAAACAACACCAACGACGACAACAACAACAACAACAACATATGGGCCATATAACAGCTCCGAGAGGGAGTGGAGCTCCCCAGAGGGGAAGCGAATAACAGGAGACAAGTGGCCGGTGCCTTGCCAGCCCGGGCCAAGGGAAGCAGTGGGAGAATGCTCAATAGCAGGGGATTAGGACCCGACTGAATGAGGATTAGCCACCGTGGACAAAACAGAGGCCAATGAACTAATGTTCTGTCGTCCACCCGCGCAGGGAGGGACACACAATCACACGTGGAGATGTCTAGTAGTTAGTTTGCATGGGCACTCGTAAGCATTGTGTTGCGACATCACTTTTAAACCACGTTGGATGATTTTAAATACCTTTTTAGGAGTATTTCCACCACACAACAGCACACACTCAAACATGACACATATTAAAGAGCCCATATCAGTCAAAATTCATTTTTACATCACCATTTTCAGACTCTCTTTATTCCTTAGAACTAAACAGCCTTTTTTTTGTTACTGCGCCTTTAAGAATGATATATGTAAATGATCCTCTTCTCTGATTGGCTGTCCTGTATTGTGCCTCATTCAGAAAGATTAGATTAGATTAGATTCAACTTTATTGCCGTTGTGTGGAGTACAAGTACAGAGCCAATGAAATGCAGTTGGCATCTAACCAGAAGTGCAAAATACAGTATTATTTACATATAAAGTTTAGGAAAGTAACCATGGCAATCCATGCAAGGTTACAATATGTACAATTATGCACAGTGGAGTGGTAGAAAATACAGATCTAGTTTAAATATAATATACATATCATCGCTGCCCAATGAAAAACGTGTAATGATTTTTACTTTTATGCATCATGTGATCACAGCAGCTGCTGTTTACATCGTGTGAGAATTTCATGATGAATGGAGCAGCAGAAATGGCCCAAAACTGCTTGGAAAGATGTCTGGTTCTATTGATTTACATTAGAATGAAATCAGGTTTTTGGCCTCTCCTGTAAAATTGCCATTTTGGAGATACTTGTTTTTCTTTGGGCAGCGACGATAATGTACAGAGTGAGTGGAGAGAATACAATGTAGGTCGTATGTACTGTAAGAGCAACAAATGAGAGTAAAAGATACATGACAGCGAGTTTATGTACAGTATGTACAGTGACTGTGAAGATAAGATAGTAATAAGTAAGATGAGTAATACACTGTGCAGTTATGAATAGTGCATAAAGGCATAAAGCACTCAGAGCTGAAGCAGTCCCTATAACCCTAAACTGGGCTGTAGACTGAATAGGTGGATGTGCTTTAACATACATGAATTTTGCAGCATATTTTCCAGATATGGACTGAATGGACCGGTGGGGGCATGGGGGGGGTGGAGGTCTTGAAACTTAAACAATGTGTACACACAACTACAAACCCCTTAGACTGTATTTAAACCCAGCGGGTTGTAAATTGCTTGGGGATTTCAGGAACCTTTCACAGCGAGTTTGACTTCGTTGGTTTTGCCATCCTGCAGCCCTTCATTGGTGGTCAGTTTTTGACCACATGACTACTGCTGGCTGGATAGTTGTGGTTGGCTGAACTGGTGTTCTATTGTATAAAATGCCCTGTTCTTCAGACCTGCCCCTTTCTCTCCGCCTGTTATGCAGGACGTGTCTGTGATGGTCTTGTTTTGAAGCAAGTGAAAACATTTTGCAGTTACAGTTCACAGTACTGTTGTTATACAGTTCGTTTTGTGCGTGACTTTCCAGGCTGTCACCGGCGACGTGCAGCAGAAAACAGACTACAGAAAGTCTTACACTCACTTGTATGTGCCCATGTTTGAAAGCAAAGCGGTTAATTCCAAAACAGTAAAGGCATGTCCAACGCAGATGTTCAGCAAAATAGTTCTCCACTATTTTCCATCATAAAACAGTTCTAGACTGCAGCAGACGGTTTTGTTCAAACTGCATGGGATGGATTATCACAGGACACCATTACGGAACCTCTACAACTCCATGCCGAGACGTCTGGCATGTTGGGTTAGCAAACATGGCGGCCCGACGCCATACTGAGAGATGCTACTTCTGTATGTGTAGCTCAATAAATATTGATCATATCAGTCTAAATGTATCATCATTTATTGTTCCTGGTAACCTTTATCTATCCTTTATCTATCCTACACTTCCTTCTGGGTGCAGCTAGTATTTGCTGTATGCAAACTCTTAAGGCCCGACTCTAAATCCAAGCTCTAACTTCTTCCATGTAACCCCAGTCACAGCACCGTTTCATCAATTTTAGTATTTGTTTTGTTTTGTTAGCAACACGCGCTGTAACATGATTGATAGGCCATTGAGTAGAACTTGGACGTACTTGTTATGCTTCCTTGTTTACAAACATTAGACCTTACATCAGTGTTCCAAAGATTCCTTTTTGGCTCCACTTTGTTTTTAAGATTGTAGCATGCATGTTTTTTTTTTTTTTTTCTGCGAGGGAAGGATACAAATATCTTTGTCTGCTGGCGAAAGGAGGGAGGTGAGATCTGAGCTCTTCACTAATGTTAGCAAAGCTTAAAAACCAAAGGAACTGAAAGAACAGAGAGGGAAAAAAAGCAAGGGAGAAAAGAGAAGTGAACATTTCCAACCATAATTGCAGGTTGTAAACATAATGCATTGCAGGGATGCTGTCAGCAGAAGGTCGGTGTGGTGGAGCCGCACCGCTGCTGCGGATGCTCCTGCCAGGGCATCACGGGTTCCGTTCTTACTGTGCTCTCCATTCTCACTGTGCCTCTCCAAATTGCTCCCCCAAACATGCATGTCCAGTGTACACATGCTCCATTGTTGCACAGCAAATAAGTCAGTCATCTTTTGAGAAGATCTGTCCTGTTTTCAAAGCTGCGTTTCTTCAGGAGACCGACATCTGGGTTTGCCACTGTTTTGGGCCTAATTACAATGGAGCTGAGAAGTAGAATGTCTGCAATGCTAAAAGGGGCTGACTGCATGTAACAAAGCCAGTCAAATATAGTTTTTTTCTCCCCTGCAGCATATAATCGAAGACCAATTATTTCCACTGTCTTCAGCTGTTTTTGCGCCTTGGTATCACATTAGTCCATCATGCGCTGGGGCTAAATTAGTGCGCACATGAATAATGTGCAGTTGTCAGATGTGGTACAGTATTTCCATCTCAGGCGCAAAGCAAGGAATGTAATCAGCTTCCGTCTTCATCCTTTATCACCGGCAAGGCAAATCAAATCCTCTGGCTGCGTGTCTCCTCCTGACGTCCTTAGCCCTTGCCACTGTGCCGTTAGACCAGAGCGCGTGCTTGCTTGTTGATAATGAGAATCCATTTCTTCCTCCTCGGTAAATATCACCTCTGACAAAACAAAAGGCGCGGAGCGTGTTCCTAAATTTCCTGCAGGCCCGAGCCATCAGCTGGGGATTATTATTGTTTATGTCTGTGGCCGGCTCGGGCCTGCCGGGGCTCGGCGCTCGGGCCGGGCAGGGCCTCGCCTCGCCTCCATGATGGATGACCATTAAGGCAGCTTATTGGAAATGGCTTGATTTATGGCTCGCTGCTGCCTCAGTCTAATGGCTTCATTTCTTTCAGCCGGCACATGATGTCACAGCCAAGGTCATTTCAGCAGTGCCCCCCCTCCTCCTCCTCCTCCTTTGTTGTGGTTTTTGCTGCTTGATGACCAGCAGTGGGGTTTGGTTGGGGGGGTGGCAGAAGCACGGCGACACACTCAGTGTTTGTGTCGTGTCTTTTTCGTTCTTTGGTTCACTGGTGTGAGTGGTGGAGGCGGGTTAGTGCAGTGATTTTGTGATTTTGGTTCATTTCAGTCATTTAGATTAACTTACTCCTCTTCCACTCTCTCTATCACCTTCCTCACCTGGGCTCATCATAGATTACTGCTATTTCCCTCTCCTCCCTTCTTTCTCTCCTGACGGAGGAGAGGAGCCATTTTATGGCCAGGCCCGAGCCGTCCATTACTCACATCTACTCCGAATGAGCGGCATCAAAATCCGGGCCGCTCCCATTAAGAGCCCGATCAATAAAAACGCCATTAAGACCGTAAAAATCGCTGATATTAGCGCGGGGGCCAAAAACAAAATATTTGATTTTCAGATGGGTAGTTAGCGAGACGGGCCAGGCACGAAGCCAGAGTCGCCCAGAGACTACGGAGATTCAGCGCTCAATTATTTATCTGGGAGATTCATTTGGTCCTGTGCACAATCCTATCCCCCACCCACATACCTCCAATCCCGCCCCCCCCAGCCCAATGGCTTCCTCATCACTATTTGTCATAAGCTGTCGCCGAGTAGTGGCAGAATCAGTCATAGCTGCGGCAGTTGCTGGCAAACCCAAGACTGGTGGGAGATGGAGGGTTTCACACTGATGGTACAAGGAACACTGAACAATCACAGGCAAGAAGTTTGAATGCTACCAGTCAAATTCCATGTACCATGTCATCTACAGAGAACACACTTAAATATGCAAATAAATAGAGTGCAATTTACAGCTGCTGAGTTTGACATACTGGGGGTAAAAAACATGGATATTACATGCGTCAAAACTTTTTTTATGGTTTATGCAGCAAACTAAACTTATTTATGCATAAAAAATTTGGCCATGAGCAATCAAATTTTGCATGCAACTGTAGCTACTTAGATTAGATCTTAACCATGTTGCCAACTGTGCTTACACACAAAGGAATTCAACCTCCGCATTTAACCCATCTGTGCAATGAAACACTCACACACTAGCGGGGCGGTGAGCATACGTGGCTGGAACTGTAGGCAGCCCTATCCACAGTGCCCAGGAAGCAAGTGGGGGTTAGGTGCCTTGGTCAAAGGCACTTCAGTCATGTCCTTTCAGCTCAGCGAATCAAACCAGCGACCTTCCGATCATAAAGCTGGTTCCCTAACCTCTAGCCCATGACTACAACAGTTTCTATATTATGTATATTATGTGTCCACCGCACAGAAATTAGTCATTGGAAATTTCGGCCTCATTCATTTTTCAACACACAGCAGAAAAAAATGTGCAAGGAATTATGGGATAGTGAGCGACTTTAACTTCGACTGGAGGCTTTAACTTAATGTAAATTAAGCAAGACAGCACTGACCAGTCAGGTAAAAGCAACTGCCTGTTGTCCGAGGACGTATCTACATGGTTCCATCTACAAGACGTGGAAGGAACCTTAATAAACAGCTGTGTCTGGGTTCTCTGTTCTTTGTGACCCAAAACTAATACAAAGACAAAACTACGCAAGGCAAATACTGCAAGTCAGAAAGTCTGCCGCTGTCAGTGTTCCTGATGAACTAAAAGACAGAACTGAACCGCGGGCTAATATGGACCCTGTTTTTGTTGCTTAATAGCCTGTGTAGCCAGCTAACACATACTGAACTGTTCTGCTCTTTATAAGTTTACAGGGGTGGACTACATGAGACCAATATTTATTGATTTATCAGAAATCTGCACTGATTGACGGGTTCATTTATAGATGGACAAACCCCTCAAAGCGGTGAGGCATATGCAGTCGACACGTACCAAGAGCCTATATTATAGTGCTACACCTTACAGGTTTGCTAGAACATGGTGGAGGTAGCTAGTGACCTAGTGACTAGCCAGCTAGCAGGACGTGGCAGGTATAGATGGGCTGTAACACTAAACGCTCCCTCTCTTGGGCATCAATAGAAGGTTTATAGCGAGCATGTTATTTGAATCCAATGTTCCGGCCTATATTCATGGGATTTCCACAGCTGCAGCAGTGTTAGGTTTCTTTAGCTTGCAACACTGATATTTGTAGCTGCTTGCAACTGACGTTCGGGTAGGATGTATAGTTGCTGTTTTATGGAGTCCTTTAATAATGATTTCAACTTGAGTCCTGCCATGTTGCCGCTGTGAAATATAGGGTGTTGTGTTAGCTTGGTGTTTCATCATCATTTCTTAGCTGTAGTTGGGAAAAAGCGATGCTACAGCGTATGAGCTATTGATAGGAGGTTTTCTCTTTAGCCCTTCCATCCAATGCCATGTTCGGAATTCACCAGCTGAAGTTAGTGGATAGCCAGCATTATGTACTCGAGCAACAAGCATTTAAGCTACATGAATCAACAGCTACCACACCTCAGTTTCAATTTTAAGACCACGCTAGCTATTTTATTAATGCTACATGAACACAATGAATGAATACACCAATTTGGAGTGGACGGTCACAGTTACATCACTAACAGTTGCTTGCGCATAGTTTTGGCAGGAAAAACAGCCAAAACAAGTGGAGGGAAATGGGCAAGATTTACGGAATATCAACGAAAAATGTCCTCTGAGGCAAAACCCTGATGTTTATGGTTGCCTAAAAAACAATGTGGCTAGATGACTGCATTGCGATGGTAAGCCTACTTTAGAGTATGGATTTAATGTGAAGAGTAGATCTGCATGATATTAACATTCCAATATTATCTATATCCATATATATCCACCCATAGAGGGTGTACTGTATTAGCCCTACAGCTAAATGCTAAAGCTAACTGCCTTAGGCCTACATTAGCCTTACAGCTTGCAATAACTAGAAAGAACATTTTACCTACACCTGGAGAGCAGTATCAGCAGTAGGTCTAGTGATTGTCACTGTTTGATGTATGTTAGAACAAGGTAAATGGGCTGAAAGTAACCCAGACATGCAAGTGCCCTGTCGCACTTATATTGCACTTATAATGACCTTTTCTTTTCTATAGGTGTGAGCACTGGGCTGGGGTTGCCAGGTAGTGCTCTTTTTGCTCTATATGTGTGTATTGATCTATCTAGGTATCAGCACTGGCCCCCTGTTCGGGCAGTGTCTGAGCTCAGGGTGAGTTTTAGGCTCTAAACTTCCTGTACTAGCTTGAATATTATCCAACGGAACACTAAGCACGGTTGTAAGTCGCTCTGGATAAGAGCGTCTGCTAAATGCCGTAAATGTAAATGTAAGTGCAGTTCGCCGTCACACCACTATGCTGTTACTTTCTGCCACCAAAACATATGTAAACTGTTCTTACAACACAGAAATGGTCTACAGCCTCAGGCAGTGGTGAGCAACTATGAGTGAGCACAATTATATTAGACATGCTTCCATAAATGTGCTTCAGTATTTACTATTAAAATGATTTATTGTGTGTTATTTATGGGACTTTCAGTGTGTACTGTTTTTAGGGGGTTATAGATATTATTAGATCTTTCCGAACCTCCGCTGATGAAGGTGTGAGCCTGAATAGCCCTGACTGACAGGCAAAATACATACAGCCCATGTGCAGAATCACACAAGGTTTCCCAAGCCCTGCTATCTCTTCCTGTTTCTATTTTAAAAGAGAAAAGGTGCATGAGAGACGGCCGTCTGAGGCTAGTAAAGGTCCCTGCACTGTGTCAAGCCCATCAAGCTCCACACACTGGTTCTTTCTTTATCCAGTACTGGTTGGGGCTGAAAGATGAATTGTTTATACACTCATCGTCAAAGAAATAGCTGCACCCAGAAGGAGGTGTGGGATTGCAGTGCTATTGGGAAGGAAGATAAAGATTACCAGGATCAATAAATGATGATCAATTTAGACTGACATGGGCAATATTTATTGAGCTACACATACAGAAGTAGTGTCTCTCAGTGTGGCGTTGGGCCGCCATGTTTGCTAACACAACATGCCAGACGTCTCGGCATGGAGTTGTAGAGGTTCCTAATGGTGTCCTGTGATAATCCATCCCATGCAGCTTCAATATTCTCACATAGTTCCTGCAGATTTTGTGATGGGGGTTGAGGTGGAGTGACACACAGATTCGTTGGTCGTCTCCACCAAGACAAAAGCGGGACTCGTCACTGAAGATGACCCGCTGCCATTCTGAGTCACTCCATGACAGTCTGCCATGACACCATTGCAGTCTTTGGTGACGTTGACGTGGTGTTAAAGACAGTTGTTGTAACGATCTGTGTGCATGTAGTCCTGTGTCATGCAGCCGTCTGCCAATGGTGCTGGCACTAACAGGATGACTCATGGAGGGCATCACTGCTCGCTGAATGTCCGCAATCGGGGCTGTTGGTTCAGTCAGGTACAGAGATAAGGCCCGTCCTTGCTTACGTCACATGCGCTTGTGAGCGTGAAACATGAATCATTTGCATGTCCCAGATGTGAAACCTACCCACCAAGTTTCATTCCTGTTGGTTGATTCCTTCTGCAGCTATTCTTTTTGATGATGAGTGAACATAGAACCTAGCAATTTTCAAATCGCAGAGCTGCAATTTTTTTTATCATAGTCTTAGTCTGTTATCGTAGTCTATTATAGTCTATTATCAACAACATTGGTATATTGCAAGTTGGATGTTGCAAGGGGAATTTAACCTAATTACATGGAGCAAACAAACATGTATGTGACATGTCAGCCACAAATAACTGGCAGCCTGACACACTGGCGTTCAAGCCTCAAGCCAGAAAAAGTACATGCTGGTCTTCTTAGCCAAAAAAAGTTATGTACCTCAGGTTATAGAAAATCACCACAATAATCACAGTATTGCTTAGAAAAATCATTGTTAGATATTTTGCCCAAATCGTTCAGCCCTAGTATACAGCTGCATGCCTTTGTCAGTGTGGATGTTCATTAGTGCACGATTAGCATTAGTGCGCCTCAAAATAGCCCCAGCTAATTAAGCTCCCTTTAACCTTTAGAACTCTTTTTCTTTAGAGCTTTTCTCCTATCCTCCTAATTCTATAGTGATTATAGAGTTGTGAAACAAGCAAGTAAGTTCTATGGAATGGATTCCACGTGGTCACAGTGGTGCTTTTAACTAAAAGAGATTGTATTTTATTATTTATTATGAATTTATTTGAATTTGGTGATAAAGGTTATTATTGTGATTACTTTGTTTTCTTTTTCCTTTGTTTCACATCAAAGCAAAGCAAACTGTCCATAAATATGTCCATTATGTAAAATATAAATGCATGTCGTAATGTAAATGTACAGTATAATTAATCATGTTGTGATGTTATTACATTTAAATATAATAGCAAAGGGACAATTAAAGGTCTGGACAACTAAGAGAGAGTTCATAATTGTTGCGGCTGAAAATAGCCCCGGCTAATGAGGCTCTCCTGTTTAATAACAGTCTTTAATCATGGAAAGGCCCATTTTCACGAGCCCACACATTTAAATGAAGTCCGCTTTTTGATGATTTCTTGTTGGGTGTAGTATATGAGTGTACATGTGTATAGTTTAATGAGGTTGCATGTACTGTGTGTGTGCGTACGTGGGTGGTTATGTGCAGGCAAAAGGAGAAGCTGAAAGGTTTCCCATGGACGACATGGTGAAGTAAGTGGTTACTCATTAACAGGCCCTGACGGTAGCTGTGCTAATTAACATCTAGTTCGGCTTGGCAGACGGCTCGACCTCGTATTTTTTAATCACTGAGTAAACACGGGGGGCCTCGGGAAGGACTGATTTATGGCAGGAAGGCCTGAGATCAGGCCTAGGTTTGGTGGGAATGCCCAGCTCCTGTCCTGTGCCTGGACAGCTGTCCAACACGGTCAGGGTCACTGCGCTTACTGTATCACCTGGACTGACGACTGCGCCTCCTCGTCCACGTTTCATGCAGATGTTAAGAGCACGGCCGCCAAATATGCGACACTGACTTCTGTATTTATGCATGTGGGACTTTTGTCACTGAAACCGTTGTGTGTACTTGTTCGAACAAATGAATCTGTAGGCTTTCAGAGACACTCACAAGACATCAAGACCCAATTTAACTCAATAACACCTAGAGACCCCTATGTGTGTGTATGTGTGTGTGTGTGTGTGTGTGTACACACACACACACACACATATACATACAGTGGTATGCAAAAGTTTGCGCACCCTGGTCAAGTTATCTGTTACTCTGAATAGCTAAGCAAGTAAATGACCTGATGACACATTTCTAGGTAAATTGCTTCCAGAATTTGCTGGTATTTAAATATATCGGTTCTTCCCTGTACTGGTGAAATGTTCCCTGTGCCTGATTTGCCTTTCTAGCAATCCGAATGTGCCGTACTCTTCCAGACCTCCACCATTACTGTTAACTAACTTTTCTTAATGACTTTACTTTGCTCTTTTCAGTTTTTTCCTGATTTGTGGTCATTAATTATTTCCATAGTGTCCATAGTGCTGGGCAGCTGCTTATAGGAGCCCATGGCTGCTGATTGTTGGGATAAGGTTTGAGAAGCTTTGAAAGTTGCATCACCTGGTCCTAAACAACTCATGATCCTAACAAGCTAATAAAGGTCTGAGACCTTTGTAAAAGCTTTGAGAGAGCTCATATCTCTTGGGTTGCCAAAACCTTTGCATGGCACTTCTTTACCATTTTTGACTGTAAATTAAATACCACTACTACTACAATAATAATAATAATAATAATAATAATGCTTAAAAATGCTGCATCCCACTGTATGTATGTATGTGTGTGTGTGTATATATATATACACACACACACACACACACACACACACACTGTATATACAGTGTTTAAACACTCCAGCAGCACTGCTGTGTCCGATCCACTCACACCACCACAGCACACTAACACACCACCAGCACGTCAGTGTCACTGCATCATACCTGCTCTGTGGTGGTCCTGTGGGGGTCCTGACCATTGAAGAACAGGGTAATAAAGTGACAGTTGGACTACAGTCTGTAACTGTAGAACTACAAAGTGTTCCTATATGGTCAGTGGAGCTGATAAAAAGGACAAGAAGGTGTTCCTAATAAAGTGCTCAGCCATTGTATATTACCATAACTAATACCCTTAGTATAATAAACTACTGTAATTCTTATACTAGATCAACAGTAACTTGCTGATACATTTCATGTGACTTAAACAAACACCACAGTGTTTAAGCCACAGGATACGAACCTCACTGCTAATTTACAGCAAGCAGCGTCTATTCCACTGTAGGAATTTGTTATAGGTGCACCGTGTTCCTCCTCAGTGAGGCAGAATGTTGGGAGGCAGGGAGGGAGGGAGAAGGTGGAGGCAGCGTTCAGATGGAGTACTTTCCCAGGGGGTGGAATAGTGGAGTAGTTCAGCTGTAGCCCGAACACGCTCTTAAATCATGTCTGCTCGCCAGGCAATTCCTCTTTAGGCAGCAGAACACAGCTTTTGATTTATGAAAACTCCCTCTCTCAATTTGTCACTGACTCGCCGAATATATAATGCAAAACATTTTTTATTTGCGTATTCCAGGCCCAAGTCCTCTCACACTTGTTTTTAATGCACAATGTGTACACACAAATGAGAGCCGGAGAGGGGGGACACATTCCCGTAGACACCAGTGACATGGGTCAGCCCTCCTAATGGTACCCTCTTAATGATTCAGCTGAATCATAGTTCAGGTTGAACTGGAGAGAAGGCCTCATCTCTGCCTGAACTCTTTAAGGGACTGTACAGTACATATAAGCTAACCGGACAAATATCAGTCACCTTGCTTGTTTAAAGCGGTAGAAAATTCCTGCAGATGGCGCTGCACGAGGATGATGGGGCTATAAATACCTGCGGGGTGTGAATGACGGGATCCATAGATGGAGAAGAGGTGGTACAGTGCAGTGAATGTCTCGTTCCATGTGTGGAAAATGGCTCCAAAGCAGATGTTAATGATTGGCTAAAAGGAGTGACTGCATTTGGGCGTGCCAAAGACCGTAGTGTGAAGGAAGTAGCTGAATCTGCAGGTGTATGGAAGCGTACGGTCATACGGGTCTACCAGCAGTGGCTAAAATCCCAGTCTACAGGTAATTCTCCACAGAACTGTCCCAGGGACGGCATCCACCAAATCTGGACGAACTGCACAGTTCTTTGATGTAAGAGTGTCTGAACATTGATGTGGCCTACATCCAGAAACTTGTCCAGTACATGCCAAATCCAGTCACAGCTGTTATTGGTGCTCATGACGGTATTGCATGCTAGTAGGTACGTTTCAGTCACAGGTGACTCAGTTTTTGTATGGTGAGCTTATATATCAGTTAATGTAGCTTTTATGTTGTGTACGTGTGACCATGTATTTGGCTTGTTGTTGGGACCAAATGTCCCCAGGATAAAGGGCAATATGAACATTTCCTGTTGGGGGAAATTTGGAAAGGCATGTTTTTGCAGAGTTCAGCTGTTTTTTATTACCATGATGTTAAAAGTAGTTGGGTTAGGAGGTTTAGGCTCAGCAGCAATAGTTAGTCAATGGAAATAGGCGTGAAGATAGGAATCCAAGCCAGGCAGAAACGTTTCGACATGCCTGGGATAAAACTGGTAGTCCACGTTTATGATTATGCAGATTCTTTTCATTTGCAAAAGCAGTTTGTCCCACTGTGTAAAAACATCAGAATATATAGAGTATTGATGATGTCATCCTACTTATTCTAACACGTCTGTCGTGTGGTTGAATAAAGCAGTATCAAGATCATGTACACCGAAGAAGTTTCCCATAAAGTACAGAAGTTTCCCATAAACCCAACCAACAGTGCAACACTCTTACCTTAAAGCAACATTATGCAACAAGTTTACCTTAAAATAACGGCTTCAAAATCATTTGATGGTACACTGACTTATAATAGGGAGAGCAGAGTTTCTGTCATTGCTACTCCAGGCCCGGAATGCCTGCTATAGCGCTATGCAAGTTCGGAGGAGCGTGTACGAAACCTCTTCTGACAACTGTGTAACACTTTACGGCACCATGTCATAAACCAACAACTATGGATCTTTAGCTAGCTATAAGCAGAAATTAGCTTGCTGTTCTCAGTATGGACATAACAGCAGAGGCTGTGAAGAGGTGGAGGAACGCACTGTTGGAAAAAGGGAATATGAGGAAAAGAGAGAGTGACCGAGCAAGAGATCAGCCAAAAGTACATCTCAGTTTGGCCTTTAATGCGTTGACGAGAACTAAAAGACACGAAAAACTGACAGCAGAGTGTTCATCTCTGCTAATGCCATTCATGAAAGACTGGGGCTATGTCATCCATGTCTCACAGAGGTCTGTAGTTTTCCCAGATACCAAAAGTCATTGAACCGTAGTCCCAATTTCGTCGCATGTGTAAAGAAATAAATTCATGTCATGTCAAAAAAGTTTGGTCAGTCTTTGTCCATCTCACACCAGACAAGCCTTGAAAGTTTGAACCTCCTGCAATAAAATCCTGTAATATCACTTAACCTTGTAAGTCCACATGGTTCTTTCTCTTCTGTTGTTGTCTTTGCTGGTGTTGTGCTGAATTCCGGCTCCCTGGCAGAATCTGACTCCCCTTCCTTACATATGCACCATGCAGGCATATGGACACAGATACAGATTAAACTCATGATTTCAGTCATTAACTAGATGTTACTCAGTGAACAACTAGTACAAACTCTGAACCATCAGTCATGCCTGGCTTTTAAGACAAGCTGAGTTTATGTATGCTCTTCCTGCAGTGCCCCTAGTGGCCATCCCTGTGACTCTTTAATGAGATTTTATCAGATGCAAGGAATATGACTCTGTGTCGAGCTGCTAGCAAGCAATGCTGGGTGAAAGGCTGGGAGAATGAGAATCCCATACTGAGAAAAGAGTGTGCACCTCTCAACATCGCTAATCGTGCCAATATAAAATGCATCAGACCTGTGGCTTATATGTGGCGTATATGAAAAGCTGTATACAACTGTGCCGCAATAAAACCCCCCAAAAACTCGAATGTTTACCTACCGAAGATGAAAATCCAGTTCAGCATCCGATTTTGGAAATGCACATTTCCATCATACAAACTTACTCCAGCTATGTTATTGAAGAGAAACTTCATAGTTGCATAATCTGCAGGTGGGGGACCTCCACACCAGATGGAAATAGGAATTTATGACTTCTGTGAAAATAAGGGGAAATTAGTTTTTGGCTTTGGAAATGGGTAGAAAACACCACACTGAGTACTGGGTCTCGCTTTTACAGGTCCCCCACACACATGTTCTGACCATAGATGATGATTAAAAAGTATATGTGTCCACAGGTGGTAGATTTGAGTACTAATTGGACTACATTCAGGAATAACTCGGAAATTTGGATTGGCCACAGTAGAATGGCACTCTGACGAAACTAACCAAGCTACATACATAATGTTCATGCCGCTTAAAAAGCTTTTCCTCAGTTTAACTGGGTAAGCCGTGTGTGTGTGTGTGTGTGTGTGTGTGTTTTATATTTATGTCCTAGCCGAGACTCCTGTGCTCTGCTGGCAGTGATAGTAGGGTGGCCGTTCCCCCGGTGGCGGGCTCAAGATTGATGCTGTTCATCTGTTGGAATGGGCAGTAAAAAGTGTCTCTGCCGGTGATTGGCCCAACATCACTGCCCTCATCTCTGTGCCTTGGAGACGCAGTAAAAGCCAGGCTGCGCTCGCAGAGGTGAGCGCTGATCTCATCCGCACTCCTCCTTTCATTAGCAGAGGAGCCAAACAAACACCTACAGCACTGAAGCACTCTGCCGACACACACAACACACACATGCGTTTGTTTTCATACAATGTCGGGACATGAGGTCATATGTATGTCCCATATGTATTATTACTGTATTATTTTCCAGGTAAAATGGCCATTAAGTTTAGTTCAGGAGCTGTTTCTGAGATGAGATGAGATGTAAGATAATCCACCTGCCCAAGGTCGGGGAAAGTCAAAGGAAAATAAGTGGGGGGGGGGGGTTAATATGATACATTTTTTTGTTTTTATTTTTGCAGCTTTAAGTTAGAATATTTGTGTGGTTTTATGTACCAGACATAGCACAATTAATTTTATATGCCCATTTACATGACCAATCTGTCTTTATCCCTTAGAATGAAACAGGGTGTTTTTGTTACCATCCCTTTAAGACCGATCTAAGATAAATGAGCTCTGTTCTGATTGGCTGTCCTGGACCTTGCTCTGAAAAGCACACAGAGCTGGAACATTCCTTAGATCTTCAATATGAGCGGACAGCACTAAACTGCTGTGGTCTGAATAGGTGGATACTTATAAATGAGTTGGTCCCTGTGACATCACAGAAACCATGAATTCATAACAGGCTGTTTTTGCTGCATAGTTTACATATATGGACTGACTGTGTGCACTGGGGGGTGAATGGTAAATGCTGAACATATATGTATATAATAAATACTTCTTTATTTAAAAAAAAAAGTGAGAAGTGGGAAATTCAGTTTTCCATTAAATGGACTCGTAACAACCACCTGAAATCAAGAGAACCTGCCGCCCAGCGCTATCTGAATGGCCAGGATAGCAGGCAGGTCACCCCCAGCCATACAACTCTACCTGACAGTAGGCACTAACACTAACAGTATGGCCAGGTAAGACTCCATATAGATGTGTTAGTTTTCTCTGTACATAATTAAACCTGTCCATAATCCACATAACCACAGTATTACATCAATACAAATATTAGGAAAAACATTTCACACAGACAGGAAATAATAGTTATTAGTTTAGGCTGCCCTCACCGCAGGCTACACCTTGATCTAATGATCAGAAAAGTAGTCAGGCAGAACTGTATAAGCTAACCTGCAACACATTCCTGTATTCAACTGTAAAAAGTAATTAGTTATTATGCTAATTGCTAATATCTCATTTTTCATAGTCAACTCGTCCTGCCATTACATAGCCTGCTTCATAATGTAGCTCATGAAGCAGCACTGCGTAAAGGAACCAGTGTAAACTCACTTTTAGCAATATATGGCTATTATTAATTTCAGCATCTTCAGACTAACGTTGCTGTTGAAAGAAAAATATGTATATATGTAATATCTACATTTTTTAAATTTTGACTTTTATGCATCATCATTTAAACACAGCAGCTGCTGTTTACACTGTGTGAAAATGTCAGGATGAATGGACCAACAGAAATGGCCCAAAACGGTTTGCTAAAAGTCTGGTTCCATTGACTTACATTACAGTTGGCATTAGGTTTTTTGCCCTCTCCTGTAACTTCGCCATTTTGAAGATACTTGTTTTTCTTTGGACAGAGACGATAACTGATTAACTGATAACAAGCATTGCTGATGCTTGACTGTCTGACATTCCACAACTACGACTCCGCACCGACTACCCCACAGCCCAACACAGAATAGCACAACAACACGTGTATGCATGTTTAACTGACCAAAAACAACTTAAAGTCTTCCCATGAGCCTCTGTGTGTCCATGGTCGTGCGAGCCATCAGTGGAACTCTACACAGCCCCACAGTCAATAGTAAAGTCATCCCGATGACAGTGCAGAATCTGAGCAGAGTCCCTGGGGCGCATAGGGGCAGTTAGAAAAATTGTATCCTGAAAATGTAAGAAAAACAAACACACACACACACACACACACACATCCATAAACACAATTGCCACTGCAAGTTTTTGTCCTTCTGTTTCTGCCATCACACCAATCAATGACTGCCCCACTGACCATGCCTCATCACCGTTAACCCTCAACTAGTGTTAAAGGCTGCTTAATAGATCTCAGCAGCACTGATACCTCATGCCTACTAGCGTTCATTCTTTATTATTAGTGTTTAGTGTGAAATGTTCCTAGTTTAAAGTCTCCATTGTTATTATTGTGGTGAAAGAAAGAGGAGAAAAATTCATAGGTGCTGAAAAATTCATATTGTATGCGGTCTCACAGCAATACATTTCCAAATGCTGCGAAACGAGGAATTTAGGACAAATGAATTATTGCGAGGTGTGAAAAAAACAAGCGTCGTATTATGTCGAACAAAAAGCAGGCGCATGTGATCGCTGTTTATTTCCCCTGGTAGCGGATGGGTCAGTTGCCAGTGGGCTTTAGCTGGCGCGGCGTTGGCCCCGGCTCGTTTTGCATCTTTTAATATTGCATGCGGCTCATTTAGTGGATGGGCAGGAGCCCAGAGCCACTCTTCTCTGGGGCGTACTTCACCACGCCGGGAAGCCTGCGATTGATGGCTCTCTGCTCGCTGAGAGCAGCGCAAGGCTAGGACCTCCCCTCCACCCCCTCACACCCCCATCCAAAAGGAGGGGGAAAAAAAAAAAGCTGCAAACATCTCTTACCCTACCCACTGATTCATCAATCAAGCTGTCACTTTAATTTATGTGCCACTTCTTGTTTGGATGTCATTTATTTCTGGGCCGGAATATTGCCAGCCAGCACACAGCTCTGGGAAAAGAAGCTCCAGGTTGTAGGTGGAATATTAACCCAAGGGAGAGGCCTTTTTGTAGTGTATGTTCCAGTATATTTCTTATATTCTCATAACTGATGCTACCATATTTACTTAGGTATGAAGGGTATTGAATATGGGATTTTATTCTGGAAGGCTTATGGTCTGGTATAAAGGGCCCATTTCATGGAAGAACACATTAATTTTTGCCATTTTGAAATCATTTAATGTAGGATGTAAATATTGTCTTCGGTTTTATGTTTGTGAGATCACAAAAACTATGAGATCTAAATATTTGCCTTCAGGAGTTTGGCTCGGGCCAGTTCGTACTGAGGTTATAAAGAGTGTCTCGCCTCTTAAGGCTTCTTGAAGAAGACACGATAGAGAGTAGCCAATGAGAAGAGAGGTCATTTACATATACTACTTTTTTAAGGGAAACAAAAACAGCCTGTTTATTTCTAGGGAACAAATATGGGCGGGAAAATGGCCACATGAACAATAACTATGACTGTTTTTGATGCATAAACTCACACAAACCTCCCAAGTGTACAAGTGTACAAGACAAGTGTAGGATAGTATCAGATCACCTAAATGAAGGGGTCACCATGCGGCCACTGCTGTTTTTGACTTGCTGAGGCCAGACCATACTAGCTGGGTGGCTCTGTGGCCTCTACCTTCATCTCCGGATCACAAAAGTCATATTCCACACATATAGGCAGACCCTAAGGGTGAACTTGTCTGCCCAAGTCAAGGGTTGGTTTGGATTAACAAACAAAGTAGACAGCCACTTTTTATCTCCATTAAGCAGCCAGCTCCAAGCCTTCATGCTTACGTTTATGGTGTCAAGCCACTATGAGCCAAAGTAGGCACTTTCCAAGACCCCACATTGTCCCACTCATAATATCCACCATTTAGCCTCGTCTGCAGCAACCAAAAGTGCTTTGCCTTCTACTAATATGGCAAGAGTCCAGATGCTAGAGGATTAGAGCCCAAAGCCAGCCGAGCGGCCCAGAACATCAGGCACGGTTCACGGCGGATAGAGCGTGACAAGAGAAACTTATAGGGGCAATTCAAGGTGCTGTTGAGATGTAAAGCGTGGCCAGCTCTGATCAGCAGTGGGGCCTTAGCCGGTGGCCGCAGGGTTGCACCATTAGCCCTGAGAGACAATCAGCAATCAGCCTCCATGGCAGTGGCGCAGCATCGTTAGCCCCTAATCTCCTCTGAGTTAAGCCAGATAGCGGCCAAAGCCGATTGCCACGGCCCGCTCTCGAGGATCCATCTCGGGGATACGCGATTCAATTATTCCCTTACTCAGCTGCCTGAATTAAGTTACGGCCTGGCCTAATGCAGTTCCAGGGACTGCTCCTGTCCAGGAAACGCCGCCAGAATGGTATGTCCCGGCTTCAAAGTTGGTGTAGCGAAGCCCCTTTAGTGTGGAGCTGGAATGGGGTAGAAACCCCCAAAATGGAGAATTAGAGGATTCAGCCCAGGCTGGAATGAGATTTGAGTTTGGAGAGCAAGGCTAAATGAGGGTTTCTGCGTGCGCTGTATTGATTTCTGTGCATCCGGAGCATGGCGCCACAGATCTGAGTGCTGAGCGGAGGGTTTGGGTTCTGTACCAATCGAAAAGAAACGTGAGAAGATTTCCAGCCAGGACATCTACTGGACATTGGCCTGCAAGAGTGAAAACAGTGTTGATGAATTTCTGGCACCAGCGAGGCCTGCACACAAGAACACTGTGTCACTCTGAGAAGGCTCATAACATTAGGCTGAATAAGGAAAAGGTTAACGCCCATGTGCTACAGATGTGGCCGACGGGGCTCAAGTGGAAGAATGCTGGAATGGGGAATTCCACCGATTTTTTGAGTGGTTTGATGTGAAATGGAAATTTACTGACTCTGTACATTAGGGGCGAACCCGTACCAGAGGTCACAGTGTCTATAATGCAAATACACTCATCGATAGAAAAATAGTTGCACAAATAGCTGCACCCAGCTGCACGTTCAGCTGCGCATGTGACGTAAGCAGCAATGGGCCTTAACACTGTACCTGACTGACCGGCTGGTCGTGATTGTGGACATTCAGCAAGCAGTGATGCCTTCCATGAGTCATTCTGTCAGTACCATTGGCAGATGGCTGCACGACGCAGGACTACATGCACGCAGATCATCTGCTAAATTTCCTTTGGGATCAATAAAGTATCTATCT
>CM067478.1:3142484-3220296 GCA_034552555.1 Semaprochilodus insignis
GTATCAGTGGAGTTAAGGTACTGGTGTATTTAAAGTATCAGTGGAGTTAAGATACTGGTAGATTTAAGGTATCAGTGGAGTTAAGGTACTGGTGTATTTAAGGTATCAGTGGAGTTAAGGTACTGGTGTATTTAAAGTATCAGTGGAGTTAAGGTACTGGTGTATTTAAAGTATCAGTGGAATTAAGGTACTGGTAGATTTAAGGTATCAGTGGAGTTAAGGTACTGGTGGATGTAAGGTATCAGTGGACTTAGAGTACTGGTGGATTTAAGGTTCTTGTACCCTGTTTGTTTGTTCATTTTGTACCCACAGGAAAGACAAGACAGAATGTTGAGAAAGTAAAACTCTTACTGCCATTAATGATGTCATCATGCAGGACACCTTTCACACTGCCCCTCAAAGACATTTCATACACAGCAAACACTTTAGCTAATATAGCAACGGCCTAGCAACACCTTAGCCACCACCTGGGATACTGCAGCAAAGGCCTAGTAATGCTTTAGCCACCACCATAGCAGTCTTTTATTATTATTGTACATGCAAATCTTTGAGGCTTATGTCACATTTAAAGTGCTATATTCACATTATGTTTGTAGTCTTCAGATATGTATGGCGATGTGAAGTTATTCACACTGAGTAAATAACCTCATTGGCAGATTGCTTTTTGCTTAATATAAGCTTTTATGTTTCATTTTTCATGTATATTTTTGGTCTTTCCTTTGCAGTGCAATAGTCAGTTTCTGAACCACAGAACCACTGTTGACCTCTGTTTGCCTATTCTCAAATCAGCAGTGACAAAGATGTTTAAACCCCAGACACACCCCTGAGCCTGATACCAGAATAACTGTAAGTTTTAGTTATTAGTTATTTTATTGGTTGATTAATTAATATTTTTAATGTCATTTATTTGATATATTTGACATCGGTTTACTATTTTATCATTACTTTTATTATCTTAGTACTGTTTTCTACAGTATTTTATTTATGTTTTCTCACTATGCTTTTGACTTTTGTTTGTTTGTTTTGACTTGTTAATTTAATTCATCTTACAGTTAATTTTTTTTGGTCTTGTGTCCTTTTCAATAACCGATTTTTTTTGTGCTTTTCTTGTTTTATTTTATTTTCTTTGCTCTATGTTTACTATCACAATGGTTGGCTACATTGTAAACGAGGGTCACCCATGATGTAATCCGAGTGATTGACTGACAGATTGACTACAGTGTTGATGTCTCCGCTGCGCTGAGTACGGCCCACCACCTAAATCATTTCAGTGGTGGTTCTAAGGTGGTCCCTTTCTATCAGTTGGTATAGGGTGGCTGATAAATCATGCAGGAACAGATGGGCTGCTGTCAGTAACTGTAAACCTACAAAGTGCTATATGGCAGGCATTTCTAATAAAATGGCCAGTGAGTGTAGCTAGGTGTTTCTGATAAACCTGTAACTGGGTGCTTGTGGTCATGTGACTGTAACGTGGACAATCAGAGTTTACATGTTTCTCATTTTATTGCTAACACATTGTGGTCACTGCATACGCGCGCCATCGTCATACAGTACTGGCAGTTCGTTATAGGTACTAATTTGGACAGAGGTCATTCACACTAACATCACTTGTGAGCTATTAAGACTGAGCTAAATTTCTTAGTCTTTCCCTCTTACTATCCCAAATGGTTGCAGGACACATTGTTTCTCTGCAATTGCTGGACATGCCTCATACATGTGGCCTAGCTGACCAAGCCAGGCGAGGTTGTAGAACAGTGCTGTTGCATGTTTGTATTAGGTCATAATCCTTGTTTTCACTGTCTAGTTGCTTTCCAGCTGCTCTCATCTCTTTACCGCTTCCCCAGCGGTAACAGTAGCGCTTTTACAGGCCGCAAATAGTGGTGTCAGTGCATGGCTGGATTCCGCTGTGATAAATGGGCAGCTCCTCACAAAGATTTGTCCACGGGCAAAATAACTCTGCCTTTTGCAGATCAGTCAAAATAATCAGATCAATTCTTTCATCCGGGCCTCTTAACCCGGCCGTCAGCGAGATTTACAGCAAACAGCAGCTGAACTTACTGTAATCCAATATACAGTACATGCGTTTTATGTAGCGGCGTGGTTTTACTCGCTTCACTCCTCTCGTAAAAGATGTCACATTCCTCTTTTATTTAACTGTTGCTTCTTTTACATTTTGGCTGCAGGGGAAGTCGCGGCCCGGGCTCATGCCTGTCTCTGTCCCTCTCCCTCTTTCTGTTCTCCTCCTGCTCCATTGCTTCATCTTGCCATCCGGCGTGTTCCTCGGGCCGCTGGGGCTGTAGAAGGTATGTTGTTAGAGGGGCAGGTGGTGTTTGAAACAGGAAGGCACATCTCTTACAGATTTGTGCAGATGCTGGTTGGTTTTTAGACCTTTGAGAGGACCAAATGCCTTCAAGATGATAGGTCAGCTTGTTCAATGAATAAAAACTCTACTGATTACATGAGACTTCGCTGGGAACAAGATATGCAGGTAGAGATTTCAGAGGAAGTGAGGAACTCATTACTTTGGAGGGATTTCTGTTGGAAGAGTCTGATCATACGCCCAAGCTCAAACACAAGCTAAATGGCTCTCATTTCCCTTGCTGGCGGAAGTGTGGGGCAATGGATGTAGACCATGCTCATGTTGCATGGTGATGTCCAAAAATTCAGTCTTTTTGGGTTGAGACGGGAAGATCCTGGGTTATAATGTGGAGGTGTCATTTAATTCTTTGTATCTTGGTGCAGTCCCTGACGGTTTATGTAAAAGTGATGGCTACCTACTGAATATATTTTTGGTTGCTTGCAGAAAGGCTATTACTAAGTGCTGGCTCCTAAGGAGCTCCTGAGACCTTTCTCTGATCATTCAATCTGCCTGCACAAAAACAGATTGGTGTTGGAGTTTTCTGTTTGAAATGGTGTACCTGTCAACCTCAGACTTTAAAGAAGACCTCATGTGTTTTTTTTTTTTTCTCTCTTGTATTAGTTAAAAACACAATAAAAATTGTAAATAAGTTTTAATCAAATAAGTTTGATTAAAAAAAAAAGATGATAGGTCAACTGAATGAAAATCATGCTGATTTCATAGCAGCAAGGACATTTTTGTGGTCCTTGCAAGAAAACAGATGAAATCAAAAGACTGTAATTTGGGTACAAAGGATAAATTATGTTAGGACAAATAAGTGTTATTAATAAACAAGATTATTAAGAAACAAATAGAAAAGTTTGCCTCCCAGTCCATATCCAGATCCACCTCTGCTGTCAGCGGTAGGTTAGCCCCGCCCATTCACACCAAAGTCATAATGAATATTTCAGATTGCTTTTTAAAGGCGCCATAAAATGGAAGAACTGTATTTACATTGGCATACTGTATTTACAAGAACTGCATTTACAAGCGGCAAAATGTACCTAGACCGTCACGTAAAAGTCTTTTACTCATTTAAAATAGACATACAATGGAGCCCCTACTTAATGATGAGTGTATTTAGCTTATTACTACTATTACTTACTGTTTTGAGAAGCTCATTGCAGAACCCTTGTAAGTGTCTGTTCTAGGTATTTAAACGAGTTTGTTACTGTGGGGCTGCACTTTGAGCTACTTTGGTACATCGCCCACAAGGTGCAGCCCAAACAGCCGCTGCCTTATAGAGGCCGAGGCTGTTACAACCCTCCGGGACTCATACTCACAAACGTAGTAACACCGATGTGCATGAGTGTCTGCGCTTGGCCTTCTGAGGCCCCAGCTGCAGGTCACTTTGTGGTCCCTTGTGGGTCAGGCCGAGCATCCTCACGTATGAATGCGCTCTTTCTTCATCGCCACACTCCAACAGTGGACTGGAGCCACAGACGTTTCAAAGTACTCAAGATTTGTGTAAATAACAAGCTGCCAACTCTCTCTCTCTCTCTCTCTCTCTCTCTCTCTCTCTCTCCTCTCATGATTAGAAAAGAGCCTGAGCGACAGCATTCCTGAGTCCAGCTGGACGCTAGTGTGTGTATCATTTGCACAATTACACCAAGCCGAGCTCCTCATTTCCCCGCTTCGCAGAAACAATGTTCGGCTCCTCCTCAAACCGTACCCTCGCTGACCTCTGAACGGGGGAGAGAGCCGTTCCACCAGAGGCAGGAGTGATGGAGTGTCGTGCCAGAGATCGTGGTGAGCCGTGTCATGTTTGTGAATTACCTCCTCTCGCTTGCACGGCGAAGGGGAAAAATGCTGAATAGGATAAAGCTGCAGACAGGGATCAGAGCGGATATATACAGAGCAGTGTGCCTGGGAATAGTAGTGGGACATGGCCACGCTAGCTGTGAGTCTGTAACGTTACAGACTACCTAAAGATGCTACAGCGAATAACGAATGAGTATTATGCTGAATGGCTCATAGGTCAGAAAACAGGTACTATAGAGGTGTATTCATCATTCATCAGGGTCCAATGATTTGAAACCCCAGATGTGCACCTTAAATAGGTCTGTGCCAGTTTTCATCGCCTGATGTTTTGAAACAGAACACTGAAATGAAAAGCAGAACAAGACAGGGCATCTAGAGTCAATATAGAGTCAATGCTATTTAGAATACATGTTTACTGAACTGGAGATTCTCTCTGGTTCTGTTGCCGAGCTGGACTCTCCGTCTGGTCATGCCTATAGGCCGACAGGTCATCCGGTTAAAGAAAGAAGAGTTTAGCAGTCAGTGGGAAATAAGCAGCCTGGACGCGATCAACAAAGTAGAGGGGCACTGTGAGGGTCAAATACCAATTCACCCCCGTCGTTCTGGTGGCCATGGTATTGGGATGCTCGAATCTGCACCTCTGATTATTTTCTGTTGTTTTTAATGTCAAACGAATATGAAATCCAGGGCAAAACCATTAGTGAATGACCTCCTCTCACGTGCACAGGACAAGGGCTAAACCATTTAAAACCATTTGTGTAGAACCCAAAAAGGTTCTACACTCTTTCTATACAAAAGACATTTCAAGGGTTCTTTAGTAAAGAAAGTGGTTCTATATTTAACCATACACACACACACACACACACACACACACGTAAAAATGACATTTTGCTGTTTTGGTTCTGTATAGAATCAGTTCACCGATATTCAACCAATAGTTTGTTCTAAAAGTAGTTCTTGAGAAAGCTCCTAAGACAAAGTCTACGTCAAATTCGTGATGTGCTCTTAAACCACATAATTGTTCCCACATTTTTGCTCTTGAGTGTGTGTAGATTCTGTTCTTACCTAAGAACAGATCCCAAATAAGAAAACACTGGTGAATGTCATAACTGTGAAAACTATGTGAGTGGGTTAGTGAATGAGGCCCAATGTGTTTACTTAAGAACGCTTCAACAACCAACTTTTTCTTAAAGAGTTTATATTTATACGGCCTTATACGGTTATTTACCTCCCAAACTGCGGCAAAACCCTTATTGTACTTCGACTGAAGCCAGCGGCTAGTAACTAAAGTAGCTACTTAATAGACACTTGCACTAAAACATACGCAACAGCATTTAATAACAGCATATTGTTCTAAAGCAACAAAGTAAGAAAATAAAGGACACAACACCAGTTAGAGTTAGGTCAGCTAGAGTTAGGTGGAGGGATTTCAGAAAAGCAGCCTTGTTTTAGTTCATCAGAAAAAAATATGATATTCCACATGTGTGCTGGTAACACATGGTACTCCTTTCTTTGCCCGCTAAACTTGGCGTCTCTGAGCTCCTGAGCGCTGAAGTGTTTTAAGCAGCTACTTTGGCTTACAGAACTGAGTCTTTAAACATAACCAGGTTTTCTCCTAATGGTTTATGAGCACAAACACACATGTATTTGTAACGAGGGGTATGAGGGATGTTAAACGTTAAAGTAATGAAGCATCAGAAATTAGAAACCCAAGTAAAATGGCTGTTACAGACAAAAAGTACTGATGTATGTTATCAAGAGTTACTATGCTAATAGCAATGAATACAAGATTAAGGGGGCATGCTAGGTGGTCCATGCTTAGCCACTGAAAATGAGGGGTATGTATAAAAATGGTTGTAATTGCTTCCCCATTCACCTCGATCTGGATGTAAACAGCCTTAAATTGAAGTTGAAAGCCTGCACTTGATGTAAACTCCAATATGCTGTGATGCACAGCTAAAATAACAATAACTTAATCAGTGGACCTGACTGTACATGATTAACTGCACAGTTACACATTCCATAGTTTATATTCACATTCAATTTACATTTTCTATTAATGGGTTCAACGTTTTGTTTCAGACGGTGGCAAAAGTGCGATCTCCCATAACCACCACGCTTTCGCCATCGCCAGCGATAGCGGCAACTTCTAAGGTTAGCGCTGATGAGGAACAGAGCTTGTTTAACAAGACCATAATGGTTGTTAGAGCTAATTGATCAGGCTTCCACACTAATGTCCCATCTCCTCCGTCTTTGTATTTTTTTTTCATTTCGTTTTTGACCGGAGCGGGCGTTAATTCCGCGAGCAGCTGAGCAGCCCGTCCCCTTCCCAGCCTCTAATTGAGACGTATCTGTATCGACTGATGCAATCTACAAGTCGTTCATTGAGTATGAAAAATTGAGTTTGGAGGGAGGGGGGGAAAAATCAATCATATGGATCAACATGTGCAGATTTCATTTGTGCCCGGGTCCCCTCCCTCCGCCGATATTAGATATCTGCATGAATAATAGAGCGCTCCAAGACCAGGCAATTACCACCGATGCTGCTTTATTAAAGCAGGACGGATGGCAGCAGGGTCTGCAGGGCTGGACAACCGCTGGCCAATCAGCGAGCTCTCGTGGGTCACTATGGCCACTGTGGACGGTGTCCTCTCCTGTCCTTTGTCATGAGGTCTGAGACAGCTAGCAAGAAAAAAAGCCCTCTCTTTCCAGACCTGTAGCACATGGCCGTACGCATATACCCAGCATGCTTCCATAAATGTTTGAGCTGTCTGTTTGGACTTGTCCTTGACTCGCGTTTTCTGCCCTGCCTCTGCTTCCCCTTGCTCGGCCGTCATGGCTAAACTGTAAAGAAAATATCTGGAGTATTTTGCCTTTGCTGTGAATCAGTCATCAGCCGCGGCTGATCAATGGGAAAGAAAACAAATCTTGTCCAGAGGAATTTAGCCTTTAGCCTTTAGCGCGTCGTTCCGCTAATCGCATATGACGTAGCGGCATGAAGGAATAAGTGTTAGGCGACTGCTTTATGACAGGCGGCGGGTACGGGCTGGAGCCGGGCCCGCTTGGCCTTGCCCGTTTGAACCCTCCACATCCTGTGTGTAACTACACCCAATTTATTTGTGTATATATGCTCAGAGATAAGTCTGACGTTCTTGGCTGATGACTCACCCCCCACATTGCAGTCTGCCGGCCATGTTTTCTCTCTCGGTGCCACAGCACACAAAGCACTCTCTCTCAGTGTCACGGACGGGCACAGAAAGCTTATTGTCCGGCAAGGCTTGGGAAAAGCCTGCTTGAGGACATTTATAGACGACAAGTATAATTCCCCCTTTCCCATTTCCTCTGCATTCAGACTTTGGGAAAATATTGAGGACGGCATGGCTAGGAACCCAACGGGGCTTTAATGAGGGATCAATACATCTCAGAGGAAAAAAACGATAACACAAACGTATTGAGCCAAAGCACAGCTCACTCAGGGAGTTGAAGTTTTCTTAACCGCGCAGTCAGTGCACTCCGTCACCTGCGATACTGTGTTAAGAACCATCAGCTGAGGCCTTGTTTGACTGAATATTCATGGAAAATATGCTAGAGATGGAATAATCCTAAAGCAGAACCATACAGTTGTCAAGTCTCACAGTAACATAAACAATAAGCCATAAGAGGCCATGTGTTACTACAATTTTACCACTGGGAAGGGTGTTATTAGGCAAAGCAGCAGACAACATAACATATATTCCACAATTTTTCCCAAAAAAAAATTAATAATAATCAACGTAAATAAGCAATATAACAAAATTGTAGTTCTTTTAGAGCCACTTTCATAACTCCAAAAAGGAGGACGTTCTAGCCCCAAAAGGAGGACATCATAAAGTGGGGGTGAGGGGTGAGGGTCGGGGCACGATACTAGAACAGAATTAAAATCATAACCTAACCCATATAACACATACATGACTGCTTTACTCACCTAATTGGGTGGAATGGATGGCATTCGTGAGTCAGACGGGAGCTTAGTAATTGACTAGCAACTGGGCTTGACTAGCACAGGGCTGACCTGTGGTTAGCTGGTAGGCAAGTCACAACGTCACATGACCTTGGTAAACCAATGAAATGCAAGGCATGTCTTCTGCCACGGACGTGAGCCAATAGCACACATAATATTGTTGGTGAGTGAACATTTTAAACAGTTCATCCCGAATAGAGGACTAATAGGTGTCCGTCCAGGTATTGCTGAAAAAACGGACGGCCCGGCCTAAAACCGGACGTGTGGCCAACCCATAAGTTCCATCAAAAACAGGTTCTTACTTCACCAGTACACATAGCTGTCTTCTAGCCTTCATACCTTCAGAACAGTGTAAGCTGCAGACATGATCCACATATCAGAACATTCAACAGACCCGGCCCTCACTATCTAGCATGGTGCCAGCATCACTAAGAAGTCCGGCTTGGAAAACCACCCAAAAAATGAAATTAGCTCTCTGCTTTTAGCCTTCGTTTTATAACAGAGAGTTATATTTCATAACAAAACCAGGGACACAGTTCACACATCACAGCACTCAGCAGAACTCAGGCATCCTCTGATTGATTCTGATATGATGATCAGACATTTACAGCTAATAATCACAAACCAGTCATAAACAGGCTGATATGAGGCCATGTGCCCGGCTCTCTTTTACCGTCTGAGAGGGACAAAAATAGTGTCCCAGGAGGCAGCGTTCCAATCCGCAAGACAAGAAGTCTACTTAAAATGGAGAAGTCAGCCACTAATTCCTTTTTAAACAGATAAATAATAATAAATATGATAATTATTATTATAAAAGTAACCATATTTTACTCTTTGTCTTTTGTCTTTCGACGTGCCTTTGTTTTGATTATTAAAATCAGCTGATAGTAAACATGCAACTCCGTTTGAAAGGTTTTTTTTTTTTGGCATAATCATTTACTTTTACTCAATAATAAACAACAGAATAAACCACTATCAAAAGTCTTACTTTTTCAGCTCACAGACACTCTAGACAGACAATTTCTGAAAAGATGTCTAACCTCACACTTGTTTTCAAGATCTTTATTCACAAAAATGTACAACATTGTGAAGACTAAGCAAATCAAAAATTGGCCAAATAAAAATTATTCAGATATCAGTTAGCATCTACAGTTCAGTTAGTATCTACAGTTCAGTTAGCATCTACAGTTCAGTTTGCATGTGCATGTCAAATAATGACATATCTGAGAAGCCCAGGGTCGCTGAAAATAACAACATATGGCATGTGTGACTGTGTTACATAAATTCCTTATAATAGTAATTGCAATACCGAAATACCCATACAGTTATGCACAGTTAGCCTATGTTTCTACAAGTCAACAGCACAAGGATGTTTTATGAGGTGGTGCAGTGATACAGAGTTCAGCTGTGGTGAGGTGGTCATAGGTATGCATATGCTGTGACCTTACAGGCAGCTCAGCCAATCAGATTTTAGGACCGGAACTATGTGTTTTTCGATATGTTTTTTTTCCTACAGTTTTGGAGGTGTACAGCCGTATGAAGCCAATTAACTGCAATAATTCTGATTGGTTGTGATTTTTTGTTCTATTAAATTTGGGCTGGCTTTAAACAGTGAAACTTGCATGCAGCTGGTTGACACTTAGATTAAGCATTAAAAAAAAACAACTGAAGTTTCATGCACCATGTTTGATTACTCTGGATAACCAGTTCAAAGTCTTTTCTTAGAAACATGGTTCAACTTCTTTCTGTTTTGCTGTTGTCGTCTGTGTACAACCTGGACTGTTTTCCCCTTAAAAGAGCGAGTGGTGATGAAAGCCTACTGTGGATGATGTACTGCAGATCTGATGTATACAAATGGCCGAGCTAAACAGCTGTAGGCTGTCAATGGATAGACAAAAAATGAGTTGGTTCTGATGTTGGTTCTGACATCACAGAGATTCCAAACCAGCTGTCTTTGCCACATGGTTAACATACACTCATCATCAAAAGAACAGTTGTACAGATAGCTGCACCCAGAAGGAGTCAACCGACAGGGATGAACCTTGGTGGGTAGGTTCGACATCGCGAGACATGCGAATGATTCAGGTTTCACGCTCGACTGTGCATGTGACGTAAGCAAGGACAGGCCATATCGCTGTACCTGACTGACCCCGAAGCCACGATTGCAGACATTCATTGAGCATTCAGTGATGCCCTCCATGAGTCATCCTGTTAGTGCCAGCAGCACTACATGCACGCAGACCGTTACAGCGACTGCCCTTAACACCAAGTCAACGACTGTGTTGGTGTCGTGCCAGACTGTCATGCAGCGACTCAGAATGGCAGCGGGTCATCTTCACTGACGAGTACCACTTTTTGTGTCTTGGTTCAGATGACCAACGAATCCGTGTGTGGAGGCACCGTGTTCAGCACCACGTTTATTGTTGACATGAACAGTTTGTTGTCACGCGTCACACATCCAGAAGGAACGGGGTCGCTCCTCTTCCACCCTACCACACAATCTGCAGGAACTGTGTGAGAATATGCAAGCTGCATGGGATGGATTATCCGCCGAGACGTCTGTCATATTTCGTTAGCAACCATGGCCGCCCTATGCCATACTGAGAGACACTACTTCTGTATGTGTAGCTCAATAAATATTGCCCATATCAGTCTAAATTCATTTTCATTTATTGTTCCTGGTAACCTTTATCTTCCTCAATCCCACACTTCCTTCTGAGTGCAGCTGTTAGTTTGACGATGAGTGTATATGGACTGGGTAGTGACTTCGGGAATGTTTATGTTGGTTTTCCATGATATGTTCTCTCGGATTTTAGCCCTAATCTTGTTTTTATCTTTTTATTGCCAACATTTATTCTCTTCTCCATGGATATGCGTTCACAAACTCTTGCAGGTGGAAGCTATTTAAAGTTCATGTCTATAGTTTATACAGTTTGGAGGCTGTAAAGGTTTAGCATCTCGAGAAACGGACACATTATTCCGTACTCGCTCAGTGCAGGAGACGTTTTCCCTTTCTTAAGGTCGTGCAGCTCATTTTGTCTGTTGATGTTGTAAGCATGGCATGGGACTCGCCTCTTACCTCTTCTCCCAGATCTGTGCCATTGTTCGTGCTTGGCGGGACAGCACGGCTACAGCTGTAACACAGCCCAGAGCAATCGCAGGGCCTTTGTGCAGTGTGTTTGTAGCACATAGTGTAAGGAAGCTATTATTACAATCAAGGTGCTCTCGTCTTCCTCGCTGGAACAGACCAAGTTACATATTGCTCCATCCTCACCGCGCGATACAAAAAGAGCATTATAAGAGAATGATATAAGATATGAAAATGTGTTGTTTTGGTTTTTTCCCCCTCTAAATGCTACACCGTAAACTTAAGAGTCTGTTTTCAGTGTCTGTGAAATCTGCTTATCAGATGGGACTGAATCAAGAAGCAGCAGTGCACTGTATCTCTCTCTCTCTCTCTCTCTCTCTCTCTGTGTCTCTCTCTCGCTCACCCGCACACATACGTACTCAGGGAGACAGATGGTGGGGCTGATGTCCTCCCCCGGTCTGCTCAGGTAGCTGGGGGTGTAAATGAGCCTGCTTGCTTCTCCTTCACATGCACTCTCACACATCCGCTCTATAGCGCGGTAGCGGATGGACAGACCACACCGACACGCATGCGCGCACTCTCTGACATGGTGCGTGCCGGCGCTGGACTGAAGATCATTAACTTCAGCTCTTTCCCCGCGCTAATTACCGCAGCCATGCTAACCTTGGCTATTGTTTTAATTAGCCCTTTAAAGAGCCAATTGTTATTAAGGATTCCAATTAAAAGCGGGAGCACATTGTGAGGGAGGTGCTAGTCTCTGATGGTACAGTCAGTTTCATTATGCCTTTATATAATTGGATTATCGCACGTTACATATGCAGAATGAAACCTTTTTACATTAGCTTAGATTGAAAGCTCGGGACGTTTTCGCCTTCAGAGTGACCATTTTGGAGATATATTATTTGTTTGTTTGTTTTAAAATCAAGCAATTCTTCATCGATGTCTGTCTTTTAAGCTGTCCCCCTCAATATATCAAATAGGTCTGCACGATATTGGAAAAAAAACTGAAATTACAATTTTGATATATATATATAGTGATATATAGTGATATATATATTGCGATATGAAAAAAAAATCAGGAATTTTCACCACATGAGTTGAACATCAATATTTAAAAACATTATTCACTGTACGTAAATGGCTGGGGGGTAAAAATAAATAATAATAATAATAATAATAATAATAATAAGCTGAGAAATGACTTTCTAATGCTCTTGTGAGTGTGAACCATCTTTCTGGACCGTTAATGCTCTGTAATGGGTTTCAGTGCACCAAACACAAAAGCAGGTGAGCGCTGTGACTACTCCTCTCTGTGTATCCGAGAAGCCTTAAATCAGAGTCCAGGAACCGTGCAGGGGTGTCTTTTTCTCAAGCAGCATGAGGTTTCTATTAATTTGTCATACTAAACACTGCAAGTCCTGCAGTGTGAGTATTGCACATGCGCACATAGTGATGATGATGCTAAAACTATATATTGTGCAGCCCTAATATCAAACATAACTATATTAATTATACATATTTTAAATAATATAAGACACTATGGATTGAAAAAAACTTGTGCTAATTATAGACACAAAATCAGTTTTTTCACCCTTCTTATGCCTTACAGTTGGTTTCAGCCAGGCACGTCAACGGGGCTGTCGTTTTAGCATAGCGACTGCATTCAGTGCCGGTACAGAGCGGCATTTTAAGAAAGCTGCTGTCCACTTCCTGATAGGCTGTGGTTGCTATGGGGGGGAACAGGGGATGAATAAACAACACATAGAGGAGTGTGGGTCGGTATGGCTCTGGATTAGAGTTCATGGATCTGCTCTGAGTGAGAACATGTAGTTTGGTGACTGTAGTTGTAAGGACACAATAGGGTTTTGGTGAAAATGAATGGGAGAAACAAGTGGTGGGTGGGGGGCAAATAAACGAGTGGGGGTCGAACCAATATTGAATCAGGAATGGTGTCTCTGGGTTGAGCAGAAGTACAGCAGATAGACCTTTTTCATCCCATTCATTTGTAAAGGGGAAAAAATTCTGCAAACTAAAAAATTCCGGGACTAGTTAGCAGACAAAAAATGTGTACCAAGAAGAAACAGAAGAATAGACGATCGCATGACAATATATTTCACATTGCAAAGCACTGCACAACATAATTATACTATTTGAAGAAAACACTCAGAAAGTATGACAGGATTATATTACTGAGAGAACATGGTGATCAACACTCGTGTGTGTGATGCTTATGAGTACATCTGAACAGCACGGCATCTGTGTTACCTATGAACCTATGAACCATTCCCCCTTTGTTGTCCACATCAGGAATTTGTTCAGGAACTTGTTGCAACCCTCCGTCACTCCGTCTTCTAATGTATTTAAGCAGTGATTATTTGATTTGTAGCCATCAATATTGATTGTACTACCAAGTAATATATTCATCATTTTGATGACTATACAAGTATTCTGAGTTTTTACAAATGGGGTCATGCAATAAAATGGGCTTAACTGGACCATCAGAGCCTTTCGAAGACTTCAATAGGAATAAATGAAGAAGAAAACTGTAAAAAAGAAGAAAATCTCAGCAGTAAAAAATATCTGTTTCTTACTGCGTGAAAATTTAAAATCTGAGAAAAAGCTCTTGTGAGTATGAACCATGTTCTCTGGAACTTTAGAACTGTAATAGAAACTTTAGAACTTTAATGCCCTATAATTGATTTCTGTGCAAGGTTTTCTTTGGTATCAAGCAGCAAAAAAGTTGTAGCATGACGTTTCATTTCATCGCATGTCCTGCTTATTACACATGCACACATTGTGATGACATTGCTGAAACGATATATTGTGCAGCCATAATATCAAACATAACTATAACATTTTAAATAATAGGGAAATATGGATTAAAAACGTGGCTAATTATAGAGAAACGCAAAATCAGCCCTGCCACCCCTTCTTATTTTTTTTTTTTTTTTTTTTTTTTTTTTTTTAACGGCGCTGCCGTTGTACCATTACAGAGCGGCATTTTAAGAAAGCTACTGTCCAAAACTAGAAACGTGCAATTCCTGAAGGAAACACGGAATGTTGCACTGCTTAAATGGTTCCCACTTCGAAGTATAAGCAGTAAAAAATCTGTTTCTTACTGCGTGAAAATTTAAAATCTGCGTTATCATTATGCAAATCCCAAGCGATTCACTGGAGATTCTCAGAGATGAAGCCGATTTCCAAGCCGCACCTTCTCCTCACCTGCCCCGTCTCTGGGCTGCCTCATCCCTCTCTGCATTACTGCAGAGTTAAATCCGCATAGTTAAAGGTCAGGCGAGGCGCAGGGGGAGCTGCTTTACGGCAGCGTTGAAGTGCCGCCCTCATGCACGCTGTGCTCAATGAGAGGTGCTGTTTGGCGCCTCGGGGCCCCGTGCCGAGTGGGCAGCCGCCAGAGAAGGAGGTCACATACATATTCATCAAATTGGACACGCACATGTAAACTGCTTTTAATAGGCCATGACAGCAGAGGTTTGGGCTGGGCTGAGCGAGGGAGCAAGAAAGAAAGAGAAAGAGAAAGCAAGAGAGCAAGAGAGAGCTGACCACACGTGTGTCTGCGTGTGTTTGACCCTCCGCTGAGCTCCTCTCTCCACGGGTGAGCCGTAGATTTGGCGGCCCACTTTACCACACGCCGCTCTCGTTGGAACACAGGCCAGAGAATGTGCTCAGCTCACAGTTCATCACCCGCTGCCGGATTCTGTGGACTGATTTAGCATATTCTGCATTATTTTTAGCTATAAAAAACAGCCAATGAGATTTTCTGGTGCTTGGAACGAGCAGAGAAATTCTACTGAACGTGCAGGTTCTAATCTTTCAGTCTGGTGATGACCTTTTGACCTTTTGACCTTTTTTTTTTTATCTTAAAATGAAAACAGGTGAAGATCAAAAGAGCGGCCTCAAATCTGCAAATACAGAATGTCAATAGAATATAAATGTAATTCATTACATAACTCAGCAAATATCACTATTAAACATTATATAAGCGTAGCAAAATGACAATAGTTACTATAAAAATAACTTCAGTTGAAGACATTTTATTTAGTTACTGATCATAACTCTTTTTATAAAGTACCTATTATGAATTATTTGTATGTACTATGCTTTATTTAGTAACTATTCTGAATTATTCAGTAACTACTAAGTAATTAATTAATTATTAATTGTTCAGTATTTACTATGAGTAACTACTATGACCTAGTATACTACAGTTTACTCAGAATCTACTATATGTGTGTGTATTCACCTACTATGAAAATTTCGGTATCTACTAGAAATTATTTGGTTATCTACTATTTATTATTCATTATCTGCTGTGAATTATTCAGTATCTACATTGGATTGAGTATTCCATGACTGCTGTTATTCAGTACATACACTATCTACAATAAATCACTTGTAGTAGATAATGAACAATTTATAGTAGATACTGAATAATTTACAGCAGTTATTGCATAATTCATAGAATTGTTCAGTATCTACTAAAATTATTTGGTTGTCTACTGTGTATTATTCAGTAACTGTTATTACTCAATATATTCAATATTCAGCATATTCACTACAATATATTAACTATAGTAAATTATTTGTAGTAGATAATGAAAAATGTAGATACTGAATAATTCATAGTAGTTGGTGAATAATAGCAGTTACTCAATTATTCAGTATCTACAACAAAGTATTTGGTTATGTACTACATAATTAGTACCTTCTATGATTTGTTTATCTGTAATGAATTATTCAGTAACTGCTGTTCTCTTTATTACCTACTATGAATTATATATCTACTACAAATCATGTCAGTACCTGATACACATTTTTTCAGCTTGTAGTATTAACTATTCATTACCTACTACAAATTATTCCGTATCTACAATGAATAATTCAGTAAGTACTATCAATTATTTATTAACCTACAACAAATGATTCAGTAACTGCTATGATTTATTTAGTAACTGTTATGAATTATGCAGTATCTATGTATCTACTATTTATTATTTAGGAACTGCTATGAAACTAAAATAGCAAGTAGTGTCATTTTTGGAGTGAAGAAGTTTAAATGTGGGCAACATACAGGCAGCGGCAGTTAAACGATTACACACCTACAGAAGAGATTTTCTGTAATTTTCTGTGTTTATGTTGACCTTGTTTTCACCGTTTTCACAGAACGATACGCCTGGTGAGGCCAGTGAGTCTCTCCCCTCACAACAACTCTGGCATTAAAGTGAAAGGAGTATAAACACTCTGGTAATCGGATCAGATGAGACAGATAATCAAAGTGTTTTGTTTCTGTTCCCTCTCTGTGGGTTCTTTGAGGGAGCGGTTCATCTTTCGTATGGGCCTGGCGGTCGGCGTTTCAAAGATCGGGGGAAGGTGGGGGGGGGGGGTGGGTAAAAAAGAGGGCCTTTTGACGCGACGCTCGCAGCCCCGAGCGTAAGCCGCTTGCGTCGACAATAGCAGCGATCCCTCTGTCTGGCTATCATAAAGCAGTTTGTTGATGGGCTACCTGCCCTGTCTGTCTGTCTGGTGCAGGGCCCGTAACCTGAGCCGGCCTATTCAGAGGAGGGGAGAGCGCCCTGGGGCGGTGCACTGTGCCCTTAATTATGACAATAGCAGGAGATTGGACTCCGATTGCACATCAGCAGCCTTCCTTCAGATCGCTAATTATGATATCGGTTTTCCTACCGGCTCGGGCTGGGAAGGGGCTGCCCTCTTTGGAAAACAGAGGAGATTCCAGGCTGGGCCGGGAGTCTGAAAGAAGTTTATCGTCTCCAGCCGAGCCAGAGCGCTGCAAATTCTCCCCTTCCGCGTAACCTGTATTTGCCACTAGCAGTAGGGAGTAGTGCTCAATCACCGTAAGAAGCACTCCAGCACCGTCATATTTTAGCTGCCCTTCACACAGGCTGCTCTGCGCTAAGCTGCCTGGAAGTAAGTGAGGCAGTGTGTAATTCTAGTGCTGAATCGCCCTTTGACGATGTAACCAATGTTGTTCTAAGAACCCCCACCACCAGGAAAAAAAAATGATTTAATCATTTTTCTCTTTCTCACTTATTTTCCCAGCATGGGAGCCTAGCAGCATTCCAAAACAGTGAGGGAAAGACATTACGGCAGACATTTCCTGAGAGCAGGGGGAGGAAAGCTCTTACAAGGCAGTTCTTAATAGGATCTCAGAGCACTGAGACCTTAAGCAGACTACTCGTCTCCAAACATCTTCAAGGACTAAAATACAGCCCCGTTTTCTTAGACGGAGCGAAAACACGGTAATGGGGACGTGGTCAAGACGAGGAGCAAGTATGTTTAATCTTGTGAGCGTTTGAGGGGTCATGATGGCTGATATTTCTAGGTACTGTACAGACAGACCCCACTGCTTCACGTTCTAACCAACATTACTAGAACATCCCTGCAATGAAGAGGTGTGCAGAGCCGTATAGTGAAACAGAGGGAGGCAGTACTGTATTTACTGTGACGTTTCCAGCAGAGAATATTCAAGGCCGTTTAGGCCTAACGGTTTCTGAAATAGAGCAAACTGTCTGTTCAGGATTTTTACCTATGTGACATCTTGGCAGATATAACCACAGATAGCTTTCCCACTGGTTAGGACTTTAGAAGCTGGACTGAAGTCCTAATGTGCCACTAATTATTTAGGATTAGTTTAACCACTAATTATTTAGGAATAATAAATAATTAGGAACCAACAGATCACATGTTCGTTTGCAATGGGTGATTGCTGCTTTCAAGTGACCTTGGTTGACCACCCAGATGCACCACAGAAACGCTCTTCGAACCTGGACGATGAAGTTGGGTACGTTGAAATTTGATGCTTGTATGATACTGAATTTGAGTGCAATGAAAATTACACTCATTGTCAAAGAAATAGTTACATCCAGAAGGAATCAACCGACAGGAATGAAACTTGGGTATGCGAATGATTCTAATGGCCTTATCCAACCCAACCGGACCAACAACACAGCCACAATAGCGGGCATTCACAAAGCAGTGATACCCTCAATGAATTATCCTGTTGGTGCCAGCGCCATTGGCAGATGGCTGCACAAGGCAGGACTACATGCACCCAGACCACTACAATGACTGCTCTTAACACAGCGTCAACGTCACCAAAGACTGCAATGGTGTTGTGCCAGACTGTCATGGAGTGACGCAGAATGGCAGCGGGTCATCTTCAGAGTCCCGCTTTTGTCTTGGTGGAGACGACCAATGAACCCATGTGTGGAGGCACCGTGGTCAGCACCAAGGTAACCGATTTGTCCAGAAGGCCTGGTGTCACTCCACCTCCACACCTACCGCAAAATCTACAGGAACTGTGTGAGAATATTCAAGATGCATGGGATGGATTATCACAGGACACCATTATCATCATTTATTGTTCCTGGTAACCTTCATCTTCCTTCCCAATAGCACTTCAACCCGACACTTCCTTCTGGGTGCAGGTATATTTTTGACGATGAGTGCATAACACATAAATAATATAAAGCATACCTTAAAAAACGCTGATCAGACCTATATATGAACTGTGTGGGCGTGGCTAATAAGCAGCTTGATTGACAGCTCTCTGTCCAGCACACCTAGCCTGCTCCGCTGATCATACAGAGCTTAAAAACTTTACCCTGCTTTTATGTGACAATGACTGAATGAAAAATGCCACGGACAAACAGACATGCTGATGGATGGATGGACGAACAAACAAATGGACAGACAGGTGAATTAACATGCAATGAAGCAGATGAACAGACATGCAGATGGATAGAAGGACGAGGGAATGGATGGACGAAACAACATAAGAATGCAGGAATGGACAAACAAATAATGGTGTACAGACACCTACAGACAGGTGGTCTAGGTTGCTACCTTTTGGCTATGCTGGGGTAGCTTAACACTAGACATGAGCCTTGTGATTGGTTAGGAAATGCCTTCAGACGCATTACCCAAGATTAGGACTGCCAAGTTTACATGGAGAGGAGAGAGATATGGTGAAATACAGCAGACAGTTATTAGATATTGGGAAGGTATTCATAAGACACATGTTGTAGATGTATATTGTGGCTCAGAGGAACAAGAAAACATGGATTTACGTTCCCTGTAGCTTTAAAGGCAGCGCAATTCCCTGAGAAAATCCTTCACTCTAAAAACTACCCTCTTCTGAAAGTTCTGCATACGTTTTTTGCAAGCTTCAGATGCCCATGTTTAACCTAGAATGGCTAAAAATGTTCATGCTAATCGCTGTTATCTTAGGGTTAACATACTACTGAAATCCCATAAGGGTGCTAGCGGAAGAGGAGTTTTGACATCCCCAGCCGAAGGCTTATCTCTATGGTTGGCCACTGCAAATTTCAGAAGGTATTCTTCTGTCCCCATTATGCTCAACCCTCCACAGACGACGTGTCTCCGTAGTGAATGGAGAGAAAATAGCAGCTCAGGGAAAGTCCTCAAAAGATGGTCGTCCCTCTGGACATGAAGAGCAACCCTTGAGGTCCACTCCTCCTGAAGCGCACATTGTCCTTAGATCCAGCCGGCATCAATGGCTGACATCCACTTGAGATCTTTGAAGTAGTGTGTACATACGGCACAAGTGGTATTAATGTTACAGCGGATCATCTTACGGCAGCCCCATTACTTATAGTTTGACACAGCATCTTTACGTCAGCCTGCTCCCTCTGCCAGACGTTGAGTGGCATGTTGACGGCAGCCCCTGCACGGGCCCCGTTGTATTCAGATGACTGCAGAAACAGAGCGGTAATTACACGTGCCACGGAGGCAGGAGATTAGACACTGATGTTTAAACGTGGGATGAATTGCCGGAGCAAATTAACACCGCTCTAATTGCGTCGGCCTTATAATAACTGGGGCCGTGACCTTGACCTGCAGGAGTCGACGCCGTAAAAACCCAGCGCTGATTCAATCACGCTGGCCTTAATGGGCACTATTTTTGGAGCAGTGTACGTCGCTGCCTATGGAGAGTTCACCTGCAGCAGTCAGCTCAGCCTAAGAGAGCGAATCGCCCCGAAACAGATGCTGATCGATGGACAGCCACGTCCACTCTGAAGGCCGAAACCACAAACCTGTGAATGTGGCCATATTTCCATCGCCTTTCTCTGACAGTTTTAGATACGCAGAGCTTATTTCTTTATGATTTAAGATAATGGCTAATATATTGACTTATTTCTCGACTGCCCGAGTTCATTCGGGCCAAGCCTGGGCCGCTGCAATCTGATTTGCCCAAGCCGACATATCGATCCGAACTGCTGGGTGCATGTTGACTGATATAAACTTGAGAATCTCGGCAGAATTAATCACGGCAGGAATCTACACAGCTCTGTAAGGATGTGGCACGGTCTCTTTGTTGTCCACGCCTGTCCTGTCTTTACGCAAGTCCCGATACAAGCTTATAATTCCGCAGAACATCATTTATGTAAATGTAATTAGAGGAGAAACATGATAGCGAGATGCGGGGTGCCAAAGGAAATTTATTACTCGGAGGGGGTCGGCTCTAAACATTCAATTAAAATATTGAGTTTCGGCAGATTTAATCTAAACGTAATAAATTACAAAGGGCGAATGGTCTTCGGGCGAGGGGCTGGCGGATGACTCCTGTGCTGGGAACACTTGGGTTGCCTGCGAGGGCTTCGTACGAGGAGAGGAGCGTCTCTGTGCGGAGCTTTGGGCCAGTGCCACGCAGACTGGGGCGCGCGCCAGGGGAGTAAGCCAACACTCGGCGAGGTAGACACAGATGTACAACAGTGGGAACCTCTGGACCCAGACGAACATCAAAGGCGAGGACGAGGCTTAGGTTTCAGCCTCTCCGTGCTCTCTGGGCCTGTTCAGCAGGCCCGGCTTTCAGCTGGCAGCCTCAAAGCCCCACCACTTGTTTTATGGCGCTGAACCTCGCTGCCTAATTGAACCTCTGTTTTGCCTGTTTGGGTTTGTTTTGAGATGAGTTAATTTCTGTGTTCTACAACAGGGTTGTACATTTAGGCTGAGCTAAACTACTGTAGTTCAGAGCTGATCTGAGTATTTTGATTACTTGACATTGGAATATTTTAGGTGTTGACAGCATCAGTTCAGCAGGAAGGAAGCATTATTCTGCACTTGTCCCTCATTGTCTTGACTAACTGGACTAAATTTATTACCAGAATTTCAGACGTTTTTGGACTTTATTGTCTCAAATACAAAGAAAACAAATTTCTACTACATTAAGAAGCAGGTAATGAGTTGTGGTCGTATAGAAGGGATCGGTTGCCTCTGGTCAAATTACATGTTTTGTCGTTTTTTGAAGTGAAAATGAATAACATGTTCTCTAAACACATTATAAGACATAATTACTGCTTATTTGCTGATTTTAGCCTTTTTTTTTGCTTTATACAATGAAAAAATGAATAAAAAATTCAATATAAATAATGTGACCTGAGCAAAAGTTATAACTTATTTATGTTTGATGTTTTCTTTCATGTCTATTTTGTTCACATTAATATCATTAGAATGATTAGAAAGTAGGTACTGAAATTTGTAGGGGAAAATAAATTAATTCTTTTTTTCTTCTTTTTTTTAATTCTGTAAAAATTTCAAAAGAAAAAAAAAATCAACAGAACAGTCATTTGACCTGCGGTGTTCAGACTCTTGCATACATCGGTTAACAGCACTGTTAAGCAATCTGTTAGTTATTACTACAAGAAAGTCTTCCATCTCTAAAACTGCAGCTTAGCAGGATATGAGCTTTAATCTGCACTTTCCACATGTTGTCCTTTAGTATCTGGAAATTTTGGACTAATTTAACATCCAAACTTTTTTTTTTTTAACCAACCTTTGTAAAACACAACAATTGCGTTAACTTTATTTTTAAATTTACGTTACTCATTAGTTAAAATAGCCCATCCTGTTTCTTGTATAATCATTAGTTGCTTATGGAAATCTAAAAATAAGCTTCCCAGCATTCTTAGCGGTTTTGTTGGTTTCTGTTAATTAACTCTTATTACGGTATTTTATAAACTTAATTCTCTTTGCCAAATACAATTATCGTGTCATAGGTATGACAGTGTTTTGTGTTCAGGTTTATCAGTTTATTCTGTCGCTATGAAAGCTAACACAATGCATTCATCTACTTTCCAAGTGTCCATGGTAATGGTTGATTCTTATCTAAGCTGTTTATTCTTTATGGCACTAAACAACTCTTAATATACTGGAGATGTGTTAAGTGATGCCGGAACATTACACGAGGACGAATATTTGATTCAAGCTAAGCTGAGAAATTTAAGAGTGAGCAGAACATGAGACAGTAAAGTTACTGTAAGCTCAGTGGAGACTGTTCAAAAGGACTGGGCTGTTTGGTTTGAGCTTACTTGCTGCAGACGTGTGGGTCAATGACAATTATCAAATCAAATCAAATCAAATCAAATTTATTTATATAGCGCTTTTTACAACTGATGTTGTCTCAAAGCAGCTTTACAGAAATTCAGTAATAATAATTAATTAAGGAGAGAAAAGAAAGAAGCCCCCGGTGAGCAAGCCGAAGGCGACGGTGGCAAGGAAATTCTCCCTCAAGTTGGAGGAAGAAGGGGGGGGGACCCATCCTCCTCTGGTCCAAACTACATTTTAAAACTGTTCAAAGTAACATCAGTTGAGTATCTAATTATGCTGATCTAGTCATAGTAGTGACAATGAAGTTAATGAAGAACTAATTGTGAAATAATAGTCCGATACAGGTAGCAATAGCGGAAAAATTAGTCTGCAGCAGGAAAGCCTGGTTAGTCCTTCATCAGTGTTACCCTGGGCAGGTAAGCAGCTGGTCAGGGGCAGGTAGCAGGGAAACCTGGTCAATCTTCCAACCCGGTCAATCTTCAATTATAAAGTCTATATTATCATACAGAGCTATATTAAGCTTGAACATGTTAAGTAAGTTTAAGGCCATACATTTGCATGCTTTCCTAAGTTTACAGAGTGCAAGTTTCAGATGCATATTTTGTGAAATAAGCAATACAAGTAAATACATTTGTTAACTGCAAATTCTAAATTCCTAATTTTAATGCACCAGGAAAACAATCTGACATAAAGATGTGGCTTTTCCCAACAAATACATACCTAAAAAATACACCACCTTTAAGCTACTGTTTTCACTTGTGACCAGGAGAGCTCAAACCTTTTGCATACGACTCTATACATGACCGACCTGACCCTTCGGCCGAACAACCAACCATCACTGTAATTAAGTGTGGGCCAGCGGAAGTGGTGGCTGTGATCTATGAACAAAGGAGACGTGTTTATTTACCAATTCATACACATTTTTTAACACATTCCCGATGCTCCGCGCGCCAGACTTGGTGCTTACGGATGTGTTTCCAAGGTGATAAACTTTTCACTTTTCATGTGACGTGCGGTTGGCTTGTGTACAGCCCAGGCGCTTGGTGATATCTCTAAGGCAGGGACCTGAGGAGGTGGAGGGTACGCAACCCGCCCCCCCCCCCCCCAACCTCCTCATTCCTTCCCCTCCACCTCCACCCCCTCAATCAATTTAGTGTCACAGCCCAGAGAGAGCTGAACCACAGCACCTTTTTAATTACAATAGCTGTATTTTCATAGCACAAGCCAGCCGACACTCTGTCAGGTGATGAAACAACTGCAACGTGAGAAGAAAAAACTATTTATCAAGTTACCTCCTCGTCAGGAGCTCCCATATGTGCTTCTGACTGTAGGAGTAACGTGTTTCGGGGAGTTATGGTCTAATTATGGAGAGGCGGCACAATGGTATTTGTGTGCATTGTATTGTTTACATCGTGTCTTGTGCTTGGCATGATATATTTCTGTATCACTTCATGTTCCGAGACTGATGGCGCATATCTGTTGTGTTATAATTGCCTTCCTTTATTCGGTAGTGTGTTCTATTAGTCCGAGCGGGTTATGAAACCTGCATGAGCATGTGTCGGTATGAATCAGAAAGACTACATGCAACTCTGAACTTCATGTTATCTTTCAGAAAGCAGGAAGAAAAAAGCTGCAGACGTTTAGTATTAAGCGCACTGGCGCCATGGATCTAATTAGAGTCAACAATATTGTTGATATTTCCAGAACGCTAGATCATTAACAGTCTCTCTCCAGCTTTATTCTGCTTTCTGACAAATAACTTTAAGTCCCCTGTTGGAGATAACGAGCACTTTGTCCCAATTTCTTAAAATCTTATTTGAATTTCATCTCAAAGGACAAACTCGAAAAAAAAAAAACATTTGTATGCCTTATGAATAATGTTGCACTGGCTCTGAGTCAGTTTGCAGTTTCCCCTCCTTTACATTATGCCAGTAATCTAAAAACATGACCCCGTTCCTGCAGCTTGTGTCTGCATTGCCTCTGGTAGTCTCCAGAGTTCCTCTCTATGTAGCACACGCTCAACAAGCACACGGCACGGCGGCACAACAGGCGTACGGAGGAAAAAATCTCGTGCAAATAATAAATTCAAGAGGTTTATGAGAACGCTGTTGAGGTAGAGAGCACTTAACTCATTACAGCCCTGCGCCACCACACTATGACTCAGTCCAGAATAAGAGTTGAAGGTTCATCACTGGACAGTCACTATGGCCGGTCCACGCCCACATGTTTTTGGTGATGGCATGTTTTGTTGATATTCTGAACGTGAAACTAATTTAATAAGTCCTCTACTGAGAATGAACTTTGATTTTAGATGATCTAATAATAAAAGCTGTTTATTTAACAAATTGGAAAATATGGCACACTTGTATTTTTATGTGCTAAATTCAGCAAATAAACAGCAATTAAAGGTTAATTTCCAGAAAAAAGGTTTCAATTATTTTCACTTAGATAATCCACAAAATATGACTGGGGCGCCCAAACTTTTCCACATGACTGTACATTAGTAAAACAGCTTTTTTGAAATATCACACCTCTGGTTAATCTGCTGCCTCACATTGATTAAACTGTACTTTTTACATTTCAATAATAATAATATTTATTTATAGACCATGTTTCATACCAGTGGTAGCCCAAAGTGCTTTACAGACAGTCAACATCTGTAATAGCAGAAATTATAAATAAATTATAAATAAATAAATGATTATGTTGTTTTAATGAGCCAAAGACACAAAACCAGTTTATAAATACCACAATAATGTAGTATTAATTAAACTCTTAAATTAAAAGTTAAAGAGATACAGTTTTAGATGTTTACTAAATGTGAGCTCTGAGCTCGACTGTCTAATAGAAGCTGGAAGTGAGCTCCACAGTTTGGAAGCAGAGGAACTGAAAGAGTCTCTCCACGTTTCCTGTATTTTACAGAAGGTGTTTGTGCAGAAGACCAGCATCTGCAGAACTAAGATCACAAGCTGGAACATAAACAGAGAGACATTCTGTGATGTAAGCAGGTACTAGATTATTTAGAGCTTTATAGACCAGCAGCAGAACTTAATTATAAAACAAATATTATAGTACTACATTTAAATATGAGCTTTAAACATATTTGTAAATGACTGTTCTTTGATTTTATGCTCATATTAGTTATAAACACTTAGACACCTCTGACTGCTGAACTGTACTAGACCAAAAGTATTCATACTGTAAATCCTAATAAGTACAGTTTATTCAAACCGCTCTGGGATGAAGTGTAAGTAGTTAATACTCGAGTTATAATGCTGTGGTAAGTACTAAATACCTTACTGAATACGTTGGTTCTTTGCATGGTGAATTGGTTCTTCCGATTGATGCTGACTGTGTCATATATGGTTAGAACCATTGTGAAATTCCATTCTTACAGTGTCAAGCTATGGCACCACATACAACACATTCTCCATCAGTAGGAAGAACCTTTTCACCATGCAAGGGACGGTTTAAGTATGCAAATGGTTCTTACTGTGTAGTGTTGTGGCTTTATATAACTCCATTGTCGTCACTGAAGAACCATTGAAGAATCACCTTTGAAATTATCTTCATTTTCTTTGACGGCAGGAATAAAAGCAGGGACCTAACAGAAGCTTCATCAGCAAATAAAAATGCTTATTTTCAGTATTCAGTGTTGCCACGCTTGAGCTTTAGCTTCTTGTTCCTTTCAGGAGACTAACTTTCAGTTTCACAAAGAAATCTGCAGCCACACCCCCAAAGTTCAGTCTTGGAAGTTGGTTGCATTTTTTTGTTTCTTACGATCCAAGTAAATACATTCAGTGATATTTTTTCAGTGGAGGCTTGTGAACATCCTTTCAGCCCTCTATAGCGCTGTCTTTTCGTAGTGGAAGGATGGACAGAAACACCTGTGAATGTTCTCAGATCTGAAGCAATAGTGGACCTTGATTTTCTACTCTCTGTTAAAGCTCTTGAAAAATGAGTAACTTGTACTTGATGCCAGTTTTGACTGGACAGATTGCATAAATGAAGAGTGTTGTCTGATGTTTGCACAGTGATGGACTGCACTGATTTTCATAGCAACTGATTTTGCATTATGCTGAAATTGCTCTCCTTGTTCACACGATTGCAGTGATCACAAATTTACATGTGAGAAATTTGCTCTTTTACATTTTTGGACTATTTAACAATAAACACAAATCAACAAAACTGCTGAGAACTCCCAGAAACCTGCCCAATAACTTGCCCCTATTAAATGACTGTAAGAAATTAAGTAACTTAATAATTTCAGAGTTTACAGTGTCAAACATAAACCTCAGTTCCTTCTTTGATATCTCGGGGAACTCGGTACTTTAGGGACGTTTAAGGACAGCTTGAAACACTTTAAGGACAGTAGGTGCTTTAAGGACAGTTTGAGACTAATCCACCCCACTCCAAATGGATATTCTACCTCGTCATGCTGGGTGCTTCCTGTTTTGCTACACCGCTGCGCTCTTCTGTGTAAACCCATCGTTTTCTCATTAAAGGCTGCTGACTTCCTGTGGGCCATATCCCTGTCTAGTACGTAGTAATCGGAGCTCTTTGGAATAACCTTGATGTGCGACTCACTCGGGCTCTGGATCCCCTGACGGCCACCCGATCCCCAACGCACGGCTACTGATAGCGCCGCCATGTTTTATTCATCTCCAATTAACCGCTGCTCATTAGAAATCCTGAAACTATAGACTGTGGCTTAATGTTGGATATGACTTACACCGAATTCTGCTAGAAGTTAGTCTGACGAATGTGAAATAGATCTCTTTTGATAGCGTCTAATGGTATCTGGGAAGCGAACTGTCTGTAATTGGTCATTTGTATTTATTATATGTTTATATTAAGCTTGTTGTATTTAGGTCTAAACTCTGGAAGTACCGTAGGAATACTCTTACTACTTAGTGATTGTGCAGTGTGCAACACCACTGTTATCTGATTTATATTCTTCTTCTTCTACTTGGTCGAGAGATTTATGGTCTGCTAACTAGTCCCATAGTTTGAGATACCTACATCGTTTCAAGGAAATCTGATTTCATCCAAAATCTGATCGTTCCAAGGATCTGATTGAAACGGTGTGTATGTACACAGCTTTTTGATCCGACATACGGTTTACACAAAAAATGTGTTAAATTCCAAATTTTTAATCTTTAAGAATGACTGGTGTGGGAATTAGATGGTCTGTTCGTCTTTTGTTCTCCATCCCTAGTTCCTCCCATAGAGTCCCATTAATTTTTACCCTTTTCCTTTAACCTACAGCCACCAAACTGCATGTACTCATGCAAGGCAGATTCCCAAACTCTAATCCACAGACATACTGACCAGCATTTGTCTATGTGTCATTTATTCATCCCTCGTTCCTCCCATACACTCCCATTCATTTTTAGCACACATTAACAACCAGCTAGCAACAAGCTTAAGCTGCAAAATCACTCATCACACTTTTCTAGTTTCACTGTGAACTCTTGGATGGAATCTAGGTAGATACAGCCAATTGAGCACTACCATTGGTTAGGACTCCAGGAGCTGAACTAAAGGCCTAACACATCCAACCACCAAGATCATGAGGAAGTGACAGAGGAAACAATCATTCATGGTTTGATTTTTTCCACTATAGACCTTCTGAAAGTTCTAGATACGTTACTGACTACCAATAAAAGAGGCAGCCTGACCAAGCAATGGAAAACAGCTGCAGCTTTGTGCCAGGAGCTATTCCTGAAAGAGTCACTGTAAAACCGATAGTAAAATTCCAACAGCAAAGTAAATCATATCTTCGCTTTTGGAACAAGACCTTGTATCTCTAAATTGGTCCTGGACGAAGAAAAGGAACCCTATGAACTTTTCTAGCTAATGTAACTAGATTTTATTTCTATGTATTTTTTATTTTATCACAGTGGTGATATTACTAGTGGTGATGTTGCTAGATTACTAGGGTTCTACTACTACTACATACTCCGACTCTTAGGACACAGGAAATGCTATAGTATGCTATAATGAAGTGTGCAATACAAAAAAGGGATCCCAATTTGCATATGCCTCTATTAATCTGGGTCATTCCATCAGAACAATAAAACTTTATTAATTAGATTAAACAACTTATATATGATATTTTATATTAACAGAAGTTGTGCTCAGTCAGTGTGCGTCTGCCCATCTGTGTGAGTGCGTGCGCACTTGTGTGTGCTCTGTCTGAGCTATCGCGCTCATTAATGTCTGTGTGCACAATATCAATATTATGGAAATGAGAGCCATCCATCAGACTCATTGGAGGTGATCTGACAGTGTGGGGCTTCAACGGAGCAGCAGGGGGTCTACTGCCCATCTCCATCCCCACACACAGCCTAATTGCTCTGTCTCCACTAATTAATGTCCGTTTTATTCCGAGCTCCAAGGCTGTAATAAGGTGTCTTTTATTTCCTTTAGTCTTACTGTATGTCATGTACCTAGAGTGGGAGCTCGGGTCCAGGTCCAGAAAGCCGTACCTGTGTGTGTGTATACTGTCACTGGAGGAATGCTAATCGAGGATCTGACACATTGTTGTTAAACTTGATAGAGTTACAAGCACGTGTGGGTATCAGAGACACAGGGAGGTGTTTTAAGAGGTGAAATCATAAACAACATATACGTGGTGTACACAGTGACGTCATGCACGAGGATTCGTCCTTTTTTAAATGTGAATTTTCTGGATAAACATCAAACAGAATGTCCCATAATGCACTATGATGCAAGGTACACCAGTTTACACGAATGACTGATATATCAACCCAGTGATGCTAACTCTGGCCTCTCGTTCCGGACTAACTTTCCACAAAAAGGTGTCGAAAAAGTTGAGAAACAAGTCAGGAAGTCATGCGGTACATGATCTCATAATCTTAAAATCAGCACATATTTCATTGGTTTATGCTCTTGCAGCTGGATTAAATAACATTAATCTGATGTCATAATACTGCTCTACGATTCTGTTGTTTTATGCATTTTATATGGCAAAAATCTTGATTTGAGAATATCTGAACAAGCTTCAAGCTCAATACCAAGGTGTAAGACAGTATCGATGAGTATTGTGATATTAGGTTTTCTGATATTGATTTTTAATTAATAGTTTAATGTAAAGACTGATGCAGACAGTGGTTCATTTTGTGTGGACCCCTGACGTCTAGACAGCAGTGTTCAGTAATTAGACTCATTAACTCCGATGTAGCATAAGTAAACCTGGTGGTGTGTTTTTATACTACGACACTTTTCCTAACATTACTTTGAAAAAATATATTGCAATATGTTTCGCAATATATCGTCTTGCTTACAGTATCGCAATATATATTGCAACGTATCGAAACGTAACCCTTGAATCATGATATGTAGGTATCACCAGGGACTTGTCAGTAACAGGTCCTAATTCTATACTACTCTACACTATAGTGTCCTACACTAAAGGCATTTTGCTTGTAAAAAAAAAAAAAAAAAAAAAAAAACCAAATATGTAATAATTTATCTACATAATATTTGAGCACAGCTATTAGCTATTAACTTAATTATCTGTAAATCAAAAGGAGTTTTAATAAGTTGATTTCTCAGTTTTCTTTGTTAGAGCCTACTCAAGCTTTGTACAAGCACAATACAGTAATCTGTGGGTTTGATTACGGACCTGGATTGCACAATATAGCCAGAATACTGAACCTTGTACTGTTTTAGCTAGAAATTGAGATCATGGTCGGGGTTGGAAACAAACCCTTTTATCTCCAACGTGGTAACTTTACAGGAGAAGGTAAAAACACCCTTACATTGTAATGAGAGTTAATGGAACAAGAATTTTTAAGATTAATTTTGGACTATTTCTTTTGGCCTGATCATCATGAAAATTAAACTCGGTGCTAAGGGTAAAATTATGCAAAATTTAAAAACTGACAAAAAAGGAGATGGTGTGAAAAGGGAACATGGGCGCTTATTGGGGAAGGCGTGGTTACTGTGTCTGCTTTGAGATGGGCTTGAGACACACCGCAGTGCACACCAAATTAGAGATATAACAATGTATATTCAAGATAAGGGTCATTATTACACTGGATCCAAGCAACAGTACTGCACACAGCTAGCCTACAAACCTCAAGATGCTGCAGACGGGAAACAATTTGTTTTGCTGAGGCATTAAATTATTGCGTGGAAGATTTTGGCCCTAAAATTCAGTCATTTGAATTCGTTAGTTATTCTTCAACAGTTGCAGTTCAACAATGCTGAAATGTGAGGTTAGCTGCACCCCTCTCTGCACCCTCACTTCCCACATCCCTGGTGGGTAGCCTGTATCTGTGGGCTGGAGAGGGTGATGAAGTCAGGCTCGTGTTAGCTGCGCTCAGACCTGCTGGGTGTTGTGTCAGCGGTGAGGACACACCAGCTTCCTGTTTTTAGCGACCTGCTTCGCACCACAGCAGGAGAAAGTGCACACACCCTTCACCCAGCACCCTTTCTTCACACACCCAAACGCGCAGCCATAAATCATTAGCAAGTATGCTCTTAATACAGTTCGGGCAAAGACAGCCTCTCAGCAAAAACGAGCACTAAACACCTTAAAATCCGTGTTTCGGCTGTGAATGTTAACGTGCTCCTTGTGCACTTGCTGCTGGAATAAATGAATGGGTAATCGTGGGGCTCGGCATGTCGCGGCAGGTCGATGGAAGAGAGGAAACGTCAATATTGTCACGGACGGCGCCGCTCTACATACAATGACATTGCTTTTGCCTGCCAGAGCTGTCTTCACCTGCCCTCCCTGTAGCACATTTCTCAATGTGTCAGTACCGCGGTGCCAACACTACCACTAATCACATGCTAGCTCAATCTCTTTTTTCCTCTTTTGCTGTTGTTTGGAACTTTAATTGAGCTTAAGCTCCCCACAAAGCACACTCAAACAACAGTTTTACTTTGTCTTTGACTTTTATATAGACTCTGCATGAATCACGCTCCTCTCTCGCTCTCTGGCAACAGCCAGTCATCCTTTATTTCAGCAGAACACAGATACAGTGCAAGTGTTCTACCAAGAACTGCTTTTATTTCATCACTTGTGAAATGATAATGCAATTTTGTTGTTAAATTGTATTTTTCAAACATGATTAAGTCACTCTTCACTCACATGTACAGAAAGGCAACATGTCTTCATATCTGTTATGTCTACAGTTTAAACTCTGGCCTTTTCTGCAGAACTGGAGAATCTTCATTATTCCCGATTCTAAAGAATCCCACGGAGCGTGCTAAGAAGTTAAAGTATGTTCCTCCTTTTTTACTCTCTCAAAAGAAAAAAGCTTTCAAAGATGTACACAGGGCTGAGGCCCAGTACCGCACTTCTCATAATGCTGAAAAATATGTCCTAAAATGATTTAACCCCAGAGCTAGGACTGTTAGGCTATGCTGTTTAAATGTAATTACACAATAACATTAGTGACCACAGGTATATAAGGAATTACATCTACATCCTGTATTAACTAGTCTGCACTTCTGCTTTGTTTCCTGTTTGTTTGGATGCCAGCACATGACAAAAACATGGCAGTCAAAAAATATGTATTTTAGGCAACATATAAAACAGCTCTTCTGCTAACAAACACAAATGTGGTATCAACGATGGACGCACAATGACATCAGGATTATACTGGTATCTAAATGGTTTTAACTAATATCTGATAGTCTATCATTGTGGCTGAAGGTTTATGGGATTCTGCACCCCTCTGCTGAAATATCTGCATTTTACTGCATTTTACACTTACTGCATTTGTAACCATATTCATATCGTCGCTGTCCAAAGGAAAACAAGTATCTCCAAAATGGCAACTTTACAGGAGAGGGCAAAAACCTAATTTCATTTTAATGTAAGTCAATGGAACCAGACGTCTTTCCAAGCAATTTTGGACCATTTCAGTTGTCCATTCATCATGAAATTTTCACACAGTGTAAACAGCAGCTGCTGTGTTCAAATGATGCATAAAAGTAAAAATCAACAAAAATGGAGATACATGTTTTTCTCTGGACAGTGACAATATACTTTCTCTGTAACACTAATATAGGATTGATTGATTTAGTCCTAATTTGTAAATTTTGTAAAGGTATATGATCTTGGTAGATATGTACATAAAGAATACTGGGTATGGGCCTAGAATCCTAGAATCATAAACGTTTAGAATTGGCATTTTCAGTGGGATTTCTGTTTTGGAGTGCTAAAACCTTTTAAAGCAATAAAAAAAACACTTTTAAAGCAATTTTACACCACTTGCCGGCGATTATCGTCTGTGATGGCTGTGGAAATGGCCCAAATCCCAAATTTTATCACCAAATCCCATCCTTTAAATGTGACCTACATCCGACATTAGTCTGAACAAATCATGCTCCTTAACTGACCCACTTGTGCACCAGAACAGTGCTTCACATGGCACGGTCATCCAGAGGTAAACCATTATGACTGCCAACAAATGCAGGAGGTTTCAGTTTCATCTTCACCAGCATCACAGGAGCAGTCATGAAGTTCTGATGACAGCTGGGCTTATCACCCAGAATGTGTTGGAGCTTGCTGTAAAAAGGGCACATTATTTGGCCACAGACATTTCTTTGGCTTGCATCCTTGGTCTCTTTACACTTTGCTCTCAGACTTTTAACTTTCCCTTGACACCACATATCCGACTTCAGTAGCACACATAACAGTGTGCCAAACCTGAAGTGAAAATATCACATCCAATGTGGTTTTTGCTGTTCACATCTATCCCACTATAAAACAAATAATCATATCTGCCACTTTTACCTGCTGTGTGAAACGTAGCTTTATAAATGTCAAGTATTGCGTTTCATAAGCACGTTCTTTGGTGTGAACCCCACTGTAAGCACTGACACCAGTCTGTCCAGCAACGGCCATGTTATTACATGCAGTCAAACACGTTCAGACAGTCACCGACTCCGCTTCCCTCACTGACACTGCCAGCTCTTTCATGCAGTAGCTCGGCATTAGCCCGTTCTCCACTAATAGCCAAATAAGGGCATGGTGCTTGGCAGGGCCTTCATAGCGCTTCTGTTTACTTCTGATCTGCAGATGGAGTTACCTACGTCCAGCTCATTTGTGCTACTCCATCCTGAACCTCCACTTCAAAGCGGCGACGATGGCTCCGCAGCCAGAAGGCCACTGAGTGAGTTATGGTGGGCTTATTAAAGCAGCTCTGCTATAAACACTGTAGCCGTTGTTCTCCGGTGCCATTTAAGAAAGGAAAAAAAAAACCTGGCTGCTGTTTCCACACTGTAGGTGCTATGCTATAATGAACCAGTTAAGATGAGTAATTGGTTTTTCACCCAAGCTTTACTGCACACTGTGAATTCTAAGACGTCTTTGCTTCTTCTCCGATTCAAACTCGAAGAGGCCACGTAGAGGGAACCGTAACGTTTTTTCGAAATTCATAAGGAGTATGTTGAGTAATGGTCATATCAGCTTTAGAGGCTTGAGTGTATTGTTTCTTATGTACAGTACTATGCAAACGTCAGAGAGCGACCTTGTTTATTTCATTTTTAGGTGATCAGCCATTAAGTGCAAGTTATTTCAGCTTCAAGAAAAAAAAAATATTACTGGGGTGGTACACTCAAAAGTACATCTTAGATACCTTTAGTTCAGGAACGTAATTGTACCATAATCCTTTATAATTACATCATCCTATTTCAATTTATTGTTCTCTTTTAACACATTACCTTACGAAAAGGTACAAATATGTATATATGTGCTCTTCCCCTGGGGAAAAACTTAGGGTACCCAACTGGACCTTAACACCAGAGGCCTCAACAATTAAACATAATGTAATTTTGCTGTATTTAATGTTTCCACTCTTTACTTTTATTACAGCGTCCTTTCTTTTCAGGTTGCTTGAGCATTTTCTGCCTCTTACAATCCAAAGAATCCCAAGCACGTTTACTGACGTTGAGGTCTGGGCTCAGTCCAGTCTTTTTTGTCTGTTTCCTTTTCTCAGTAACAGCTTCTTGACAGATACACCTCCTTTCAGACCCATAGCCTTGGGCAGCAGCTTCTTTCTTTGGTCATTCTGTCTGTTCCACTTTCTAAGTAATGGCAACGTATTCTTTCAGTGCCATAGCATTGGACAGCAGCTTATTTCTTTGATTCTTCTGTCTATTCCCTTTTCTCGGTAATGGCAACATATCCTGTCAGTCCCATAGCATTGAGTTGTCTTCTCACAGTGGATGGATGGATAGAAACACCTGTGCAGTCTGTCTCTTTTATGTGATTACAGTAATGTTTGTATGATGGGGACAGTTTTGATGGTCTACCCGATACTGCATAGTTGACAGGAGTCCCATTTTCTCTGTATCTTTTAATCTTTCTTTTAATGAACTGCAGTCAAACGTTTTCACCTTTCATTTAACTCCCCCTTCCTCACATGGATTGTCTTCTCAGAAATGCCTAATGAAAAACAGGTAACTTGTACTTGGCCATTGTGAGTGGAAATGAAACAAATGAACAGTGGTCTCTGACTTGTGCACAGTACTGTATGCATGTGTGTGTGTGTATATTTACAGTGTGTCTCTGACATTCTTTCCCACTGAGCCAACGTTAGCAGGGCCACGAAGTGCCAAAAGGGCTCCTGCTCCAAGCCAAAAGTGCAAGGGCGCTGTCAGCTTAGCTTGCTTTGGACTTCAATTAAAAATCTGGAGAGCTGGCGAGAAATATGTTGCTCTCTGGCCGGTGGGAGAGATGGGCGAACGAGCCAGAAAATGACAGAAATGTACAAGGCTCTAACCTTTCATGCCCTTGTGCACTTAATTCAATGAGTTGTTGATAACGGCTAGGAGATGTATGGTAAGCTCGGTGTTTGTCTAAGCACATCAAGACAGCTCAACGGACAAATTTTCAGCACTAGAGCGGCCCTCGCGGCCACAATAACAAACCGTGATTACTACAATCGATATGATGAAGGCTATTTCGCTGACCTTTTCCCCTCCGTGTCGTATTTCACATTTGTTATTTGTGCCCTCCAAACGAACACTCCGGCTCACTAAATATGAGACTCTACAGATGTGGGAGACGTGAAAAGAAAAGCAAAGCCTCCTTCACACGACAGACATGTTTGTGTAGACCTGGAACTCATGCGAGGTCATGGTAGCAGGCACGTTTAAAGCACTGCAGTTTCTCACTCATTCATGTTTTCCCTCAGACATTTTTATCATACACTGCTAAACGAAGGACATTTCATAATGTGGGTTGTGTTTTAAGCTCCTTCGCAGAATGCACTGAACTGATGATTGTGAGTGCGTTGAAAGAAAATTCAAAGAGAACTCGGTCAAAACTTGGTGAAGGACGTTTGCTTGGAAGACGTGAGTGAATGATCTACTGTTGCCATCATATCTTCATCAGTACAATGTTGACTTTGCATTTGAGACCTAAACATCGAGTCGGACGTTCTTTCAGAGCCCAAGTGTGTGACGTTAATACGTAAGGACATACGACGTGTGATGTAAAACACCTACAAAATCCGTCCCAACACCTCTGACTTTTAAATGTCTGTTTCAGGCTATACATGGCGACTTGGAGCAGCGCACACCAGTGTGTTTCTTCTCTTTCCTGACTCAGTAATGATACTTCTTTCAGTTTTAACAGAAATAATCTTATTACATATCTTATCCATTTCAGCCTCAGCCTATCAGTCATCCTATTTCATATGGAGACTATTAAGGATACCGTTTCCATGAACCGCACGTTCCTGAGCCATGCAGCATTCGCGAATGTTCTTCTAATTATTGTGATCATTTTTTTATTGGTCTTAATCAATTAGAAACAAATAAAACCCTGGGAACCCTTTATGAACATGCTGGTAAAGTTCAGCTGTCTTGATGACTGACAATTAAACTGCGGTTTCTCCACAGGAGATTCATTAATCTCAACTTGTCATCTTTGTTTACGTAGGTTATCTTGGTGGGTGGAAGTTTGAGCCGGGGTGCGTTTCTTTGCCTCTGCCACCACAGAGCCTTTTGGCAGCCATAAGGCATTACCTCATCTGTCCTTGGGATATTTTCGGAATTACTAAGAACTGTTTTAGATGGCACAGTCATGACTGCCATAATTATAATCGTTACTATTTTAACAAAGAGATCACATTGAGTAAAATTCACTTAGCCTTTTTTTTCACTCTTATTTCCTCACGAGAAAAGTTTTTCCAATTCCAGATGTGGCCTCTCATTTACTCCTCCAAAATGTTATTATTATTTCCTTCACCCTATATCAGATGTCGCATTCTGGAGCCCGTACCTATGGCTGAAAGTTTGGTGGTCAGTCAGCCTTGGGCCATGAGATTAAAGGATGATAACCATGTAGGTGGTGACCTGCTCCATCACCCATTCCCAGAGGCTGCTGGGTGATTATCCACTGTCCCCACACGTCAGTCCTCCGGAGGCTCCTCTCCTTCATTCACATGCCAGGTAGCCCTCAAATTAATCACGTCCTCCTCTCCTTTCTCTTTCTCCTCCAAGATGGCTTCTTTTCATGCTAATGGGCCCTCCCCGTGCCCAGGGGCCGCTTGAATGGCCCGAGCGCTGCAGGACGAACTCTGTCGGGCTGACATGCTGCCAGCGTCTGAGACGGATCTTCGGCGGTGACCCTCGCAGCAGGAGGGGAGCATCCGTCACCCTGAGCCGGCCCTGCGCTCCAGGGCTGCCGCATGCTAATTCTGCTCATTGTTTCAGGGTGACTGCTTTCTCAGTGCCTCTGAACAAAAGGCCCTTGCGTGGGGGCTCTGTTTCGCCTTGTTTAATATTTACATTTGAATATTAGCCCAGGTCTGCCACGCCAATATCAAAGCTGCATGTAAGAAAGGAATTTTTGCCTTTTTTTATAGCACTTTCCATTCTTGATGAAAACTGGTAGTGATGAATGGTATTTTCTTCATGACAAATACCAGCGCATAAATCACAATATGCAGTATGTTACTGTTGAAAAGAACTTTCAAACAAGATAAATCTTAGATCTGTTCTTGGGCTTTGGTGCAGTGTTTTTCATGAGACATTGAAATGTTAATTCATCATATTAAATTCTTTTTTAGACTAATATTTTAGATTTGGGCTCTAACATTGCAAAATTAGGTTTAAAAAGTAAAGAAAATGGGTTTAGACATTACGGTTGATCAATGTTGGAAACTACTGTAAAAATAGTGTTTACAAATATACAGAAATATGAATTCTGTACTTCTGTACCAATGTGCAAACCAAAAAGGCTCATGAGAGATATATTTGCTAGGCAGCCATAGTATACTCTATAACCACACTGCTTATGGGAACTGTTTACTGCAATTAAATTATTCTAATAATAAATACAATTATTTATTAAACATGTAATTTTATCATATTGTCTTTACACTTTGTTCTTCTTACTTATAATTAGGCTTCGTTCTTTAATCTTTTCTCTGTTCAGTTAATTACATTGTTCCTTCCCATTAAAGAATGCAACCAGTTCTGGGCATTTCCATAGGTTAGGCTAGTTTTCAGCCTTTTAATAAAATGTTCTGTGATGGCCAATATGATCTTGTTACGTTAGTTCATGTGTTAAAGGGAAATGCCATTTATTTATTATATATTATATGTTTTAATCTGCATAATTAGGTCATTAAGATCTAAACAAAGTCCAAAAAACCCTAATGAGAGATATTTGCTTGGCAGCCATAGCTTATTTTGTAAATACACTGCTTGAGGAAACTGTTTACTGCAATTAAATTATTCTAATAATGAATAAAATGACTTACTAACATGCATTTTTATCATATTGTCTTTTCCATTACAGCGACTTTGTTTAAGGGTTTAAAGCAAATGTCTACCATTTGTTAAATGTCTGTGTAATTAAGTGGTTTAAGAAAGTGACCTCAGGTGAAACGCTCTACTATAGAGAAATCTGTTCACCGTAATGGTGATAGGAACCATATGTCCACAACAAATAATGCCTCTTAAAGTGAGCCTACAGTAAGCGACTACTTTAAATTATTACTGATACATGCTTCCTGATGCTTGAGACATAATAATAGTTTTGCAATAATGATTTATCCTAAAACAGACATCATAGAAGAGGAGTACATACAATGAGCTGTAAGACAAAACAGTCCACTAAGAAAAGTGATTTTCTGAGTGTTCACTAGTTTACCAGTATCAGCATTACATATGTGTAGGTTCGCTGGTCATCTGAACTGGCAAATTTCTCTACAGTGAATCATTTCACATCAAACCACTCTAAAAGACTTTCTGTACATCTCAACCATAGAATTATGCTGAAATTTATTTTTAAAATATGCCTTTATGGAAGTGTTGTTAGACGAGACGTGAAAAATCCCTAAATGAAATATTTTTCCCCATCTGCGAAACGCACGGCTGCTTAGCTTGTCTTTGTATGCTAATGAAGCTCCTTGGAGGAAAGAAATCTTGCACATGGAGTGTCCCACTGGCCCTCAATGGACCGCAACTTAGTTACCCACCAAGGGTCACCCTCGCCGTCCAAACAAGTCGGACTGTAATTAATGAGAACTCTATGCAGTGTGTCAAACTGACACACTGACCTGGTGAGAACTGGGGCAACATGTAGCTCAGTGGAAAGCGAACAGAGGGGACCTTTAGTGGTTTAAGAGCTCTGTTGTAGCTCTGGCTGCAGTACTGCTGTCTGATGGGTGTGCTTCTGTGTGTGTGTGTGTGTGTGTGTATATGTAAAGGTGCTGAGGCTTTACTAAAGCTCCTCTGTCATTTCTGGAACGAGTCCTGAGCAGACAGATTCACGGCAGGGAGCAGCTCGGTAATTGGAGATTCCCGGAGTGATTAAAATTCATTTTTTTAAGCCTCCTCTCTCATCTGCATAGCCACAGGAGAGCCCTGGAGCCGTGAGGGTCTGCGAGTTTGGGACACGTCTAAAGGATGGGTCACTAGCTAACTCCTCCTCTCTTCTCCCTCCTTTTCTTTCTCTGTTGAATGAGGGGAGCGAGACCAGGCTCGCCATTTCACCCCAGGGTGGCGGCGAGGTCAAAGGTCACTTGTAATGGCTTTTGCTGTGCATCTGCAGCGCTGCAAAGGCACACCGGGCGCCGATCCACTCCACTACACTTTGTTCTTCACTCCACTGCTCAAACGACCCAGGCTGGACCTACACTGACTAATGAGGGGGTCTGATTAGGCTTTTTGTACTGTTCTCTGAATCGTTCTTTAATCTTTTCTCTGTTCAATTAATTACATTGTTCCTTCATATTAAAAAATGCAACCAGTTCCAGGCATTTCGTGAGGCTAGGCTATTTAACAACCTTTAATTAAAATGTTTTGCGAAGGCTAATATGATCTTATTACATGTGTTAAAGGGCAATGCCATTTATTTATTATATATTATATGTTTTAATCTGCAAAATTTGGTCATTAAGATGTAAACAAAGTCATTTAGAGTGGTTTACTGTGATATGCTCTGTTCAAGAGAAACTTACAGAGTCAGCATTCTTCACAGTGGTGGTGATAGGAACCAGACGTCTGTAGAATTGTATGCCCCTAAAAGCAAAAGCTCCCTCACAGAAAGTTATCATTTGAAATGGTTATGAATACGCTGCCTGTTTTGTTTTGAGATAAGGTTTGAGCCTAAAACTAAATTTGATATCTAAAAAAACATCGTTTTAATATTTCCTACTATTTTACAATATAAAAACTCTGAAGACTCATGTAGGTTCACTGGTAGTTTGGGATAGTAAAGAAAATGGCTTTACCCGTGCTGTAGACATCATGACCTCTAATTTCCATCACCACCGCTGTAAAGAAATCAGTAAAGAGTCAGTAAGGTTCTCTACAATGGCTCATTTCTCATCAACTGCACAATGCTAACAGGGTCCTACACACTTTTACTTAGCAACATTAACATTTTGGGGAGTTTAGGCTAGCTTGGAAAAATGATAAATAAATAAAGCTTACTCAATATCTCTACAACTCTATACTTAGGATATTCTATTAGCGTTTATGATTTCTGCTCTTTGAATGAGCTATTTCTGTGGCATTCATTTCCCATAGCAAATAATAGAAAAAGCTAATGTAGTATGTGATAATTAAAATACTGGGATAAATAGCTGGAGCACTGGAAGCTGGACTGGGGTGTTGACACATCATAAAGCTTATACATGATTTCTATCTTTATTATTATCTAACTCTCATTATAAGCCCCCATAACCTGACTCGACTCCTCTGGCCAATCAAATCCAGCTCTTTTAGTCCAAGATCCGATATACAGCACAGATGCAGGGTGCTTTCGTCATGAATTGATCTTTGCTTGACTTACACTATTGATAGCATCCATCATGCCTTGGTGCGTCTCGGTGGCTGGTGGTGCTGAGGGCAGCACTCGGAGCAGAGCATGTGTGGGTGCGCGCGCGTGTACGGGTGCGCTGTCGGCTGCGGATGTATGGGCTGTCATGGAGCGAGGCTGTGGTGTGCTGTGACCGTTGCTGGGTCTTTCCTCTGCGGAAGCAGCTCCTCCTCCAGCTCTTGGAGAAGACGGCGCACGCAGGGCCTTACCCTGAGAAATGGCCTCCCGGCTCTGTCACACGGAAGAAAAAAGCACTTAGCACAATTTATTCGACGGGAAGTCTCTCTCGACACAACGCGTTAGGAGATGCCTACTTGCAAAACCCATATTGCAAAATTAGAGCGACAGTTTGGACGAAAAATTCAAATGTATACTATTTACAGTCGTGTGGTGCCTCCTGGTCAAATGACATTTTGTCGATTTTCTAATTGAAAACAAGTTTTCACACACATTTCACGCATCAGCACATTTTAAGGTTATTATTATTTGCTGAATTTAACAGGGTTTTTTTTTTTTGGCCTGTCCAAACATTATGGCACATTTTATGTTTTCTAATATGTTAAACTCACTATATATAATATACAACATGTTAAAATACACATAATTTGTGCACTACAATTTTGAGGTTTCGTCCTTGTAGAGGTTGTGTCAACTTATTTTCACTTACAACAACAAAACTTGTCAAACATTCTTTTATTTAATACAATGGAAACTAAATTACTTCTTCCTCCTGCTTTCAGCTATGTCTATTTCTAATTACGTCAATTTGTAAGTAACAAGAATAAAGTACTTGTTAGCTATATTAGCCCCTCACATTTGCAATGAGGGCAAAATCGTGTAATTAAATTTTTACCTAAACTAACATTTTAAGTAAGTTAAACAGAAAGGCTGTGAAGCATATTAACAGCTTAAAAGGAAAAACATAAAATCACCTAAAGGCTTTTATTGGCCATTATTGCCAATTAAGTAAGATTTTCCCACTAATCATATTTACTTATTTTTGTAACTACATACTCAAGAGGTCTGCTGTATTGTAAACTGCACTCAGTAAAGGTAAAATATGACCCAGTGGCGTAGCTTCAATTTGTGTGTATTCTACACTTTATGGGACAGAAAGCTCTTCAGCTTCCTATGAAGCGAGATGGTGAGTGAGCAGCCGTGTTTGTGTGATCAGGTTCAGCAGCAGAGGAGGTGCGCTGAGGGAAAGTGATCTTCTCTGTGCTGTTTTATTTTCCCGAGCAGACAATGGCTGCAGCCCTGGACGTGCATACCTTCTGTCTCCCGGACAGGAGCAGACTTGAACTCTGAACGTGACACCAGGCCGTGCTGGAAGAAAAAAGGAAATTTAAATCTACAATTACCTGTAAATCCTGTGAACTCTGCTACAAGTTCAAGGGGCACCAAAACATTACAAGTTTTCTGCTAATTTCTCATTTTGAGCTACTTCATATGTTATACTTGGCTGATCTGTATGTAGTATAAGTACTTAAGCTACAGTATTTTCATGTACAAGTACAGTATGGATATATATCAGATAAAATATATTTGTATATTCAATATTTAAAAACGCAGTGCTAAAAAAAGTTTATATATTGTTTACATATTTCAGTGAATATAGTACACTTGTAAAAGTCAGAATTAACAGAGTAAATATGATGCTTTAAAACTACATGATTTAAAAGTGTCTGCACATGAATAAATTACGGCAACACCTTGCCACAGAAGTAAACTTAAGTGAGAGACTGACTGCATTCTACTCCACTGTAAACATTATATTAATTTGAGCAATAGAAACAGAACGCAGTCTGAGATCTGTGTAACTAAATGAACCAAAACAGTTTAGGGGAAAAGTAGACCCAACTCATTTACTCTTCCCCTAAATAGACTTCACTCGACCGATAAGCTGATTTAAACTAAAGGTACAGGTTCAAGGTCTTAAGCAATTACTTTTCCACCATCACTCTCCTTTTCCCTTCACCCAGCACAAATCAGTGACCTTGCTAATTGTGTGAATACAATGAATTCTAATGAGCACATTAGAGTCACCCCAGCCTTTAAAGAGATGCGTGTTTATGGATCTTTTTTTTTTTTTTTTTAATCGTTAAATGACCAAAGTGCTGTACGGTGCTATTATAGTGTATAATATAAATACATTCTTTTATATTGCCTGTATGCTATCATTGGGTTTGCCTTGTGTCTAAAAGCAGATCTAAGGCAGGCAGTTTTACATTAGGAGGGATGGTGTAAATGAGCACACACCGTATCAGCTGCTGATCTGGTGGCTGTGATTCTGTAGGGGGCAGCAGGGGTCCTATTCCCCACAGCAGCAGCTCTCTGTAGAGATGTTAGATCAGTGTTTTGTGCCCCCGAGGAATCCTGGACATGCGGGGAGAAAATCTGAGATAAAGCAGCCGTGAACCATAAGCACTCAGTGAGACACTAACGCTCTGATGTAATATAGAATCCCTTCAGTCTCTCTCTCTCTCTCTCTCTTTTTGCTATATTTGGAAAAACAACGCTGAATGATGAAGCAGGCCTCAAAGCAGGCTTTACTTTCATGATAAAAGGTACACAAACCAAGTAGTGAAATTTAAACATTTTGATGAAAAATAAATGACCTGTAGAAGGGAGATTATATATGCCAGTGTTACAAATATGTGTGTAAAATTTCTGTAATCCTGCAGAAGAATAACAGAAAGAAACAAATCTGTTATTTAAACCTATTTTTAAATATAGTTTAGATTTTAGTGCAGTAACACATTCTAAACAAACTTAGTCCTCATTTTAAAAAGAAGAAATAGACATAGAGAAACTAGCATATTCTTATTTTTCAATTTAAAAACAAAGTACACTGAAAACATACACGCTATAAATAAAGAAAAAATGTCACCAGGTGATGTGGTTAAAACAAGAAGAAAAAAGAAAAGAAAACCAATTAAAAAAGACAATTATTCCAGTAATAATTCCAGTGGATTCCAGTGGAACTTAAAAAAAAAAAACAAGGGGGGAAAAATGTTTTGTTTTACCAAATTAAAGCATAAATTAAGGAAGGAAATTGCATTTGTTTTTTGGGGTTTTTTTGCACATTACCTGTGTTTCTGTAATGATAGATTTTGGCAAAGGTACAAAGTGGAGGCTGCAATCAGGCTGGAATTGTCAAAACATGTCTAAGACGAGGAGGCTGCCAAAGCCGAGGCGAGCACATTATTAATTATGACAGAATGCTTTTCCATCCATTCATTCTAGCACATGTGCCCTTGAGAAAACACGGGGAATAATTGAAGACGTGCGGGTTTTTTTACCTGACAGATAAATATGTTAAAAAGGACAAAAGGCTGCCTGGAAGCACCTTTGAAATTCATTGCGGACGGGAAAAAAAACCCTAACTCGTGTCTGCAGCACAATAAATTTCACACCTCACAAAAACGGAGGAATACTAGGTCTTGTGGCGTACGGCGCGGCGTAACTCAATATCTGCCTGGTTTTATCTGAAAATCCGCAGAAAGTAGAGAGTGGCCGTCGCCCGCCGTCTCATGTGTCGTTCCAGGCATGACTGATTTCTATGTGAACAGAGGACAAGTAAAACAGTGTTTGAATGAAGCGTCGGCCACGGGCTGCGGTCTGAGATATAGTATTGTGCTGTGATCTTTCTGTGAGAGAGGGAGAGAGGGAGAGAGGGAGAGCGCTGTGTTGTAATGGCAGTATGTAAGGACAGCAGGCTCTGCTCAGGGAGATTTATGGGTTCGGGTCTCTGCCTGTATATTTACAGTCTCATGACCTGAGCACGGCACCCATGGTTCAAGAGCAGGGCTCCATGCACAAACATACTAGACATATATTCTCTAGTTACAACTTGCATTCATACAAACAGGCCCACGCTGAAAGCCAGAACTGGTGTTAATACTGACGTAGAACAGTCTAGTGTCATGAGAACTGCTTGAGGAAAGACCGTATTAGAGTCCTACTGATTTCCAACAAATTTAAGTGGATTATGACCAAACCAGGCCAAGCCATTTGTGCACTTTGAGCAACAATAAACTACGATAAAGATTTGGCTAATATAGTATACACATGATTCTGCGCATGTGGTGAATCTATTATGCTTATACTTTGAGCCCACAGATTTTGAGCAGATGTGCATATTCAGCAAAGTTGATTGAATATGGCAACCAATTTCCAGCAAAAGTGTCAAATTTTCCTGTGAACAATAATAAAAATATAATAATTATGTTACGTAACGTAATCTACTGTGAAGTGCTGTGCAAAAGTCCACCATCCAGGCAAATTATTCATTTCTCATTGTTATGTAAAAAGAAGAAAATACATATTTAACAGGAAAAACACACAAAAGCCTGAACAAGTAAATAACATATCATTTGTTCTGTGGGCAGTGCTAGCTAAAAGGCAGGTTACATTACTCTGCAAAAGACTGCCTTTTATTTATCTAATTTTCAGTAAAAATATCCCTTATAATTAATTTATACACTTTTCAGTATGAGCAAATAAGCAGAGAGGGCATGTATTAGAAAACTAAACAGAGACCTCAGACAACTAAATATAATATCGATATTAATATATCATTAATATTGTTTTCAGCATTTGGCATGTCCATATTTTGCCTTTATTGCAGCCTCAATTCTGTCCAGAAGACTTTCAGTTTTTCAAAAAACAAATCTGCAGAGATCTTTTTTCCACACCTCCAAAGGTTAATCTTAAAAGCTGGTTAAATGTTCTGCTTCTTACAATCCAAATAATCCCCAGCACATTCAGCGATGTTGAGGTCTGGTCTTTATCTGTATCTTTTAATCATTTTTTTACTCCAGTTTTGGCAAATCCTGTTTTTTTTCATATCTAACCTCCTCAAAAATTCAGCTGAAAAAACTATTCAATGAAAATTAACATGCTTTGACTGGAAATTAAATAAGTGAAGAACGGTTTCTGAGATTTGGACTGTATATTCTGTATATTGTATAGTCATTAACAGAACAAAACCTTTATTTCTAAATTTGTAAAAATATTCCACACTTGTAATGGAAGTTAAAGCAACACTCTTTTTGCAAATACTTTTGGACCATTTCTGTTAATCTATTCATCATGAAATTTTGATATTTGATAATTCAGAAGCTAACTATTATATTTTGTGAAAAAGTAAAATCAACAAAAATGGAAATACAACATTTTAGTATAACAGCATTGATGTGGACCATAAGCGAGTAAGAGGAATGTCTCATTTAAACCGTTATGCTATTTAAACCTTTTTTGTATTATTAAATTTAGTCAATTCCAGCAAAGTGGATTGATTTTGACAAAAAGGAGCCAACTCGTTTGTAACAAATGTGCATAATCTTATTGTGTGCACAACTCAAAGCTTCTCAAACACAAGCAGTGAGCAGCAGTGGGTTTGGACGTGAGCTTCGCTGTGACCCTGTGGCTTAATAATCCCCTAAAACACACAAACTGGAACAAAGCAATCCTGTGGAGAGATCCAGCTTAATGCCAGCTTACACCTCTCTCTCTCTCTGTGTCTCTGAGTGATGGAGCACTGGATGCTCTGCTAAAGGGAGGGAACTCCTTTGGTGGAGCCCAGCCACAGTGGAGAGAAGGATGAGATGGAGCGAGCATTAAATAAAACAACAGATGCCTGTTTATTTATCTAGCCCCGAGGCCAGCTCGACTGGTGAGTGAATCAACACCAGGGCCATTTTCATTGGAGCAAATGGCGCATGTCATGGGGTGGAGCAAACAAGAATATGGCTGAGAGGGTTTTTAATCAAGAGACAATGCTGCACTTTTTTTTCCTCCCTCTCTTCAACACCCCCACCCCCCCCATTTCATTCATGCTGTGCTGGTGACTATGCACTTTGCATCTGAAAGGCCGGGAGTGAGAAAAAGTTTTTTTTTTTTTTACAGTGTATGTGTGAGAGACTCTCTCTGCTCACCCATCACACAGCTGCATTCATGGCTCTTCTCTTTCTCTCTCTCTCTGGTCCTGATGGAGTTCCAGCAGAGGCCTCGGTGAACGGCTTTTCACTCGGCAGACAAAAAGAGGCGTCGCCGCCACCGCCAGGAATAATGCAGTCAGGAGAAAAAAGAGAGAGAGAGAGAGAGAGAGGGAAAAAAACTGTGCTGAGAGGAATCGCTGTGTTTTATGAGCCATTAAAATTTTTATTCATCTCTCCACTGAACCAGGTTTTGGCCAGGGGTCGTCACGCTTTAAATAAACCCCCCCCGCCTCATTCCACCACTCCAACCAATATCAGCATTTATCCTTGCCTTGAGATTTAATGGACTGTTTATTGTTTGATGTGAAGCTGCGGGTTCAGGACTGTGCGGGTGAGAAAGAGAGCGTATGTAACGGTGCTATGGAGGTCAGGGCTGAGATTTTCTAACACCTCCTTGCCATGCGCCTCCGCCTCCTCCTCCTAGTTCTGTTTCACTGCCACTTACTCGAATATGCACTTTGCAAAAGTCAAAGACCCCCCTCCAGCCAGGATATTCATTTTTCATCATTAGCAGATATTTAACAGGGGAAAAAATGGACAGAAGCTCCAACAACAAAAATATCATCAAATTTGTCAGTAGGCAGTGCGGGCAAAGAGGCAGGCTGTTAGGACAAAAACGGGACCTGGCAGACCACCAAAACTGCCCCCACCAGATAAACAGGAATTTTAAAATATCTAATTCAGTGGTTGAGATGTAAACTAAATCATTCAAAGATGGGTCTGATGGGTCTGAAAGGACATGTAGTGGTCAACTGAAGAAAGAAAATACATGAAAAAAGAAAAAAAAAGAAACCGGGATTGTTCTTAGAGCGATGGGCTGACCAGTCCAAGCCTCAACGCTACACTAAAAATAGTGTGTCAGTGGTTCATCAAAAAAGACAATGGTTCTGTCTAGAACCATGAACCATTTGCATTGTGAAGTGGGTTGTCAGATTGAGGGATAATTAATTATATTGGTTCTTTTTAGAACTGTTTTGAGAATAATTCTACCTAGCACCAACAAGGGTTCTTCTGTTGTTGCAAGCGTTATATTTTAACAACACTTTGGTTCTATAGAACCATATAGAGAAGCAATGAAGAACCACAGATTCTCAGATTCTCTGCCTGTATCTGAAGAACCCCTTCACCATGCAAACAGCCATTCAAGCATGCCGATGATTGTCCATGGTTCTATGCAGAACCATAGTTTTTATGAAGGAATCCTGTGTTTGGGATTACCTGGATCATGAGAAGTAGGGAGTGCAAGCATCTTCTAAGACTGAATGCTGGACCTGTGGAAAAATATTCCTGTAAAAAATTATATTGTAGAGATGCTAAATACAGAAAATGTTAATGTTCTGTTTAGTTGTGTAGGATTCTGTGTAGTGTTGTATTAGTGTTTTCTGACCATGTTAAACAAATAAATTGTACTTAACAATTTTTCCTGAAAATGAAATAAGTGAGGGATGGTCTTTTGCACAGTACTGTTACCTGAAGAGGCTGAAAAAGAAGAAAATCACAAGCCTGCCTCGTAGCCAGCACTGCCCACTGACAGATAAGTATCCAGTTTGGGGCTGGACGCCCATGTTGTGTTACAGGCTGACCTGCAGCTCAACTCTGACTCTTGACCTGCTGAGGTATCCATCATGACAGGAGGCTGCTTAACAACAAAATGGCGCCCTGTTCTAGTGGGAGAGCTGGAAAACAATAAAAACCCAAAACAAGTAAGCAACGAAGCTGAAGTCAGCTTCTTATTTGAATTTTCCCGTCCCACCTTAAATGGTGCAGCAATTACGTTCTAGTTGGCGTCTATTCTCTAGCGTCTCCTTCCACCTTAAAGGGTGCCCTAGTTACATTTTTGCCAATAGATAGACATAGAATATAACTGCTGCACAATTTAAGGTGGAACGGGAAAAATCCAAAAAGAAACTGGCGAACAAGAAGCTAAACAGAATGTAACTGCTGCACGATTTAAGGTGGAACGGGACATGGTGAAGCAGTTACGTTAGTTTGCGTTTACCCGCTAGCTTTTTCTTCCACCTTAAATGGTAGTAAGTAGCTATGTATAATGAACTGCTGTACAGTTTAAGGTGGAACAGGGGTATATGAAGAAGCTGAATTAAATGTAATTGCTGCACAATGTAAGGTGGAACCGGACACAATGCGGCAGATACGTTAGTTGGTGTTTACCCGCTAGCTTCGTCTTCCATCTTAAATGGCACTAAGAAGTATAATGTAACCGCTGCACAGTTTTAAGGTGGAACAGGAATATTCGAAAAAGGTAGCGAAAAGGAAGATTAATTAAATAAAACTGCTGCACAATTTAAGGTGTAACAAGACATGATGAAGCAGTTACGTTAGTTGGTGTTTAGCTTCTTGTTCCACCTTAAATGACAGTACGAAGCTAAGTATAATGCAACTGCTGCCCAGTTTTAAGATGGAAGATGCTGGCGAATAGGAAGATGAATTAAATATAACTGCTACACAATTTAAGGTGGAACGGGAATATTCAGCCAAGACGTTTGCTAATGAGAAGCCAACGTTAGCCTCGTAGCTACAACAGCAGCACTAGCTACATGCACATACCACAGAGACGTCTTTTCTACCGTCTCCTGGCAGGACGCGTTTGTTTAACTCTATAGAAAGTCCCGCCTTTGTTTTCCCTCATTTTCTCCTCTCCTGTCTCCTTTCTTTCTCTCTCTCTTTTCTCCTCGGCAGGTAGCCTAGCATTACTGAGGGATGGATAGCAGAGGCCATGCTGAGCTCGAGCGCCACTAATATATGCAAATGAGATGCGCAGCCAAAGAAAGGCAGCGCGGGTCGCGCGGGGAGGAGGCGGGGCCTGAACTATGATTGACGCAGGGAAAAGCCCCAAAGCCCCGCCCACCGCGCAGACTGACAAAAGCAGCTTCTCCACCGCAGGGAGGAAAAAACACGAGCTGAGCTTTTGTTCTCTTATAGCCAGAGGAGTTTTAGTTAAGCGGGGAGTTAAGGCTTATTAGCAGCGTGGAGTTAACGCCCGTATTTAAGTGTTTTACCTTTTATTAGAATTATTAATATTAATCTTTTTTCTTGTGATAGATTTTTACAACCTCCTTTTATTCCTAGCACCTCCCATAATAATAGCACTTATAAAACAGGACAATGACTTGGTGTGACATATTACAATAATAACATGCACATAGTCTATTCAGCTCTGGAAACGTCGATTTTAAGGCATTATCACAGATACAATACGAGTAAACGAGAAATATTTAATTTAGATCATTACGCGTTACATCAGAAAATACGACATATAAGACACGACTGCACTGCACTGCCAACTCAATAATATTCATTTAAAATTCTATTTTATTTAAAATTATTTAGAGCAGTTTATCTTAAATATGATATATGAAATGCAATAATCTCATACATGATTAAAGGCTAAATCGTGTTATTATACAGATAGAATGAAATGTGGTGTTGGCTATAAACAGTAACAATAAACACTAAATATACCGGCTATAAACAGTAAACGATAGTATACATACTGTATCTTACAGATATATAGGGTTCCTTAGTAAAACAAAAAAAGGTTCTGTATAGAACCGTGAAAACTCAAAAAGCTATTTGCATGATTAGTTCTTTTGCATCGTGAAAGGTTTCTTTAGAGTGATGGTGCTGTAGATGGTTCTGTACGGAACATTTTTGAAAAGGGTTCTATATAGCACCAAAAAGGGTTCATCTGTTACTACGATGGCAAGCTTGTAAAAATAGAAGAACCATGTTTTGGTGCTATCAAATCAATCTGATGAACCCTTTTTAAAAGGGTAATATATATATGTATGTGTGTGCGTGTGTGTGTGTGTACATATAGACGAATGAGGAGGGAGGGGCATTTGTACATGTGTGTATATTTACAGACACATCGTCAAATCAGATTATTAGATCACACACACACACACACACACACACACACACACACACACATATATATATATATATATGTTTTGTGTTGTTATTATTATTATTATTATTATTATTACTTATTCTGAGGAGACGTTTACAAACCGGCACATCCCAGCAGCCATTCGTTGAAATAATCTACATTCATTTAATTTGGTTTCATTAAATGTGCTTTACTTGAGTGACCAGGTTGCGTCGCCTAGCGCGAGACCGTGATGTGCACTACAGTAAGGCTTCGTAGCAGTTACAGCGCCCTAAACAAGCAAACACAACAATAAACAAAAAAACAAACAAACAAACCAACACGTAAACAGACCCTACAGTAGAGCTTTCTCAGAGAGTGGGCGCTTTGTTATCTGGACTGATTTCTCCACTCAGGCTGCAGAACACACACTCTCTCTCTCTCCCTCCCTTTTTCTCGCCGTGTTTCCGCGCGAGCGCGGGCGCGCGCGTGCCCGTGTGTGTGTGACAGCACCTGACCGCGTGCGTTGGGACACGGTGTTAATTGCAGCTCGCTTCTCCTCATTAGGGATTTTCACTTTCTCCTGGTGCTGCAGGGCACACAGCTCTGCGTCCCTGCACGAGGAAAAACACACACACACACACACACGCAAAGGCGCGCGCACACGCTCGAGCGCTTTGAACCGACTGATCTGGATAAGCTCAGAAATCAGCTATTAATATAACCTGATTCCAGTGCACACGACTCCTGATGTGGGCTTAAATAACAAGCATTCATTACATTCAAACTGCATGTTAGTACTGGGGTTTGTGTGTGGGGGTTAGTTTATTTAGATATTAGCCCAAATAATAAAATAATTATCAGTCTAAATTCCAAACGTGTAAATGTATATAATTATATATTAAAACATATAAATGTAACGGGAATGTTAATGTATAGTAATATAACCTTTATGTACGCTGTGTAAACAAGCAGCAATACAGAGAATTTCGGTGACTGTCAGGGTAATTTGATCCAGGTTCTTCCTGGGTTCTTTAGTAAAGCCAATGGTTCTGTATAGAACCATGGACACCCAAAGCACCATTTTAGTGCATAAACTGTTCTCTGCATGGTTAAGTGGTTCTTCTCTGAACACTTCTCTGTTATATGTGTATGGTTCTTTTTTAATGCTTCTATATAAAAAAAGATTCTTTAAGGAACCCTATACAACAGGTTAGAGAAGAACCGTTTGTCCATGCAAAGAACCACTGAAATAGTTCTCGAGTGTTCTGTGGTGCTATATAGATTGATTTTTAAAGAACCTTACACAATAGGCAAGAGAAGAACCATTCAGCCATGCAAAGAACCATTAATGAAATGTAATTGTTCTTTGAGTGTTCCACAGTTCTATATAGAACCGTATACAACAGGTTAGAGAAGAACTGTGTAACCAAGCAAAAATCATTTGAATGTTCACTTCGTTGCATAAACTGTTCTTTGCATGATTAAATGGTTCTTCTCTATGAAGGGGAACCTGTTATATATGGTTCCTTTTTTAAATGGTTCTATATAGCACTAGAAAGGGTTCAGCTGTTAGTACAAATTGTAGAATCTTTTTTTACTGTTGTTTACAGAACCTTTTTTTGCTAAGAGTGCACCAAATAAAGCTTCTCTGAGTAACAATAGCAGAACCATTTGGTTCTACATAGACCCATTAAAAATAGATTGTTTAAAGAAACACTAAAGCAGTTTAGAGAAGATCCATTTACCCATGCATAGAACCACTGAAACAGGTCTTTGAGTGATTAATGATTTTTACAGAACCATATACAACAGGCAATAGAAGAACCATTTAGCCATGCAAAGGACTATTGAACTATTTTTTTTTGAGTGTTCCACGGTTCTATATAAAAGTATGGAAAAAAAAAAGTTTTTTAAAAAACATGTTCAACAAGCCAGAAAAGACTCACTGAAATAGTTCTTTGCGTGTTCCATGGTTCTATATAGAACTATGAAAAAAACATTTTTAATGAACCATATACAACAAGCTAGAAGAGAACCATTAAACCATACAGAGAACCCTTAATGCAATGTAATTAAATGTAATAAAATAACGATTTTTAAAGAACCATACTGAACAAGCCAGAGAAGAACAGTTTAACCATGCAAAGAACTACTAAAGTAGTACTCCTTGTTCCACGGTTCTATGCAGAACTATGAAAAAAACGATTTTTAAAGAACCATATACATCATGCCAGAAAAGAACCATTAAACCATGCAAAAAAAACATGAATGCAGTGTAGTTGTTCTTTGTGTGTTCCACAGTTCTACACGGAACATTTTTTTAAGACTCTTTACAACAGGTTAGGCTCTTTGAGTGTTCCCCAGAGTGTTCTATATAGAAGCATTTACTAAAGAACCCCTGAAGAACCGTTTTTAAACAGTGGGTCAGACCGATCAGCTGGTGATTTAAATCCTGAACGTCTCTGATTTGCAGGTATAAGACGTATGTTATCAGAACAGGCTGATTTTAATGGGTGTCTCTGCTGTTAGACTGGTTCATGATATTACATTCATATTCAGAGTAACTGATGTACTGAAAGGCTTTTTATCTCCATGGTGGCTGATATTGTAACACTGGTTTAGATGCTGTTAATGAATGTACCTGACTATAATACAGTATATTATATTCTATGTGTACACATTTTCCTCCCCTTCTTAAATGTCCCAGGAGAAATAAAGTAGACTGAAGTTTCCTTAATTTAAGTGTACTTGGTATACACTAACTATGTACTTAGTATGCTAAATATGTATCATTAGTACTATTAAATATACACTTAAATAGAACTAATTGTACTTAACTGTACTATTTTGAGACACAACTAAGATGCATTTAAAGACACTTAAGTACGTTTCTAGTACATTAAAATATACTTATATACTTATAAATATATATTAGTATACTTCTATTAAGTACACTAAAGTACTATTGAGGTAAAATTGTAATCACTACACTTGTAATATACATTTTGCACTTGTATTTCGCACACAAAATAATAATGTGCTTACAATGTACTTGCTGTTATTAAAGGACATTGATTTTTGCCTAGGGTGGGCTGATTCCTCCTAATATTTACATGTGTACCTTGTAGTTCTCTCTCTGTTTGGGTCCGCAGTGTTATTTGGTTAATGGCTGGGTTCCTATTTCCTGATCTCGTGCATGCCCTGGTTTCATTTGGCGTGCGCCGCTGAAACATGCATTAGACTGGGGCTCGCTCCTCTGCTAAATTACTTGTTACCTGCTGGCATTTATTTATATGGCGGTGGATTATAAAGCTTTGTTATTGCTCCGCCTTGGGTGAATTGTTTATGACACCACTAATGGGAGTAATTGTTATTGTTGAAATTACCTGTCAGCTGGCCCTTGCAGCAGACCTCGTCCCACTGACAGATAGTGACAGCGGAGAGGGCCCCTACACCCGTCCCTCTGATGACTTCTCCGCTGATAATAAGGAGCACTGGGCCCCTGATAATTCGCCTGTCAATGCCGCCTGCACATCCCGGATCCTCCGCCAAATCGTTGTCATTCATTTTGACAAAGACAGCACCAAAAAAAGTGAGATGAGAGAGTAAGGGAGAGAGAGAGAGAGAGAGAGAGAAAGAGAGATTATCAAAATAAATGAATTCGTTCACACATCCCCATGGCCGCTGTAGGCCAAGCCCTGCCCGGACTCGTAAATTGTGCTTGTCTGCTTGCCTTGCCTCTCCATCCATGTCCACAGACACTCACCCACTCCAGCTATCGGAGCATCCTTCCCTTCCAGGCTGCTTTCAGCTCTCCGTTGGCCTGCTTTTCTAAATAAAGCTGGGGGTCTTGTCAAAAAGCTCAGCAGGTATAGTAATTTGCCTAAGCTCCAGGGAGCAGAATCTGAGCAGAGCCTGGTTTTGTTTTCATACACACAGCTTCGTCCTGTTCCAGATATGGGGCATTAGCGGGTTGCTCCGGCCTCACTGCCGGCCAGATCTGTTTCTGAAAGGCTGGGAATCATAATCAGTGTCATCGCCAGGGTGGGAGCTCAGTCAGGCTGAGCCCTCCAGTCTTGAACATTCACACATTTGGGTGGACGGTTCTGTTTTTCGGGCCTGTATTGGAAAGGGCTACTGTTGTGCTTAATCAGTGACTTGCTTGTCCAGTACATAACAAGCACACTTCTCTCACAAGTGGGGTAAAGATAAAAAAAAAAACATAGGACTTGATCTGAAATGAGCTTTATTTTTAATTAAATTTATTCTGAAATTCTTCTTGTAGTAGTATGTGGTATGTAAATGTCATTAAAGGAGCAATATTTTACTTTTAGTTTAAAATATCCCATGTTAGTGATGTCTACGTATCTTTTTGCAGAGATATCTACTGGTTGGTGTGGCTCAGCGGATAACACCCCTAACCTCCAGGGAGCTACCGCCCCATGTGGGAGATGGGGGTTTGATTCCTGGGTCTGGGTAACTATGCTGTGCTACACCAATAAGAGTCCTTGGGCAAGACTCCTAACACTACATTGGCCTACCTGTAATATGAATGACCTTGTAAGTCGCTCTGGATAAGAACGTCAGCTAAATGCCATAAATGTAAATGTACTGAAGTTAGCATGCTAGCCCTGGCCTATTTTGTCTGTAATACAATTTTGCCCCAGAAGAGGTGATAGTAAGTCACTATAGCGTCGAGTCTGCCTTTAGTTCCCACATAGGAGCATGAACACTAACACTTAGAAGCAGAACATGAGTTAACATTGGCAATGCTTTCCATCTCTGGAGATGCTCTTGCTAAGTAAAAGAATGAAGTTTGATTCTGAACTCACAATGATTCCTCAGACTAGTAATCTAGTAATTTACGTTATCTTACATATTGCTCCTTTAAAGCTACCACTCTACTGAAGTTAACATGCTAACCAGCTAGCCCCAGCCCGTTCTGTCTGTAATATTATTTTGTACCTGAAGAGGTGATAGTGTGTCACTATAGCATCATGTCTAGCTTTAGTCCCCACATGAGAGGATGAAGACAAAGAAGAAATGTCTGCTTCTGGCAACAAACCACACCGAAAATAAAGAAAACAAGTTACAAACATAGCAGCAAAACAAGAGTTAACATTGGCACTGCTTTCCACAGCCAGAGCTGCTCCTGGCGAGTAAAAGGATGAAGTTTTACAGATTGGGTCATCTTACATATTGCTCCTTTAAAGCTACCATTCAGTCCATATAGTCCATGCACAGAAGCACTGCCTTTGTGATGTCACAAAAACCAACACATTCATGTGTCCACCTATTCAACCTATGGCAGCGTAGCTTCACCCACTCACCCGAAAGTTATAAGGAGCGTTTCAAACAGCCTGTTTAATTCTAAGACATAAAGAAAGCCATGTAAAAATGAATTATGACTGTTTGGAACATCATAAGCAGAGCTCAGGGGGAAACAGGTACAAGAACAATGCAGGATAAGACCCCTTTAATCTAACCTTATTGATCTGAGCACAGCACATCTAAATGTCTTCTATTGATTTGTTAGTTTGTTAAATACATTCCCTCTTAGTTTAAAAGGAGGCTGTAATTCAGTAACAGTCCCAAATGTAACTCTGGTGACAGGCCTTAAATTAGTCTTACCCAACAGTATGTGGTTAGTATATGACTTTTGGGCTAGACAAAAAAACCTCAGGCTAAACTGAACGTGAATGCAATTAGCAGCCGATGGGATACCACTCCAGTCGCGTCTAAACTGGCAGGCAATTAACAGTGCGGTAATGATGACGGTAGCCTGAAAGCTTTTGCCCGAAAGTCTGATGGCGCCCTATTTTTAGCCGTCGAGTTATCATATCTCTTATTTACCAGTGCATTTCAAGCCACGGGCCTAAAGGCTGGAGGTGACCACAAGCAGGGCGGCAGCCGGGACGAGAGGCAGCACGTGTGCCCCCTTTTCTCTCCATAATCATATCAGTTTCTGCTTCCATTTTTCATTCAAATAACACAATTAGCTGGACGTCCATTTATCACACATGCAAAACAATTGGATTCTGAACAATGCCATTAATTACTGTTTCCAGATGTAGCATGCGCAGCAAAGTTGATTACGCTGATTTGAATATAAAACAAAGCCACACAGATGGGTGGACATTAGGAAGGAGAGGCCCATTTGAATAGGTTAGCAGACATTAACGGCAATAATGATTTATCTCTCCAGCCTGCGCTTTAATGATATTGTTATTCTGCCGAGTTCCCCGTGTCCTCCTGAGCCCCCGTACGCGGGACAAAATAAACGTTCCCGTGCGGTATCTGGTCTCTAGGCGGTGAAATGATTTGTAAAATTATTATTGCACCTTCCACTTTATATGCCACGCACTTCTAGATTTGGGAGATAAAAGGTAATTGATTTTACCTGGGGGGCATTAACCTTTAAAGGTACACTAAGTAGAAATTTCTATTACCTTACAATGGAATAATAAGGAAAAATGGGTGCTGCTGGAAGGCTGCATGTATGGAATGCTACACAGAGATGAGAGTGGTGGTCTGGGAGCTGGCTTTAGTGATGGAACTTGCTCCGTGAATACGTGGCTCACAAGCAAGAAGGGAGATAGGGCTCTGTGCAGAAGTCAGAGCCCATGCTTCACAAAGTCAGCCTTTAAAGGGGAACTCCACCAATTGTTTAACATTTTCGTGTAATTAAACAGTTAACATGCCAACAAAGTCATGCAGGACAGCTTGAAGTGAAATGCTCCGTTCTAGAGAAATGTGCAGAGTCAGAATTGTTCACAGTGGTGGTGATAGGAACCAGACGTCCAGTTCCCTCACAGAAAGCTGTTAAAAGTCATTTTTCTATGTATCTGAGCCATATGTGTTGCAAGGCAAAAACAGGGCCCAAAGAAAACATACGTCTTCAATGAACCACTTTTTTACCATCATCAGTATTACATATATAAACTCAGACGACACACGTAGGCTCACTGTAGGGATGGCCGACAATACACTGATTTTCATTCCCATCCGATACCAAGGCTAATATCCCGATACTAAAACTGATACCGATACTTAAAGTATGTGATTTTCAACAATGACAAATATTAAATTCAAACAGAAGTGTAATTTAAAGTCAGACATTCAATTATTGTTCATTATTATTGAGGCTATTAAATTAACATTCAGAAATTAATTTCCGTGTTCAATAATGTTCAAATGATGTGCTCAGTTAAACTAGTATTTTATGGCAACTGAAAGTTCAGTAACTAAATGTGTATTCTCACTCATCTTCTAACCCCCTTAATCCTACTGGGTCGTGGGTGGTGCTGGAGCCTATCCCAGCTCTCAAAGGGCAGAAGGCAGGATACACCCTGGACAGGCCTCTAGTCCATCACAGAGCAGACAAAGATAGACATACATTCACACCTAGGAGGGCAATTTAGCATCTCTAATCAGCCTGGCCGCTTGTCTTTGGACTGTGGGAGGAAACCAGAGCACCTAGAGTACAACTGTAGAGAACATGCAAACTCCACTCAGAAAGGACCCCGGATGCCCTGCCTGGGAATCAAACCCAGGCCCATTACAGTGATCAGTTCTGCTTGTAACAAAAGAGTTGGTCAAGTTTCTCTGCATCGCTCTGAGACGAAATAGGTCAAACTTTAGCGATATTTCTTAAATGATAAAAGCTATTTTAGTGACTTCATGCGGGATAAAACTGGTTTCGTACTTCAGGTTTTATATTAGTAGCTAAAGAACCGAGTTTGTTATAAAGCATTGTTCTCTGAGTTTTAGTACAGAGAATCAATATTTACATTTTTTCTTCATTTACTTGTAGAAAATTCTGTGACTCCACTGAGAAATATGTGACACACAGCTTCTAAGTCTTTCTACCGAGTCTAGATTATCCAAAGGAATCGAGATGTATAACTGTGTGTCATCAGCGTAGCTATGAAAGTTAACATCATGTTTCCTAATGACATCACCCAGAAGGAACATGTACAGACAGCACTTGCAGCACTTGCAGCTTTCATTTTTGAGAGAGAGGAGAACATCGAGCTCCACTCTTGCTTCAGATCTGAGAAGATCCACAGGTGTTTCTGTCCATCCTTCCACTGTGAGAAGACCCCTACATGCTATGGAGGTCTGAAAGGATGTGTAGCTGTTCAAGAAGCTACTCACTGAGAAAAGGAGACACACACACATCCAACAAAGAAGCTGCTGGTGTCCTTAGTTGGGCATGGACGGCTCACTACCTACATATTGATACTTTGGATCAGGGCATTTACTTTGAAGAATATATTCTTGTGCAAAAATATTGATATGATTGGTTATTTACTGAGTGGGACGGATGTGTAAACTACCTCTCAAACAAAATGCTGCTGTAAATGATGGTGTCTTATTGAGATTACTTTTCCTTCCGCCTTCTTCCTCTGTAACTATTTAAAATGCGACTATTCAAGTGTTAATCTGATGCATACACATTCAGTTACTGAATTTTCAGTTGACATAAAATACGAGTTTATGTGGATATATCATTTGAAAATAGGTTATTTAATTTCCACAATAATAATTAATAATAATTAAATGTCAGACTTTCGGTTACGACTCTGTTTAAATTTACTATTTATCATTGCTGATAGTCACATACTTTAAGTTTCAGTATCCGAGTATTAGCCTTGGTATTACTTGGTATCGGATCGAAGGGAAAATCTAAAGTGGTATCGCCCATCCCTAGTTCTCAGAACAATGGAATGAGTCCGGACCTCAACATCACTGAATGTGTTTGGGGTTATTTGTATAGTGAAAAGCAGAAAACCAACTTCTAAGACTGAACTTTGGAAGTACTGGGAAATATCTTCTGTGTAGTATTACAGTGATAATTTGATATAAAAATGTGCGCTAGGATGTGGATTTTATTATCTATCTATCTATCTATCTGTCTGTCTGTCTGTCTGTCTGTCTATCTATCTATCTGTCTGTCTGTCTGTCTGTCTATCTATCTATCTGTCTGTCTGTCTGTCTGTCTATCTGTGTATCTATCTATCTATCTATCTATCTATCTGTCTGTCTGTCTATCTATCTGTCTGTCTGTCTGTCTATTTGTATATCTGCCTATCTGTCTATATGTATATCTATCTGTCTGTCTGTCTATCTATCTATCTGTCTGTCTATCTGTGTATCTATCTATCTATCTGTCTGTCTGTCTATCTGTATATCTATCTGTCTGTCTGTCTATTTGTATATCCGCCTATCTGTCTATATGTATATCTATCTATCTGTCTGTCTGTCTATCTATCTATCTATCTATCTATCTGTCTGTCTGTCTGTCTCTGTCTATTTGTATATCTGCCTGTCTGTCTATCTATCTATCTATCTATCTATCTGCCTATCTGTCTATATGTATATCTATCTATCTATCTATCTATCTATCTGTCTGTCTGTCTGTCTGTCTGTCTATCTATCTATCTACCTGTCTGTCTGTCTGTCTGTCTATCTATCTATCTATCTATCTATCTATCTATCTATCTATCTATCTATCTCAGAACAATGGACTGACCACCCCAGAGTCCAGACCTCAGCACCACTGAATGTGTTTGGGGTTATTTGTATAGTGAAAAGCAGAAAACCGACTTCTAAGACTTTGGAAGTGCTGGGAAATATCTTCTGTGTAGTATTACAGTGATAATCATCAAAGTAAATGATTCAGAGTAGCTGATTTATAATAGCTTATATGTTTATGTTTTAGGCATGTGTGTAATTTGATGTTATTAGTAGAAGGTTTCACAGACATTTCAAAGGATCTCAGTCAGGTGGTTTTCATCACGGGATAAAGGCCGTATATTAAGGTGAGAACGTTGTGGGTGTAATATTATAGATGTACGTTTCTAACAGAGAGAGTGTCTGCTTCTAAACGCTGTATGGAGACAATGTATTCTGTTCCCCGTTTGGCGGCGAGGAAGCCTGGGTGAGCCTGAAGAGCTCTGTGTCGACATGTGCTTCTTATTAATAACACCCTTTTTACAGGGAAGCCACACCAAGAGGCAGGAGAGAGCTGAGTAGGTGAGTTTCATCTTCTGATGAGGCACGGGGTCTCCACAGGGTCAGGAACACCAACACACATACACACATACACCCTCCCACCTCCACCGTCTGTTTACTGCCCTCTCGCTGCCCTCTCTTTCTCTCTCTCTGTCTCTCTCTCTCTCTCTTCACGGATATTAACTGCCAATACATGGACATAATATATATTACAATAATACATGTATATAATATACTGTATATTATCAATTATTATCTCAGTTATTATATACAGCTGTGCGCAAGAGCGCTCCTGGTCAAATTGCAAACTTAAATATGCAGTTTTTCTGCTCTTGTTTATTTGCTGAATTTAATTTACTTGTTGGCTGAATAATAAATGGTTTGTGCAAAGCAAGGCAAGCTTATTTATACAGTACCTGTTATACGCTGTGGTCATTCAAAGTGCTTCACAAATGAGTAAATACAAAAAATATATCACAATAAAAATGAATATTTTACCATGTTAAGCAGATAACATGAGAATGTAGAGCTGATACACCGTGCAGTAAAACATACAGGAAATGTCACATGTAAGTGTGTTCTCTGTACACATGTAAACCTATTTACACCATCAGTAAGATGTGTCATTTGAGCAGGCTGTTCAAACCTTAATAACATCGGCTGTTTACTGTAAACATGGTTTAACACATGAACTATGTAACACACATACCTGTTTCAAACCGGTCTCGTGCAATAACCTACATGGTCTCAGTGTACATTTTGATGGGTTTATATACCGTATGTCTGCACACCCCAGATAAATGACTTGTTTTGATTTTTCAATGCAAATAAATAAACACGTCCTTTACACACGTTAATGCTGCACATTTTAATGCACAGTTTTCATGTTATTTGAATAAATAAATTAATAAAATATATTTAATGTTTTATTTTTTCCCCACTAAATTCAGTAAATAAATAGTTATTGGGTATTAAAATGTGTAGAAGTGTGTTAGGATGTGTTTGTCTATCTATCTATCTATCTATCTATCTGTCAATCTATCTGTCAATCAGTCTATCTATCTGTCAGTTTGTCTCTCTGTCTGTCTGTCTATCTATCTATCTATCTATCTATCTGTCTATCTATCTATCTATCTATCTAGCAGTCTGTCAGTCTGACTATCTATCTGTCTATCTATCTGTCTGTCTGTCTGTATGTTTATCTCTATCTATCTATCTATCTATCTATCTATCTATCTATCTATCTATCTGTCTGTCCGACTATCTATCTATCTATCTATCTATCTAGCTGTCTGTCAGTCTGTCAGTCTGACTATCTATCTATCTATCTATCTATCTAATCTGATTTTAACTAAAAAAATATTTGAAGCTGCTGTACCCATCTCTAAGGCTTTATATGCCGCACGATTAGGGCTGTACTTTGAGTTTGAGCAGTTTGGTGAGGGAGGCCCGGGCTAATCTCTGATCGTATGGTCATTTTCCCTGCGTTATCAGCGGGGGGAAGGCCCATTTCTCGAGGTGCTGCAGATGAGCCGTTTCTCACAGGAGTGCTCGGGTTATGGTATCGCGAAGCTCCAACAGACTTCCAAATGAACCTCTCCTGCCCTTGCTTGACCCCTGCGCAGAAGATCATCAGTGCCAGTGGGTTTCGGGGGGGGGGGCAGTAAGGGAGGGGAAGAGAAGCAGGGGTGCAGGAACAGTGCTGGTGAAGCCCAGAGTGAGAGCAGGTGCCAGCGGAGAGGATAATAAACTCCAAACACAGGACAAGATGGCTCCTCTCTCCAAATAATATCTTTTGGCCATGGCTGGGTCATCGGTCTAATGATGCCGGCTGGCCATAACGGCAGTCACGCTGGCCAGCCATCAGGGGCCCTCTCTTTTCTTGGCATTCTGATTGGACTTTCCTTTTTAACCCCTTAAACTCTCAGAAACAGCCGGCAGGTCTTGACTTCCTGGATATTCCTTGCATATTAGTTTTATAGGAGCTGCTGAGTAATTCATAGCTTTTCCTGGATAATACAGAAATTCAAAGCTTTGTCTCTAAACACATTATGTATGTTACCTATATTATATATACCTACATTATATATGTTAACTGCTGAAAACATGTGAAAAGACTGTGAACTATGTATGGCAGGATTGTGGAGTTAGACCATTTAGGTGATTTTTAGACCATTTTTAGACCATTTAACTGATTTCAGGATTTTTTGGGTAGGCTGGAAATCATGACTTTACGACACACTGGAGCCATACTTAGCACGACTTCTCTCCGAACATGATAGCATTATACATACTAGCAGCTACATTTCACACTGTGGGCCCCCTGGTTCCTGTATGGTTCACTTAGCCAGTGGCTGCTTTGCTAACTTCAGCTAGGCCACAGTAGGGTGGCCACTTTCATAACCCCAAAAAGGAGGACATCCCACCCCCAAAAGGAGGACATCATAAAGGGGGCGGAGGGTCTGCACAACACTAGAACAGAGTTAAAATCATATTCTAACCTATAAAACATAAATAATTGCTTATGACATTTGTGAGTCAGACGAGAGCTTATTGGGCTGACCCGCAGTTAGCCGGTAGGCGAGTCACGGTGTCACTTTGGTAAACCAGTGAAATGCAACGCATGTCTTTTGACACGGACGTGAGCCAATGGCACACAAAATACTGTTTGTGAGTAAACGTTTTAAGTAGTTCATCCCAAAAAGAGGACTAATAGGCGTCCATACAGGCACTGCGGCGGACGGAGGACTGGGAGTTGAAAAACCGGACTGTCCAGCCTAAAACCGGACGTGTGGCCACCCTAGCTAACAGCGCTATCAGCTACATGATACACGTAGCCAAGCCAACCCAACTCAAAGACCACTTTATTGCAGATTGAGAGTAGCGAGGCTGATTATCGGGAAGATCAGGGTACTCTGGCTCCGAATTGAATTCTGACTCTGAAGGCTTAAACAGGTACAAGTCCAATAAAGCTGCTAGACAGAATGCCAGTTTTTCAGGTCATTGTGATATTTGACACTTGAGAGAGGGTGAACCTTTCCCGTGACTAGGTGAGGTTTCAGCACCTTCAGTGGACATGCACCCAGCATTTCAGAGGAGAGAATACTGCTTGCTATTTTCAGTTTTGAAGCCTAATTTTACATGCTGATTTAATCGTTTTAATTTGACTGAGTGGATAATAACACATTTTTTCTTTATTACTGGTTTTAACAGACTTCAAGCAATATGTAAACACTGTTAGACTTCACTCCTCAGTCCATATATAGAAACTAAGTTGCACAAACAACCAATTTTAAACCTATTGTTTCTGTGAACCAACTCATTTACATAAATCCACATATTCAGCCTACACACTGAGGCTATAAGGAGCTGAAGCACAGCCAATCAGAGCAAGCTTATTTCCATATGTCAACGAAAACAAACAGCCTGTTTACTTCTAAGGCTGAAAAATGGCCAAGTTTTTTCTGGTACTTAAAACCACACAACTGTTATAAGTGAGCCTTGAAGGAAAAGATAAAAGAGATATTCAAGGTACGGGTGCAATAATGACTTCAAACAGCATTTCGTGAGAATTCACTTTTGCACCACTATTATAAATACAAATCAGGCTTTGAGTCCCCCTCACGGACAGCTGTACCTGTGCATTTCTTGATGAGCTGAGGGATACAAAATCCGGCTCCCCTTCTTCTGCACTTGTGTCACGTGGGCATAAGGATGCTACAGATTACACTCGTGATTTCAGTTGTTTCTGTGTGTAAATAAACAAAATCACAAGTGGTGGTTGGCAATAGAGAACACCACTACCCACCAGGATGCTAACACACCATGTGGGAGATTGGGGTTCGATTCCCAGTCTGGGTGGCTCTGCTGCACTCGAGTCCTTGGGCAAGACTACTAATGCTATATTGGTCTACCTGTAATATGATTAACCTTGGAAGTCGCTCTGGATAAGAGCGTCAGCTAAATGCCGTATATGTAGAAGCTGCATGAAAGATGGGCACAGCAGAGTCGGATTCTGCCGGGGAGTCAGAATTCGGCACAGCACCAGCAAAGCCAACATTAGAAAATCAAGGACCATGTGGGCTTACAAGGTAGAACAATATTACAGGATTTTATTACAAGTTCAAACTTTCAAGGCTTGTTTGGCGAGATGGACCAAGATTGACCCAACTTTTTGGGGTGAAATTAACTTATTTCTTTGCATGCTTGCCTGAAACGGGACTTAGGTTCCATGTGGCTTTGGGCATTCTGAAAATCCACGAAGCTCTCTGACACAGGGATGATCTTTCATGAATAACATTGGCAGGATGAACACTCTGCTGTCAGATTGGTGTTGTTTACCCATTAGCGGTGAGACTGTCTTGCATGTTTTCATCTCTCAAACACAATTATTTCTTCCGTCTCTTCACAGCCTCAGCCATGAGGTCCATGCTGGGAATACTGAGCTATCCCTCTCTTTTATTTTACGGTATTTGGCAGATGCTCCTATCCAGAGCGACCTACACTTTCTTCCACAGGTAGGCGAAGGTAGCGTTAGGAGTCTAGCCCAAGGACTCTTGTTGGCATAGTGTAGGGCGCTCGCCCAGGTGGGTGATCGAACCCCAGTCTACAGTGTAGAAGGTGGAGGTGTTACACACTACACTATACCACCCATAACTAGCTGAAGACTCTTATTTGTCACTGTGTGACATGGTGCCGTGAAGCGCTGAGCAGTTTCTGTGTGGCCTTGTACCACTCCTCCACTATATGACTCGGTAGCAGGTGTTCCGGGCCTGGAGTGGCAATGGCAGGGACACGGTTCTCCCTATTATATATCAGTGTACCATCAATGAATATATGGAAACTGTTATTTTAAGGCCAAATCGTTATATCATGTTGCTTTAAAGGAATACTCCAAGGTTTCTGAGCTGTAGCATGTGGTCAATTCCCATACACAATCATTTTAACAGGTTTCTCAGTATTCAGTAAAACCATTGCTGTGAAATCTCTATAGCGGAGTTCAATGAGCAAACGCAGGAACACCTTCATCCCATTGGCTCCTAATATGAACATGTTTCTGTGCATTTTGTGTACTGGGTATTGGATCTCAAAAATCCAAGAAATTTTCCTCTATTCCTTTCCCAACTCTGCTCTTCCTCCCTCCTCTCACCTTGCTGTCTTTTTCCCCACTCTTGACCCGCACACCTCTCTCTCCCTCCCTTTCTCCCTCGCCAGTCGGGATCTTAATCAGCACCAGATGGACACGGTGTCGAAATTGTCCAAAAGGCTCGGAGAACGCGGGGCGCTGTCAGGCCTGCGGAGAGAGTGGAATTCTTCAGCAATAAAAGCAGGATTTATTGCCTCTCTACCACAGTCGTAGGCCCCGCCGCCCTGTGCTCCGATAAAGAAGGGGGAAAAAAACTGCTCCCCCTTTTCTGATAGAGGCCACCGTCCATTCCCTTCACCCGTGGCCTGACCGCTACCAGGCTGACAGCGAGCGGCCATCAGAGACGGCGCGTTAAAGCGAAAGCCTTCGCGTCCCCTACTGAGCCAAATGAACCTGCTAAAATAGCTGCTCTCCACAATAGGCCGCGTAATTGAAACCAGAATGTGGAGGATTTGATAAATAGCTTGACCCTGAAGGAATGTTAAAGCCATAAATTTTAAGTGCATTTTGGCCGTGTGTTTTGGGTAAATGCATGTCTGTGCATGTGTCTCGCGCACGTGTGTGTGTGTGCATATGTGTGTGTTTTTTAAATAATAATGGCTTTTTCGGCGAGCGCACATACAGTACAACAAAACCTTTGTGGGCCTTAAAGCACCTTTCCAGTCGGAGATCAAATGGACCATAAATCTTCCCGACTCATGGACTTCTTTCACTTACTTGCTGGTTTACATTAAAGGTTCCTGCCTGGCCGGACCATGAGATGCGTTCTGAGGCATCAAAAGACGCGGCACGGGCTCCACTTACGGCAGCTCCTGAGCACTTATCAGAAATTACACACTTGGTATGATGATGTGAGAACAGAATTGAACCTAATGACTCGCACCTGAACTCCACGATGGGTTATTAGTGTCTCAAATACAGTACCGGCGTCAAATGACCTTTTAACATGCCAGCATGCAGTGATATATGCGTCATTTCAAAGTGGAAATACTCTATGTAGAACAGAACGGCGCGTGTAGTGTTTCCAATGATTCAGCATATGAAAGTGTTATTAGAGAGTTATTAGTGGGTGATGGTCATAAAGCACTGAAGATGGATTATTGCTTGTAGGAGAAAAATGTTCTTATTTATTTAATTTCTTACTTTTAATCTTTTAGATGTTTTCAGATAGTGTTGCTGTCTCAAAAAGAGGCCTTCAGATCACCAGATTTTGCCATTTTTAATATTTTCATGCTTCATGTTGCATTTCATGTTGAATGGACTAATAAAAACGCTCCAAATTGCTTTGAATAATATGGTGCAATTTGTATATGGTGACCACTCGATATTATCAGGTGAGCACCCAGTACTCATAATAGGATCACATGCTCACTACATGGTCACACATGGTCACCACATTTAAATCACTTTGAATAAGATGGTGCATTTTGTACATGGTGACCACTCGATATTATCAGGTCAGCACCCAGTACTCATAATAGGATCACATGCTCACTACATGGTAACACATGGTCACCACATACCATAGTTTGTGCACCTAATAGTATCTGGTGCTTGCCACATAGCTTTGTGTGCTCACCACATAGTATCATGTGCGCACCTGTTAGAAATAGTCATTTATCTTGCACCACTCTGTAGAATAAGACTTTTTAACACACATTATCTCACATTAAAAGTAAAGAGTGTTTTTGCCTTCTCCTGTAAAGTTACCATTTTGGAGATACTCACTTTTGTTTGGACAGTGACGATACAGGAGAAGCCACTTACATAAGTACGAACAAAAAAGCTTCCTAAAACTAGAGTTCCAAAAATTCTTCATAGCTACTGCGAAAACCCGACTCCTAGCAACCACTCGGAAGACCTGGTAGACCACTAAAACTGCCCTCATCAAATAAACAGCACTGTCATCTGACAGAGAGATCTGAGAGCATCCACATGTGTTTCTGTGCATCATTCCACTGTGAGAAGACACCCCAATGCTATGGAGGTCTGAAAGGAGGTGTTCAAGAAGCTCCTCACTAAGAACAGGAGACAGACACATCCAACAGAGAAGCTGCTGGTGTTCTCAGTACAATGGACTGACCACCCCAGAGTCCAGAACCTCAACATCACTGAATGTGTTGGGGTTATTTGGATGGTGAGAAGAAGCAGAAAACTAACCAGCTAAACCAACTTCTAAGACTGAACTTTGGAGGTGTGTCTTTGAGAAACTGAAAGTGAGTCTCCTGAACAGAATCGAAGCTGTAATGAAGAGTGGATACAATAAATACTGAAAAAATAACACACAAATTCAGTTGTTGATAGTTCTGTGTAATTGTCTATGAAAACGTTTCTGTCATATACCCTGATGCTGGAAAATGGATACGTTAATGGCTGTTTTGACTTTGGACTATATCAACTGATGGTCTTCATTGACAGCGCAGTGCTGTATATGAAGGTTTTATGTTTTTACTATTTTGTGACTTAATTTTAGGGGAAATTTAAAGCATTTTAATATTGCAGTTTATGAAGATACAATCTCCATTATTGAACACTGAGCAATTTTACTTTTGTGATTTGTCGGCCTAGTTGAGTCATTGATGGTGGGGCACTACTGTAGAGTTGATGCAGTAGTTTACACCCCACTGGTGCAATGGCCAGAGAAGGCTCAGGCCTGGTCTGGCGCTGAGTAAACAGCGCAACCTCCACGATTTATGAAGCCTGCCAGAGCTAAAACCAGGGGCCTGTATTTTTTCACAATCATAATTGCTTTTTGCAGCTTTTCAATCACTGCGAGTCCCTTTTTCTTGTTTTGTTTTTCACCCTCTTCCAAGAGTCTATATGGAAGTGCTGGGGAGGGGAGTTAGCACCTCATCCTTAACAAAGCCTTGATTTACTTTTTCCCCCGTCCCTATGCAACGTTAAATTGCGCAGTCCCGCTAAAAGAAACCATGCCACACATGAGAGCGCGCTGCCGAGCGGGGTACCACGGGGTTTCTCACTTGTTGACAGTTGTTACCTGCGCCCCGGCAACCTCTTGGCTGGGGAATAAAACGGACTCTATCATGGGCCAGACGCATAAATATTTCCCTTTCTATTTTCCAAAATAGCTTTTAATTTAACAAGTTTTATGGCTCTAATATTAAGTGCATGTGTTTTACAAGACGCTGTGTCCTCTGAGTCACCCCTGCAGGTTTGGAGGGGGAACCTTGTGGAGGAGAGGAAGAGAGGGAAGGGGAATGTTTGACTGGGCCTCTTTCAGATACACTCCTCCACGTCCCCTCACCCCCTCAGCCTCCCTTTTTTTTGGAGGGACGGCAGCTTGGTGAGTTAGGGTTTTTTTTTTTCCGGGTAACTCCCTGTTTCTGCTGGACGCCTAACCTCTCCCATGTGGTTACGAGTCCAAGAATCTCCATCTTCATGAGTACAAGGGCCCTATGCAATCGGTATTCCATGTGTAGAGCAAATGCTAAGGTCAACGCATTCCAAAGTCCAAGATAAAATGGCACGACTGTGTAACGCCTGCACGTCGGGTCTGATGTCTTAAGTCTTCTCCCTCTGCGGAGCTGCTCAGAAGAAGACATAAGTTACGACAAACCGCACAGCTCCCTGACTATGAATTTATCACTGGAGTATGGAGTTTTGAATGAAAGAGGGAAGTGGGCTTCATGCATACCGTGTGCGTGCATATGAGGGAAAGGAGGGGACTTGAGGCTTGAACCAATCTCAGAGTACTCCAGATCTTCTCCCCCCGGGGACAAATTGATGTCAAGTCGTGCTGTCTGTCAAGATTAAGTGTCTGTTTGCCGTCTGTTCACATGCGGCTAGAGCACAAAGCGGTTCAAGTTGCTTCGCTTTCCCGGACAAAGCATCTCAACTTGCCCCACGTTTAAAGCAGGGAAAGAAAGAAGGATGGAGGAAAAACTTTAATCTCAGCGTACGCTTGCTTCTTCCCCCGGCCTCTCAGGCTTCTGTTTAAAGGCATGGCTGAATTGGGGGGCTTTGCTGGTCATCCTTTACAAAGGCATTATCAAAGGGACAGATCCAGCAGCTTTGTTTTCCTGGCCGAGGCTTGTTTTTCCCTCTAATCCACCGTACTGAGCTCCAGCTCAGTCTACCCCTCCTCCTCTGCGCTCGACTTCAGACCCAGGATTGAGTTCTCAGTGCTACATGTGCTACATGTCACAGGCCGTCATAACGCAGCTTTAGTAAGTGTAGTGATGCTGGTCTCTCATCTAAACACGGAAAAGTGATACGGAATGACAGAAAAAGAAGTAGGAGGTGTAACAGAGTTTTTCACACTTTAACACTGTTTCAGCACCATTTATGGTGTCCAAAGTTTGCTACTTTAGTTGTGCACTGGACTTACTAGGCTACAAATTGGCATTACACCCAAATCCTCGAATCTTGCTGCTTTTGACACCATTTGACATACTGTGGCTGACAGTAACAACATACATTTACTACTGTTAAATGAGCTCATTTAAAGGGTCCATATCTACATTTGTTTAGCTTATTCCATTTGTGTAAATGTATGAACAACAACTAAAATTAATTTGTACTTGACCATTTTCCAACTTCTCTTTATCCCTTAGAATTGAACAAGCAGTTTTTGATACTTTCTCTAAGGCAGATATATGTTAATGTTCTTCGTAACATCACAAAAACTATTTATTTTTGCAGTTTTTTGGTGTGTAGTTTCTATATATAAGTTGCACATACAGTTCTAAAACTTCAACTGTGTTTACATATTATTTCATATGTGGTTTTCCATAATCTGGGCCCTATAAGTATCTGTACTTCATTAATGTATTCTCAGTTTTTACTTTCACTTCATATGCTACTTTAAACTCCACTACATTCTGCATGCGTGTCATTAACAGTTTCTCCGAAACCAATCAGAAGCACACTTTTCACTAAACAGCACCCATAAATACAGACCACCCACTCGTAGCGTAGATCACCAGGCATCTCCGACACTCCTACAGATTTGAGTGTAAATCAGACATTCAGTGAAATTTTGAGGGAAAGATCCTAATCTGGCCACACAAGAAGAAAGGTGCAGGATCATCCTGTTGGAGATCTACTTTCCTGCAGACCTTAGCTCTAACCTACATCCAAAATGCTCCTACCCCCTTATCTAACACTAATGCATCCGATTCAGCCAGTCAAGGAAAAGGAGTTCATTAGCTGGAGCAGGTTTTGTTGGAACTAGACTCTGCAGGAAGGCAGATCTCCAGGACTAAAGTGGCCACTGGATTAAACAGTGCAAAAGACCGATTTACCAATTAAAGACCATCACATAAGATCACGGTCGTGTGATCACAAACTGTGATCCATGTGCAGTGCTTATGATAGTTAAGTGTATTTAAAAGCACATACCTCTGTACTTCAATTCAAGTACATATATAAATCAACAACTTTCACTCAAGTAGTATTATCCTAAAGATATCCGGTCTAGTTGGACATGAAATGGACAAAAGTACAGTATCAAGCAAAAGTTTGGAATTACGTGTCATAATAATAGTTGTCATTCATTAATAATGGTGTAGATTTAAATGATATACACTAAATTCCAAAACTTAAACCAGTTCATTATGATATACAAAGTATTATTTTATCTACTTTACACTTTACAGTATTTGGTTAGGACATGGTTGTATATGGAGGTGTTATTAAACAATAAACTATAAATTTCTGTTTGTCAGAATTTGTTGTTAATACGAACATCAATTTAGTTAGCAATATTTGGTTACGGATTTTCCAGCATTAAGCATTATGGATGTCAGATTTCTCAATAATCATGAAAGCCCTTACAGCTCGTTTATCATCACATCCCTATTTTTACAGCTTCCTACAAAGTTCCTGTTTGAAACTTTGCAGAAATTAATTTCATCATAGAATCATTTTATACTCGTATCTACAAAGAAACTGATATAAATTTAAAACACTAAATAAAACTGTATCTATCTAAAACTAATGTTGTTACATACAGTCATAGACAAATATCTGTGCCCCTATGCTTAAATAGTTTTAGTTTAGGTAGAGGAAATAAATTCTTCCCTGGAGAACACACTTGTTAATTAGCCGTATCAATTATCACTTATCAATTATTTTTTAATTTACTGGAGAAATAGCACAATGTGGCATATTTTATGTTTAATTTTTTTTTCAACCCAGATAAATACATAGAAATAAGCAAAATAAGAGAAACTGAGTTTTAAAAAGTCACATTCATAAGATTTTCACTTCTTTTCACTTGAAAATCAACAAAGCAAAATTTGCTAATGACTGCAGATGCAAACAAAAGAGCGTCCACCTTAAAAGCCTGAATTCTGAGCTGCACTTTTGTCCACTTCTACTGCTAACAGTCATGCCGGGCCACAAACCACATGAGTGAGTCTATTTGTGATTACTTTAGGACTCAAAGTGGTTGGAGTGGGGTGATTTAGGCATACAGTCTGCTCAGTGCTAAGTGTCAAGGTATTAACTTTCATTACTTGCCAGCTACATCAGCACAGAAGCAAAGCTCCAAGACACCTAGCATACGGCTGGGGTAAGGATGCAAGTATAGGTTTAAATATCGTAAACAGAGACGATGCGCGGTGTTTAAAGAGCCACACCTGAAAAAAAGCACACAACACATTACTGACCACTTTGCTATTAGCGTTCTGACCAAAAGCTGAACAAATAAACGACAAACAGTAATGGCATTCTTTACAGGGACACAAACGCTCCCTCACACATACATCTCCACCGTGCTTGCTTTTTTCCAACTCCTGAAATTCAACATGTCATAAATCTGGGCCTCTGAAAAGGTCTGGCATGTTTTAAGGTTGCTGTGTCCATAATACCATATAACATAAGCACATTGCAGTTGATTGGTAGACATAAACATTGACGGCGGCTTGGACGCAGTTTAGCACCCGGCTACAATTCATCTGTAAACTGAACGGCTGTACTCGATGGGGGGGGGGGTCAAGGTCTGCTGTCCCAGGAGGAGCATGGCTTTAACCCGGACGAGCGAGAGAGAGAGAAAGAGAGAACAAAGTCAAAGGAAACAAAAGAGAAACAGAGTCATTCAGAGTGGTCTGATGTGAAATGGTTCATTGTAGAGAAACTGACCGACTCAGGTTTCCTTATAGTGGTAGTGATGGGAACCAGGGGTCATCATGCCTACAACGCAAATATAGAATGTAGCCATTTTATTTACCATATAAGCTCACCAGTCAACCTACATGTGTCATCTGAGTTTTGTATATGGTTTTGTATATTGAATATGTTTGTTTATATGCAATATGACCATAATATTATCACTGTCCAGTGAAAAACAAGTATCTCCAAAATGGCAGCTTTACAGGAGAGGGCAAAAACCTTATGAGATTGTAATGTAAGTCAATGGAACCAGACTTTTTTCCAAACAATTTTGGGTCATTTCTGTTGGTCCATTATTCATGAAATTTTCGCACAGTGTAAACAGCAGCTGCTGTGTTCAAAAGATGCATAAAAATAAAAATCAACAAAAATGGAGATACATGTTTTTCATTGGACAGCGACGATATAATATGTACAATATGTATATCTATGTACAATTTACGTGTAATACGTGTATGTTGATGGCGGTAAAATAGTGGTACAAATGGAAACGAACATTTTTCACCCAGCATGTATATAAATGGATTTAAATGTATTTAAAAATGTATGTTTTAAGATAAAAGCTAATCTTAAAAGCTATTCTAAATCAACGTCTCAGGCATCAGGCCGCATATGCCTGACCATTTCATGTAATAATAGTCGGAGAAAGAGCTTTTAGAGGCATTCAACTCCTCGGATGTCTGCTTCCTTTCACCACCACTGTGAACTAACAGTTCTGACTCAGTAGGTTTCTCTAGACTAGAGCATTTCATGTCAATCGACTCTGAATAACTTAACCTTTTTTTCATTTTTGATAGTGAAAATGGTGGTAACTTCAACAATCACAAAACGATTTAGATAATACTGATTATATTACAAACGGCAGACATAATAAAAAAGTATTATCATCATGAATAAATTCTGCTTTATTTATGCCTATTCACCACAGAGTTATGCTAGATACCAAAAACACAATAAGCACAAAAAAAACATAAGCTGCCAGAGATAAATGCTTTCTAGAGGAATCTGAGAAAAGGATTACAGCGATTAGTCCACAGAGGACATGAGCTTTGGTTTGTCTTTCTTTTTTATCTGACCACAACAGCGTATGGTCTGTTCTCAAGGCTGATTTACTAGGTGAAATAATTGGTATCATTTCATCATTTAAAAAGAGGTTAACATAATTCATGAGAACATTCATGAGAACAAGGGGGACAGATCACATAAAATACCTCCACAGAAATAGGATTGCGTATAAACTGCTTTAATATCCTAAAACGATGATACAAAGTGACAAACTAAGTATCTACCAACCAAGACTCCAAGTGTAACATATGATGAGATGTTAATTTATTGGTCCATTCATCCTGAGAGTTTCAGACAACTGCTGAGTTCAAATTATGCCGAAAACTAAAAGTCACAAAAGGACTAGCAGGGAATGTATCCAGAACTTTGGCTAACGTTGTCTACAAGCACGAATAATAAAGTTTTAAAGAAGGTGTTTAATCTAATGTTCAAATAATGTTTTAAAGATGTTTCTAATTTGAGAAGAGGTTCCTATAAGGTTTAATGTTAACTAAGACATAACGTTGTACCTGCAATGTTCAGAGGATGTTTGGAGGATGTTGTCAGGGCCACAGATTATGTTACATGATAACAATACGCTGTTAAAAGTGTCTTGCTGGTCTAACCAAAAAAAAAAACTCTACTTTGTTACAAGCAAATTAATTAGGTTTATTTAACCTAAAAATGGACTCTGAACAAACGATTCTTTCAATGAAAGTCATTTTTTTTTAGCTGAGTAAAAGTTATTCAATTGCTTGTAACAAATTAGAGTCTTTTTTTAGGTTGCACTTTTTACAGTGTAGAAAAACATTTTCAGCGCAACATTCGGGAAACGTTTTATGGATGTAACTGAGACCTGAGGTGACAGAATGTTTCAGAGAATGTTCCCCGTCTTTTAGAAAGAACATTCTGGGAACCAAAACAGAACTTCCTGCTATTCTCAGAACACTATTAGAACAAAAGAATTCTAGCTGGGTTGGACAACAATGTTTTTATACTTGGAACCATAAAACCTAGATATCTGGGGCAAAGAAACATCAGCATACTTCAATTGTTCTTCAATAGTTCTACTTAGAACCATGAACTCCCCCCCAAAAAACCCCCAACAAAAACATCTGCATGCTTAAAAGAGTGTTGTATATTGTTTTAAATAGACACTTTTAGTATCGGTTCTTCTATATCAAAAAATGGTTACAATGTTAAGATTGTATACAATTGAAGATTCCTTTTGGTGCTCCCAAGAACCACTTTAATTCTCTTTACTAAAGAACCCTTAAAGAACCATTTATTTTTAAGAGTGATGTGAACCAACAGTCAATGAAACCAAGCAAAACCAAGCAATATCTACATGAGCTGCTGAAGCATCTTTGGAATATGAATTCCATATAAGATACTCAGTGATACAGCCAGTCCTGACCACACGCCTTACCCTACCACCCCCCTCCACCACCACCCTTCGGAGGTCCACTCAGGTTACTCACTCATTTAAGTGCTTATTATTTACCTTGAAATTGTGTTTCGGTCATTGACATCCCATTTAGCGCCAGTGACCCTGCTTACACAAGCCCTAATAAATTCAAAGGTGTTATAGTGGCTAACACTAACATTCTCCAACTTAATCCATCACAGGGGCCTAACAATGGCCCTCCTCAGCCGGACCCCGGCTTTGCTAAAAGCTTTTCATGTGAAACGTGCCGCCTTGTCGAGGCTAAAGTGGAAAAGGGGTGTTTGGACGGCTTATCAGATGGATTTGTTTCCTTTATATCTAAGTGGGTTGGGGATTTATCTCAAAGATAAACAGTTGGGGGAAGCGCAGGAACAGAGGTGGCACATCTCTGAATAGCCTCAAATATTTGGGCGTCCTCTTTCGAGCCCTCTCGCACATCTCAAAAGTGTGCTCTTAGTGATTCGGGACTTTGTGGGGTGGGGAGGGGGTGTGGTGATGAAAGGCTTGAAATATAGTTTAAAACTAAAGGTTCCAAAAAAGGGGTTCTTCAAAGCAATTCTTCTGGTTCTCTTTGGTTCTTATGAAACTGTCAATAGACGGTTCTATGAACACATTTTTTGTTAAAACAAAATACCTGGTACCAATAAAAGTATTAAAATTAGTTTATTAAGAGCTAATAACTAGGTAATAAACACTTTAAATAACATTATTAAGCAGTTATAACATATACATAGAAGATATACATGTCTGATCAATATGATTATCACTTCTAACAGATATTCATATTGATTACATATATCTGCTCAATTTCACTCATTTATTAATGTGTTATAACTGTTTATTAATGAACCTAAAGTGTCTACATTACTACCTATCTAAGTATTAATAAACTATTTAGTTAATAGACGTTTCATAAGTGTAACGATGTTGTAAACTGGTGCCAAAAGTATTTTTAAAGGTGAAAAAAAAATAGCCATTTTTCCTTGAACCATCTTCCTGTTCAGGAACTTCTATTTATCATGAGTAGAATCAGGAATGACTGAATGAGATGGCAATATAAAAGTGGGTCTGTGCACAATTTTGGGAACAAAATTCTTTATTAATTAATGCCGCAGCGTCCCTGGAGGTCCACACCAGGCCTAAATGGGCCTTCTTGGTAAAGGAAATGCTTAAATGTAGTGTTCAGGACTCTACTGTCACACTATTCGCTCTACTCTGAGGGAGCTGGAGGGGAAAGGAAGTCTTTTCAGTCCTTAATTCTTGCTTCTAAAAGCTTGGCGCTTGGCAAAAGCCCCACCGTTTTACTTCAACGGGAAAATATCTCTATCATCCAGAGCACTATTCCAAATTTGATCTTCCTGCTCAGAATATTCCCCTGTAGTCAATCAGCCAGCCTCTCTGACAGATTACACTGCTTCCTTTAAACTGTCTATGGACCATAAATTCCACCGCAGAAAGCATGTCTGCTGAGGATTAAGACTCGGATGACGAGTGTTTTGATCTCGCCCAACTATGACTAATTGAGATGTTTCTTCAAGGCAGGTTAACCTTCACTAACTCCAAAATTAGGCAGTTGTACATTCATGGACGTGGCACGTTATTGGTTCACCGTCGGCCATGTGATATCAGAATGGGTCGTAACCACCACGGTTACCCTCCTCACAAGGAGGGCATTTTTAACAGCTCATAATCTGCCACAGGCATTCACTCCTCATCACTCCACCGTTACACATCACCACCAGTGAAACAGGGCAGAAGTTGATTTGAAGTGCTTCTGGGGCTCAAAAATATTGCTTTTGTTTATCGAGATTAAAAATGTACTTTAACATTTTTGCATTTAAAGTTCAGTCGTATGTATAAGTTTGGGTGCCTCAGTCACATGACATGTTTTGCTGGTTTTGTGAAATCAAGTTAACACATCCTCTACACAGTTCTTCACAGTTTAATGCACAATAAGATGAGAAGGCTTTAGAGACCAGAATAAAATAGGATACCAAAGGAGAAAAACAGCAGCCCCACAAACTTCAGCCTCTATACTGATGACTGATTTTATACTGTACGTATTAAGACATATTAGCTGAAAACATACTTTAGTGATTATGTAACTGAAGCAACAATACTAAAAAAAAGTAGTTGTGATTTAGATACTTGTTTATTAAGCAGTTTATAAGTG
>CM067478.1:3235107-3281163 GCA_034552555.1 Semaprochilodus insignis
ACCAGTTCTCCCTCCCTCTTCTACCCACTGTCTCTCTCTTTTTCCTCTTTCTCCCGCTTTTTCCCTCCAGTTTAGTCACGTGGCCGATAAAACTAGCAGGAGCGAAAGACGGTGAAGCCCACAGTTGTACAGTGATGAGAGAGTCTTGACGGACTGTCAAAAAGACTTTTAATGTTTTTTTATTCCACCAGCAGAAACACCAGTATTGTTAGTATTGGAGCCTGTTGAAGCACCCGACACACAGATGAATGAATGCGTGTATGTGTTTCCCCCACCATGGAGCGTGTTAGATGGTCTGAGCCCCCGTTTTTTTGTACTTACTTCCCCCATTGCTTTGCGATTGGTTAACTAGAAGGTTACATGTAGTGCCACTGTCCCTCCATGCCCATATTCATGCCCATCCCACTCATAGGCCCTGGAAGGAGAGAAAACAATCGAAGAAGAATGCCAGAAGATGAGAAAATCAGACAGAGATTCGGACAGCAAGACAGCAGGACAGAAATCAAAAGTACAATTCCCACATTTACCAAGAGGAAACGGAAGACTAAACGGTGAAAGAAAGACAAAATAAGCAAACCAAAGTCAACAATAAGATCAATGGCTGAGTTGGAAAGTAGTCTGGCTTTGTGCAAATCCTATAGCTTAAGAGAGGAGGTGGAGTGGGCAGGAGGAGGGGGAGGGAGGATGGAGAGTTAGAGTCGGAGACGATGACCAGGAGTGTGGAAGGGAGTGGGGGGGGGTGGTGTTGCAGAAGAGGCTTAGGGACACGGAGGGGAGGGAATTCTGGGAAAAGGGGATGAGACACACGAGAAGGTAGCGCCCGAGTGATACGGCTTAGGAAAGAGGGAAGAGAAAGAAAGGGGTATAAAGAGATGGGCTACACCTGTGCTACTGTGAGAGGCTGGGGAGTTTGGCAGTAGAGAGGCAGGGGGTGGGGGGAGGTGGGAAGGTGGGAGACGGCGGAGGAGAAGGAGACACGCCAAGGTCTTACCAGGTGGTCTGATTCCCATGTGCTGCTGGCCGTCCATCACGAAGCCTCCCATGGGCTGACCATCTGGGTTGTAGGGAGCTCCTTGACTTACTGCAGGAGGACGGGGGAGGGCACAGGACAGTGGTCAATTAGTGCTTTTAATTAAGTTTCCATCGCTTAACATCATCTGGTAACGGACGCATGGACTAACGCTTCTTAGCTCTGTCGCCGTCTTGGGGCGATGACGCTTCATACATATCAAATCAGACCTGCAGAACTGAATAGAGTCCCACCCCCCCAGAAATCTAACAGATGCAGACATTCAGGAAGCTGCAACTTAACAATCCATGTAGTGCTGATGACTTTAAGAAAAGCTTGGAGGTCCTTCTGTTGTCCTTGTGAACCAATATGCCCGTACTTACCGCGGGTGTACACTGTTTTTAGGGCTGGTTTTCATTCAAAAACAACAGCTGAGCCTCAGTGAATGCCTTTGAACTGTCCCCTAATGGAACTCTGCCCTCCTGAACCCCATTACAGGTAATAAACTTTAAAGCAGTCCACAACAAGCCATGCACCAGGGGAGCTGCTCATGGCAAAACAGGGGAGATGCAAAAACAAATTCACAAGAAACAGTGATTAATATCATCCTTCCTTGAGGTGTTTTTGGTCTTACAGACGGGGCAGTATTTTTAGAATCTGACCTCTCAGCCAGCGTTACGGTTTCAATAGTTTAATCGATTGCATCTATTTGCTTCTTTCCCTTTTCTTTTAAGGGCGTTACGTGGCAGCCTGAGTCAGCGTGATTAGTGCTTTGGGTTAATTGGATGGATTTTAGTGGTCAATCACTCCTGACATCCAGGCTGGGCAGCGTATTTACCGGCGGGCCAGCCTCCCGGTGCATGGCTGAAGGAGGGCTTTCGCCTGCGCGACTTGAACACAGTTACTATAGGGGACTTGCCTGCTCGGTTGGACTGGTCGATCATCGGCTGCACTATTCTCCTTCTCGCATTAATGAACCTGGAAGACAGAAGAAAAGAAGAACAGAGCACACGGTTAGTACTGCGAGAGGAAAGTGTAGGCTAGTTCAGGGCAGGGTGTAGTTGGGGGTCTGCATACTTGGTGCGCGCTCCTGGCATTCACAAACATACTGCTGAAAGGCCCAGCCTAAAACTGTCCAGACCAGCCCGGGCAGCTAATCGGGGAAGGTAAAGAAGGAGGGGATTATTTTCCTTTTCCTTTAAGTCCTCGGGTTGGAGAGAAGGGAGTGTCGCGGTGAAATCACCACCAACAGAGAAACGTATACTGAACTCACAAAGCTTAGCGGCTTGTACAAACTTGTACGGCTTCAATCATACGCCACCTCAGGAAAGCAAATACTGCTAATCCACCAAATGGCACCTTTCTCTCACTCTCTCTTTCTCCCTCTGCACGTTTCACAGACTTTCTGTCATTGCTTTACAGTCAGGCTGGTTCGAGTGTCCAGGCCTCAGATTTTATAACGTAGTTGGCATGTGTGTGACAGTGTGCGAGTCTATGTGGGAAATGTTCTGGCAGAAGAACGTCACATCATTAAAGAGCAAACATAAGGCAGATTCCTTTTTTCTTTCTATTCGCTTCTCTACAGAGTAAACAGAGCATGAATGTAGGTTCACTGCAGGGATTTGGACTGGGCCCGCCTCGCTATCCCTGCATTTCTGCCAAGATGTAACTTTTGTGAGGAAAAATAAAAAACAACGCCAACAAAAAACCAGTATCTGGCACCCTCCGGTTACTCGCCACTCCGATCCCCATGCCCCTGCTCAACTTAAACCTTCCGAGTTGACCCCCTGACCCCGTTGACCTCCAGGAGAGCAAGCTCAGGGGTTCCTACTTGATTTATGTCCCCCTGCTGTTGCCACAGTTGGACACTTCCATTTCATCCTTTGAGGGGGAATTAGTAGACTTTTAAGGAAACAATAGCCAGGCCACTCTTTTCAGCAGTGCGAGGGGAGGAGAAGGAGAAAAAGAGATAGAGCATGAGGGGAAAAGAAGAGCAAAGAAGCAGAACTTGCCGAAGAAGAAGACTATAAAGAACTTACAGACAAAGAATGCGCTCATCTGCTGGGATTTCCCATTAGAACCCCATTAAACCCATAACAACCACGATGCAGTAGTTGTTCAACGTGCCGTTCTAGCTATGCTCTAGTTGCCTCCACAAAAAGGTCAGGGTGGTCAGTTATGACTTCCTACAATCTATAGTACTAATAAAATTTGATTTTCTTTCTCTTTATAACACTGATGCTATTTTGGAAAGGAGGGGGGTGGGGGGGTCTTGTCCCTCCCATTTTCTGAAATGACCAAAGATATTTGTTAATAAAAGTATGTAGTTAAGTTGCAAAAATGCTGTCACATCAGTTATTATACAGCCATCAATTACTTTGAGCAGTATTCAGGCTACATTTCTTATCTGTACTATGATAGATATATCTATATCTGTCATTAACAATTCATCCTTTTTCTGATTTTTCATTTTTAACATTGGGGTTTTTGCTAAGACATTATAAATGCTTTTTGTTAAATGTTGATTATAAATGATTGCAGTGACTAAAAATTCCATTATAATTGTCAATAAAATGAATATCTGTATTGAGTATGAATAATAGTCCTATTGCTTGTTCTTGTGTTTTGATGTTGCCATATAAGGTGTGAAATATCATTATGATGACGTTTGCATCACTGATTTACAATAATACGTAAAATACCTATTCACGATGAGAACCTGCCAACAGTAGGGGTGTAATAAAATAGCAGTAATATGTTTTGTGATACTCTATTGATTCTCAAAAACACAGTTTTGATTAATTTATGGTTGAATATAAATACTGTTGGCATAAAGTGGTACATTGAAAATGAAAGTGGAGATCAATAGCTGTGTTTTAATCTGTCTTCAGCCATTAGACTCTTCCACTCCAACGTAAACAAGTAGCATAAGGGTGCACCGCTAACGTTAGCATTAGCAAACCTATATATATATATATGACAGTTTCCCTAAAATTAGATCGAACTATACTGAATCGTAACCCCTGTACGATGATGAATATCGCCAGCGTCGTGCCGATACACACCCCTGGGCTTTTTTTGGTACTTCAGAATCTTTTCTGGCGCGGGTTTAGCCTGCAAGACTTCAGAGTCATCTGTTTTTATAACAGTTATCACTGGTATCACTCGCCGACATCAAACATCGTCTTAAATCCTATGAACGAGGGAGCAGGGGAGGAATGTAGCAACATGGCAGTGCACCATCAAATGAGGGAATGTCTGGAGTTTTATCGTCAGCAGCAGCAGTGCAGAGCAGGGGGAGTCGTGGCCTAGGCATTCCTTTTATTGCCTTCTCCTCTCGGCCTCCATCTCTGGCTCCGGGGTCAGAAGCGGGTCACCGCCGTCTATCCGCTGACCTCTGCCGTTCGCGTCTCCCTCCCTCTTCTTTCTCTTTCCCCCCTCTCTATCTCTCCTTCACTGTCCGTTAACCCCCTTGCTTGGCTTCTGCTGTTCATTTTTTTTTTTCTTGGGAGTATTTTTTAAAGGTATCTAAAGCTTCCTCTCCCAGCCTTCACCATATCTAAGGCCAGATGCACCAGAAGACTGGAACAAAGGACAAGTGCTACACAATACCAGGCAGGGGGATGGAGGGAGGGAGGGAGGGAAAGAGAGAGAGAGAGAGAGAGAGCGAGCAAGGGAACGAGGGCGGGTAAGGGAAAGGAGGGAAGTTGGAGGGGCGGGAGTTGGGGGGGGGTGGATTCTGTAGGAGTTGTGAAGAGAAAGAATAGCCATGCTCTGCTCTTTGCGCTAGCCCAACGGTTAAGGGGGCCAAAAGAGTGAGACAGCCGGTGCACTAGAGCCGCCATTCCTCCATTAGGAGTAAAAAGTTCACCTCCACGCGACCCCGCCGCGCCATAGGGCCGCGTTTACGGCCTGTTCAGTTTCAACTTCCCATCGGCACACAATGAAGGCTGCTATTCAGCCTGGGCCGTGGACAATGGGGGCCTATTTTGGAGCAAAACGCCACCGGTGGCACCTCTGAAGTCGGGTGAAAGGAGTAGAGGGTGGAAGAAGAAGAAGGGGGAAAAAAAAGACGGAGCTTAGAAAAAATGACTGAATTAAAGCCACTTATGAGTCAAATGAGGCACGAAAGAAGCCCGGGCCTTTTCTCCCAACCCCCTTCCGAAGCTCCGAAGCTCCCAGCTTCTCTGAAAGTGAGTGTTTGTTCATACTTTCTTCCCTTTTACTCTTCCACGGACCGAGTGGAACTGATTGCTGTCTCGTCTGCCGGGGCCCTCATAATATCCCATTCTCATTACAAACGCCCAGGTGTAGCCCAAACGGCACGTGAAATGGCCAATTAAAAGCAAGAAATTGTCTTTTTCATCAGCTGCCTTTGTTGCGTGACCAATTAGGGGATAATTTAATAACCGTTGCTGGAAAGATCCAGATTGGAGATACAAAAGGTTACATCGCGGCGTGTCTATCTAAATGCATATGAAGTAGGCCATTTTCCTCACCAAGCCTTCTTTATTCGCCTCGCTGTGCTCTCTCTCTCTCTCTCTCTCTCTCTCTATCTATCTTTCTCTCTCTAACCTGAGCGCAGTGTGCGTATGCATGACTACAGACGACTAAATTCACTCATGAAATCACATTTCAACCCACTCAGCTACATTTACATGTATATTAAAATTCCACACAAGGGCACATGAGTTATGGTGGCAAAGAAGAGGAACCATGAATCTCCTGTACGAGTCACAACAACAACAATAACCCCCCCTCCCCACCCAACAAAATGAAAACAAAAACAGGATGAAAAACAAAAAGGATAGTTTCATAGCTATCGCTGTTATCATCAGGTGGATCTTTCACTGGCACGAGGGTAGAGACATCCTAATTAGGGATCAGCATTGAGAGATCATCATCATCATCATCACCATCGGCACAATTGTGCTCCACACATACGCCTCCCCCCACATCACACCCTTCTGCTAAAGCCAACTTTATTATCCGCGCCTCAACCAGAGATCCATTTACTTAGGTAATTAGTTACTCTAGTCTTCAGTCACATGTTGACAAGCCTGCGGGCAGGTTGGAGAAATAAGAGCATCACTCCTTTTATTCTAATCTGAGTCTTCAGTCATAAAACAAAAACCCTCCATGACTGCTCCTCCTTCGCCCCATGCCCCCCCCCCTTGAGTCAAACCGGGGTCAGTCTCTCAGCCCTGCTTGTGTTTAAATAAACCCGTCCAGCTGTTTGCTGCACAAATTCCATTTACACTCCTGCCACCCCGCTCTCTCTCTCTCTCTCTCTCTCTCTCTCTCTCTCTCGCCTACACTTGCCCTCTCAGCACACATACACAAACACATGCATGCAAGCACACACATGCACGCAGTCAACACATGGACTTCTGCTGCACCAAGTAGCCTCAAACAGGCTTGGCTGCATTTATGACAAATACGCCTCAGCAGAAGGCAAGCTGGCCATGAAGCTGGAGCTGCAGCACACGTAGGCAACGTCAAAGCCCATCACCTTACTGTCGGTCAGGGTGAAGTTAGCCTGTGTGCATTTTACATGTACATGCACCTTTGCAGTTACTTACAATGTTATGGATGCTGACTTGGCCTCTATTCAAGTCGAGGGACCGGAGCTGAGAGCACATGCTGAGGCTTCACGCTTCTCTGAGAACACTGTCCAGCCAGGGTGAGCTACTATAACTCCGTTCAGCAGCTACAGTCAAACTGAGGTATGACTTCTGCCTTACATGGTCCTGACAGGACAGTCTTCCATCCATTTAAATCAATTATATATATAAATTATATTTTATAAGTTATATTATATAAGTTCAACCTCAACCTTTTCCACCCCAAAACCCACCTGATGATAACTACCAAGCATAGCGGCCCACCAGAAAATCCCAACCTAAAATCAACTTTTAAAAATACAATTTCCCCAAGAATCTGGTTAAAGCCAAATTATGATGTGCCCAAATTCAAGCAAGGGAGCTGTAAAAGTGCCCCAAGAACCTTCTCCATCAGTGTCTAGCCAGCACTGTACTGTATCAAACTGAAGACGTTTAATTAGCCTGCTGCTACTGTGACGTGTTTATGTGTGCATGTGAACGTTAATATACATCATATCTACATTACTATACTATACTAATATACACTAATATGGCTATATATGATGTTTCCAGCCCGCTACAAGCTACCGCCTCCACCTGAGAGCAAAGCCCACGGACCACTCAAGGGTGCTTCATGGCCCACTGGTTGAGAAACCCTGGCTTATGTGGTGGCGAGGGGTCTCAACTAGCATGGCCGCCCCTCTGGCTAGCCCTCTTATGGGAAAGAGAGACAATCGTCAGCCAGTCATCTTTAATAAAGGATTGATTAGGCTTTATGAAAATCTGCCATCAGGGCTTTTGATGCTGCATTTCATAAATAGCATATCTTGTGGAACTAGGCTACTTCATGGAGCAAACAGGTGAGTGAAAGGTGTCCCAATCACCGCGGGTGTGATCTCATCACGATATCGAAGCCTTTATTATGACGTCTACTGGAATCAGCCTTTGTCTTCCTCTTCACTGTCCCTCTCGCACTGCATTAGCTCCAGCACCACTGGCCTCTACCTGCACCCAGTCACCTCTCACTGAGGCTAGAGCCAGCCAGTCCATCTCTTGCCTCTGCTGCTTACCCACGGAAGTGAGATTCTGGCTCCCCTGTGCCTGGGGGGTGGTGGGGGGGGGGTAGCGGACCCTAATTCCCACAAACATTACGGGGATTACCTGGCTCCACTCTGCGGCAGCTCTACCTCTGCCCAAAGAAAACAGTGTAGATGTAGAAGGGTCTCGGCCTAATCTCCGCTGTTTCGGTGGGCTGCTATTATTCCATCAAGCGCACCCCCCCCTTTCCATTCTCCACCACTAGCAGCGCCGGCTCAGCTCCTCTCACCAAACACAGTTAAAACCTTTCCATTAACAGAGCTGTGAAGCTGCCGCGAAAGCTGGTTTTTACAGCGCAGGGGCCGCCGCCTGGGGCCCCAGGGACGCACTTTATAAACACTCGGCCGGCCGGGGAGACGGAGAGAGAGAGAGAAAGAGAGAAAAAGAGTGAGAGAGAGAGACGTAGTATGGCGAACTGAAAGAGTGCCGTTTAAGCTTACAGACCTGCATTCGATCCAAAGCTGTGAACTGTTTCAGTGAGAGAGAGAGAGTGAGAGTGAGAGTAAGAGAGAGAGAGAGAGAGAGAGACAGACAGACAGACAGACAGAGGCACACATCTTATTAATTTACTACTCATTATGAACTTGTTGCTGTGATTATGGTTAATGTCACTGTTGTTACTGATGTTGATCTGCTTGTTGCTGTTGTTAATGCTGTTATTGTGCTTTAGTTGATTTAGTAATATTGTACTACATGCAGTCGTGCCAACAAAGCTTTCTTAAATTTGAATATAAGTCAGAGAGAGAGAGAGAGAGAGAGAGAGAGAGAGAGAGAGAGAGAGAGAGAGGTCTTGCACTCCCCTGGAGCTGGCGAGTATGAGGTCATTCTTGGCAGCATGCGGTCTGCTAACTCTCCCCTGCCTCCCCACCCAGCCCAGAGTGAGAGAGAGTGAGAATGAGAGAAGAGAGAGAGAGAGGTAGAAGGCAGATACAGAGAGAGAAGGAAAGAGAAAATGAGGGACAAATAGAAAGAGACAGAATGACTGAAAAAGAAAGAGAGAGAAAACAACAGAAAGAGTAAGAGAGACTGGGAAGAGAGACAGATTACAAATAATGAAACAACTGTCAGAGAGAAAGAGATATAAACAGAGATAGAGAGATAAGCAGGAATGGAACAGAGAGATGGAGAGATCAACAAGGACTAAAAAAGAATAAATGAAAGAGAAAGAGACACCAAGAGTCAGTGAGCACAAGTAAGACAGACTGAGAAGAAAGAGAAAGAGAAAGATAGAGAGAGAAGCGTCTTTTGGTTTTTGAAAAGCGCTTCATAAGAATAATGTATTATTATTATTATTATTTGAAGAAAGAGAGAATAGATATGTAGAAAAAGGAAAGAGAAGAGATGGGTGAGAGAAAAAGAGTGAGAGAACGAGAGATACAGAGAGAAACCAAAACCCAACAGGAAATTGGTGCCACCTCTGTCCGGCTCCTGTTTCAGAGCCTTGCTGATGTCCCAGGCCAGCATTCGGGCCAGGGGGCACTCCCTCTCTGCCTGGGCACACACACACACACGCATGCTGGACTGTGATTCAGACTGGCATTAGGGTGTGTGTGAGCCCATTACAGGCGAGTGTGAAGGAGAGGAAATGACTGCATGGCAGCGTGTTTTATGCCTCTCCTCATACTCGTCGCTGCGGTGGTCTCCACCAGGTTCTTTAGCACCCGTCCTGGCACCACCAGGCACACACAGCCCTGCCTGGCAGCACACTCACACTTCCCATCCAGCATCCACACCCATACGTTAAAGGGCCCATATCACGGAAAAAGCATAGCTTTTTTGAAATAAAGTTTTTTAGAATTTGAAGTCATATGTAAACAGTGTTCTCTCCAGTACAGACAGTCCATATATGGAAACTGTGCTGCAAGACAGACTGTTACACACACACACACACACACACATATATATATATATACATATATACACACACACACATATTCAGCTCATAGCGGTTTAGCTCCACCCATTTATATTACAGTTCTAAAAAGTGTATCAGTCTTAAAGGTACAATAACACACAACAACAGCCTGTAATGTTCTAAGGGATAAATACAGGCTGGAAATCAGCATGTAAAATTGAATTATTAGCAGTTTTGAGGCACGAAATCGCACAAATGTTATACCTTAAAGTTGTACAGCCCTCATTCACCAATGACACCAATGACCTACAAAAAGACTGGGAAAGCTAGTAAGACTCTCTGATGGTTATGCATGCAGATGAACTGGTTAGACGCAGTTTAACAACCATCTTTCTTTAGAATTGTATCCCTCTCAGATCCCCCTCAAGGCTTCTTGAAATGCCTCTTCTTACATTTAGTTTCAGTATTTCTCACTCACAGCACAACAGAAACAGACGCTGAAAGGGTAAGAGACGTCTTATTGCGGTAATACTGACGAATAGAAAAACATTTTTCTGACATAGAAACTGAAAGGTGCTTCAGCCTGCTCTAGGGATGCACCAATATGGAAACTGTCATGCTGATTTCTGATACTTTTCATGTATGTATCTGCTGATACATAAATATGAAGTAAAAGGGCAGATATGATGTTTAATTAATCAAATGCTGATAGCATCCAACATGGCCTAAATGCTCTGCTATTCCCAAATGCTATAAAATCTCTCTCTCTCTTTCTCTCTCTCTCTCTCTCTCTCTCTCTCTCTCTCTCTCTCTCAAGGGCGACAGTGGCAAGGAGGAACTCCCTCGGAACAAGAGGAAGAAACCTTGAGAGGAACCAAGACTCCGGAGGGGTACCCATCCTCCTCTGGTCCACAACGGACAGCAAGACAAGCACAACAGCAACATAAAAGGAGAATAATTTCCAGTTATAAGCAATTCTGAATATATAATAACCAATATATATAATAACCGATAACTGTTAAGAGTCCTATATGAGTAGCAATGAGAGACCTGAAAGTGTGAATGAAGCTCAGTCACTGTTTCCAGTGAAACCAGTAAAGCCTGTGACATCTATAACTGCTGCTGGAAGCCTACAGTGATGATCTGTCATTAAGAACATGAGAAGCAGTGTTTTGTGAGGCAGAAAAAGAAATGTCTTATCAGTATCTGCTGATACCGATATCATCGCGATCATGCCTCCCTTATGTAAACAAAAGGAACCTGTGATTTATTAGGCAGCTATGTAAATAATTAAGTAGCTACATACTTATATATACCATTGCCGTCAGAAATAAGACCTCCAAACCGGTAACTTTGGTTTAGTTTCTGGCTTATTTCTTTGGGTCCATTCAACATGAAATCGAAGAATACTGGAGTGTGCAAACTGTGCACAACAGCACAAAACACCAGTGAGAGAATATCTAACTGTGTACTGTGTACATCATCACAAAACAACAGCAGTAACACATCTGGACAACTCTGGACTGTCGACTGAACTACAAGATGTCTCACAAGCGAGAAAAGTTGGCAGCAAAGTCAAAACTCATTCCCTAAAAACACGACGGCCGTAGGAGATCTGATGCAGCGTCTTTTCTGGAGTCGGGTTATGCGGCCCTGACACAATTGCTGCGATGCGAACCTCTAATGGAAATGAAATAGGGGTTGTGGGGCTAATGTGAGGTCCACTCCGAGGAACAGAAGTGCAAACGTAGCTGCCTTTTTTTTTTCCAAATGCACCCCTGCATATCCACCCTCTGTCTTTCATGTGTAGATTCCTCCACAAAAGAGGGGATAAAAAGAGACGAAGAAACGAAGAAAAATGTAGGCTGTGCCTGGGGCTCAATGTGATGTAAGACAGAGTGAGAGAGAGAGGGGTGGGGGGGCGGGAGGGTTGTACCCTTGTATGGTTCACAGACTCTGCACAAATGCATGCACGCGCACACACACACACACACACGCGCGCGCACACACAAATACACACACATGCACACATACATTTCCTCCTACAACTTACTGCCACAGAGTCGTCCATGCACATACAACGCATCTGAAACAAAGGAACCATTCTCACTGCACCCCTGTTCGACAACATGCATAAACCCGCTCACGCAAACTCTCACAGCAGCATCATAGATGATCAAACGTTACTGCGTGAGCATAAACACCTCCTCGGCTGTAGCGCATGTGCGCGTGCTCTCAAACAGATGCATATGTACATGTACCCGCTGCCTCATGAACACACACACGGGTTTGTTTTCATATAACGGCCAGAACTTAAAAATCACATACAGTGCCGTGCAAGAAAGAACCATGATGTACAAATGACTCATTTCTTAAAAGAGCATTTCTGAAATGATTAAATATAATATATGGGAATATAAGCAATAAAGACACTAAAGAGTTTCCTAAACTGAAGTTTGCTAATGGTTCAAGTATATGACAGTACGAGACCTGATAAACTGCTCCCACCAGATACACAGCTCTTTCATCTCTGAGAGAGACAGGAGAACATCAAGCTCCACTCTTGCCTCAGATCTGAGAACATCCACAGGTGTTTCTGTCCATCCTTCCAAAGACACCTCAACACTATGGAGGTCTGAAAGGATGTGTAGCTGTCCAAGAAGCTCCTCACTGAGAAAAGGAGACGGACACATCCAACAAAGAAGCTGCTGGTGTTCTCAGAACAATGGACTGACCACCCCAGAGTCCAGAACCTCAACACCACTGAATGTATTTGGGGTTATTTGGATGGTCAGAACTGGAAAATGCTAAACCAACTTCTAAGACTGAACTGAAGGCGTGAGAGTGAAGAGAGGCTACGAGTGGACACTAAATATTGAAAAGATATATATGTAGTTATTGAGGCTTCTATGCAATTTGTTCTGTTAATGGTTTCTGTTTTTTTTCTGATGCTAATGAACTTCTTCATAATAGCCGTTTTAACTGGATATGAAATGAAAAGTAGGCTCTGACTTTCGCACATGACTATATATACTGTATAAGTATGAATTACAAATGTAGATGATGAGCCCCTTGCAGATGATTCTTACCTTGCACTTAACTTTTATTCAACTAAATATCCATTGAAATGATCTTAACCCAACATTAATCCTAGTCCTAATCCTCTAACACTGGTCCTAAATGTATGATTAGATTTTCTACAAACAAAAAGTGCAATAAAATTATTTATAATTGTCAGTTCACAATAATTTGCCTCAAAATATTATGAATTCTGAATGCTAGACAGATTTCTGGCTAATAGTTGAGTGTTCTGCAGCTCAGTTCATCATTTTGGGCATATTTTCCTATTTCTCATTTGGGTTTTCAACTTATTAGTGTCCTACTATTTGTTTCAAACCAGTGACGTGGTACAGGACTAAACATATCAGAATCATTTTATGTATGTTCATATGTTGTAAACTTGATTTGATTGACTCTCTGAGCATTATTTTCCCCTATAAGTAATATATACTCAACTAGCTATATATATATATTATGCATTAGTTTCCCAGACAGGGATTAGGCTTTCAAAATCTGGTGTAGTCTAGGAATAGGCTTATTCCCAAACCATATTTACTTTTATTCCACAACATGTACAGAACAACAGGCATTTCCAAATTATGTTCAGCACTGAAAACTGACAAAAATGGAGATACTAGGTTTTGTTTCCCGACAGCAGCAATATACATTGCAGGGTGTGTTTCCCAGACAGGGGATTAAGCCTAGTCATGGACTATATATTCCTACAGGAGGAGAATCTACACTCAAAATCCTGTGTAATCCAGGAATAGATTTACACCATGTCCGGGAGCCTGGTCCGAGCTGTACTAATAACCTAACCTTAAACTTAAAGCTGATCCTGAGCTCAGTAACCAACAAGGAATGTTTTTGCTCTTTCAGTTTTACAAAACTGGAACGTGTAACATGTTCTTCCTCTGGTTTTCCTACAAAGTCAGGACGTTTTCAAAAACAAACACGCGCATACAGACTCTCAAACAGATGCATACACGTACACCCAGTCGCACACACACACACACACACATGCACAGAACCACTCCAACTTGTCTGATGTTGACATAACGCAGATAGAGATCAGGTCTGAGCAAGTGCTGAAATTCCAGTATGGCATTGTTAGCAAACACTCCAGAACTGACTGAGCCCAACTGCGCAGAAAGACAAACAATAATAATACCCGCGCTCATCAATCTGTGCTGGCTAAAGTTTCCCGCAGCTTTTGGCGTAGGGGGGTGTAGTGTCGGGGGGGGGGGGTTGCAGTGTGGGCCGGCATGCCTGCGTGGAGCCGCAGTAAATATGGCTTTTGTTGGGCAGGGTGACCCCGGGGTGAGATGGTATTTCGTCGAAAGGCCACAGAGATTCACGCTAAAGCACCTTGACAGCGCGGCTGTGTGAAAGCTGCTGCGGGGCACGGGCTGCGGCGCGCCTCTCACACACACACACACACACACAAACTTACATACGCAGACCCATGTTCCCGTGCACGCACACAAACACACACGTTTACACACTCGCACATGGACACATTTATATACAGGCATGCTCACACTTGCAATCAGAGTGACTAAAGTGTGTTAAAACACCTAACCCAGCATTACACTTCAAATAAGACACAATATCACGCAGTAGCCTTCTACCTCTGGTCATGGGGTCCCACTGTCCTGCACACGTTTGCTGCGTTCATTGCTCTAATACTCTTGAGTGCAAACTAACTACTCAACTACCTATAAAAATAGGTATATTTCATGGAGAGATGCCAAAAATAAATGAAGTCCTAGATTTTAATGATGCAAAAGAAGAATGTGCAAATTGTCTCACGATCAAAGACACTGCCAATGGTCTCACATGTAGCAGTCATGGTGACGCCTGAAGGAGCTTCCTAAAGTTCTCAGGGACAACAGCATTATTAAATAACACAGCTACAGAGCCATAGCAAAGACTTTACACATCCATGCCGATACAATTGGTTCCATTATATTGTAACGACCCGCTACAGGCTGGTGTCGGGTTCTGGAAACTCATGAGGCGTGGCCATGCTAATGACCATACCATGTGGATCATGGGAGCTGTGCATCCTCCAGAAAAGGGACACTTGATGTTGTTAACGCTGTTGTTACTTACGAGTTGCACATTTGTGAGTTTAGTGCCTCCATGAGTTCAATTCTTTGTACGTGCCCTTCTGCTGGCGTTTAATGAAGAACCCATTTTCCACCTCACACAGCAGAACCCCCCGTGACTTGCTATACGCCGTCAGGAAAGTTAATGTAAGGTTATAGACAGGTGCGCTACGCGGACTAATGATAAGGAAGGTAAGAGAGAAGCCAGCGGTCACTTGAAAAGCTTTGCAGAGCGACTACCAGGAACAGCAGTTACACAGGCAATGATAAGCAATGAACTGCACCACAATCTCCATTCCGACAACCCATGCGAAGCTCCTCGGCTAAAAAAAGAAGCAGAGAGAGGCGAGTCTAAAATTTGCTAGACAAAACAAAAATAGAACTTTGGCTCTGGGTTGCGTGCACGATCCCATGAACTCCCACAGCGAAGTACGGAGGTGGGAGCATCAAGATATGGGGCTGTTTCTCTGCAAACAGTACTGGGATACGTCACAGACGGAAACCATGAGCGGAGTGACATTTAACCTTTAGTTTAACCAGGCAAGTCGTTAAGAACAAATTCTTATTTACAATGGCGCCCTGGCAAGCAGCAACTCTACTTGAGTACTGGAAGATATTAGAGGAGTAATTAATCTCTTCGGCTATGAAACCAAATCTGCAGAGAAGATCAACAAGACAATGACCCCAAACACACAGCCAACATATCTCAAGACTGAGGCCGAGTCAATCTCCAGACTCACTGGAAATCTGTGCAGGATTTTGGCAGGGCAGGTTCTTTAGACGGACCCTCGTAACCATGGTCAATTAAAGAGGAAAGGGAACCACGAAAACTGAACCACAATGGTGCAAAAGGCACTTTACTTCATATCGGATACGTCTAAAAACTTTAATGCTCAAAGGCTGCATTGCAACAGTCCGATGTCATTCATTTGTGCTGTGTGAAAGCTTTTTTCATCTGCTGAGTTCATTATTTTAACACATCTTTATTTATGCTTGTGAATACACACACACACACACACACACACACACACACACATATATATATATATAGAGATTAGAAATATATTAATAACAAAAACAAAAGTGACTAAATACTTGTTTCCACTCGCTGCCATTAACAAGTCTTTCCTGCACTGACGTGGGTGTGTTAGAGCAGAGTAAACAGTCAAATATGCCACCGCTGCAGCAAACCCTCCACACGCACACATTCTCTCTCTTTCTCTAACTGCAGCCACAAAACAGTGTATCACCTCTTTGAGATACCCACTGGGTCGAGGGTCACGTTCTCCCTCTAAGCCTGCCAAAGAATACACACTCCGAGCGTGGAGCAATCAGCCATAGCTTACTCAGAACAAGTTTCAACTGCTTTTAGCATGGGCGGGCCTGGCTGTCAAGGAGATGAAGCATGCCAGTCATCCAGTTCTCTCTCTCACTCGCACTCTCTCGCTCTCTCTCTCTCACACACACACACACACACTTACTTCCATCTTTCTATCCCTCCGTTTGACTTGTTTAAAGATCTGACAAAGGTACCTGTTAAATTACGCTTATTCATATCATAATATACATACACATATGTAATACATAAAGAACATATATATATATATACCGATTCAGAACTGTTCACAGTGGTGCTGATAGGAACCAGAAGTCCACCTCTAAAAGCTCCCTTCCAGAAAGTTATTACATGAGCTGGTTATGAATATGCTGCCTGATGTCGGAGTTATTGTTCTATGGAGGTTTTGTACTGATATTTTGGCCTAAATTGTATTTTAATCTCATTATTTAATGTAATTATGGCGGAGGGATACGTGAATGGTGCTCTAAGGCTGAACAGTAGTGGCCTATATGCACTCTGCAGGTACGTTTAGCTTCGCTGGAGGTTTGGGTAGGAAATGAAATGGCTGTATTTGTGCAGTAATCATCTGCTTGCGTTTGAATAGTCACCAGGAACAGTGCAGGATCTGCAGGGTTGTTTTCTCTGTTTGACATTTCTCTGAATTCTAAACTCTTCTGCTGTTTATTTCCAGGTTTGCTGTTTCCATCGCCGTTTCCAAATTTCCATTTTCGCTCTCAGACTTCTGGACCCCACTTATACATCTAACAATTAAGAGAATAAAGAGATAATTACTGAGTAAGTATGTTTATGTGTTGTGGTTTGGTGTTGGAGCATGTTCACTTCCTGTCTCTCTCTCTCACTCTCTCACTCTCCATCTTTCCTCTTTCCCTTCTTTCTTTCTTTCTTTCTTTCTTAAGTCACTCTTTCTTTCTTATGTCACTCTTTCTTTAAAGCAACATCCTTTTCCTTCACTCTCTCTCCACCTTTCCCTTCTCTTGTTTTCCTTATCTCTCTCTTCTTTCTTTCATCCCCTCGCGTTCTCCTTTTCCCCCCTCTCTTTCTCTTATCCCCTTCTGTCTTCCTCCTCTCATGCTCCCTCTTGCTAACACATTCTCTCTCTTTCCTCAGATGCCTCACTCTCTTCTCTCCTTTTCTCTCCATTCCCTTCACTCATCTCACTCCCTTCCCTTTTCTTCCTTCTCATCATTTTCCTTCTTTCTCCTTTCTCTTTCTTTTTACATCAGTCTTTCTTTACACCCATATTCTTTCCCTTCTCTCTTTTTATCTCTTTATCTCTCTTTCCCTAATCCTTCTTTCATTTTCCCCTTTCCCGTATCCCCTTCTGCTTTCTTTTTCTCTCTCTCTCTTGCTAATGCTTTCTTTTTTCTATCTTTTCTCTCTGTCTCTCTCTTTCTGTAGACCTCTCACTCCCTTCTCTCTTTTTACTCCTTTCTCTCTTGCTCACTCTCTCTTTTCTCCCTACTTCTCTCTCTTTCTTCTAACTCAACCCGTTTCTCTACTCTCTTCTCTCTCTCTCCCTCTCCCTCTCTCTCTCAGGCGGAGAGAAACCCGATCCTGGGTTTGTGTGGACGCTGTTTCTCTAAAGTAGCCCCGCCACACTTCTCTCCATGCTTTTAAGACTTTCATAAAAGCCGCCTTATTGACAAAACAATCCATCCCTGAGGTTTAAACACCATCTTTAAGGGCATTATTAAATTCCGCCAGGAAGGGAGGACTGGACACGGCGAAACCCGATGACCCGCCCATTGATTTCACATCAGCGCTCTTTATGGAGCATTCTGAGAGCAAACACTCGCTCTCTTATCATCAGAGACTAAAACTCCCTCCCTCCCTCCATCCCTCTCTCTCTGTCTCTCTCTCTCTCCTCTCTCTCTCTCTCTCTCTCTCTCTCTCTCTCTGAGCTTTGTTTTCTTCTGCCGAGCGAGTTACTGTACTTTTCTGTATCGGAAAACTGCATCTTAGTAAATCAACCTGATCGCAGCCGCCGAAAATAGACCTTGTAGTCAATCCACATTCTCCACTCGCTGCTTGACTGTCTTCGGCCCCAGCAATGTGCGCTCATGCGTGCCCTGCGCCTGTGTGTGTGTGCGCGCGTTTCTGTGCTCGTACGAGCATAAGGCTGTGCACATGGGTGTGACTAAAACTGTGTCTGCCCTTGTGTTGTTATATGTGCCATATTTCTTAATATATTCAGATTTCAAGCAGCACCAAAAAACAATAACCAAATGAGGCTCAACAAAGATTTTGTCTTTTTTTCTTTCTTTCTTTCTTTCTTTCAATCTTTTTTTTCCAGAATATGAAAATCCAGATTGGAAGCGTTCCCTCACGCTGTGTTTTGTGGCAATAATTCATGAGCGATCTGCGCCCCGCGCGCCCTTTAGCATTTTTATTTAATCTCAGGCCCGCCGATTCGCGGGGCCCTCATCAATAATAAAGCCCTACATGCGTGTTAACAAGTCTGCAGGAGCATAGGTTTTTAAGAATGGCCCTCATCCCCCGCACCCACAGCACCCCCCCACCCTCAGCACCCCAGATGATCTCTTCTTTAGCCCCACACGGTCACTACTGGTTTGAATTTGATTACTGATCTGAAGGACAATAATGAGCGTGTTGACGGTGAAGCGTTGTCCATGGATATGGACTGATATGTATTATGTAGCTGCTTTCGAACGATGCGGACCAAAAGATAAGTCAATAAAACGTGCGTGTTTGTGCAGGAGAGGTATCATTGGCTTTATCTGGAGAGGCTGGCGTTGCTCGCTCCATTTGATGAATTTCATCACTCTGTTTTCTGCTGCTCCAAGCCGTGTTGGCCCTGTGTTTTGACTTGCCTGATAAATAGAATCACAGCTCAGGATATTGCCTCTTAAAATCAGTGGGTCAGGAGGTAACATCACCGGGGGTTGCCATGGAGACACCCAATGGTGAACGTCCAACGGTGCACAGCAGGCCTATGAAGCAACAGATCTCCCTCTCGCTAACCCGTGATATGTCTCTCACTCCCTCTCTCTCTCTCTCTCTCTCTCTCTCTCTCTCTACCTCCCTTCTCGGACACTATCCACGCTCCCTCTGTTGCCTTGGACTCACACATCCAGACACACACACACATACGCACAGCAGAACACAATATGTGAGGGGGCAGAAAGATCTCAGCATGCAGGGTTTAGCAGCTAATACCTCTTAGATTAACCACCCCCGACTCATCGTTCACACATACACGCGCGCAAAAGCACACACACACACTCGCTTTGAGCTGCTATTGTTCCACTGTTCCACCCGGCACGTCAGCCCAGCCAAAGCCACCCGGCACGGCGACCAAAAGGGACGGGGTTAAAACAGGGCGCGTGGTCATGTGACCGCCCGGAAGTCCCGCCCGCTCTCCGGTGCCTAATGCGGCCGAAAGAATTGATCTCCCATGGGTTGCCGTGAGGTCACAGAAATTGATAACCCCAACAATACTCCCTTGTGCCGTTCTGGCTGCGCCCTGCCGATAGAGCACTTGTGTAAATTAATCCTCCAAAGGCAAATATATCGTGAACACAGCCCGTGGCCTCCAAGGTAGCAAATTGAACAATGGCGGGGATTATGTTGTCAGAAATTACATTTGGCGTAATGGCTGTTAATACGTCTCCCCTCGCTCGGCTCTGAGCTCGGTTGTCCGCGGCCAGAGAAGGGTTTGTTACATGTAGGAGCAGCCTACATCAAGGCCCAATTTATTCGGCAAAAACAAATTAGGGGATGTAATCGGAACCTTAGCGATATTAATCTCTGACACTTATAAAATAAAGAGCAAAAGTGTTCACGGGGACTTTCATGTCGGTCCCTGGCAACCCTGTGGAAAATAAACGTGTGGCATAGGTTTTTTTTTTTTTTTTTTTTTTTACAAGGCTCACATCAAAAGCACTGCCTGGACTGGGTTTCAGCGGCCTACCCCGTCTCTCTTGGGCCGTTCATTAGACACGGCTAATAACGGTAAGTACGTGCTGATAGCAGTCTCAGCTAACATGCGAACCGAGGGCAAAAGCTCACCCCAAAACTTTATGGTGCTTCGGCAGTGGGAAACGGGGGGAATCAAAGGAGCTAGTTAGCAAAGCCCAACGTCATGTGAGAAGCCCACAAAAGAAGCGACTAAGGCTAGCAGTTTTGGTTGGTGTGGGGTATCGACGTTTCTGGAGCACTGTTTTGGCGGAGTAGTCAAAGTATGCACTTTCGGACCTTTGAGGAAGATGGGTTTAAAGAGACGCGTGAGAGTCGCTTCCCTCATGGGAATTCCTATTAGATTGGTACCGTGGCTGGAAAAATCCTAGCGGCGCTTTGGATGGATTGATTTGGAGGCAGATGAGGCGGTAAGTGGGAGAGAAAAGGGAAGGGAGGTCAGGCGACGGGGGTGGGTGTATTCATTCAAATCATTAGAAGCTGCTTGCCACAGGCTAGGCTATCGATTGTATGTAAACACAAAAGGTACAATTGACTTACCAGTTGTTCACTTGTAGTATGGTAAGACCGGTGTCTTGTGCCAGTTGTTTTTTCTGTTCTTCTGATGGGTAGGGGTGCTGCAGAGCGAGAGAGAGAGAGAGAAAAGAGAGAGAGAGAGACACAAAAGAGGAGAAATATCGTAAATAAATCAATTAATGATGAATGTGTTTGCTGGCAAGAGGCTGAGATGCAGGAGGGAGGCACCGCTCACACATTTGAGAGGCAAAAAGTGGCAAAGCAGTTGTTAATTAGTGCGAAAAAGCGAGGTGTGTCTCTTTCTTAGAGTCATTAATGGAATATGAAATCGTGTAATTAATGGCAGCGAAAAAGGCAAGCCAATTATAAAGTTAAGTGAAGTGTAGAAACAGAAACATTAATTAGAGTGCTGTGCCGTACAAGCCCGCTCCAATTTATTCCAGCCGCCTCCCCCCAGCTGCGCTGTCATGAATACGTGATGGAGGAGGGATTTCTACTGCCATCTTTGCCCTGGAATACAGACCAGACAATCCCAAATCTCACTCCTGCATAGAGACACTGTACTAGACTGTCCTCACCACGAGAACCTTAAGTGACATCAAAACAGTGGGCATCAGTCTGCCTGAACCTGTTGGGAAACAAAGGCTCGATTCGACCTGACCCACCTGTTCAAATGCATATGACGCAGGAGGAACGAGTTTGAGCTGATTTATATTAGAGTAGGGCAGCAGTTGGTGTGGAACCTTGTGGGCCTGGAAGGCTAAACAACGTGTGGGTCATGAATAACGCAAGATGGCCTGTGCCGAGGGCCCAGCCTTGTAAAATGGCAGGAGAGTACACAGTGCACAGCACAGCTATTCTAGAAAGAGAGTGAGGAAGAGAGTGAGAGCGCCATGCAGCATCACTTACAGCAGCGGTTTCCAACTCCGGTCCGGCTCATACTGGTGTACCCCCACTCTAATACACCTGGTTCAGCTAATTAACGAGCACGTCTAGAGCTTAAATGGTCCGTTTATAGCAGAAAAACACTCAAATGTACAAGACAGCGGATCTCCAGGGCCAGGATTTAGGAACCACTGACCTATAGAAAGCAGGGCACAGGGATGACCCCCTGCATTCATATGCTTTTCCCCCCATTCTGCTCCGCTGACACAATAAGAGCAGTGAGCTCAGAGACCTCTAGCCCCTGAGCGGGTCAGTGGGCAACCCCATGCTGTGCTGGCAGATCCAGTTCTTCTAAAACCATTACCAGGGCCCGAGCCTGCCACGGATTAACCCATACTGAGAGCTTAGAACCGGCCAAAAGATGTGAAGTCATCAAATCAAACATGGAGACAATAAGCTCTATAAAGACTGGAACGCAACACCGGCCAACCAGAGCCGTGTGGAAAAATGGGAACCTGTACTGGGCAACACAGTGAGCCCTATGCCCACCGTCCATAATCGATTAAACTGTTTACTTGGGTTGATAAACTGATAGTGGAGCTTTAACACGATAGTTTGCAGGGAACACTTTACATGAAGTACTGACTTACTAACATGAAGTAATACATTAACAATGGTTACAATGGTTACGAAGCTTAAGTAAACATGCCAAGTAAACATGTAACAGTTGTTACTTGTTTACTTAACATTAGTTAACTACTGTTGATGTATAACTCCATGTTAACTAATGCATTTCCTCATGCTAACTAATGCATTTCCTCATGCTAACTAATGCATTGCTTGATGTTAACTAATGCATTACAACATGTTAACTAATGCATTACAACATGTTAACTAATGCATTACAACATGTTAACTAATGCGTTACAACATATTAGTTAGTAATACCTAATGTAAAGTGTAAAATAGAGCAAGATCTATTTTAACCAAGATCAAACCACACAGAAATAGCACTATTCCAAAGAGGGGGTGACAACTAACTGTGAAAGGGTCTGGAAAACAAAAAAGGAGTCAAATTAAATAACCTTGGAGGACTAGATGATGAGAAGCCCTCTGATGAAGAAAAAGACATATAGAACCATTTTGGCGCCACAACTCGTCGTCTCCTTTGCGAGTGTAATAAACTGGAATGTCTTTTATGTCGCTCCACGCTGCTTGCTGTTTGTTTACTGGGAATCCCGGAGAAAGGGAGATGTTTTCTTATTGCTCTCTGTCATTTCCATGTGATCTGATTGTAGGTAATTGGAACAAACTGTGGCTAATTTCATGCAGAAAGTTATAATTGCAGCGTCGCCTCCAGCCACTTTTTGAGTGGCTTTTTTTCCCTGAGTGTTTATATCCGGGGACCTGGCTAATTCTATCAGATCACAATACTGAGCTCTGTGCTAAACTGTGGCCTGGGTAGAGTATGTGAGAAAACAGCATTCATCCAGTCATCTGATCTCCAATGTTCCAACAGGAGGACATCCACTTTCTGACACCAATATAACACTGCGGCGTCCGCGGAGCTCGTAAATACATCTTATCTGGAGTCCAGGTTGAAGCCAGGACTGTTTAGTCAGTCTGGTGCCATTAAAGAGGACTCTGTGGTTTGCGGGTGGGTCAGCACCGTCGTAAGTGGGAGCAGAACTGTACTGCAGGCAGGGGACAGTGGTGGGAGCAGGGGGCCTCGTGACCAAGCTTGGGGAAGGCCACGCCAGAGGCTAAACGACAGTACAAGTGCGGCCTGTTCTACAGCCGGCTCCACACAAGCTCCTGCTCCAGAGCTGGACTGGGGCCATCAACACGGCCAGGCCAGACCGCAGACTGAGAGACGACACACTTCTTCTGGGGATTCATCTCCAGATCTTCTTTATCAGTGTGACCAACACTGACACCAGTTACTAATTACTGGCTTGGGTCTCATCACGTTGTAGAAGACGGCATGGAACAGCTAGTGAGGTGAACTTCATGATTAATCTAGCTTGTGCTAATCCCATGAGGTCCAGTGAGATGTGTGGGACAACCTGGGCGAGCCGCATTGTAAGACAACATATGGGTGACTTCAGAAGATACTGGCTGATTGGAGAGGGAGTGGGATTTCTTGCAGAGCAGGAGGGAAAACTATGGAATTCAGTTTGATGACATCAGTAAACCAGCCCTATGGAACAAACAGTAAAGAGCCCATAAGAGGACTAAACCCCAGCCTTAACGGAATGCTTCTTAAGCATCATCATCTTCGTCCCCAACAGTATCCAAATTGTTTGGCACTGCCGTAGTTAACCTCTACTGCGAATACTGTCCTGAAATGGCTAAATAGGTACCTTGGAGGCTTTCTCCTATGGCGTCATAAGAGTCTCGCCTTTGTTGGCACAATGACTCCAAGGTAACCACACCTACAGGGCCACGGAGCTTGAGTCACAAGGCTCGGCAGGCCAGGAGATTTAAGGGAGGGGAGGGATTGCACTACACAGCTCAATAACAGCCCTCATTAGGCCCCTGATTACCCATGCTCCCCATGGTGCTTTGACGCCTGTGTTCCAAATGGGTTCTCCTTCTTGCTCACACCTCTAGATTTCCTTCTCTGCTCACTGCATCCTTAAAGCACCTCCCATTCCCCCTCCTCACCACCACCTCCCTCCAATGCACATTCGATTTCATGCCCGCTGACGTATTCTATTATATCAAAGCATTCCTGGAGTATGGTTGCATTGGTTCAGGAAGGGTGGGTTTTTTTTTCATCCTGGCCTCCAAATGCCAAATTATCGCTAGTTGTCAAAAGCAGTGTGATTTAAAATCTGGTTAAAACGAAACCGACCAAAAGACTTTTTTTTATTGCAGCCTGAGAAAGGCTGGGTATTTTTAATCCTCTTGGCAAGCCAGACTGGGTGAGAAGTGTTTTCTCAGGCCTCGTCGCTGTTTTTTTTTTTTTTTTTTTTTGTGAGGACGCAATAATAGCGGCCGGAGAACAGATGGAAAATTTCGACGCATCCTCCCTACTTTCCCTCCGCCTATCTTAATGATATGTCTTGTCCAAATATACTACTCCTTTCATCAGAATTTCCAGCCCGTCTGCAGCCACGCATGCCAGCAGAGCCGTGTCCTCCCTGCGCGTTTTTGTACTGCTGTGAATCTTATCTTCATGTGTAAGAGAGAGAGAGAGAGACAGAGAGAGAGAAAGTAGTGGAGCACCAATAGGACTCCCAAAGCCTGTTTCCTCTGTGGCCTCTTCATCCAGAGCATGCTAGGGCGGAGTGTAGAGTCCAGGCTCTATCAGAGAGATAAGAGACCAACCCCCTCCACCTCCCCTTCTCTCTGTGTGAACAGCAGACTGCAGCTCCACACAGAACTCAGATATAAACCCTGCTCCCCTCTGACCCCAGCCTGCTCTCATGCCCCTTACCCACAATGCCGTGCAGCACAGTAAAGCAGGCTTCTGAATGTAGGTCAGATATGAAGTGGAGCTGAAGGATATTTCTAGGAGGGAAGTCAACTACTTGCACATTGCGCAGATTTAGGAGGTAACGGCAGGATTGATCGCCTTGAACGGGAGGGATGCTACGAACATGAGGTGCTATTTGAAAAGAAGGTCGTGCTTTGCGTTATTGGTTTGTGTCTGCGCTGACGTAGTTGAGTAGAATTATGTGTGCTGGGAAGAAGGACATGGTCTGGACCAGCTCCAGTCTCACTTCTTATCATGTCAGCATCTGGACTCCTCCAGTTCGTTCCTATGGGGGAGAGCGTTTTCGGAAGTGTCTTTTTTTCACTGAGATACTTCTTCATTTTGCGTCCCCCTCCACACTCGAGCCTGAGTGTTGGATGTGCTTCTTTATGAGTCAACACTCAGCGTTGGCTGGGCCTGGGGGAATGAAGACATCCTCCCTAGAGCTGATGGTGGACATCTCTTTTTGTGTCCCATTTAACCAGTTAATTACAATCAGCCACAACCCACCCGGCACCCCCCTCCCACTTTCAGCCTCCTGACGGCAGTCTTCATTATACGCATTAGTGTTATTATCATTTTTCTATTTAAGGGAACGCTTCTCTGTATCTTGTGTGATTCGGATTAAAACGGCTTTCCGCACAAGATTAACTTAATAAAACCGAGCTGACATTGCTGCTCATGATTCCCCCATAGAGTGGGACACGAGACGAGAGGCATGCAGCATCTCCGATCCAGGAGAAAAAGAAGCTGCTATCAACCTGCTTAAGGACACTGAGCTTGATTCCGTTGGGTGTTCCTAGGGACAGAGTCCAATCACCACCTCCATTGACCGTGCACACTGCCAAGAAACGGCGTAGCGTGTCATGTGGAATTGTTTTCCAGTCAGGCAGTTCATGGACAGCCAAGGTCACAAAGTGGGCCCTTTCAGCGTGCCTCTGCAACGGGTTTGTTTCAGCTGGATCTCCTGCTGCTACCTCACCTCTGTATTCCATGGGCCTAATCCCCATGGAAACCGAGCTGCCCCTCAGGAATGCCTGAGGCAGGATCCGCGGGCCTTTTTGGCCAGGGTGTCCTCAGAGTATCATATCAACAGCCCATCTCGGAGGCGGTCCCTCTCCGGGAAAAGGCACAGGCTCCCTCCCGCCTGCAGTATGGGCTCCTGAATAAACAGGATTAGGAGCTGAAGTTTACTGTTCCTCCACCAGCAACTCGGCCAGTGTTAATGCTGCGCTCGCCAGGCCCAGAGTTGCGGATAGCACCGCCTACGACGGTCTGGCCAGGAGGAGCAGAGATTAACCGCCAACATCTGCACACAGGCTCATCATTCCATCGGGAGAATCGTGCAGTTATTGCTGCCTTAGTCATGGGGAGATGTTGCTGCACGGTACCGTGACTCTACTGTCTAGCCTTCCACTATCGGAGAAGAGGCGATATTTAGTTACTATCAAGTCTTCCGAGATATCCCTCTGAGACCAAAGCCACCACAAATTCCTTTTCGTGTANAAAGCTTTTGTAACCCAATTTCTTCCTAAGATCCTGGTATGAAAGAGAAAACAACAAAAGTGCGTGTATGTGTTTGTGTGTATGGTTGAAGGCGGGCGGGCGTATCTCACATTCAGAAAACAACTGGAGGCTAGGGTTTAAGATGCCCTGGCGGGGTGGTGCAGGCTGCCTGGCTCGCTCATAGTAGTGGGAATGCTGGAGTATCTTTCGTAGGGGAGCGACATGAGGTTCGCAACCGGCTAAATCAACACAAAGCCGGCACATGAATAATTCACAGCCACTGTTTTTAGAAAGCCTTGTTCTACAACCAGGAAAAGCTGGAGCAGGAAATTTCACCCATGGAAGCACTTTTTTTTTGTCATTTAATCTGTCCCGGAGATAAAACGAGGGAGATGTGTCAAATCTGGTCTTCGGCACTTTAATTAGTTTCCTTGTGTTAAAAACATCTTTTGTTGGTTTAAGGGCGAGGGGGTGCAGTGGCGCCTATGGGGAAGGGAATACGTCGACTTGATTTGGACTCAGCTGGGGAAAAATGTGTCTACAATTAAAGCACTAGCGTGGGCTGGATTATGCATCATGAGGTTCAACTGTACCAGAGTAAACCTCTAAGTCGTCGACGATTGGACGAGCCGGGAGAGAAAATGCTACACCATCAAATATAGACCTGCAGTAATGACCCATATAACATGCAAAATGTGACAGGCAGAGAATAACAAAGGATTAGAGCAGCAGGAGAGCTGAGGACCACTTCATTTGGAGGCGGTAGGGAACATTTGAATGGTTTTACATATCGCTGAGCAGATGTATATTTTACAAGCTGGTGGTGGTGGTGGTGGCGGCTCTGTGAATTCCAGCACCACTCATCGGGGATGTGTGTTCAAGTTTAGCATTGACCTGGGGATCAGCCTGAACCGACAGTGAGGGCACGGAGGGCACTAAGGGGCCTGCCTGCTCTTCATTGTCATTACATCCCAGCAGCGGGGCAGGAAGCCTGTGTTTAAGGGGGATGCGTGTTGCTCCACACCTGCTGTTCACAGTCACAGCCTAATATGAGGAGGAGGAGGGGGGGGGGGGGCCTTGCGTTGCAAACACCGACTGAGAGCTTGCTGGACTGCATCTGATGAGCCTGGGCTAATTCAAGGGGGTGATTATGTAGTTTACTGGACCACTAAACCTCTTTAAGCTCGTAATTACAGCCTATTTGAGAGGAGGGCAACATTCAAAAGCAATTCAGGCAGGCCAACCCGCAGCTGGGGGTGGGCTGCAGGACCCTAATATCAGGGCTACAGGGGATCCACGCCCAGCCAAGGCAGGTACCACCGGAGCTGGACCGAAGCCGTGCAACTACGGTCAGTCCTGCAACACTCTGGAGAGAGAGAGAGAGTGAGAGAGAGCAGGGGAAGCAGCCACACAGCAGTCTGAATATGCAAAAGCCGGGCTTGCATTCTCTCATGGCGAGGAAAAAACAAATTGTTGTTTTGGCTATTGTCAAGAGGGCCGAGAACAAAATGCAAAGCAGCACTACAAAGGTCTATTAAAGCATGGTTGGGTACACAGGGGCTGTTCTTCTTCCCCGCCTCTCCTTGCCAAATCAGGCTTGGAGCAGGGTGCAGGGGAGGGCCGCCGAGGTGCAGGAACTCATGGTGCGTTAAATGGTAACAGAATCGGGTTACCGTATTGCACCTTGACCAGGGAGACTATTCCAGTGCTTTTACTTTCAGGGAAATTATTCCTTACCTAATGCCTCGGAAACGTGACACTCAAAGGAAGCAATTTTTCTCTCCCTTTTTTGAGGTTGGTGGTTTGGTGGAGAAGGGGGGCAAAAACCCTAATAACCCACATGATATTATGTTATTATCATAATTACCCTTTTGCCCTCACCATTCTAATTAATGTTCACGGGAGAGCCTGCAGGGGAGGGGAAACTTGGTCACGGCTGAAGAAGAGTTAAAAGAAGGTAAGGGTATTTGACAATTGCTCCCGTATGCCAATTCCCTGTAAGGAGAAAAGGAAGAAGAAGGAGACGAAAAAAAAGGACAAGGCGCATGACAACAGCAGCATCTCTCATGTGCTCTTTCTCCTTTCCTCTACCCTCTTCCTCGTCTGTCAGTCCCCCCACTGCTGCCTCTATCCCTTTCCGTAAACTGGGGAGAAGACCTTCCCCATCAGTGAACAGCTTTTTACAAATCGATGACTTAATCTGTCGTAACAAACAAGTGAGCATCGCCTTGCCTCTGTGCTCTTCCTCTTCTACCGCTGCTAAAACACTCAGAGAGAAGCAGAAGACAAAAAAGAGCCTGCTGACCATCCCTCTCTTTTTACGCACACAAAAGCACATTACCTCCTAGTGCTTTAACCATTACCGTTAGCCTGTGCGGGGATTTAATCAGATGAAATGGAACCACGTCTGGCGCAAGACACATGCCACACATGCGCTCTCTCCACCAGCGTGCCACACACACAGCGAGGACAGATCCCTGCACCGCTGCCTGCATCTCCATGGGGATGACATGGATCAGCAGGTGCTCTGAACATAGTGCCCATGCTGCCATGCCATGCATCCCTTATTGCGCCATGGACAGGGACGAGATCCACACCGAAAGAGACTCCTCCCCAAAAGCCTTGCTCTTGGGTGAAGTTAGGACAAATCTGGCAACGTAAAGTGTCTCAGAATGCTTTCCCCCCATTGTTCTCTTCCTTGAGAAATCAATGGCTGTGAAGGCGCAGGCGGTTTTAAAAGGGGTCTCGGCTCCGACGCTCGGGCCGTGCTGGGTCCATTAAACAATTTATGCACTTACAGACGATGGCATAAAATCATTTAATTTATCTCTCGGCCAAGATAGCATGGCTAACGACCGACCTATAAAATTCCCTGCACGGATTTCGCCGGACCACTCTCTCAAAGAAATGGTGGACGGCACTGGTCTGGGCGTGCCTGATATCGCTTAGGAGAGAGTGTACAAGCTTATTTCTGATGGACTGCCAACTCCGCCCGCCGGTTGCGCCACCGCTTTTCTGCCAGAAAGAAAGAGAGCGTGAGGGACGGCAGAAGCTCCTCCTGAAGTGGTGTTTGTTTGCGAATGAAAAGCACAATGAGTAGCACGCATGACTGAGACTACAAGAAGGAGGGACCGGATTGATGAATTAGTTCGGCAAATGTGCAAACTGATTACCGCATCTGCCGCCATTTAATCCATCAGGCATACACACGCATGCACTGAGAGAGCAGGGTTTATCTGGGGCAGGCTGCTGGAGCGGTGCTCTGTGGGGGAATGAGCTGCAGCTGCTGTAAGTAAAAGGTATTGAGCTGCTGACTACAGGCGGAAAGATCCCCAAGCACTGCAGATTGCTTTATAGACCAGGCAAAAACGGCCTGTGTGCAAGTGGCTCTGTGAGCGTCCACACTGGGCTGTGAGAACTGGGAGTGTTTACACCACCAACAGGCCTCGGAATAGGTGAGTAGACTCGACCCAAGCCCCTCTGTAACAGTTACATGCCAGATTAGCGGCTGCACATTCTGTGCACTAATGCAGAGGTTCTCAGTCCTGGTCCTAGGGTACCGGTTTTACCACCAGTGTTTTGGTGTTTTCCCTGCTCTAAACCACCTGATCTGACTAATCAGGCCATGAACTACTTGAAGATGGCCATTGTAATAGCTGCTATTTGGATGTTAATATGTGTAATATATTAAATGACCAGAATTGAGAACCACTGCTCAGCAGACAGGACTCCTTTCGCCTCAACCCCTCCTTTCCCTAGGTTTCTCTTCATGATGCACCCTGTGTCCTCATCTGCCCCTTAAATAAGGCTAAATCACTTGCCATAATCTGTGATTACCAATGCCCTATAAGCCACTCTCAATGACACCACGTTTCTGCAGTGGCTCAGTAGCTTGACGCCCCAGGACTGAAGAGCATGTGTGCTTTATTCTCAAAGATGATCACTAAATGATTACTTCCTTAAACTTGTTGGAAGGAACCTTCCTCACTCACTCTGAAGACCACATATCTTATGTAAAAATTCCATGATAGTCACCAAATTACTGGATAATAATCCTTATTTAAATGTAGAATAACTGAGCTATGGAGTTAGGAAAACTGCCAAACACTGAACCAGCTGAATCAGAGTTAATACAGAGAATACACCTCACAGAACACATTAAGAACTTGGCAGGTTCCAGAACCACCGGCCACTGTCTCAGCAGGATGTGCTGTGCTGGCTCTGGTAGAGTTGTAAAGGTGTGGTGGGGGAACTCCATACCCGGCCTCCAAGCTACCCCTAGGGAGCACGTGCTGACTGGGCCTTTCATTGCGTTCTGCAAAAGAAACCATGACTGACCAGCATGGTGAGCTTGAGCGGTCTACAACACCCAACCTGGCCTGCTCGGTATGCTAGGAACAAGCCAAACGAGGTTACTCCGATCCTACACTCAAAAGTCTGCGGCCGGCCTCTCAGCGCTGCTGACTTTTCACATGCTGCAGATAATGAAACCCAATAGCGGGCCCAGCAGAGAACATTAACAAGCCAAAAGGGTGGGATTTAGTGAAGCCCACCTGGACAGTCATGGGAAACGGAGCAGAGGAAAACTGGCCTCTTACTGCGGCTTGGCAGCAACGGCGACCGACCCTTTCCGCATTATAAAGTTGTCAGGTTTTGAGGAGCGCTGAGGCGGGCCGGTTGGGGAACAGCCACGGACGCCACACTTTTGTCCGGGCCAGCATTTCTCTAGTGGCTGGGAGGTTATGTGAATTAAAACTTAACTGTCCTTGAGGGATGCTAAAGACAAAGGGCAAAGCTACTAGGAGAGGGAGATAGAGGGCAAGACAGACAGAGAAGGAGAAAGAGGTACAGGGGTCAATGTAACAGTCCGTTTTTCATCACCCGCCTGATGGTGTTTAACGTTTAGGTGCAGCTGATGTTTGGGACACTGCAGTCGAAGCACAGAAAAGCCTTCGACAGTGTCCCGCTCATCAATCATGGCACAGATGGCCGGAGAAAAGCTCCCATCAGCGGTGACAGGGAGGCGTCCATCGGCCGCCGCCGGCCCATGCGGGGTCTGCCAATTCAGCCCATTCTTCAAAAGACACACCAATGCCTTTAGCTTGTCAGCTTGGAAAGCTTGCCAATGATGGATACGCACAGTTTTCTCGCTCTTTCCCTCTCCTGGGTGGATGGGGGGGAGGTTTGGGAGGAGGAAGGGGCGTCCATCCACAAAGAACAGCCCCAAAGAATTGCCTGCGCCACATCCCAGGGGCCTGTCAGTGGGGTAATTGATGATGTTTTCATTACAAGGTGTGGGAGGTGGAGGGGCACCCATTCTCGACAGGCAGTCCTCGACCCAAAACTGACTCCTTCTTTGACATGGACTTTTATAACCAGCATCAAGTCGTTACATCAAACAAACAAAAAAGGAGTCAATATGGCTGAGGATCGAGGCCTGGTTGATAGCAACAAACAGCCAAAAAAAAAAAGAACAATAAAAGAACTCTCAGGGTTTAAATGGAGGAGGGATAAGGCTCTTCTTCCTTGTCTGCAAAATCCCTTGAAGCTTTTAATTTGGTGGCGCCTCCAGTACTGACTGGGTGCTTAGATGAAATTAAGAAATAACCGGAGACCTCAGGCCCCTAAATCCAATTTACAAATATTAATCTGAATGGACTTATTGCTCTTGTTATAAACGAACGCATGAAAAAACAACACACGCTCACAGCTCCTATTTTAGGGCTTTCTTTTGGATAAAGGGTGACTATGCTCTTTTGAGTCGCATTTCCAAGGTCTCCTGAGGTCTGGCCTGAGCAGGACACGGTGGTAAGATTGAAAGCAATGGAGAATAAGGCTCCCTGCCAGGCCAATGGCCGCATGGCGTGCCGGGGTTGCCATGGGTGACCAGAGCGCTGACATCTTTGGGCTACGGCAATAAACAACGGATGACTAATGGCATCTGAGGCCAGGTTGATCCCTGACCCTTAATGGCCAGGGTGGCTTTTTTTTGGGGGTTTTTCGGACAAGGCCACTTGGAGTAGTCTGTAGCTAACTGCTCCCATGCCTGAACTCTGTTTATGAGGGTTTCCGTCTTCCTGACACAGAGGAGCCAGTCAGGGGCCACTTGAGACGTTAGCAGGAGCCATGTTTGAGGCAAACTCGTGCTATGAAAGCAGGCAGAGAAGCATTTTAGCTACTTTATACTTCAAGAAACACACTCAAAAAATGTTTCCAGTGCACATAAACGGCATGAACCCACTGATGCTTTCTATGCCATGCATGATTACAGACGTTCTTTATAATATAGCACAGTAGCTGGTATTGGGATACTGCAGTTCAGCATATCTAGTTCTTTTAACGTACACTCAAATAGCTGCACCCAGAAGGAATCAACCAACAGGAATGAAATTTGGTGGGTGGGTTAGACATCGTGAGACATGCAAATGACTTAAGTTTCACGCTCAGCCGCGCATCTGACGTGAGCAAAGACAGGCCTTATTACTCATGACCCTCCATGAGTCATCCTGTTAGTGCCAGCACTTTTGGCATACGGCTGCTCGACCCAGGACTACATGCATGCAGACCAATACGACGACTGCCCGTAACAACATGTCAGTGTTGCCAAAGACGGCAATGGTGTCATGCCAGACCATCATGGAGTGACTCAGAATGGCAGCGGGACACTTCCTTCTGGGTGCAGCTATTCTTTTGATGATGAGTGTTCATACAGTGTGTACAACATGAGAATCATACAGCACATACTTTTATGTTTTGTGTTGGATAATACTTGATTAATATAAAAGCCTTAAGAGCATAGGAGAGGACTGAAGCTAGGAAAACGTGTCACTCTGTGCCAAACTGACTTTCCTCCAGTGTTGTTGTAAGGCAAAAGGGAGAGGTCCAGCCTTCTCAAAAACCTACTATACTTTCCAAAGCTTAATTCTCAGGGAGGTCATATGCTGAACATCTGTAATTCTGCCCAGCAAAGGTAGGAAATCATCACCAGGCAGGGTGCGAAAACCCCACAGCTCTCCACCCCCCCCACCATTCTCAAACTGCGGGGGGAACAAATTCGCCCACAAACTCCCTGAAGAGGGCACAGCCCCGTCCCCCTCCTGCTGGTCCATGGGCCCAAGGCCCTCCACAAGGCTCTGGTTCAGCCACTGCAGAGATGAATTATAGCACTTTTCACACCTGGTTCTGGTCAAAAACGCAGCGCTGTCAAGGCTTTTTTTGGTGAAACGTGCTTTAGGGCCAGTGAGAAAAAAAGAAACACCCTACCTCCACCGGCAACTGTTTCGTGTGTGTTCACAGGGTGCTAAATTAGGACCTAATTGCATTAGCAGGGATGGATTATTGCTTTCCAGCTTAATTTCTACCACGAACAAGTGCTAAAAAACTGGGAGGAGAGGAGAACGTGTGCTGCGCTGCGGTTTGGCTTTTTTACGAGCTGCGATGGAGGCTCCCTCCTGTTCGCCAGCACTGTGTACAAATAAGTGGAAGCTCAGAGTTTCGAGTGCCAGCCTAACTCTGCTCGCGATCGGAGCCAGCGTTTCGCCGCGCCTGCGTGGCAACCATCTGAAGCCTGGCTTCCATCTAATTACTCTATCACGTAATTTCGCAAATTGCCTTTTCATTGGGGAGGCTGAGTGTAAAACCGCAGGCGCTCTGGGATTTTGGGTCGGCAGCTTCCATTTGCTGCTCGTTTCTGGTTAAATTAAACAAGAAAGTACAGTTTGCAAGAAGAAGCGGGGAACGAGGAGCAAAGGAGGAGGAGCAGGAGGAGGAGGAGCAGGAGGAGGAGGAGGAGGAGGTACAGGAAGAGGAAAGCAGAACAGAGTGGTTGGCTTTTCTCCCCAGGACGTCTGGCGCAATCGATAAACAGAACAAACAAGCGTTGGAGAAGGGACAAAACAACAACAGTGGAGGAGTTTTAAGGCTTTCTGTTTTGCTTTCCGAGCCGCAAATTTACTGGAATGTGTTCACACTCTGGCTTTACAGCTTTGGAAAACGCTGAGGAGCGACCAGTGATTAGCTCAGATGCTTCTTATTCTTGAACAGAGATCGCTTTCTGAAACAGACTTGACTTTAACGATTCAAGTGGCAGCAGAAAACATGCAAATGCCTGCAACCGAGCTGCCTAAACATGTTAGATGCCTAAATTTGGTTCTTTAGTTTTACACAGAAGCAAAAAGTCATGGAGGCATATACCCTACCAATTAGCCTTGTACATGGTCATCTATAAAACTGGACAAAGTGCTGCTGCCACTGTGATGTACACATTCTTGTTCAGAACAGTATGTCACACAGTGTCAGTGTCTTGGCTGATACACTCATTGTTGCACAAATAGCTGCACCCAGAAGGAACCAACCAATAGGAATGAAACTTGGTGGGTAGGTTTGACATAGTGAGACATGCGAATGAAGTTTCACACTTGGCCGCACATGTGATGTAAGCAAGGACGGGCCTTATCGTTGTACCTGACTGACCCAACAACCACGATTACAGACATTAAGCCAGCAGTGATGCCTCCATGAGTCATCCTGTTAGTGCCAGCACCATTGGCAGACGGCTGCACGACGCAGGACTACATGCAGGCAGACCGTTATGACGACTGCCCTTGACATCACGTCAACGTCACCAAAGACTGCAATGGTGTCATGCCAGACTGGCATGGAGTGACTCATCTCTGTCTTGGTGGAGATGCCCAACGAATCCGTGTGTGGAAGCACCATACTGAGAGACACTACTTCCATACGTGTAGCTCAGTAAATATTGCCCATATCAGTCTAAATTTATCATCATTTGTTGTTCCTGGTAACCTTTATCTTCCTTCCCAATAGCATTGCATTCCGACACTTCCTTCTGGGTGCAACTGTGAGTGTATTTTGGGGCAATTTTGCTCTTTGCTGAATTATTCGCAAGCAGCAGATCCACTATCCACAAGTAAACCTTTCTATCTGCTCTCGCTATCTATCCTTCATGCCTTTCTTTTTCTTCTCGCTCCTCAGTTCCACTGCCTGGCAGAGTAATCTCATCCCGCCACCCACCTCACGTTTCCGGCTCCATACAATAGCTTCACTGCTAGACTCATGTGACATACAGAGTGCCTTCTCACTGCTGTGGAAATGGGGGCTGGCAGCATGCTGGGTATCTACAGTACCGGCTTGAGGACGTCTCTTCTTGCTTCCTGACAGCACTGCTCGGGAATCGGCATGGCTCGGCCCTAACACAGAGGGGCTATCATAAAGCGGCATTGTTTGTGGGGCCTGTTAATTGCCACTGGCTTTATCTCCAAGAACCAGACCCTTTCACACGCTGAATCAGTGGAATTAGATGTTCAGCTAGAGCTTCTCTTGTGCAATTTGTGCGTTCGCTCCCTCTCTTGCTCTCAAGCGCTTCCTTAGTCTTGACACTTTGAGGCTGCTAACGTCCCTCTCACTGGAAGCAGGCAGGGGCAGAAGGAGAGTGGACCGCACTGCTTGCCGGGTCAGTCAACCATAGCTCGCATGCTGCTTGTTGTTTAGCTTGCCACACAAATGCTGAGAAAACGTTTCTCGCTCATGTGTAAGCTAAAATGTGTTTGTAGTACCATTCAGGCCTGTGCCGTTGGTTCTCCTTTCTGCTTCGGGCCCAACCCACCGCCCCCTCGTCCTCACTGCGCAGTCACCCTTTTGGCAGGCGATGCCGTTCCAGCTTATTGGGTTCTCTTTTTGCTTTTTCTCTACTGTTCCTACTCTCTCTCTCTCTCTCTCTCTCTCTCTCTCTCAGTGCTGGGTGCTCTGTAGGCCTCCCGTGGTTGAGGGGGCTGCTGTTGGCAGAAACACAGCTTCCCCGCCAGCAGCTCTGCATTTAGCTGCACTGCCCCTCTGCCAAGCCAGCCAGAGAGCACACAGACACAAGGCAAGCTCAATAACACAGCTCTGTTCACAGTGCCAGTAAAACCAGGACAAACCGGACAGCCCTCACCAATCATTCCCAGCTCTAATGTGTGCAAGCGAGTCGGCTCTTTTAGGTGAACGCTGCACCGAAGATCTGACACTTTTCCATTCATTTAGACACTGTGACCTTGTTCCTGGATCTCCTTGGGATGTTCCAGCTTCACTCCCCCAAGCTTGCGGAGTTGGTTTAAGTTCCTGGTGGTTTTCATGTCGTTCCTAGCCTTGTTTTTTCTGATCTTTGACTTTTAACTTTGTGTGTGGACGGATTTGCCTGCATTTTGCCTGTCTGCCTCAGACACTTTGCCCATTTGCCTGTCTGCCCGTACATCTCTTGACCACAGCCTTTGAGTGAAAAAGAAGTAGGCTTACTTTACTTGATTCAAATTAGGGCAACATGAAGAAAACACACTACATCAACCCTTTTTTCCTTCCAGTTTACTCAATTTTTAGGCCTAGTCCACATGTACACTGGGGTTTCTTCCCCATCAATTCAAGCACTGTTTTTAAAACGTGCTGTCAAGGCCATGCTAAACTGTGTCCTTGACCAGTGGAAACTCTCTCGCCATTAGGGTGGCCACTTTCATAACCCCAAAAAGGAGGACATCCCATCCCCAAAAGGAGGACATCATAAAGGGGGGAGGTGGAGGGGGGTCTGTCACGATGCTAGAACAGAATTAAAACCATAACCTAACCTATATAACACATACATGATGCTTTACTCACCTAATTGGGTGGAACGGACATTTGTGAGTCAGACGGGAACTTACTTAATTGACTAGCATTTAGAGGGCTGACCTGCGGTTAGCCGGTAGGCCAGTCACGATGTCACATGACCTTGTTAAACCAATGAAATGCAAGGCATGTATTTTGACATGGACGTGAGCCAATGGCACACATAGTATTGTTGGCGAGTGAACATTTTAAACAGTTCATCCCGAAAAGAGGACTAATAGGCTTAAGTCCAGGTACTGTACCAGATGGAGGACTGGCAGCTAAAAAAAAGGACTATCCAGCCTAAAACCGGACGTGTAGCCACCCTACTCGCCATCCTTCTCCAACAACCACTTAAATTTCAAAGCTGATCCACCACCTAGAGGTCCGACCAGATCTTGTCAAAAACTGGTGACATTAGTGGGGTCTGTGTTGTGGGAGTGCTAGATATAGCAGTGACCTCCATACTGCATTCTGACACCTCAGTGTTCCTTAATACAGCGTAAAAGAAACTGTCTATTTAGGTGGAACTACGTAACAAATCCTGTATCAATGTCAAAACCAGGAACATCTTGGCGACATCTGCCATTGCACAAAATCAGCTCATGTACCAAAGGAGATTACAAGCCAAGCTGGAATGAGTTTTGCAAAAGGTAAATTTTCAGTGAGGTCAATCAGGCATTGAATAAGCTATGGTTTTAAAAATGCCCATGTACATGTAAACAAGGCCCCTACTGAAACGTTCAGCCTGCTGTTAATCACATGTAGCACAAGTTGCAACGAAACTACATCCAAATCTAACAAGACTGTTTTTCCCCTCTCTCACTGTAGTTTTACATTTATTTAATGCTTGTAAAACAAATATCATGCTTTTAGCTAATTAGTTCATTAGCTAATTAGTTCATTAGAAGGTAGACTAAACTTGAATTGTTCAGAAGAAAAACACTAGCGGGGGAAAATATTAAATTTAACGAATAAAACAAGAAGAATTAGATGTGCAAATGAGTTCAAATGTACAAATAAACAAAAATATAGATACATGTTTTTCTTAGGACAGTGACGATATACATGCACATAGCATAAAAATACATATTGTCCTCCAACCAACTGTCCCTAGCACCATTCCTGTTCGTGTCACCTGCTTTGACACGGCTCCCTCCCCAATGCAAACCCCAAAGAGTTGGAACGGTGTGTGATTGGGCAGTGATTTGTAATTCCGCTTTGAGCTGTATTTCAGGTGCAATAGCACAAAGACATTAATGTTTAATGTTTTACCTTATCAACTTCATTGGTCTCTTAAAAATGAATTCTACTGCGTTCCCTGTGAGCCGGCCCTGCTGCTTTTCTGTAGTAGCCTACGATGCAAAGGCTCATGGGAACTCAGGGCTAAGGTTGCAGACATTCAGCGAGCAGTGATGCCCTCCATGAGCCATCCTGTTAGTGCCAACACCATTGGCAGACGGGTGCACTCAGACCATACGACGACTGCCCTTAACCCCACATCAACGTTTAGTTCAACTGTACAAACACCACACAAGTTCATTCATGCTAGTGACTTTCCTGTCCATTACTCTCCTGTCAGTGCCATTCAAGTTCAGACTGAGTCTAGGCAGGTTTTGTTTTGGGCTCAGATGCAGATTCGCCTTCCTTACTGTTAGCTGGCTTTGCTAAAATATTAACACTGCATATCAGCACTTTTATACTTAGATTATTGGGAGTGAAACTGATATACTGAGAACTTTATACAGAGATGCTAAAAACATAGCTGGCCCTCCATATAACAACAGGACACTCATTCATAACATCATTTACAGTCATTTAGGCATGCACGCCATGCACGTTTTGTGGGCTAATGACTTCATTAGAAGCTAGACCGAGCTGGAATATTAAATAATAGATGATACTGCTAACTTGACTTATTTTGGGGAAGAAAAAAAACCCTGGAATAGTCATTTGGGATCTCTTATTGGTGAGCCGAGCCGATTGATCTGACTCCCTGAAAAGAAGCGGAATGCCCATCACTAATGCGTGTGTAGGAGCGCCGCGTGTGAACCAGCAAATGGCATTCTTTTCACACACCTTTCTCCCGGGGCCCCTAAAGGTGATGGCTAGCGGAGGGGGTGGTGCATGTGTTTTTTGTGTGTGAGAGGGTAAAAGGAGGGGCTGGGGGCAGATGAAGGTTCTGGAGCCCCTGGGGTAGTTTCTGTGGCACAGATGTGAGAATGGGGGTGAACATGTGGGCGCTTTTGGAAATGATCAAATGGGTTCCCTTTTGACTCCGGTTTGGTTGGAAACACATTGCCTTTCAACACCTTCAAAACAATGGCCGGTGTGGCCAATCGCGGGATCGTCTTTTTGGGCAAAAAGGGGAACGTTTGACTGTGTTCAGGGCCCCGAGAGTTGTGTAATAGCGCCTGGCAGGCCTGCGAGGGTGGTGTGTGATTGCTGTGTTAAGTCAGTGGTGTTGATATGTGGAGATAAGTGGCGTCCTCATAACACTCAGATTAGCTTGTGGTGAATGAAATAGAGGAACTGAAGTTCATCAAAGCCAGAGGAAGAAGAGACCACATCAATGCAGTGCGTTTCCCTAACGCTTCTCTATTGCAGGTGGGGACAACCACAGACAGTTAACCACTGGGCCTAAAATACCAACACTGCCTGCTGCGCAAACACACACACACATATCGTCCCTGTCCAAAGACAAACAAGTATCTCCAAAAAAGCAACTTTACAGGAGAGGCCAAAAACGAATTTGACTTTAATGTACGTCAATGGAACCAGACTTTTTTCCAAGCAATTTTGGGCCATTTCTGATGGTCCATTCATCATGAAATTTTCACACAGTGCAAACAGCAGCTGCTGTGTTCAAATGATGCATAAAAGTAAAAATCAACATTAATTGAGATATTACATATTTCTCTTAGGACAGTGATGATATACATACACATAGCATAAAGTTACATATTGTCTACCAACCAACTGTCCCTAGCACCGTTCCTGTTCATGTCACTCATTTTGGCATGGCTACCTCCCCAATGCAAACCTCAAATTCAAAAAGTTGGAACAGTGTGCGATTTGTCAGTGGCATTTGTAAATCCACATTGAGCTGTGGCTCTGCTGCTTTCAGTAGTAGCATGCGATGCAAAGGCTCATGGGAACTCGGGGCTAAGATTGCAGACATTTAGCAGGCAGTGATACCCTCCATGAGCCATCCTGTTAGCGCCAGCACCATTGGTAGACGACTGCACGGCACAGGACTACATGCACGCAGACCGCCACGACGGCTGCCCTTAACAACACGGCAACGTCACCAAAGGCCGCAATGGTGATGTGTCAGACTGTCATGGAGTGACTAAGAATGGCCCGCTTTGGTGTTGGTGGAGACGACCAACGAATCCGTGTGTGGAGGCACCGTGGTCAGCACCAAGATGAACAGTTTGTTGTCACATGTCACACGTCCAGAAGGCCTGGTGTCACTCCACCTCCACCCCTACCGCACAATCTGCACGAACTGTGTGAGAATATTCAAGCTGCATGGGATGGATTATCACAGGACACCATTAGGTACCCCTACAACTCCATGCTGAGACGTGTGGCATGTTGCATTAGCAAACATGGCGGCCCGACACCATACCGAGAGACACTACTTCTGTATGTGTAGCTCAATAAATATTGATCATATCAGTCTAAATTTATCATCATTTATTGTTTCTAGCAACCTTTATCTTCCTTCCCAGTAGCACTGCAATCCCACACTTCCTCCTGGGTACAACTATGTTTGACGGTGAATGCAACACCGGCCAAGCACAATTTACTCACTTCTACCAAACACACATAACCTGCTGCCCCATCACTGGTTATGCGATAGGTACCGTCTCACATACATGCATCCCAGAGAGCAGCCACCTTCTTTAACTCATACCTGTGCACTGCAAATAAGGTCCAAACGGGGAAAGAAGAGCGGGGTCTTTCTCTTAACAACGTTCCCCATCTTTGCTATCTCTAGCTGGAGGCTGTTTTCCTCCTTGCTTTCAGAACGTATCCAGGCATGCTGAAAGTCGGAGACCGAAGCACTTTAGTGGGCCAAAGGAGGCAGATAACTGCAGTCCACTTACCGTCAAGTGCTGGAACAGCCATGCCCGCATGATGTTGGTTGCTACTTTGGGGAAGATGCCGCGCTTTTTATTCCTCTTCTTCTCCTTGTCCGGGTCATCGTCGTCACCCGTGCTGGGGGAGGCCACGCTGTTGTCCAGCCCGTCGCCTGTCAGAACACACAGAGACAGAAATGAGAGAGAGAACGTCAGGGGAGGCGCTTTACCTCAGCTGCCAGTCACCAACACAACTCTTTTCGCCTACAAACCGGGGCAGACAGGCAACAGTTTCACATCAGTAGGACTTACAGGCGGCACCTCTGAACACATTCATTTTTAATACTCCTCTAAATCAGGCTCCCCACCGCACCCTTTCTCCACACAAGGTTCACAAGAAACACACAGCTCCGAGCACCGACAGATAGAGAGATGACGAGAGAATGAGAGAGAGAGAGAGAGAGAGAGAGAGAGACTGACGGGAAAGAAAGAGAGTGGCAAGCACACAAAGGGCTTGTAAGGTCGCATTGCTTCGCTGCCATCAGACGCTCGCAGAAGAATCCGCGCCGACAGAGAGAGATTTAGTCTTTATCGTCCCTGGAAAATATTTACTCCGGTGCCTTTATTTCCATTATTATTAATATTATTTATTTATTTATTGTTCAGGTGGGGGTGACTTACACGGCAGCACAAAAGCAAGGGAGAGAAATACGGGCTTCTTTTCAAAGCACAGCATTTTAATAACAATGCAGCATGGGTGCCTACAGCAACCTGTGGGTTCTCGATAAGGCCTCCATTAAGGCCAGCTGAACAGGACCCGGGCCTAGAGAGGACTTAGGCTGCTTCGGAGCTCAACATCGCTCTGCATCTGATGAATATGGAGCTTGCGTGCACGCCGTTCTTTTATTCGCCCAACCCAATTATTGTATGTCTCCTAGACTGCGGCAAGAGCCATCTCCACCACTGAGACGACTTCTCATAATTGTTATTATCATTATTCAAAGAAGAGTGAAGCTGCCGACAATTCAGCTAGTCTCAATAATAAATAATAAATCATAAAAGAAACATGAGCGAGGTAAACAACCTCAGAGAGCTGCGGATTTCGATAGCTCAGCTCACTTTGGTGAAGGCGGGGCGGACCGAATCAGGCGCCGGATTGGACGCAGTTATTTATTAATTACCCAAAAAAGCGTTCCCAGAAGCGGCGCTCTTTCGGCAAAAGTCTCGGCAGGTGATGGCGTCGGGTTAACCCTTCCTCTGCCACCTGCGCGGGACGGGCTCATGGATAATTAATGGAAATGTCGGCGGTAATGCGGCTGGAGATAGCTTTCTTTCCAGTGTTGCGCATCGGCAGAATAATCAAGGGCCTAAAACAGCCTTTGCTCCCCATTACCTCGGGCAAAAGAATTCCTGAAAGCATGCCTTGCGGGCATCTGAATTATACACGCCATTAGGAGAGCGGAGGGCTTTTCTCGGCTCCTTCTAAAAACCGCCTGGCCGGCCCCTCTCCGGCTGCCCTTGCAGCAGCAGCAGGAGAGAGCGGCGCTCCAGAAAGGCTGGGGTTTCTTAAGTGGAGACTTATGTAGATACAATAATGCCGCCTTCCCGCTCCCCCCATCCGAGCTGCTTCCTGAGAGTCACCAGAGCTTCCCGATCCGCCCCCACAGAGAAAAGAGCATAAGCTATCACAGACGCACACAGAGAGAAACACACGAGCTTCGATTACATCATTAGCCAAAGCCGAAAACAGTCGGGCCTGAGCAGCAGTTTGTCCTCCCTACTGTTTTTAGGCAAACAGGACTTCCTCGCTCTCATCTGGGAAGGGAATCGGCACCGCCGGTTTGTAATCTAAGACAAGATTTTCATTGGAAGCAAATGCTCTCAATCCGGTGTAAAGACCGGTTCGTGTTCAGCAAAGCTTAGAATAATAAACCCGGGGCTTGTCCCATGCGACTTAGCAAAACAGAAGCAAAGGCTGGATATCAGGATAGAGCCTGGAAAAGACCAGGAGGGGAGGGGAGGGGAGAGGAGTGAGGGTGGGAGACAGAAGAGAAAGAGAGATTTGGAAGACAGGAGACGGAGTAAGAAACACTGTGAGGTAACACTGTTGCTCTCCAGAGCCTCCCTCCTCCTCCTCCTCCTCCTCCTCCTCCTCCATATTATGAATTGTTTAACCTCTTTCCCCCAATATTTTTACTTAGGCCTGACCTCAGAGGGCCCGGGCCTTCCAGGCAGAGAGCGGGCAAGAGAGAGGTGGGGGGAAAAGCCAAAAAAAAAGGCAGAGGCCGTCAATTTTATTGGCATTTCCATTTTCACTGCAATTTGATGCCGATTCAGCTCGGCTAGGTCTGGGGCTAATTTCTCCCTCCTTTCCCCACCAGTATCAAGGCGGGAGACGGGTGCATGGCGGCAGCAGGCCAGGTTTTCCTTCCCAAAATGTCAGCGGCCTGTCGCTGCCGAAGCTTCCACTTCCTCCTGCCCAGCCAGGGGAAGGCGCGTGGACGGGCGGGCGAGTCCGAAAAGGTGGAAACAATCATAAAAATGATGCGGGTCCATAAACAAGCTCACAGCCTCATTAGACCGGCAGCAGGCTCCAGTGGCAGATTTATTCGCCTTTTCGCTGATGCTATGAGGAAATGCCACGGGCTAACTTTGGCCAACTGCTAATGGGTTATGACAGCGTCTTAGCAACTAGCGTTGGGCGGGGGGCAGAGGCTCGCCCAGTGACAGTGAGGGGAAAAATGTCATCTCATCTGCCCATGTGTGGTGGAGTCTATGTGGCAATTAGGGAGCAGGCAAATGACTGGAGCAGGCCAGAGGCTGAGGAGGATGCCCCGCGGCTAACTGAGGAGAGAATTTTTTATGATCCCCTCTTGCACGCGCAGGCGCGCACACACACATTCGCACAGCTGACGTCGCTCTGCTTGCCTGCCTGCCTGCTCGCCTGCCACACAAATCAGGTTAACACTTCCCCCTCAACACGCCTTTGTCAGCCAACTCTACTGAATGGCTCACCCCACTATTCTCAGTCGCGCCTTTTCTTCTTTAGGCTCTCTCTCTCTCTCTCTCTCTCTCAACCCTAACTTCTTTCACTGCTTCTGTTTATGTCTCTCACCCTGTCTCTCTCCCTCTCTCTCTCTGACTCAAGGCGTTTCCTGACATTATCAGAGGAATCTGGGGTAATCTGTTATGATCTGATTACTCAAAAAGGCCACTTTAATTGGCACTACCTGTTCCTTCGCTGGCTCGCGCAGCAACCCCAAGGTGTCGGCCATTTTTCTGCCGATTTGCAAATTAGCGTTGTGGCACTTCCCATCCGTCAAGCGCGTTCTCATCACATAAGACGTCCACTTAAGCGAGATGAAGAAAAACACGCACGTGTCGTTTTTCCTGCACAAAGGAGGTTTTGACTGAAAAAAGCTACCAACGTCAGTTTTCAAGCCAAGAGTTATAAGTCAATCTGTCAAAGCACGCTGCACAGCTGCTCGCCCTTTCAAATCATTTTGAGAAGTGTTTTGACTAAATTTTATAGGCCATGCTCTGCTGGATTGGGCCAGGCTACGGAGACGGATTTGGAGGGTTTTTTCTTCTTTACACCACATTTAGTCCATGGACGATTTCTGGCCTACCTCTGGACTCTGGACTGTGCAGAGAGCAGGACAACCTGTGCTTCTCCCTTACACCCTGGTGGTGCTGAAGTACTCGAGACCGGTCTCCATACCATAAACCCATGGTCTCAATCTTGGCATGATTTGTCTTGTTTGGTAACTGATTTTGTAGTCATTACTGAGCGATTCCAAAAAATACCCTATGATTTTTGACCGTCAGTGTATTAGTTTATCTCTCCTCAGGAAGGCTTTCAGCTACCATTTAATACCCTGTATCAGGTGCGCTCCTCATAGACATCCATGCATTGGCTGGAGAGCAGCAAGAACCAAACCTGTGCTCTATAAAGATATTAAAGAGCCCATATAACAGAAAAACAAAATTTTCTCTTTTTTCATCTTTTTTTTATAAATTGAAGAGTTTGATGTCATATGTAAATAGTGCTAAAGTTTCAAAACTTAATAACTGTGCTGGAAATCACAATCAAATCAAAGCATTTACCTAAATTCAGCTATTCAGCCTATGTCCGTTCATATCCACCTCATTCATCTTGAAGTGAGGAGTATTTTGTCCCAAATTGGATTTTATTATGAACTTCTGATTTTGAAAGGCACATGGCAGATAATGGACATCATTTGCACCTATTGGTCTTAATAGACATGCTTTGATTTTAATTCTGATGGATAAATAAAGGTTGGAAAATGGGTATGTAAAAATTAATTATTATCTGTCTGTTTTTGGTATGTAAATTCACAAAAACATCATAAAAGTGAATATGACTGCTTTGCTTACTCTTCTGATAAACAGAAAAGTTTTTTTAATTCGTTATATATTATACTGTTATATATATATATCTGTTATATAGTGTTTAAGCAGCAGTAATTTTAATGGCTGCGTAAGACTTTTCCCACAGTACTGTTCATAGCAAGGTAACTCTTGTCCTGTCCACTCCTGGTCTCAGTCTTGACTCTGACTTGGCTACAAAGTCCAGCCTAGGCTCTGAATCAGTTTGGCCAGTTTTGGTCTCAACTTCACATCCCTAACACACACACACACACACACACACACATACTGTATATACACTTCTTCAAACCACACATTCATGTGACTCCACTTCGTATTCCCCAACCCAGCGGAGCTGAAGCCTTGAGGGCCCAATATCTCCCTCCTTTCAGCACACACACACACATTCACACACTCCTGTCTTTCTCTCAAACACACACAGGACCAGAGTGAGAAAAAGAAAGAGAAAGAGAGAGAGAGTGAGAGAGAGAGAGAGAGAGAGAGACAGAGAGAGAGAGAGAGAG
>CM067478.1:3281535-3299155 GCA_034552555.1 Semaprochilodus insignis
TCACTCACTCTCTCTCTCTCTCTCCCTCTCTCACTCACTCTCTCTCTCTCTCACTCTCTCTCCCTCTCCCTCTCCCTCTCCCTCTCTCTCTTTCTCTCTGTCTTTACCTCCTACTCCTCCTCCTCCTCCTCTTTCCCCTTTCTTTCCTCCTCCGGTCCCTGTGTCATGGGGGTGGGGGGGTGGTGTTGTATGTGTGAGTGTGTGTCTATGTGTGTGTGTGTGTGTGTGTGTGTGTTGGGGGGGTGGCGGTCGAATGGCAGAGCGAGTGAGTTTACCCTTTCATGTCGAGCACTTTTACTGTGTAACTATTGATTTTTTCTCCTTTGTAATGTTTTTTTTTAATCTGAAGATATAAGGCGGGAGAAAAGGCAGGCCGGAGGTTCAAACGGGAACGCTTTAAGAGTACTTGGATTCCACTGAGACGTGCACACACATACTCCCCATACATACTCTTTTCACTCCCTCTGCCTTAGACAGCTTTTGACACCTTCGCCGGGTCAGCTTTGTTTCGATATCAATCTGGGCCGGGCAGCCAAGAGCAGAGCATTTAAAAATACAATAAAATAAAAATTAAATTAAAATTAGGGCTGAAAGATCGCAATTTAAAAGAGTGCAACATTCAAATCGCAAGAGCTGCAGTTTTATTTATAGCCCATTTTATCAAAACCGTGTCGTTATCATGATATCAGAGCTCGCCCAAAGTGCCTGTAGATGAGTTAGACCAATCAGAGGCATATGCTCTATGACTATATGCTGTGAGATCACAACCACAGTCAACTGAATAAGGGGATGCTCTGGTCTTGCTGACCAAATAACAGGCCTGGACTTGGGTTCCCAGAACATACTTGCAATGTAAATTGCAGTCGCAATACTGATCAGGAAAATCGCAATTAGATACTCTTCCCAAATTATTCCCGAAATTGTTCCCAAATCGTTCAGCCCTAATAAAAATACACTACAATAAAAGCTGAGGGCTCTTTTAAGCCCAACACACACGCACCGCAACAATACTGCAACAATCTGGCCCGAATCAAAGGAATAATTAGCTGTAAGCGTGTCCGGAAACATTTTCCGGAGTGTTGCATTGTGAAAAATTGGCACAATAAAGCCAAGAAAGCTTCCCTTTACTCGGAAAAAGGGATGCAGGAGGGGAGCACTGGTGAACGTATATGATGAATGAACATAATATCTGTAATTAATCTTTTCGATTTCAGCCTAGCCCCCTTCCCAGTGGTGCTATATCAGAAACAGGCCGAGGACTATCACTGGGAAACAAAAGGCTTTCTCTGTGCTGTTCCGTCGTTCGTTTTTGGTACGCTTTGGCGAGGAATGGAACGGAAAGGAACTGGAGGCCCTGTGGTCGGGGGCGAAGCGGCCTTTATTACTGGCTTCTGAGCAGATAATTTTCCACATGGTGGCTATCTAAATGACACCGGCCAAGATAAGTGCTCTAATAGGCAGGGATTTTCCCCTTTTGCGGAGTATGTTCTCCACTGGGCTGGAGGACAGTTGATAATACAGGAACGTTTCGCCGCTAATAATAGCCCACTTGGCTCCCCTTGAAATTGTTCAATGGAGTTAACATGGAGGGCCCACTGTAAGGCAGAATTACATCTAATCAGCCCCTGTTTATGGGAGTAGGGTGGAGGGGAGGGGGATATGTGGGGTAGGAACAGGAAAAAAAGATGACTCTATTAGGATGTTTTTTTTTTATGAGATAAAACGTTCCCTCATTGGCTTCCAGCTTTGATAGGCTGCTTTTCATTCAAAGAGCATATATGCGTGAGCCCTATACATGCAACATTAACTTTAATGAAGGCACCTCGCCCCCTCCCCACACCCCAGTACCACCTTGCATCGGACTGCGCTCGCTGTGGCCACAGGAAGTGGAGCAGTGAAGGGATGTGGGGGAATTGTAGTTCTATCAGCTGGGGGTGAGCCGAGGAGATAAGCTCTGGGTTGGAAGAGGAGGAAGCAGAGGCGGCCCGAGTGCTTGCTTCCTGACCACAGCTGGGCATGGTCCGGCTGGACACCAGTGATACCGTTACAATGCACACCTCCACCCGAGAGAGCCCCCCAGCACTGCCCCCCCACCCTTTCCCACATGCACACACTTGGCACAAAGAGCAGAGAAAGCTCCAGGGACCCCCTGTGCCTCCACTGGTCATAACCTTTACATTTCTTAGGTTATCAACCTGGGAATCTCTCCCATTCCTGCCTTTCTTTGCCTCATTCAAGCTTCGAGCGCTGGGCAACGATCGGGTTACCACTAGGAGTGCGTGTTTCGTAAACAAAGCCAGCTAAAAGCCTTGACACACACACTCCCTCTCTCTCTTTCTCGCTCTCTCTTTCTCTTTCTCTCTTCAACAACACACATTAAAGTAAACACACCCCCTCCGCATACCCCTCCCCACCCCACCCCAACCACACACACTTTTGTTTGTTTGTTATCTTTCTTTCACTCCCTAAATCTGCAGAAAAAAGGACTTGAAGAGGCCTTTATCTCTTCCCCCTAAATCCCTTCAACAGGTATCCATGTCAATAGACCGGCCTGGAGCTCTGGAGGGGGGAGGTGTTTAGGAAGGGTCAGTCCCGGGTCAAGCTTTTGCCCAGTTGTTAACACAGTAGAACTCCCCCCTGTCAGCTCACAGGCCACTGTCCACTGCCTTCACCCTCCACCCCTCCACGATACTCAGCAAATAATCCCCTCACAGTGAGCAGCTTCTGGACATGTGCACAAGGCAAACACCTTTCGGAGAACATTCGTACACATGAAGCTGGCTGTCTGGTGGAGGTGGGCAATAGGGCAAAAAATAATATCGCTTGAAACTTCCAGGCATTTTCGCAATATTTAATGTGCATCACAATGTTTTTGGTTTTCTGAGATTTGTTCATCATTATCATTATTTTTGCCAAGTATGTCACACATACAAGGTTTCTGTCTTGGTGAGAACACACATGTAGGACATATAACAAGAGCACAGACTGTTAACAAGTATTACACTAAGGGGAGAGTCCAATAAGATTAATACAACAATTAATAGAATGTAGAATATAGAATAAGAATGAAAATAGAGAATAGGAATGAGAATAACGACGAAGAAGAAAAAGAAGAAGAAGAAGTGAGAGCCAAGGAATGAGGCTAAACAGATATATGACTACCTGCACTTATATGTATATAGATATCCCACACATAAGTGAGTCTGAGTACACATATGTAATAAAAACTATTATTTACAGAATCTGTACAGCTGTGCAAATAAGCGTTATGTTACAGAGGAGTTACTCTTGGAACAGACACCATCAAACCCGCAGTGCCACCTATATTATGGCCCTATTAATAAATTATTAATTATTCATTGTTTTACGAACTGCACTAAAATTGGAAAATCCAATTCTGCTCACTTTGCAATGTAACATTAGTAGTTAGTAGGCGTTCTTTAAGTACTGAGGATATGCTCATGATGACATGCTCACAAAAGTATAATGTCACGTAATTCATATTGTGATAACGATGAAATACCTTCATATTGCCCAGCCCTATTTCTAGAGCTGCCTCCTTAAAACAAACCTGTCTGTTTCCCCATAACATTTTCCACAATGCTGGAGGTTCAACTTGTGTGTGCCCACTCTTCAATTCCCTTTCTCAAACGTACATACCAGTGTCCCCTTTAAAAGCGGCCACCAAAATCTACAAACGCTTCTATGACTATTTAACCTTTCCCATACTGCGCTGCACTACACCCAATAAACCGGATTAATTATGCTCGCCTTGTAATGCAACATGCCATTGGTCAGTCGCTCACAATACCCACTGAATGCTCATAAAGGCATATTGTGTATCACGTATACCAGTCAAATAAAACGTTGTCCTACTGCCCATCCCTAGTTAGGAGACTCTGTTGTCTGTAAGGCCTTAACTCATAGAGGGCAGGAGAAGGAAACCCATAAAATGGACTACCAGCAAGAAGATCTGGACATTCACCCGACTCCATACCCCTCATATCTTTCATTAAACGCTCACATGTCTTTCAAACAGGCTCTGGACCTCACGCACGCTGCTATCTGCAGGAAAATATTCCTCACCCAGCATTATCGGCAGGGCAGCATATGGCAAACTAGCAGCAGGCCATTCATCCTCATCCTCTTTGGAGGTTAAAATTAGCACAATACTGTTTGTGGCTTTAAGCTGGACTCCAACCACTGTGATACTGCTAATAAAAAAAGCCTGACGGCCTCCTCCTCCTCCTCCTCAGAGAGAGAGAGAGAGAGAGAGAGAATGAGAGAGAGAGAGAGAACATTCATGCACAGGATTATCCTGCTGGGTTAATGTTTTTCCCTGCAACGGCTGCTGAAAGACTAATACATTTTAATCTTGTTTTATTTGGAAACAACCTCTCGGCTGCTCATCCTGCCTCACACTGGCTCTCGGATAGGTCGGGGAAGCAAATGTTTTTGAACAGGACCAGCTTAGCTAAAGAGCCATCTCTCCTTGGCACAGGTGGACCTTGCTAATCTGTTATCAAAGACCTAAATAAACCACGTGCCACGCTGCCAAACGAGAGCGCCTGAAACAAAGTGTTAAGGCTGCTTCGCTGTTAGCCATCGCTCCCGGTTCCTCTCTCTCTCTGTCGGCCTACTGTCCTTCTTCGCCTCGCTCTTCTTGCCATCAGGCCAGTGGAGCAGCAATAGCGTATCTGTCCCAGTGCTATCAGCGTTTTCTTCCTAGAGAGCTGAGTAACATGTATCTGATGGAGGTCTGCCATGCCTGGCTGTCCTTGTGGGCCATGCTGAGTAATGTTCACTCAGGTCTTCCTGCAGTCAGACCTAATGCGCTGTGACACGTCAGCGATGAGTTAAGCTGATTTCTGTCAAATTCTTACAAAGCCGAGCTCAGAGAGGAGCAGGGGAACTGAGGGGAATGGAGAAGGGCTTTCCCAGCTAACTGGAGCAAATCCCAGCACTGGGTAACACATATTCCCACATATAGAGCTAGTGCCCCCCAGTCTGCCTGAAATGCTGTAGCCCTGACTTGCCAATTGTCTATTCTCTAGCAGCAAAGACTAATGGAACAGATTCTCTTTTGATAGCTCAAGGAGATCCATGGATCAAGTTTTTCGATCTGAGCATAATTTGATGGCATTGGTGTAACGCTCCTTTTGTTTACAGGAATGTCTCTTCAGAGCTAGCGGACTAAGGGACCACCAAATGAGCAAAGTGGGCGTCTGTGGAGGCAGCATTTTGCAAACACCAGCAATTTGGTCTTGGCTAAAGAAGAAGAGCTCGGTTAAGAGTTTTGGAAGAGAACTTCCTGTAAACACCGAGGGAGATACAAAGTGTCTACATCATTAACACACCACAATTATAGCATGTGGGCTAAATATAACGTTTGCTTCCCCTCTCAAGATGAGCACCCCATAGAAAATGAGCTCTGACTTCCATGGAGCAGAACTCTTCTCGCAGCAGAGAGCAGCAGAAATGTACTTAAAATGAGAGAAAGAGAGAGAGATGGTTAGAATAGGGAGGGACGGGGGGATGAGGAAGAGCCTTCTAGCTCAGTGTCCTGAGAGTTTCTATGGTTCACATGGCCAAAGTGTGGAGGGGGGGAGGGGGAGGGGAGGTGGTACTCCAGAAACAGCTAAATCCCAGAGCAAACGCCACGCTGACAGTGTATCATTGCAGCTTTATGATCATTATCTGCCCTGACACAAGGTGCTCAAGCAGCCCTATAAAAGCCAGTTAAAGAGAGTGACTGGCAAGAGGTTTGATATATAGGGAGTAAAAGAAGGAGGGGGTTTTGTTTGCTTGTCTTCTCTCACTTTTCCCTTTTTGTTCCCACACAGCGGAGGGCCCTAGGCCTAATCCCAAAGTCAAACTGTCCCTTACTGTGGGAACCCGTGGCGTTTCCCCTTTTTCTACCATGAGAGTGCAGGGCCTGCTCCTGGCCTTATCAGCAACGAGGGCCATAAAGCCATCGGCAGCAATAACTCTCAGCAGAAGCAGGCAGCCGCTTGTCAGTTGATGCATTGCTACCGAGATTTTGCTGGGGCTGTAAAGCGTGTTGACGGTTTAACAGGTGAGTGGGAGGTTGAGATTGGACGCAGCGTCTACTCTCCAGGTAACCGGACCGAGGGTTCTCTGCTCAGAGTGTAGCCATGAAAACCGCTAAACAAACAGCTGCAGCAGTGCCGGCACGTCGCGTCATCTATCGGTGGGCTATCAGAGCTAAGTTTACCTCATTACATGGACTGTGTGAAAGTCACAAACTCATTAGAAGATCTGGAACTGATAGCACAGCGCACAGGACACCATGATAATGATGTTCCTGCTTGTTCAACACATGCGCTCATTCCCAAACAATAAAGCCTCCCCGGGCTTAGCTGCCGTCGCGTCGATGCACTCTTTCCTATCTTGGTTCTCTTTCTTCTCTTCTGCTCTGGGTTTGTGCATGTGTGCGTTTGATATGCACATGTGAGTGTGCAAAGCAGCAGGAGTTGCTTGCACTGCCTGGTGCCTGTCTCAGATCCCGGCCCTATCTAAAAACCACACACCTTTTATCAGCCATTAGGCCTCTGATTTAACTAGATTACTGCGCTGCGGCGGTGCGGCTGGCTCATGCAGAGAGGGGAGCTCATCCAGCTTCTGCTCCCAGCACAGCACACATCTGCATGCAAAGCAGAAAGCATGGCAGGCAGGCAGGGACGACCCCGGCCACCTCCTCCTGAATGAAAACGGTGAGCCTTTGGAGCATTTTGAAGCAGCAGGCATGCGCGCACTCGTGAGACACCATTAAAAAGGAGAGGAAAGAGAGGAAGAGAGAGAGATGGTGACTCAGAACAGGCAAAACAAGCAACTTTACACAAATTCCTCCCAAATGTAATTGATTAGGTATGTTTGGTGCTTTGCTAGCTTTAGACAAGGCTAATGCCACTAAGACCTTGTTTAGACTGCAAGCCCAATCCAGATTTCTGGCATTTCCAGATGGCAAAAAAAGACATGAAATCCCAACCATAGCTCAGTGGTGAGTGTGGCATTGCAGACAACACCATTACCTGCCAGTGAGTTACCATGCCATGGGGGTGTATGGGGCTCGATTCCTGATCCGAGGGACTATGTTGTGCTACCCCAATAAGAGTTCATGGGCAAGACTACTAAGAATTCAACACTGCCTTACCTATAATAAGCCAGCCTTGTAAGTTGCTCTGAATAAGAACGTCAGCTAATGCCATACATGTAAATGCAAATGAAATGCCTCACTCCTCAAAAGATGTGTCTCATTCCGGATGCTCCGGCCATTCAGATCAGATTGTAAAGTGTCTTCTGCATCACTCCCGAAGCGTCAAACAATGACACAAATTCTTTACATATACACTATGGATTAGCCCTTGACCCACAACTTGACAGAGCGATTGGAGGGCAAGACAATGCACCTCCATCTCTCCTGCAGCCATGTTTGAAATCCGCATCACCAGCTTAGCCACACGGTTACTGATGCCTAAGCCACAGCGTCTCATGCAGATAGGTTGGTGATGTCTGGACAACCAAATTCGATCTGATAACTTGCAAATAGCAGTGCGGACAGTCATCTCAAAAGATCTGATTTGAGAAACAAATCTGATTTGCCTGCAGTCTGAACACAGACAAACAAGTAATGAAACTTTATATCTCACTAATTAGTATCATGCAAACCGCACGCATGCTGTTATCCATAAAGACAATAGCAATATATTAGGCTTCACGTTACAGCTGCCACTGCTTTATCTTTGCAACACATCATTCATTGTCCATTGTCATAGATAACAACAGGCCAGCCTCATAATCAAGTCTGTTTGAGGTTATGTAACCGTTTGGGCTAAGTGTACTATAATACTGGTACTAATGCTAATTAGCATGCGCTCCCCTTGGTTGTAAGCTACATTAGCACAGCTCCAGTGCACGACTAAAGAAGCTTTGGGCAGCAAGTATGTCTTGGTTGATCAGCTATATTAGAGGTAAGTAGACAGTAGGACTTCTCACCAAGCTATGGCTCAAAAAACCAAAGCCCCTCCGTACTTTTCAAACGGCAGGAAGCTGGGAGCCAGGGAATGGGAAACAACCCAAGCATGTGCCTGCTCCTTTAGAGAGAGATATAGAGAGAGAGAGAGATGGAGAGGGAACCAGAGAGGCCGGACTCTTCCGGTCTACTGGACAATCGTTTCAATTAACGAGTGACTTTGACGAGAACGTGCAGTGAGGGCCTTGTGGGCGGGACTTGGGGAGCGGTGCTACTGATTGACATGCTGTACAAGAGCACATCCACCAGACAGCTCCAAAACCCGGCCAATCGCTGGACAGAGGAGGCAGCCCAGGGCCAATGAGAGCCCCTTGCTCGGTCTGACCTTCACAGAGGCTTGTGGCAAACTGGCAAGCGAGTCGATGGGAGCTGTCGACAACAGCACTTGCTTGCTGGGAATCAAACTGGCAAAATAATGATCAGATGCATGCGGTTCCAGTGCTTTTCACTACTTGGAAACCAGAGTCATGCAAGAATGAAATATAGCATCTCTCCCTCTCCAACAGATGGGGACATTTAGCACCACCCAGTATTGGGTAAGAAGTACGTGCTTGAGTCTGAATCATCATTGTTGTTTGCTCCATGGCTGAATAGCCACGTTCATCAATAAACGCTGTAGTGGAGTTTGGTGGTTTGGTTTCATGAAGTTTGGTTTCTTACATGTGGACTCCTCTCTATATACTTTCAGTCTGCAGCTCTGCATGTAAATTTATGCAGACAATAACAAGAGCCTCCCAGGAACTATTTGACTTGGCACGCTTAGTCGAGAAGGGGGGGGGGGGCGAGACTTCTGCAAATGGGTCCTGGTAATTGCTGATACATATCGGACTCCTGTAGTCATCACCTCGGCCCTGTGCTCTCTGAAGAGGCGGAGGAAACCCTAAGCTTTTCAAAACACTCAGCGTGCTCTGTCTGAGTGCGTGTGTGAGCCTTCTCTCTGAGCCCAGGCCCTTCCTGGTAGGGTTAAAATTCTTATCCCTCCTCTCCTCTTCGTGGCCCAAGGGTGTTCTTTTAATCTGGGCGGGCGCGGGCCTTGCCAAGAACCCCTCGCTGCTCTTTGGTCGGGAAATAGGAGGCCCGTAATAATGATTTGTTTTCTTTTGCCCTCTAAGGCTCTCGAACGCTCACTAAAATAAGTGGGATCCCAGATACAATACCACAACAAGTCCCCTGAGAGGGCAGCAGTCAAACAAAGGCGGGCATGTATGTGCTACGGAGAGCCGCCTGCGCTAATAGACAGACTCTAATTAAAGGAGGACTGGATGGGCTCTCGGCTGGACTCCTTTAAAGAGGAGGGACGCTCGCTAGGAGAGCCGCGCGATCATAAATGAACTATCCAGAAAATCCGTCTCTCTCTTTCCTCCATATGGAGAAGGTGCTTTGTAAGATCTCGGAAACATAACAGAGCCGTTACAATGCCGTAAACACATTATCGTCTGTAATTGTAGCTAACAGTGATAGTGCATTAGGGATCTCTGTCTGTGTTTCATATTTGGAGGCACAACATGAACATTGACCACAGTAGTGTTTTTATGATTACACTCCTATAAATAGAAGTTACTAGAACTGGTTTAGAACTTTACATTATGTCGAAGTTCTTTAAACTTTAAAAAGGCTTTTTTTTAAATAGGACCTATTATGCTTTTCCAGGTTTTCTGTTACAGAGCGATGTCATCTTGTAACACAATCCTTATGTCCTGCCTACTGGCAAGCTTGCCACGCCCTCACACAACACACAGAGAGCTAAAACAGTCAAAACTGACCACTCTGAAACACACCACTCCTACTCCAGTCTAGCTTGCGAAGGTGGATCTACCAGCTTGTTCTGCTGGACTTTCAGGATCGGAATCTGACTCAAACTGATACAGCAGAACCGACATGATTCTATGGCTGCAGCGGTGTGAGGGCCGAACTCGCAGCAGGAGGCTGCTCTGAGGGTTGACCAGTCAGAACAGAGCAGGCAGGCTGACCAATCAGTATGCACTGGACTTCAGGAGGCGGGGCTTAAAGACACAGGAGCTCTAATAGAGCGTTTCATACAGAAGGTGAACACAGATGCACAGTATGAGAAGCATGCAAATCTATTCTAGTAGACCCCAAAAATAAAATTGTTAAAATCATATGAAAATTCTCTTGGTTATGTGGAGGTAACGCGGTTGTGCAAAGTATGGGTGGTAGTGTCAACGTTTGTATATCAAAATCACAATTTGAAGGATAACAAGCCTATAACTGCCTACAAACTTTTACAGTCTTATGCAAACTTTTGGGTACCCTTGGTAAAACGACCAAGTTTGCATTATGCACATTTATCTGTACATTTAAATGCACAAATTAATAATTTTATTTGGAATATTTTACATAACGGGAGAAAAAAACATTAAACGTGGCCTGTGCAACACATACAGCACATTTTATATTTTATTTATAATGTAGTTTCAAATATATTTTCACATATAAATTCATATTTTTTCAATATATGAAAACTCAGCCAATATACAGAATTGTGCACTAAAAAACTGCAGGAAAAACACCATATTTAGGTGGATTATGGGGAGCTTCTGGCCACAATATGTTAATTTCACGAAAATATTCACAATTTAAATCACAATACTGCATACAATAATCGCATTTCACCCAAAGCACTTTGCTAATGCTTGTTAGCTAAACAGTGGAAGCACATCTGTTGTAGACACCAGGCTTCCAAAGCTTCGGTATGCAAGGCAGCCCAGTCCAAGTGCACTTCTTTAGGCTGTGCTGCCTCGGAAGATGGACATGGAGATGTTTATTAGGTGCATGCAGGCACATAGAGAAGAGGAACTCACTGACATGTGTGCAGTGAAAGGAAGCGGGAAAGCAGAGAGAGAGAGAGAAAAGGTCAGCGAGGAAACAATCTATGAGAGAGAGAGAGAAAGAGACAGAGAGAGAGGGAGGGAGAGAGAGAGAGAGAGAGAGAGGGAGGGAGGGAGGGAAAGCGAGGCCATTTGGGACAGGGGAAAATGGGCATGAGTGTCTCAGCCAAAAGGATAATAATGCGCTTATTGGGATTATGAAGTGACTCCTTACAGAACATGCTAATACGGTTAATACTGCTACTTTCCACAATCAGTAATTAACCCACATTAGCATAATGCCCCCCCACACACACACATGCACAACAGCTTCAAGCAACATGTAGGCAGTGCCACACTGCCTGAGCAAGGCTTGACCCCTTCCAATGCAGGGTTGCACAGACATACAGATGCCACCGGCTTTGTATCCAGCTGTGGTCATGTTTTCTGCCACCGGAGGAATAGCGAAAGGAAAACACGGGCACTAAAGCGGTCTAGGTGGAGGGATCGGAGAAGGGTGGGGAGGGGAGAGGGGCGACATTAAAGGCCCGGCTATAATTGGAAGTATGTGAAAAATGAAGTGTCAGTTTGGTCAATAAAGAGCAAAGGTCAGCGGCGAGCGGGAGCTACGAGCCCGCACAAAATGTGCTCATTAAGCGGCCCAATCAGAACGCAGCGTGCCGCCCGGACCATTAGTCATCAGCCATCTGACCGCCGCTCTCCTCTTATCGCCCTCCTTCTCCAGCCAGGGGAGGAGGAGGAGGGGGAAAAAAAAGAAGAAGAAGAAGAAAAGAAAAGCCCAGGCCTGGGCTGGTATAGAAATCGCCGCTCAGTCATCTGGAACGTAACGCGGCCCTTTCTGCTTCCCCGTCCTGCTCTGCCTGCCGGCTGCCCAGGCCCTCGGACTGCTGCCCTGACACAGGCTTCAATAATAAATGAAGTTGCTTTTTGCCTACAGTTCCCTCTACAGCCCCTCTGCTCTGTCCTCGCACCCCTTTCAGCCACACGTGGGAAAGTGGGGTGCTAATTAGACCCTTCAATTGCAGTTATTAATCTAATGACTTGTTATTCAGCAATAACAGCAATACACTGCTGCTGCCGGAACAAAATCTCCAAAATGTGTGTGACGGAAGTCGATGGATGGTGTTTTCGCCAAGTCATTTTGGGTCTAAAATTGACATACACTGTCAAGGGCAACAGTTACTTTCCGACTTTGTCAAAAACTGAAAGGCTAAATCAGAGATACGAGGGTTTGTTCTGACAGCAGTGATATATTACCATGGATATTACCATGGAAGTGGGGAGCTGTTTGAGATTGGGGGTGCCAGCATATAGGTGACATATACCCTGACGTTACATCATGCTAAACATGCATGTAATGTGGAAAACCAACTTTCCGTGATTTACCTGAATGTATTGGAACGTGAACGTCTGTGGCAACAATACACATACGACCAACACAGAAATCGCTGATGCACTCTGCTCTGGACGAACCTTATGCAGGCGATCTGAGCATCAATCAATTGCATTGCTGATATGGGCTATGAAGCCCGCTGGTGTTATGCCCGTAATCAAACTGCACCCATGCTAAAAATGTCCATTTAAAAGCAATATTGAGCCATACCACAGATTCTCCAACAATTCTCTGATATGCCCCCAAACTGACCAACAGCTTATCAGGGAAGTGATTCACTTTGCTCTAAAAGGAAGTATTAACTTCAACAGTGCACAGCCTCTGCAGATAATGCAATAAAAATGTTTGTGGGTTTTGAAATGCATAAAAACACACACACAATGCAAATACAAACTTCACCCTACCAAAGAGCACATGTGGGTCTTTGCTAAGCTTAAATGTTCTGTACTTTTGTCCAGTTTCTGTTATTGCAGTTGCAGTTAAACCAGCCTGAAACCTGGAGGTGCTGCAGCCCCCTCAACATCCATACCTCCTACATCCCAGGTGACTATTATTTACTAACTACTATATACCAACCACTCAACTACAGTTGTGCCTTCTGTACAACCTTTGCAGTTTTGACGCTGAGGAACCGAAACGTGGAGCCCTACTCTTTAAGCTTCAAGGTAGCACAGCTAGGCAGCCATAAGACTCAACAGCCACTGCAGTTCACGCTTTTGCTTCCCTGACTAGCGGCCTTTTCGTGTGCCGAATTCTCGCATGAAAAGGAAACCAGACTTTCAGATTTAAAGCCTGACGTGCAGACCAAAGAGATGGGCAGTGTCTATAACTGCTTTTCATATTGGCGCTGCCTGAATATAGACATTCCAAAGGCTCCGGCTGGAATAAAAACAGGGAGTAAATAAAACCCTGTGATTGAGGAGCTCTCTGCTTGGACTGTCATCGCCGGCGGCTCGGTCGGATGCCTCGTCCGTCCGGCCCGGCCTGGAAGAAGCCTCATTAGTGCGTGCAGACTTATCACAACCAGCTGATGGGCTAAAGCGAAGCCCCCCGCAAAAAGAAGCAGCCCACTTTCCTCTGCAACATCTGCTTCAGCTCTCGCTCCTCTCAGGCACCGTCAAAAAACAAAAGCTCAGTAGTCGAATGGCTATGGAGCAGTGGTGCTGGAGGTTTGTTTGGGAGACACCTTACCTTGTTCGCTGCTGTTGTCGCCACTGTGCGATGTGTGTCCGCCACTGGAGGGTCCCGGCGTGCCCCCGGAGCGCGTGGACGCCGTGTCGTCATGGTCTCTATTCCATGAGGTCTGCAGAGAGGCAGAGTGAGAGAGAGAAAGAGAGAGAAGGAAGAGAGCAGGCAGTTAGGCATCAGTCTGCTGGGACTCAGCACATAGATAAGAACTCACTGCACTCCCACATCACAAAGACAGCCAGCGTTATCAGATGTTCTTCATTTGGCTGCATTTTAGTGCAGAAGGCTCTTCCCATGCCCTGCAACTTTCACCACCGCCATATAAGCCCAAAACGAGGGCTCTTTCGCTTAATACGCAGTCCAACGTTTGAAGACCCTCGGTCAAATTACATGCTTCGTTGATTGGTGAAAATAGCAAATTTTTTTGCAGACTTAAATATGAATTTTCATGCTAATTTTAATGCACCGTTTCTCATTATTTCCCGAGTTAAACATATTGAAAACACACAAAATGTGCCAAAACATTTGCACAACCCGAAGGTTAGGTCTTATTTTTTCCAGCATGTTCAATTCAGCACACTAACAGTAACTGTGCATTAACAGAGAAGGACTCAGAGTGCCCAAACTTTTGCACAGCTAAACCACGTAAACCGACCAATAATAAACCATTTCAACCCAAATAGACACTGTTAGTCATGCAAGAGAGAAACAGAGATCCAGCAGAAGAGCAGAAGAGGTCTGGCATTACCAAAGGCAGGAGATCCATAGTCCTGAACAGAAAATGTACTGCTGTGCCGAGCGAATGAGGGAAATGCAGTCGTTCTCAGTGGCCTGAGATCCAGCACCTTCTAACACGCTGGCTAACAGTGCAGCAGTGAGCAAGAAAAGGGCCAGCCAGTCACTTCCCTTATATCTCAGACTAAGTGTGTGTGTGCGGCTGTGTGTGAGGGAGAACTGTGTGTATGTGTGGGTGTGTGTGTGTGTATGTACCGAGGCCTTCTGAATCGGAACGAAATCAAATAAGAGCCTCCGCTCCCCTTGTAAGACGGAATAGCAGGGAGGGGGTGAAAAAAAAAAAACGATGAAGAAATCTTATTGACAATTCCGCTTAGGTGTATAATGGGTGAGGAGTGTCAGCTGTTGGGCGGATGCGATGTGGCAAATGGAAGAGACACCAGGATAAAGAGCAAGAGGCCTGGACAATGGAGAGCCGGGGGCCTGCGAGCCCTCAGCCCCATGCAGGGCTTCCTCGCCCCATGCAACACACAACAGATGTTGCCTCTTATCACCGGCTAAAAGTAACATCGGCAAGAGGAGGAAAACAAGAACACACAGAAGAAACCTTCTGCGGGCTGGAGGGATGGACCGTCCAAGCGACCGATATAATGGCTTGAGAACTACACTACACAAGCTGAACCCCGGGAGGGACCGATGCTGGTTAAAACTGTACAATGAGCATGTTTCCATGTTCCATAAACGTACGGCGGAAGGAAAGGGCATGCAGCACACAGGCCGGGCGGGATATAGCAGACTATAATAAAGCTCAACAGATGCCGCGCTGCTAATGACGCTAATGGGTTTGTTTAGTCAGATTATGAATGCGAAAATGTGAGAACGTTCAATAACGGCGCTAAAGGAACGTACAGAGGAATCCAGACGCGATCGTTTCATTTCTCTCATCGCAAAACTTGCAATGTAAATATTTCTCCTCCGTCTCCAATAAAGCCTGCTGCTCGTGCCAGCCGCTCACAATGTATCAGCTCAGAAAGAAAATGCTGTAAAAAAAAAAAAACAGTCAAAAGAAGAAAAAAAATGGTGTATTCTGTATTCTGCAGCATACCAAAAGTATGCTGTAAGAGGTAATTTAGAACATATGCTCAGAGAACAAACTGTTAAAGCAGAAATTGCCAGCTTCCACAACTCCAGCTTTTCAAAAAAGACCGAGAGAAAGAAAAAGAGAGAGAGAGAGAGAGAATGAAGGTGGTGGGGGGGACAGAGATGGGGGGGAGAGAGCCGTGGTATGGGGGGAACTTGTTTATTCAGAGCTTTGTGGAAAAGAATGGTACAGCACCCTGGGGATGGAGAATGCCAGGGCTCTCTGAAACCCCAGCGCCTCACCATGTAAAGGGATGTATTTTTTTCTCCCCCTTACGTGCAACAAATCCCACTTGAAAATATAATTAGAAGGAGAAAATGGCAAACTATTGCATTAACTGTAATTGAACAAAAGAGCAGTGGGGCTTGAGGGAGGTTTGCCATGGGGGCCCCTGGGAACTGGGGGAGGGGCTTAGCCCAGGGTGAGTGACATCTCCAGGGTACACTCGGGTCTATTTATAACTGCTCGGCCACTCCTGGCCACCACTGATCTAACGGCTAATTAATAGAAAACGCCCGGATCACAGAGCAGCGGCGAAACCGCGCGGGAGCGCTCCGTCAGGCCACCCAGAACAAAGCGCGGCAGCTGTAGGTAAATGCTGCGTGTAGGCCCACCAAAACATCCAGCCCGCGTGATGGTGCTTGGACGCAGCACTACAACACGCTTGATATATTCACTGTCCTTCTCTAATGAGCTGGCTGGGATTTATTCCCTTCCTTCGCTCCCCCAGCCCACCCCATCCTCCACATTCTTTTCCTTTCTCTCTCTCTCTCTCTCTCTCTCTCCCTCTCTCTCTCTCTCTCTCCTGTGCAGGATGTAGATTAATTCAATGCTTAATTGTTTAGTAAATTCAATTTTCCAGATTCTATTCTGCGTAGCTTTAGCTAAAGTTCTTAAATCTGCAGCGCGTAGCCCAGGGAGCAGCGTTTGTCATCTGTGCCTGCCTCCCTTTTTTTTCTCTCTCTCTCACTCTCTCCCTCTCTCTCTCTTTTTTCATTACCATTTTCTTCCTCCGCCACTTAATTCGCCATGAAAAGATTTTCCTTGCTGGAAATTCTGATTCCGCTATGATCGGTGAGGCATTCCAATTCATTGCATTTTCATTGTGTTGGGACTTAGACGCCAGGGCTGCCTTTTCTCACAGTGCACCCCGCATTTATACCACCACTCATGCAAAGAATGCCTGGGCTCTCAATTCATTTGCTGTAATAAAGGAAATGCTGAATGCTCTCTTGCTTATATATTTACGTGCGGCTTTATAGGGTTAAAAACACACACACACACGCACACACGCATAAACACACACACACATGCACGTGTTTACATTTTCATGCATTCTTGACAGATTGTGCCCCAGAGCAGTGTGATGTGTGTTGCCCCCGCCCTCCCCAGACCTTACAAGACAGCAGTCAACAGACTCTACGCTAATAAAGGTTTTTTTTTTCTTTCACCTCCTAAAAATAAAGCACAGAAAGAAAGACATTTGCCAGGGTGCTTGAGCAAACTGACTAACACCGGCTCCCCTTTGAGTCGCTGCTGGAGCTTGGGATTCACACATGAGCTGAATGGACGGCGACCAAGAAAGCAAATCTGTGCTAGATGCCCGCTTGTTTGTTTACTTGTTTACTTCCGCATGTTGATAAGAGCAGGATCCCAGGAGCTGTCAGCAGAGCGTGTGGCGGCTAGCTCGGGCCTGGTTGCTAACTCACCACATGCTGAAATATTAGAGGGACCTTTTGGAAATAAAAGGATTTTGATAATGGCATGCACAGCCGCTGAAAAAGGGGTGGGGGAGAGAGAGAGAGAGACGGAGTGAGAGCAAGAGAGAGAGCGAGAGAGAGCAAGAAGGCTAGAACAATCCCCTCCCCCGTACACCTACTCCTTCCCCAAATCTCACAATGCAAAAGGGAGAAAGAAGGGGAGAGGAGGAGGAGGAGGGAGGAAAAGAGGAGGGGGGAAAACTTGATAATTGCTGGAGAAATCTGGTTGGTTTCGGTCTCTGGAGAGGGAAAAATATCTCTGCATGGCCTGTGGGTGATATCTAGTTTTAGAACAAGTAGAGTCACTCTTAATGGCACCAGAGGATAATCACACGTCTTGCTTAATTACAATAGCTTTCACGTCCCTACACAAGGAGGCATCGCTTCAGGAATCTGAAAACTTTGTTTCTCGGAAAAAAAGGCATCTTTGGTGTAAAGAAAAAAATCCAGGAAAAGTACAGTTTCAAGTGGCACTAAATATGTAAATATATATATATATAT
>CM067478.1:3313551-3351308 GCA_034552555.1 Semaprochilodus insignis
AAAAAATCAATATCACTCATCGAAGTGTGAACACTTCCCTATTATACCTTTATATACCCTTTATTTCTTACTTTTTCACTAATGGTTAAATACACAACACAGCGAGGTCAGGAAAGAATGACCTGTACGCTTCAGCCTGATCACTGCAAAACAAGCACACTACTACATGTTAAGGTGCTTTCTGCAGTGTTTCCTGCTCCCCTGACTAGAGTGAAGTAATGCTGTCCTGAGGATTTGTGTAATAGAGGTCTAAATGGGCTGTTTTACAGTTTAAAACATCATTTCAACACGAAGGTAAACAGGGACTCTGCAATGAGATCAACTATAAAATCTAATTTAGACAGGAGTCTGTTTCCTACAGTCTGGAGTATGTCAGTCTTCCTTTTCGGTAACACTATTAAAGCCAGTGTCAAACGGCTGCCTTTTATTTTTCTTTATGTATGGTGTGATTATATACATATATACACTCAGGCTCTAACATTTATATATATATATAATTTTGCAAAATGTATATATTTAATATGTATAAAAATCAGTATATATATTTGCATGTATATATATATATATATATATATATATATATATATACATATATATATATATATACATATATGCTGTTGAATGATGTTATTTTCAGAATGATAACTTTAAATAACTTTAAAGAAGAAGAAAAATATACTTCATTATTAATGTAAGTCAATGTAACCAGACTGTATGAATTTCTTTATGAAATTAACACATATTGCAAAGGGCAACAGGAATTAATAAATTATGTAAAACAAATGGAAAATTAAGAAGCAGTGATATATATATATATATATATATATATATATATATATGTTGGAAGGCATAACGTTTGTCTATATTGTATTTTCTTCAGCATTTTTATATTTTATATTCACGGTCTTGTCACGTTTTGTCCTGCTAAAATACTAAACAGTTATTCATGATTGGAGCTACACCCGCACACCTAAACATGTTCTCCAGTGTTATGGTTAAAGCTGATATGCTGTAGGTGTACACATATCAGGGGCAATCGTTACAAAAAGTCTGTTATAAAATTGTATATACTGTTATATGTCAACATAACCAGGATATTTTATCACAAAATAAAAGCTTTTAAATCATTAATACACATGAAAAATAAACACGTATTTAACACGGTTCTTCTTTTCTTTCTTCCACTCTTTCTTTTACCCTAATTACCATTGACACATAGCATAGGTTTAATATACATGAACTATAAACACGTTTTTTATAAACTTTCTTTCTTTCTTTCACCATAACTACCATTGTCACATAGCACCAGTGAGCGCACTACTAAATCCAAGGTTTAATAATCATGAAAAATACACACGTATTTCATAAACTTTCTCTTTTTCTTTCTTTCTTTCTTTCTTTTACCATAACTACCATTTTTGCATAGCACCAGTGAGCGCACTACTAAATTGAAGGTTTATGGTGTTTGTAATGTAATTGTGAGTTGAAAATAGCTAAATCTCTGGGTGCCTTGTATCTCTCTCTCTCTCTCTCTCTCGTCCTCTGTCTCTCAGCTATAAGCGCCAAAACATTTGTCACTTGAGGTATTATTTCAGGTGTGCTAATGGGATCACAGCCACAAGAGAGGACAGAGAGCGAGAAGACTGGAAGAGACAGAGAGAGAGAGAGAGGGAGAGCGAGAGAGAGAGAGTATGTTGGATTAGTGTGAGTTCATATGACTTTGGGTCCTGGCTGCATATGTGGTGTGCAAAAGTGCAGGTTGGCAAGAGGTGAAATGAAGAGAGCACTGCCCTGGATAACAGAGAGAGAGAAAGAGAGAGAAAAGAGGTGGGTGTGGGGGGTTGGGGTGGGGTACACGACAGCACCGCAGAGAGCCAGCGACGCCTAGGCCAATCACAAAGTGCAGGGACGAGTCTCACACCTCCCGAGGAGGCTGTGAATTGATCAGCACCTTAGAGAGCGGCAGAGGAGAAGAGAAGGCGGAGGGAGAGAAAGAGAGTGAGTGAGCGAGGAGAAGTGAGCACACGAGAACGGAGGAGCAAAAGAGTGCTTTTGCATTGGATGTGTGAAGACCCCGCACTTCCCTGCAAGGATACAAGAAGAAGCAGCTCAGTAATGATCCCAGCCAACACATCCAGGTTCCTGATGTGACCGTCTACCGCTGACTGGCTGCACCTCCTGTCCATCAAAGCCCTCCTCCTCCGAGGCTGCTTACATAAAACACTGTAAATATGTAAATATTTGTCCGATGTTAAATACTTAAGGGATACATTTAGCTCAGCGAAGGGCTATATTTACATGCACTGCATTAGCACAAACTTCTTAGTAAATGTTAACCTCAAGTGTCTTCCAGCTCTGTGTATTTTTGCAGCTGTCAAAAACCAAGTGATTAAAAAATCAAGATTTAAAACGGCTTTTTATTTTAACTTATTTCAGTGTTTTTTAATGCAGGTAAATTTTTTATGTTTGTGCATAACTCAGACGTTAAAGGGAAAGCTGGTTGTAAAGACATATAGGCCCCTATGTGGTGTACATGTCCAGTACTATTCAAACATGTTGCATAAACCAGCAAAATACATATTAGTTATTATTAACAATATACAAAACCCTTTTACCAGTAGGCGGCCATATTTATTGCTGTTTTAAAGGGTCGCTCTTGCTCTCTCTCGTCTACTGAGCGAGGAACAGCAAGCTACATATCTTATTATCTCTCTAATATATCTCAAATATATAATTCATCTATCTCAGCTTTAGCTACAACGTGACATCACTCAAGAGAACAACTTTTTCGGTAGTCTTATTTTCCATAGGACTGACTCCACTGCAACTATATGACATCATCACAGTGCGACCATGATGGCCTACATATTTGTCATGCTGTTATGATAAACAAGGAATTCATGTCCTATTTTAATAGGAGTGGATATGAACACCGTTTTAAAACATTCAGGGTAGTTTGATGTGGAATTGCTAGTACTAGAGAAACTTGCCGAGTCAGAATTCTTCACAGTGGTGGTGATGGAACCGGACATCCATCTCAATCTGTGCCCATGCAGGTTATTACACCATTAAACTCTTAGTCAATGTGCTTCTGAATATTGACACTGCCCAAAAAAACAGGTATCTACATGTAGGATAACTTTACAGGAGAGGGCAAAAACCTAACGTAATTCTAATGTAAGTCAATGGAACCAGACTTTTCACCAAGCAGTTCTGGGCCATTTCTGTTGGTCCATTCATCTTGAAACTATTGTCACATAGCGCCAGTGAGTGCACTACTAAATCAAAGGGTTATTACACATGAACAATAAACACGTTTTATAAACCTTTCTTTCTTTCTTTCTGTCTTTGTTTTTCTTTTCTCTCTTTCTTTCGTTCTTTCGTTCTTTCTTTCGCCATAACTACCATTTTCTCATAGCACCAGTGAGCACACTACTAAATCAAAGGTTAAATAAACATGGACAACAAACACGTATTTCATAAATGTTCTTTCTTTCTTTCTTTCTTTCTTTCTTTCTTTCCTTCCTTCCTTGAAAACCTCATTAATGTAAGTCAAAGCAACCAGACTTTTTCCCAAGCAGTTTTGGGCCATTTCTGTTGGTCCATTCGTCCTGAAACTATTGTCACACAGCGCCAGTGAGTGCACTACTAAATCAAAGGGTTATACAATAAACACATGTTTTATAAACCTTTCTTTCTTTCTTTCTTTCTTTCTTTTCTTCCTTTCTTTCTTTCGTTCTTTCTTTCACCATAACGACCACTGTCACATAGCACCAGTGAGTGCACTACTAAATCAAAGGGTTATTATACATGAACAATAAACACGTCTTATAAACCTATCTTTCTTTCTTTCCTTCTTTTCTTCCTTCCTTTCTTTCTTTCACCATAATTACCATTTTTGCATAGCACCAGTGAGCACACTACTAAATCAAAGGTTCAATAAACATGAACAACAAACACGTATTTCGTAAATGTTCTTTGTTTGTTTGTTTCTTTCTTTCTTTCTTTCCTTCAAAACCTCATTTAATTTGAATGTAAGTCAAAGCAACCAGACTTTTTCCCAAGCAGTTTTAGAGCATTTCTGTTGGGCCATTTATCCTGAAATTTTCACACAGTGTAAACGGCAGCTGCTGTGTTCAAATGATGCATAAAATCGAAAATCGCCAAAAAACAAAGACATGTTTCTCTTTGAACAGCGGCGATATGTTGCCTGTTGCCCAAGAAATTGTTTTATGACAGCTTTAAGAAGATTATGGCCTAAAACATCTAATGTCCATTCAAAACAGAGAAGTATATGAGCACCGTATGGCAAATATGGAAAAGTTGCATGTATTAACACTTTTTTACCATCATCAGTATTACAAACCCTAACACAGAAGAGGATCACTGGTCATTTTGGATAGCAAATAAAGCGTCTATATTTGTATTGCAGATGGGGTGACCCCTGGCTCCCTTCACCACCACTGTAAAAAATCAGAAAGCTTCTCCACAGTGACAACAAACCACTCCGACTGATTCTGTTTACATCTCAGTGATTGGATTATGCAGAAACTGTGATGCTGAATTGATGTCAGATATTGTGTTTGCTCATCTAAACCAAACACTGCATTGAACATATTTATTTAAATGGATTTGAATGGAACCAGCTGAACTGCTATTTACCACATGAAGTCATTTTTGTTTTCAGGTTGAACTGACGAACCGTTCTTTACAGTGTATGCAAGTGTCCACCGGCCCCTCCCACAGCCATCCAGGCGGAACATGGTCACGCATTCTGGAATTAGAGGTTGGTTCTAGAACAAACGCGTAGCTCCGCTGACACCTGCTCGGAGAGCAAATGACCTGGCGGGGGCTGGTTGTGCCGCTTCTGTCACCAAAGACCGAGGGTGCCATTCCAACACCCCCGAATAAACATGCCGAGAGGGAGGGGCTAATGAAGCCATGAGGATGTCGCTTAATACAGCAGGAGGTGTGAGCTAAAGAGGATCCTCGGCCCACGTGAAGCCCTCTGCCACCTCTGTGAGAACAGCAGGGTGGGGTGAAGTAGTCATGTAGATATAGAGGTAATGCTTTTCATGCAGAGGAGTATCCGTCTGCAGTAACCTTTCATATTAGAGTCACAAGTAGAAATTTATGATAGAGCTAATTCGGGAATATTGACCAACCTCATTATCTGTCATTATCTCTTTGTTGGGATGTTGAACCATCTAGCTGCTCAAGCCACATGAGGACCTAAATATGCTTTTAATAATAGTTAAATGATAGTTTACTTATGCAGAACCTGCTCTTGCCCTAGGAAGACACTTTGAGGATCATCTCAGCGTTGTAAAATATGGCCATAGCATTAAGAAAGAGCTGTTCTATATTTACAAAACCAGTTGTCACTTGAAATATCTTAAGCAAACATAATTTGTCCCAACTCTTTCCTTTTACCTTTCAATAATAAAGCATCCTCTAATATACATTTATTTATATGTATATTCAAATCAGTCACTTTGAGACACATTGAGGCAGATCTCAGCATTGTAAAATATGCCTACAGCATTCATAAAGAGCTGCTCAATATTTATAAAACCAGTTGCCACTTGAAAAACCTAAGTAAACTTAGGTTGCCCCGACTTTTTAGCTTTACCTTTCAATAATAATACATACATTATTGTACATGTATATCCGAAGATATTAATTTGGGAAACATATCAGCATTGTAAAATAAATATATCTGCTCTATATTCACAAAACCAGTTGTCACTTGAAATGCCTCAAGTAAGCTTAAGTTGCCCTTTCAATAATAAAGCATCCTCTAATATACGTTCATGTATTTGCATATCCAAATCTGTCAGTTTGAGAGACATCTCAGCTTTGTAAATTATGCCTACGGCATTAATAAGGAGCTGTTCTATATTTACACAACCAGTTGTTACTTTAAATATCTTAAGTAAAATTTTAGCTGCCCCAAATTTTTCCCTTTATCGTTCAATAATAAAACATCTTCTAATATACGTTAATGTATATGTATATTCAAATCTGTCGGAACACTTTGAGAAACATCTCAGCATTGTAAAATATGCCCCTAGCATTAATAAAGAGATGCTCTATATCTACACAACCAGTTGTCACAAGTCGTAAGTAAACTTAATTTGTCTTTTTTTGCTTTACCTTTAAATAATAAAACATTAAATGTATATGTATATTAGAATCTGTCTGATTTGAGACACTTTGAGGCAGGTCTCAGTATTATAAAATAATTACATTTATAATAATTAATAAAGAGCAGCTCTATGTTTACACAACCAGGTAAACTTGCCACAATTTTTTCCCCTTACCTTTCAATAATAAAACATCCTCTACTATACATATAAGTATATCCGAAACTGTCAATAATGCAAAAACAATGCCGTAGTGGGGAAACAATGTACTTGTAGTCTAGACTGTATTCAGTTCAATTCTAATGTATTTGTACAGCACTTTTGTGTAATACTGTTAAATTCACCTTTACAGAAATCCAGGCCTGAGCCCTAAATGTGTAAACCAAGGGTGACAGTGGCAAGGAAAACTTCCTAAGAGCTAGAGGAAGAAACTTTGAGAGGAAACCAAGACTCATTAGATGAACCCATCCTCCTGTACTCAACAGGAAAACACAACAAAACCTGGATATATACGGCAATTATTAACATAAAGCCTGTCATCCTTTAGAAGTCTACGAAACTCAGCTCCGAGATGGTTCGAAATTCAAGCACCCAAAGTCATATCACGGAGGTTCATTCAAGTGCGATCACGTTTTAATTGTGCGAGTCCTTGAATAATGGAGCAGCAGTACGGTGATGCGGGGGCCGCAGGGTCGGAGTCCCCTGGGGGCCACGCTGCTGCCCTGGGGTAGGCCACAATCACAGGACTCCTGACCCAAACACTCCACACTTTGATTGCAGACCCTCACGATTAACAATGACCTGAATGGGATCTGACGCTGAGGGTCTCATTGAGTCCCTAAAGGAAACTTAAACCAGAAAGAAAGAGGCAAAGAGAGAGAGAGAGGGGCTTCGCCATCAGAGACGCAGTGATAGATTCAGATTGGATACCCTCACTCACCTCTGCTAGCTCAGGAACATTCTTTGGAACATCTCGAGTGTAAAGTGAGCCTTGACCAGTGTAGAAGATTTCATGCATGTAGCAGTGTGAAATCATTTCTCTTATTAACCTCTTAAATTCAAATATATATATATATATATATATATATTTCAAGCATACATCTACAGTCATTAGACTATTCCACTACAACATAAACAAAGAACATAAGGGCACAATGCTAACATTAGCATTAGCAAATGTACGTATGCCATTGCGTTTTTATTTTATTTTATTTTATTTTAACAATTTTTTAATAATAATGATGTAAAATTACAATATATTACCTTGCTTACGGCATTGCAATATATTGCACAAAGAGTTCTATACAACATATATATAATAATTTACCATTTGTAGTATATATATGCTCTATATATATATGTATGTATTATATATATATGCTCTATATCTGTATGTAGTAGCTGTAATAATTTTATATAAACTTATATATATATATATATTTTTTTTTTAAAATATATATATATATATATATATATATATATATACATACGTATATATATATGTATCTTTATCTTTGTTCACAGCCATTACACTCTAGCATTAGCAAACCCATGCATATGCCGTTGTGTTTTTATATTATTTTCTTACATTTTCTTAAGATTTAAAATAACAGTATATAACCATGCTTGCAGCATCGCTAAATATTGCAATATATTGAACCATAAGCCCTACACTGTATCGCCAAAATGCTAACTTTACAGGTAAAGGATAAAAATATACTTTACTTCAATGTACATCAATGAAACCAGACTGTTTCCCAAAAGAATTTGGTCCAATTATCATAAAATGTATTTTTAGGAATTTGCAAATTATGTAAACAATTTTTAAAAAGGCCAAAATTGAGAAAACAAAGTTTGTTTGGACAGCGGTTATAAATATAGTACCTTGCCACGTTCTTAAAAACCCTAAAATGTAACCTGGTATTCAAGGATTTTAAACTCAAGTATTCAAGTATGGTCAAGTATGCTCCTCTGGCTTGCATCAACAAATCTAAGGCCACACCACCAACCTACTACTACTTTACCTCTAATAGAGACCTGAACACTGCACAAACGCAAACTGTAATATCCTAACGTTTTCCAGAAATGCTTCAAAATCTTTCACTGTGGGGGTGTTCATCACCAAATAACCATCAACGCAAAGCTCCACCAGCACACTCATCTTAACAGTGATTGAATTTACGCTCTGCGTGCTACGGGAAAGTAGGATCACTTCACGAGACAAATGGTTTTGGGGGCTGGAGGTGATAGCACGGTACCGATGGCAGCGCTTCACACTCAGGCAACAGCCATTTCAACGATGGATACCACAGCCACCAGTTGAAGCTTGTTAAATCAGTTAACAGCTAACAATGCAATGAAAAGGCCATCAGATCAGGTGATAACAAAGACATGGTAATGTGCCCCCCCGCCCCACCCCCCCAAAAAAAACCATACACACACACACAAACACTCTGGGCTAAAAGGCCGAGATCCTTTTGATAGTTTGGCTGTAATAACAAACAAAGGCCAGCCCTTCTGAACAACAGTTTCCAATACACATCCCTCCACTGGCATCTCCCAGCGATTCAAAGCAGCTGGCGCATGTTTTTTTCCTTTTTTTTTCTTTTTTTTTTGAGACATCATGTCGTATGTCATTGCGTAAGCTAATCTAGAGAGCATACTGGATCACTTTTGAGGGCATGGTGTAGTGGTAGGGGGGGAATCAGCACCAGTTCAGGAGCAGGGCACCGGTCCATGTATGACTGAATTTAATTATTGACCTCTCTGTGGAGCGGCATCGGTTACCCTAGCACTGCCTCTATCTCCTCCGCGGAGTCAGGAAAAGCTAAGGGCATCTGGAGGTCAGGTTTTACGGGGGGATCTTCCATCATTTCTTAGGACTAATAAACAGAGCCCAGGACGAAACTTCTGGATTATCAGCTCCCCTTAATGCACTCTGGCTTGCGTGCCTATTGCTGCTCGGGTTTTTATCCCCGGACTTGCTTGGACATCCAACACAGAATGCATAGTTTCCAAGATGCACTTAACATAAAACCCTCCATCTACTTCCACCAATAACAGTTTTTTTCACGATCCATAATTCAGACCGCCTAATGACTTCAGGTGTGCCGCCGTTAGTAGAAGGACCCCCTCCCCATCTTATTCCTTCCTTTCATGCTAACACCTGGTCTTGAGAAGCACAATGCACTGGTGTCCTTGCGCTCGGCTAATTGAACTGTAAACCCGTGTGCCTCTGTTCATTTGGCCCTGGCTCCCAGCGGCTGATTTATCGTCTGTGTGTGTGTGTGTGTGTGTCTGTGAAGTGGGGGGCTGTGCGCATCAGCTAAAAGCCATCCTGTAAATCACGGGCCTTCTCCCTCAACACTTTCATCACTTCATTAATTTAAGATATCATTGCGGCCACTGGTGACATAACTCTGAACAATGGTACATGCTTAAGATATTAATCTGCACCCTGCAACAAAGAGCCCCTCTGTCTCCGGCAGCTCGAGCCGCTTGCTTAGTTCCCATCACTGATTTACATTACGAGAGCGAGGCTTCCCTTGATTTAGGGCCTGCCGTTTGCAGATAACAGGCTGTCACAGTTTTACACCTCCTGCCTGATGTTAGGCTCTATTCACACTTTACACCGTAGATATGAGTCTGGAGGTAAGAATCAGAAACAGAGTACTCATTCACTGATGAGCCAAAGCTTTATGAGTGCTCCCAGACGAAACGGATAACACTGAGCATTGAGTAAGAATAGAGCATGGTCTGGGATATATTAGATCAGTGGTCACTATCCCTGGTCCTGGAGATTCACCTTCCTGTAGAGTCTAGTTTGAACCAGGAAACCTGCAATGCCTACTCCAGCTCACTAACTTATCCAGAAGTTCTTGCTTGGCTGGATCAGATGCATTAGTATTAGGTCAGAGAGATTAGGCAGAGGATGTTGGATGCATGAGAACTCGACAAGCATTAAGACCCGAGCAACTTATGGCCAGACGACTGTGTCGGAGCGAAATGACAAGGCTTGTGGAGTGCTTTAGTAGTGGTTTGTACCAACCATCTGAGGAGGTATAATCCATGAACCATGAACATGGATTTGGGCTCCTAAGGCTCACTGATGCATAAAGGCACCAAAGGCTTGCTGCCTGGTCCAAACCAAAAGTAGGGTCACTGCAGCACAAGTCACAGTAGGTTTAATGATGGTAGCGCCAGACTGGTCAGAGTGTCCATGCTAACTTATCACTCGCTATAACCTGCCTCAAGCCTAAACTGCTCATCCAAAGCTCTTGCTCATATTGTTTACTGTATATCTTTGTTGTTATTGATGCTTTATGGTTTATTATGTTGTCTGATGATCTTGTGTACTCTTGTGAACTAAAAATTGGGTTCTTTGGGTTCTTGAAAAGTGCTATATAAGAATAAAGTATTATTATTATTATTATTATTATTATTATTATTATTATTATTATCCAAAATTCTGATATTAGCTCTCTGTTTCCATCAAAATTCTGGTATTTTCAACAATTTCTGAACAGGTATCTGAGTTGACACTTTCAAGATCATTCTGTCCACACTGCACCCAGAACTCCACAGACAACTATATCCACGCCATGTAGCGCTGCCCACCCATAAAACACTTCTGGCAGGAAATTATCAGCATATTAGCAACACGCTTAAATATCCCTATCCTCTTATCCTCAGTACTATGTCTGTTAGGAGCCACATAAGCAATCAGTACAACACAGGAACACTCCACCGCTGTACTCACACAGCTCTAACCAGCGCCTAGAAAACTATCCTCATGTATGGAAATCAAGAAACACCATTACTACAACCCACTGGAAAAAACATATTAACAGATCATATACCTATGGAAAAACGATCTGCTTCCACCAAAAAGAGAACACTGAATGCAATTACATATGGACACCAATCGCTGACTTCCTCCCATAGTAATTAAAAACAGATATACTGAGATCCAATACCAAACTCAACACCCTGTACATAGCTCCAGCAAATCATCTCCCTCTATGTGCACACACACACACACACACATTTATACACACTAAATCCTATCAAAATGCAACAGTAATACTCAACAGATTACAGTAACAGTTGGTGCTCATCCGTTTTTTCTTTGTTTGTTTGTTTAATTGTTTGTTTAATTGTTTGTTTAATTGTTTGCTTTTTCAGATGTTTTTTCTCCCATCAAATCTTTTTTTCTCCCATCCAAATATTACAAAATTCCATTTTAAATTTAAGTTTACGTTGAATTCCCTTGTAGTTGTAGTTATTACTATTTACATGTTTGTATGTCTTCTTATGTTTATATATCCTCCCCCAGGAAAAATTCATTGTGGATAAAAATAAAGTCTTAATAGTCCTCCAAGGAGGGGGGTGGCAGTCTAATAATAAATAAATAAACAAACAAATAAACAAATAAACAAACAAATACTTTCAAGTTCTGTATAAGCAAAGATTATCAGAGGTGCCAAGTACATTTCTGATCCAACATTAGCTAAATATATGAAGATATCACATTTCTGTTAGCATTTCCATGACCAATAATAGGCATAGTAGCCCTGAGCCTCCTGAAAATAAAAACATATGGCACATGGGGCTGAAGTAAATGCTTTATAATTGTAATTGACCAAAATACCAAAACAATTGCACCACATTACCATAGCGCTGTAAGAGGCAGCTGGCCATAATGTTTGTACTCATTGGAATATTGTTGAAGCACTTGAAAGAAAATTTGGCTGTTTTTTGCCGAGGTGCATGTCAATATCGATTTCACCTGATGAGGACAAAGACTACTTTAACCATCCAGAGCAGATACCCTAATACTGTTAAGATGCTATCACATGTATCATACCTGTATTACGGCTTAAGGAAAAGGCTGTGACCTACTAGCAGCAGCCCTATTTTTATAAAATGTCATTTGCAATGGCGGAGTTCATAATCATCCATAATCGAATAATGACCCCTCATTTCTGTTCGCATTCTCAGTCATTTCAGGCAAAGTGGTGGAGCCGTAACTGCTCGGCTAACTGCGGCGGCAGCAGCAGTTGATCTTGACCATCAGAGACAGTGTTTCATAAACACAGCCCCGGCGCTCCCTCAGAGTTCAAGTCTGTGACAACAAAAATACACATTTGGAGTCATTTTGAAATTTGGGGTTCAGACCCAAATAGTCCAAGGGTTTTGACATCGCAGAACAGCGCATAAACATTTTAGAGATTGACCCTTGACCCCCCAGGTGCTGGCGTAATGCCCAGAGTACGTCTGTGACTCAAGGGCTCAGAGCGGAGCTCTGTGTCTTGGTCTCCAGGCCGGCATCGCTGCAACCCGAGATTGCTTAATAAAGACTCTTACCTGCATTTACTGCTCAGTTAAGCTCGGCTCTTGTTGTCTTACCAATTTACTGGGCTGTAATTGCGCTTGAACTGCACATGCTTTTCATTTGGTTACCCAACAAACATGAAAGTCAAATCACATAGGCTTGCCTTTATAGTAGGTGGGAGCATGCGAGGGGTGTGATCAAGTCTGAGCAAGCATGTGTACGTGAGGATGTTGAGTAGGCCTGAAACACACAAATAAAGTATATGATTATAGTGTTTTAAAACAGGAGCGCCATTACCTCACTGCATGTTTACATGGAGCTCTAGCTGTTGGGAACATCTCATGCAAATGATAGGAACCCACACACTGGAACCACACAAGCTCAAACAAATACTGGAAAATACCTGTTTTTTTTTTCTTCCTTATTTCAAAAGGACTAAGTAAGTTTGTGGGACATCCGTGGTGGACGGTAACAAGGTGCATATGCTTCACTATTATAAGTGGCACAAAGATATTGGTAAGTCCAAAATGTAGGTTGACTCGAATTTGCACTACACATTAATGTTTCACTGACTAAAAAAGACCAGCATTTGTATGGCTACAAAACCTTTCCACAACAACAACATAACAACGTAACAGTGACATAACAACTAACATAAGATGCATAAACACTTACGTAAATAGAAGACAATGTATATATATATATATAATGTATATATACAATCATATATTTATTTAAGTGTTTATGCAGCTTATGTTATTTCTATGTCAGTTGTTGTGTAAGCTGCATAGAATATAAGCTGCATAAACACTTAAATAAATATAAGACATTATATATATATGTGTGTGTGTGTGTATGTGTGTGTGCATATACATATACATATTTACATACACAAAACCTACACATATATATAATATACATATATACATATAATTTGAAAGCCCCTGTTCTGTATAAATTCCATGTTGAATTCCCATAAGAAATGACATGGAATTACATGAGGGAAAAAGTTATTTAAAAAAAGTTATAATATATATATATATATATATATAAGGTTAATAGATTAAATACACACACACACACACACACATATATATATATATACATATATATATATATATATATTTTTTTTTTTTTAGTTAATTTTGATGTCATTTCACCTCAGCATGTATTACGACAGCTGACTGGCTGGAATCTGCTCTTATCAGTGTTTATGCAGCTCTAAGTCAGGTGTTATGAAAGGCTTATGTATATGTTAAGTAGCCATATCAACGCAGCACTTGAGTAAAGTGTTACCCAATATTCCATATATCACCGCTGTCCAAAGAAAAACATGTATGTCCATTTTTCTCGATTTTGACTTTTATGCATCATTTGAACACAGCAGCTGCTGTTTACACTGTGCATTCATCATTGACCAGACCGACAGAAATGCTCCAAAATAGCTTGGAAAAAAGTCTGGTTCCATTGACTGACATTCAAATTACATTAGGTTTTTGGCCTCTCCTGTAAAGTTGACATTTTGGAGATACTTGTTTCTGCTTTAGCACAGTGATGATATGCTAATATCATGTTTAAGGCTGTATGTTTTATCTGTAACCAGTTTTAATTAGATGCACCGTAGCTGTACCTAAATTCTGGGAAAAATGGATTGGTGTATGGAAGAGATGCTTTTTGCATTCACCCTGAGTAGAGAAAAGTTCAAGTATGCTACAATAAGAACAAATGCAGGGTAGGTGACCGTTTCAACGAAGGAGGGGCTAGTGATATTGTAGTTCTTCACAGATCCAAAAACCTTAACTAGCAGCACCATGTTTGCTAGTTCATTTTGGCTTGTATATATGGAAGGGTTGGGTAATATGGGAAAAATATTATATCACAATATAATATATTGTATATTTCACTGTGTGAAATGTTGTCACTCTCTGTGCACTGTGAGCTAATGTAATCAAAGACAAATTCCTTGTATGTGTGAACATACTTGGCAAATAAAGCTTGATTCTGATTCTCAAGACATTTTCAGGCTACACAATATGCATATGTTTTTTCATTAATATGTTTTTCTAAGATTTATTTTTCTAACTTAGACAAATGAGCACCTGTAGTGCTACAATAACTTCAACTACACTACACTACACTAAATCAAATCAAATAGGCCCAATTATGCCTACTTTGAAAAGACGTGGTGTTGTTTAAGCACCGACGACATCCATGGCATGTTCAGAAAAGTATTGTATTGTGACACAATTTGTTGGGGGACAATAAAATAATGTCATATTGCCCAGCTCTAGTTTGCTAGCACAGCTGGGGTCCTATCAGTGCAGGGCTTAAAGTTTAAGGTCATTTTTCCTTGTTTCGTTATGGTAGCTTCCCAAATAGAGACGTTTCCCTACTGCTAGCTGTTTCTCAACAACAGGGAGAAGTGCAGCCCAATGCAGCCTCCCGAAAACCCAGAAGCGCAGTGTGGACCCACTCCTAGAATTGGATGTGTCAATACATACAATGTGACATCTTTCTTGAAAGCATTATCTGGATCCTCTCAACCACCACATTATTCCTAATTCGAGTAAATGACTTGTGTTTTCATTCACTGGGCACTATTAGTGCTGACAGTCTCTCTATGTTCTAGATAAGACCTACGTAAACAAGGTTCCACGTTTTTATGAGAGTTAGACTTAAGACAATTAGACTTAAGCTCACACAGACAAGCCATTTTTTCTAATGGAATATATGCCGGGCAAGACGTAGCCCAGATTACCAGAGAGGACCTTTCCATCTCCCTGCACAGGCCCTGCTAATAAGCCCCGGCAAGACGCTTCTTCCAGAGTGCTTCTCGCTGCACTCCAAATTAAAATAGCGAGGCCTATTGGGCAAGGCGCCCTATTAGCCCCATGCTTCAAACCTCTCACGTCATGAGAAGTCTTCCTCCAGCCCGCGCTTCATGTCTTAATGACGGTGGGGCAACAATGCTACGCGGCCATCAAGAGCTTGGACAACACGTGGTGGTAAAACTCGGTGGTAAAGAGCAGATTGAGGCCAATAAGGCAGGAAGGAAAAGATTCATTAATAGCACTTCATTAGAGGTTTGGAAAGGGTTCAGGTCGACAGAGAATGGGGACTGGAGGGGGTGAAGAGGGGATGAGAGGCCCTCCTTTGGACTCTCTTGACCAAAACTTAGCCGTGTCTATTCGGGATCAACAAAGGCCGTTTTAGGGAAAGCTGGACTCGGGCTCCACGACTTCAGATTAGGTAGAGTGATAGGATTAGTCTTTAATGACTTGGACTTTGAAGACAAAGGGAGTCTCAGCAAAGAGGCTTAGATATGGAAGAATTAACAGTGCCCTCTCCGCTGCCCTCCTCCTCCTCTTTTCACTCTTTCTTTCTGGCTCTTGCTTTCTCTCTCTCTCTCTTGGCCTCTTATCCTTTCATTTATCTTTTGCGCTGCATTTACAGAGTGAGTGTAGGTATAGGTCAGGAGGGCCAACTAAAGCTACTGAATTTATTTGACTTTAATTTCTAGATATATTTACAGCATATTGCAGTTTATGTCATTTTTAAATGCCGCACGTGTGTCACACTCGCATGGACACACTGAACGGCATGATTTCATTTGTGAAATCAGATGATCCAAGAAGTTTCAGCCCTTAAAATTAGCTATTGATAGTTGTTTCTCAGCAACTGTGAGAAGCACAGCCCAATGCAGCCATCGGAAAACCCAAAATTGCATAAAGCTTGTTTCCCGCCTTCAGTGCGAACCCCCTCTGGATGTGCCAGTATAAACAATATCACAATATGACAATATATCTTTCTTCTCCGCCACATTGTTCCTATTTAAATGGCTTGTATTTTCATTCACTGGGCACTATTAGTGCTGACAGTCTGTCTACGTTCTAGACAAGACCTACATAAATAAAGTGCTATGGTTTTTGACTGATTTTGCTAAATCAGTCAGGCTGATTTCTGATATCTGATATCTTTTGCTGTGCATTTACAGAGTGAGTGTATGTATAGGTAAGGAGGGCAAACTAAAACTACTGAAATTATTCAACTTTAATTTCTAGATATATTTACAGCATATTGCAGTTAATATCACTTTTACATGCCGCACGTGTGTCACACTCGCCAAGAATTCACACGGAAACATGGACACACTGAGCGGCACGATTTCATTTATGAAATCAAGTTATTTTATTTTGAAGAGCAAAAAAAATCTGTTTTTATTTGATCTTTGTTTTTCACAACACATTTTACATAATACAATTCATAATGTTTATTTTCCGACATAAATCATACCCTTTTTTAGCAATGCAGAATTTAAGAGATTTTTTGTGATGCATTTTTAAACATTTTACTGACTATAACAAAAGGATAATTTAAAATATATTCTAAAATATAAATACATCATTTATTTAATTTCCAGTCAAATCAGCCATTATTTACAAGCTATTCATTTCTCAGGAGATGCTTCTGAGGAGATTACATGCGAGATAAACTATTAAGCAAGCAGGAAGGATTTTCTAAAACTATAGTTAAAAAATGGTGAAATTATTGAATTAAATGAAGAGAAAGTCAGACTCCTATTAACCACCCCGACGGCCTGGCAGATTACAGAAACTCCCCATCAGATAAACAGAACTTGAATCTTAGAAAGAGAGGAGAGCGTCAAGCTGCTTCAGATCTGAGAACATCCACAGGTGTTTCTGTCCATCCTTACACTGTGAGAAGACCCCTACATGCTATGGAGGTCTGAAAGGATGTGTAGCTGTTTAAGAAGCTCCTCACTGAGAAAAGGAGACAGACACACATCCAACAAAGAAGCTGTTCTCAGAACAACGAACAGACCACCCTGAAGTCGGAACCCTAAACATCACTGAAAGTATTTGGGATTATTTGGATGATGGGAAGCAGAAAACCAGCTTCATGCACATTCTGCACGTGTCTTACTGTTTGTAGACATATTGTATTGTGTCTTTTGTCTTTGCACTGTTCTTACTGTTTTAATTACTGAACTGGAAAAGTAGAGTAACTGTGTTTCATTATACTGTACAACCCTGTATTGGTATAATGACAATACAGTTGAATTGAATTGAATTGATATGGGGCAGTCACTAGTGACTTTATGCATTGGGGAGTGTGGCAGTGGAAAGGCTGAGTCGCTGCTTTTGCCTCTGAAACAGGGCACACGCTTTCCTGCTGATCACACACAGGTGTGTGGGACTGAGGGAGACACAAAAGAATGAAGGAGTCTTTAAAGAGAGTTGAGTAGGCCTTTTATGTTGGTTCTGGTTTGATTTCTTTGGATTCACTCACACTGGCTGTTTGTGTGTGTCTTTGAGTCCCGTCAAGGCTTCTCCATCAAGGCTTCCCTTGGCCAACCTACATGCGGTCACTAGTGACATGATGCATTTAAAGGGTTAACAGTAACTGGTATTAGTTCACATTACTGCCACAAATTAGAATTGCAGAACTGAACTGAAGTTAGGACTGTCCTTCAAGCCAAGTAGAACTATTTCATTTATGGATGAGTTTGGGACGAGATGAAGAATGCCGAAAAATGGCTCTACCTGCCGCTCCCTCTTTGTGGAGTGCTTGGCATCATACAGCAGTCGTCTGTCCAGGAAATGTAAGGCTTGTGCCAGCCCGCAACTCCAGCTGTCATCATTTACCACTTTATTTCATCTCATCTGACTATACTCAAGATTAGTTATTGATCAGGGCGCATATAAATTATCCTAAAGCGAAAGCCCGACAACACGGTCATTATGGATCGACTATTGACCAGGCACCATATTTCATTCCATCTGCCTGGCCGCATGATGGCCCAGGAAAGAGCCACGCTCAAATAATGAGATGGGAGGGGGGGCTGTTTATGGCTCCCACACTCTCTCTAGCTGACCTTTTCAACTAACTAAAACATACAGTCATCATCGAGGAAATAGCTGCACGAATAGTTTTACCCAGAAGGAGTCAACCCACAGGAATGAAACTTGGTGGGTAGGTTTGACATTGTGAGACATGCAAATGATTCAAGTTTCACGCTCAGCTGCGCATGTGACGTAAGCAAGGACAGGCCTTATCGCTGTACCTGATTGACCCAATAGTCACGATTGCAGACATTCAGTGAGCAGTGATGTCCTCCATGAGTCATCCTGCTAGTGGCAGCACCATTGGCGGACGGCTGCACGACTCAGGACTACATGCACGCAGACCGCTATGACAACTGAAATTAACACCACGTCAATGTCACCAAAGACTGCAATGGTGTCGTGACAGACTGTCATGGAGTGACTCCGAATGGCAGCGGGTCATCTTCAGTGACGAGTCCCGCTTTTGACTTGGTGGAGACGACCAACGAATCTGTTTGTGGGGGCACCGTGGTCAGACCAAGATGAACGGTTTGTTGAATATTCAAACTGCATAGGACCGATTATCGCAGGACACCATTAGGAACCTCTACAACTCCATGCCGAGACGTCTGGCGTGTTGTGTTAGCCCGACGCCATACTGAGAGACACTACTTCTGCATGTGTAGCTCAATAAATATTGCCCATATCAGTCTAAATTGATCATCATTTATTGTTCCTGGTAATCTTTATCTTCCTTCCCAAATGCACTGCAATCCCACACCTCCTTCTGGGTGCAGCTGTTCTTTTGATGATGAGCGTAAATAAAAAAGATCGTAAACCCTGTCAATTTCGGGACCAAATGTACAATCACTGCTTATGATAGTGTATGGTAGCTGGATGGTGAACTGAGTGCCATTGTATTTCCCATCATCCTCTGAGGGCAACTGGAACGCCACTAGCAAAAAGTAAAGAAGTAGAAATACACATAAGCAAAAAAGGAAAAAGTGGAAAGTATTAGGTTACACAACACGGTTGGTCATCCCTTCTCTGATAGTCTGTGTACTTCTTTCTTCTTCTAATAAGGCGAGCGCAGCAGGGCTGAGTTAAGGGTTTTAGCAGCTGCAGTGGCAGTGAGCCTCGGGTGAGTTTAGCAAAGTGTAAAATGCTTAAACCACCAGGGCAACACAATCCCTGGTGCTTAGCGTATAAATCACCATATATTCTTATTTAGGAGGGAGGGGGGAAGCTATGGCTAAGCCCTTGTTATGAGTAAATACATCCGGTGGCAGTGATTGTATCTGGGTTCACGGGAGACTCCGGAGAGTGGAAAGCATGGAGTTGGCGAAAAAGCACTCAGAGGAAAGGATCAGGGGAACAAGAGCAGCCGAATACAATGGCGCTTAAGCGTTTATGTAAACAGTGAAACATGCCTCATACGGCACAATCACCCCGCCAACCCCCACTGTTGAAGTCATTTTCCTAATCTGAGTAATCAGATTCTGCGGTGTGAAACAAAACGGCTGCATTAGGTCAGCAGCTGTTTATGATTTCCTTAACATTAAAACTCTTTAACGGCGTCGAGTCATTCTCCAAGAAGGATATAACCCCTCACTAAACACTCAACAAAACTGTTAGTTTTCATTACAAATTAAAATATTTGCTGTTAGTTCATTCACGGATTAGTGGAATTGGTGGTGGGGTATGGTGGGTGGGTGCGTGTGGAGGAGGCGGTAGGGGGGCTGGGGCTGCATATTTCCTAAAACCTCAAACTTTTGGCCAACGGAGCAAAAGGGAAGTTGGCCTTAATTCCATCTCAGGCCGAAGACTTTGCATTTTAACTTGGGCGAGCTCGGCTGGCTGAAGTCCTTGGGCCCGTAAATTGGATATTAGAGGACAATATAAAAGGGGCTATGTGTGCGCTTCTAGCAGGGAATTATTGCATCCAATATCCCATCCGCCTGAGCACAGCCTCATCTAATAAAGGCAGAACTATATTGGTCCTCAACTTTATGAAGCTCTATATTCACACACGCACACAATGGGATTTGCCTAGGTCTCTCAGGCTGGGGGGTTACGACAATGCAGATATCGCCGCATTCTTCCGGCATCTAAAGCCCCTCTTCCACTTCCAATCTGCATGCAAGCATCCAAACAGTAAAGTGGCCTTCCTTCCATGTTTCCTTCCAGCTCTGTGGAGAGCTTCTCTCTCTCTCTCTCTCTCTCTCTCTCTCGTTCTCTCTCTCTCGCTCACTTTTCTGCCTTTGCATCCGAAAAGACTTAGGTGCCCTCCCCCTCTTCATGCACACACACACACACACCGTCCAGCCTCGGTAATCCTGAGAGGAGGCAACACCATCAGAGAGTGTGAAATTAAATACATTACAGCATTAGGGATTAAAGTGTTTTATAGGCAGTTGCTCATCCACATCAAACTTTAGCTTTTTAAACCCTAACATTTGATCTGGGTTAGGAACCAATGGCTGAGAAAGGGATTGGGCCATTTGCAGGCCCTGCTGAGAAGGAGGGAGCAAAAAAGAGAGGTGGCGGGAGGAGAGAGAGGGGGGCGGAAAGAGAAGCCATGCACACTCTTGGGAAGAAGAGAGTATTTAGGGCTGATCCCATTGCTGGTGGAAAACGGCAAAACTGACAGAAAGTCTCGCAGGAGGCAGGCCCTGGTTAAGAGGCGCTCCGTGCGGATAATGCTGGGGATAAAAGCCGCTCTCCGGAGTTTTAGGAAGGCGCACAGGAATACTGCGATGATTCCTCCAAATCACTGAAAACTAATGATAATAATGGGAGAGGCACGCACGGAGCGCCACATTCGTTTGCCACTTTCTTTAATCTGTTCATCTTTTATTTGTAAATATTGTATGATATTATGCAGATAATACTTATACAGTGCACACAAGGCAAATTAACATGCTGTGTTAAGCAACACAAGTGCTTTCATTGCGGACGTCGGCAACTTTTGCAATAACAATCAATAATATGAAGGTAAAATCAGGGCTGATTAAGACCGTTTCAGCAAGCAAGACACCACAGGCTGCACTCCCATATATCATTATTATAATTATTTTTCATTATTTTTATTAAACTGCTTTTCTACTATTAAACTGCTTTTGCACTATGTCTTCTTTTACAATGCAGTCATAAAAAATACCACAATCCAACAGAAGTATGCTATTTCAGAAAATTTCAACTTCCGAATTTCCAAAAATTCTGCATTATTTTTTTTTAAATGGACCACAACCATCTCACATCACTCAAACGCTTATTTACTATAGAATCTAATCAAAATGTCCAAATATGCCAATTTCCTTGCTGATACTACAGTTCTGAGGTCCATTCATAAACTTTCCATATCATGAAAAACTAAACCTCCCTTTTTAACCTTGGGGGTTGGATGACGTATGTAAACTCCGTTAAAGTTTTAAAAAGCACCTCCAAACACTCACCACCCATCTAGTCCAATTTCAGAAGGCAAGACACCACAGGCTGCACTCCCATCTATTATTATTATTTTATTATTATTATTAAAATGCTTTTGTTCTTTGTCTTCTTTTACAATGCAATCATAAAAATACCGCAACGCAGCAGAAGTACCCAAATGTAACAAATGTCAATTTCTAAATTTCTAAATTTTCATAATTGTATTAAAACAATGGACCACAACCATGTGCTTATTTACTATAGAATCTAATTAGAATATCCAAATATGCCAATTTCCTTAGTGCTTATTTCAAAACATCAACACCTCTGGACAATCCTAGCATGTATCCATGTGCATGCCCAATGTATTACTGTTACAGAATGTACAGTACTGTTGGGAGGCATACATTTGGAGCTGATAGGCTTGGATTATTACAGGAATCAACAATATTTTTTTCCATATAATTTCCAAAACTAACTATGTCTCCGGAAGAGAGAGCCACTTCCCAATCTTTTCCATTTGGTATGATCATTTTTAAATGTGAAAGTAAGCATGCAAGTTTTAGTTTTCGAAAAACATGTGCATTTATGCATATGTAAGTAGGTAATGTGTCATTTGCATCTAAAACATCTTATTGCAAAACTTCTAATACAAAAAAAGCAGTATTTTTAATAAGAATTATAATTTTAAGAGAATTTAAATTCAGAAATTCTTCATTTCTTTTGTTGCAGAATTATAACGTTTAAACCACTTTCTCTCCTAGCTTTTCAATCTGTCCCTCCTAGCCTGAAACGCTACAAGATTACAGTGCAGCAAAATTTCAGGCCTTGTTACAAGATACCTTCCTACCCTCCTACAGCCTTGGAGCCCACTTCCCACTTCCTGTGTCCTGAAGGATACCACTCAAAGCAGATCTGACATTACCCATCAAAACCTGTTCCCTCACAAACGACCCCTGTCAAATTACCACCAATCATGTATCTTCCTCAGGAAGGATGACATTTGTCTCTGCCCGACAGCCATAAACACACAGCATGAGGAAAGCGTTTGCATTACCTTTGCCATTTGGTAGACTGGCCACTAAACATCTAACGTAACTCCATCAGGAGTACATTTTAGTGCCAAGTTGACCTGGTTTGTTTTAGACGATGGAAATAAAAAGCTGCAGGACTCTTTGCTGTGTTGAAAGTGCCAGATATCTTGAGGGGGCTGAGAGGAACCCAGAGGAGAGGAAAGGGAGAGCAGCTGCTACTGGAGTTTCTACAGTTCCTTAATGAAGCTCTCGGGACTGGGTTCTTAACTCCATTAATTAGAGCTGGCTTTTTCAGCTCAAAACACTCATTTCAGAGGCCTGCACGAATGGTCATATTGTTTGCTTTGATCATCAGTGTCAATTTACAAAGCACACGCCATGGAATCAACTTACAAACAGGCGGAACAGTAGCCCAGCACAGGACTGAACTCTTGGTATGTTCAGAGTGTAGATTTGTATTCTCTTTGCTCATAATGTGCACTTTAAATAATATATACCATGTGAACGATAATAATTTACTTGTCTGCAATAATAACACAATAAACATACTTTGAATTTTTGGCTTGACTTTATTCACACTATAAAACCTATATTATTATTATATAAGCTACTTATTTTATAAGCTAATGACTTATGCTATTATATAAGTCATTACAAAAGTGGCAAAAAGAAATGGCAATACAGTGAATGGTTAAAAAAAGCATCTTCCTAAAGGTTTCTGAAACTTACGCATTGAATAAAGACCATTAAGGTCGACTGAGCTATTATTGATTGTCAGTTGTTTCAATGTCCATAATTTAAAAGAATGTATTTGGCCTGTGAAATCAAAATACTTTAAAATCAACCCACAGGAATGAAACTTGGTGGGTAGGTTTGACATCATGAGACAGTTTCACACTCAGCCACGCATTTGACGTAAGCAAGGACGGGCCCTACCACTGTACCTAACTGACCCAACAGCCACGATTGCAGATATTCAGTGAGCAGTGTTGCCCTCCATGAGTCATCTTGTTTGTACCAGCACCATTGGCAGACGGCTGCACGATGCAGGACTACATGCGCACAGACTGTAACAATGCCTGGCCTTAACACCACGTCAGTGTCGCTGAAGACTGCAATGGTGTCGTGCCAGACTGTCATGGAGTGAATGGCAGCGGGTCATCCTCAGTGACAAGTCCTCCTTTTGTCCAGGTGGAGATGACCAACGAAGCACCGGTGGGGTACTGTGGTCAGCACCAAGATCAACGGTCTGTTGTCACGCGTCACAAGGCCAGAGGGCCTGGTGTCACTTCACCTCCACCCCTACCTCTACCGCACAATCTGAAGGAACTGGGTGAGAATATTCAAGCTGTATGGGATGGATTATCACAGGACACCATTAGGAACCTCTACAACTCCATGCCGAGACGTCTGGCATGTTGTGTTAGTAAACATGGCGGCCCGACGCCATACTGAGAGACACTACTTCTGTATGTGTAGCTCAATAAATACTGCTCATATCAGTCTATTCTTTCAATGATGAATGTATTATTTGACTATATATGGCCAATGCTTTTCCATAGCGGCATTGATGGGAAATGAGATCGAGATGGACCTTTCATCTTTGCTCAATAGATTTCAGTCATGCACTTCTGTCTCCAGCAACGGTGTTCTGTTTCACCTCCAGCAGACGAAAAGAGCGGCCACAGTCGCTTTAAGTCCAGAAGCCAGGGTGCAGAAGGGGGGCTACCCACTCAAGTCGAAAGGCTTTGGGAAACAGCGTAGCAGGGAAGTCTTGGATACCTATCCCTCAGGAGGACTGCAGGCCAGTGGAAAAGGCCTTGGCTGAGGTACTGAATCTGGTTGGAGCCCAGCCCAGGCTTGTGGTGCAGAGTAAAGGATGAATGATCCACCAAGAGTCCATGTCGTGTGAACTTAAACCACTCAGCTCCTCTCTCCTCCCCTCACGCCTGGCCTCAGACACAGACATATTTTGCTTTCTACCAGATTTTGGCCTTCTGCTGTTTAGTCTGTGACTGTGCACCAAATTAGACCAAGGCAGGAACATAATAGCGCAGAACGGGACCTGCTCCCAGCCCTCCCCCAGTGTTGTCTGCAGGTCGCGAGGGTCTTCTCCTCTTAGGACTTATGGGAGAAAGTGCAAACAGGGTGAGTCCCCGAGGATTAGCCCGGTTCCCCAGCTGAACAGGATTACGATAGGGTCGCTCCGGCATTTTACTGCTTTCACCTGACTGATGCAGAAACCCAGCGGCGTCGCACAAGACGGCATCTCGCAGACTTAAACCTATAAGCAGGTTTGCGCAGGTGACAAGTCAATTATTCTGTTCCGGCTGTAAACGGAGGTGACTGAGAGAGCTGACACCCAGTCATAATTGAACATGTCAGGTATGCTAACAGCAACACAAAAAGCAGATAAATAAAACATCAACAAACAAGAAGAAGAGCGGTCCTTGGCAGAGGCTGCTGGCGAATTCGAAAAGAGACTGTATAATGTGGGGCCTTCATGGGCTTCATCCATAGCCTTCCCCTTCACGTCCCCTTTCTTCCTGTTCAAATTGAGGGATTATGGGGAGGAAGTGCTTTGATTAAACACAATGGGCATCTATCCACTGTTGATTTGAGGGATTCGGGAAGCAAATCCCTGACAAAACCCGATACAGAGGCCGAAAGTGCCAGAGAGGGAAAGAGGGTGTAGTGTATAAGGGGTAGGGGGGGCGCTCCAGCTGAGTTAAGATGCTCGTTTGAGATGCATTCTAGTCTCCGTACAGACAAGAACAAGAGAGAGAGAATCCTATTCGATCCTCCCTTTGGACTTAAACAGACACACGCTCAAGTGCCAAGTGGACTTAATTAGGTAATTTCCCCAGATGCACGTTAAATCTTGGATTGATTTAGCTATCAGAGATATAATTGGAAACGAACGGATACGTTTCCGCACACAAACCTGTTCTGGGGAATTACGGTGCTTTTGATTACGTCTTCAGAAGGTCAGCGAAGCAGATTTTGGGGGGAAATAATCTAAGCGTTGAGAAATGCCTTGTTTCTTTGTAGGAAAGGGCTAATAGCAAGCTGTTTCCCGAAAGGTACGTGCTGCTTGAGATTGTACAGGGAGGGTTATTTGAACAGCTCTACTATTTTAGGAATATCATGTTTTGGCTATTGCTCCAGAGGTCTGTACAGGTCTCCAACAAAATATGTATGCATCTATGTGTAGCAGGACAAGATCGCCTTCTTAAAACGTTGCTTATGACTTGCTCCAAAATGTTTACAAGAATATGAACGTTTGGTTTGGAGAGCTGCTGGTCTTGGACATTTACACCTTATTTATTTCATTTCTGTCATCCTTTGGAAGTAACACCGGAAAAAGCACTTCAGGCGACCACCCATCTTTTTCCACACGCTCTCTCACAGCCTAGTCAAGGAGAAGGTAAATAACGAGAATAAAAGCCAATTATTTCATACCGGTTACCTCATGTCCTTGTTAAAGCACTCTTGAGGTGGCTCGTTCTTTTTTTTTCTTCCCCTCCGTCCTCTCCGGTTCAGGTTACCAACTTTTCAAACAGTGACCCGGGCCCTGCCTTGTCAAGCCCCTTTATCCCAAATGAATCATGAGGTCTTGTAAACAGTTCTGTGATCCACTTTCTGGAGGGAGCGGAGCTGTAAAGAAGGAAGAAAGCAGGGGGGGTGGGTGCTGGGGATTTGCAGTGGATTTACACATATACAGTTTCAGCTAAGTTCCCCAAGGTCGGCCCGCGAGACCTTCACCCGTCAGTGCCTCAAACGGGGTGTTTGCCATCCACCACCGAGGCAGGCCGTGGTGCATTTGGCGGGCCAGGAAGAGGGGGTGGTGGAGGTGAGGGGGGGCAAGCCCAGGACATCAAACGCGGGCTCTAATTTAAATTCCTCCGCGCGGGCCATGGGATTTCGTTTAATGAGCTGAGAAGCGCTGGGAGACAGCTGACTCCTGCGTCGCCTGCCCAGAGAGAGACACGGGCAGACGTCTCCTGCCTTGGAGGCCCTCCCAGACACACAGGCGCACACATGCACAGGTACACAGGAGCAATATGTAGAACGCATCAAGGCAGGGAGCGTGCGTTTCCCCGGGTGGGTACAATACAGGAAGATCTAAATCCACTAGGCAAGACAAGTACAGGGATGCACATGTTAGAGACATTCGTTCTCATATTGGTAAATGGAGACCGTCTCCCGAGGACAGTCAGCGTCTGCCTCTCAGCAGGGCTCTGCTTCTGATGTGTTTAGAGCAATGTTTCTCAACCTTCGGGGCCCAATAGCCAGTCCACAGTTTTGCTCTATCAGTTCCCAGCCCACCTGAACCAAGCCGCGGAGATGACTCCTTGGTTCGAGCAATCAACGCAGTTTATCCAGCTCATCAGTTCATTATCAAGCTCTCCATGAGTGGGATCAGGTGTCTCAGTAGCAGGGAACACTTGAGCAAGGCAGTGGCTTCGCAGGACTGGAGTTCAGAACCCTGCGGGCACTGCAGTATGCACAGTATACACAGAGCTAAGCTAAGTTAACCCTTGTGCTAGCATGGTGCTAGTGCTAGACTGGGGCTAAGCTGAATAAACCCCTGAGTGTGCATGCTGCTAGCAATAGACTGCAGTCTACAGGTAGCTAAGCTGACTAAACTCTTTGTCAGCATGCTGCTAGCACTAGACTTCAGGCAGTAAATTATATAGCGAGCTAAGCCAAGTAAACTTCTCGGCTAGCATGCTGCTAGCGCCAGACTTCAGGCAGTGTGGTATATGGGGAGCTAAGCGGAATGTTTCCCTATGCAAGGATGCTGCTTGAAGCAGACATCAGGCAGTCCAGGAAATGGGGAGCTAGGTTGACTGAAGCCCTTTGCTAGTATGCTTCAAGCAGTAGACTTCAGGCAGTGCAGTATACATACAAGGGGAGCTAATGTGAGTGAGCATGCTGCTAGCCCTAGACTTCAGGCAGGGATCTAAGGCTGAGTGAACCCCTCTGTGAGGAGGCTGCTGAAGTAGACCTCAGTGTGGAATACGGTGTGCTAAGCTGAGTGAAGCAGAGAGGAGGGGAACGCAGAGGAGAAGAGAGGACAGAAGAGAAGACAGGCCGGGTTTCTGCTGGCTAGGTGAGCACAAAGAGGCTCTTCTGTTCCTGTGGATCGCAGCCCTCTGCCAGGGCACTTTGGCAGCATGGCGCTTCCCAGGGGCCGAAAACCAGAGCCTGCCCGGTCTCCCCCCGCCACAGCAGCTGCCAATTCCCGGCCTCACACGCACACACAAACACACACACACCCTCCGTGGCGAGCTCTGGTCCTTCCTCCACGCATATTCAGACTAACCCCTCAAATCTGAAAACTCTGTTTCCTGAGTTTGACACCACTAAGCCTCCCTTTGGCGAGCGCCTTTTTTCCTGCACTGTTTTCTTTCGCTGTTGTTCTTTTTCTCTCCCCTCCATGGACGTCATCTCTCTGCAGGAAACGATACACCACATCTTGACTGTTTGGCGCCAAACAGAACGGAGCAACAGAAGGGGGTGGGTGGGGGGGTTGGGGGGGGTATGAGAAAAAGAGCAGCGTCTGAAAGAATCATCTCGCTTTCATTATCTCTGCATGTCGCTCTTTCTTGTTTCGCCCTCTTGTAGTCTCCCTCTATTTTCTCTCTCCCACCCTAGACCAAGCCCACCCCCTCGTATACATAGAAATCAATGTGCTCTCTATCAATGAACTGAATTCCACAGGAGCAAACAAATACTGTGTACCCTCCGCCCCCAAAGAAATGAAATGCATTCAAAACTATGGCATTTATTCACTAACAACTATACCTTTGTTCTTATTAAAGGAGTGATTTGGTGAAAAACTAATTTGTACAATTTTCCACTTATTCCACATGTAATTGCTCAGCCAGGCTATGTTTGGAATCAAGTGTGGAACTATTTGGAGAAGTTCCGTTAGCTTACATAGTTCCCAGTAACTCGGGGTTACGTTGCATGACTTTCACCCTGATTCCGAGTCTGCCCGATTCTGTGCTGCTTGGTTCTAGATTGCAGACTTCAGTTGGAGTTGACAGCTGCAGGAGGGGTCAAGATCAAGTAATAAATTAGTCAGAATACACACATAAAAAAACAGTCTTACTCAGAAGGAGGTGTGGGATTGCAGTGCTATTGGGAAGGAAGATAAAGGTTACCAGGAACAATAAATGATGATACATTTAGACTGATATAGGAAATATTTTTTGAGCTACACATATAGAAGTAGTGTCTCTCAGTAGGGCGTTAGGCCGCCATGTTTGCTAACCAAACATACCAGACGTGCATGGAGTTGTAGAGGTTCCTAATGGTGTCCTGTGATAATCCATCCCATGCAGTTTGAATATTCTCACACAGCTCCTGCAGATGGTGCGGTAGGGGTGGAGGTGGAGTGACACCAGGCCTTCTGGACGTGTGACACGTGACAACAAACCGTTCATCTTGGTGCTGATCACGGTGCCTCCACACATGGATTCGTTGGTCGTCTCCACCAAGACAAAAGCGGGACTCGTCACTGAAGATGACCCGCTGCCATTTTGAGTCACTCCATGACAGTCTGGCACGACCATTGCAGTGTTTGGTGTTAAGGGCAGTCGTCGTAACCGCCTGTGTGCATGTAGTCCTGCATTGTGCAGCCGTCTGCCAATGGTGCTGGCACTAACAGGATGACTCATGGAGGGCATCACTGCTCGCTGAATGTCTGCAATTGTGGCTGTTGGGTCAGTCAGGTACAGTGACGAGGCCCGTCCTTGATTACGCCACATCTGAGCAGAATCTAGCAGTCAAAGTCTAAACGGATTTCTTCAGCAGCCAATAAAGACTGAAGGTAGAAAGAAACGAATACAGAAGAAAAGAACAAAATGGCTAACAGACTTTCACAAGTGCAGCAAAGCTGTTTATGAACCGAGTTAAAAGTAGGAGCACAACTATGAGTGCATGTATGAAAAAACTACAGCACTAATCACATCTGCATATCTGTGACCTCCACTGAAAAATGTTTTACCTCTTGCTTTTTAATTGTGCCAGCGCAAACAGCGGCGAAAACAACAACAGCAGCAGCAGCAGCCAGTCGGTCAATGTTTGTTTATTTTCATCCCCTAGTAACAGGAAAGTGCCTGTGTCCAGTTTGGTTCAGTAACAGATTAGAAGCTGTGCAGCGTGTGATCCTCAATGTTTATGTATTATAATCTGCTGGGACTTAAAAAGTCATGTACTGAATCCTGTTCTTTAGTCCTACTGTGTCCTTTACCACATCAACAATGCGGTTTGAGTGGACGTAGAAGTTTTGGGGATCTGTTTACGGAAAAAAACTAAGATTTGGGTGACTACTGACTTGTGGTCAAAACTGAGCTTGTGACCAGACGTCAGCAGTCCCCAAAACTGACATGTGAGTGACTACTGACGTCTGGTCATACGTCTGACTCAAGCCTGTTCAAAACTTCTTTTAGCCACATAAACCCCACATCGACAAGTCAGCTTGACCAGTACTGAGGATGCGGTTTAAGAAAACTGGGCTTATGACCATACATCAGTAGTCAGCAAAACTGACTTTTGGGCGACTACTGACGTCTGGTCACAAGCTCCACATCGACAAGTCTGCCTTACCCTTACTGAAGACGCAGTTTGAGTGGACTTAGAAATTTTTGAGGATGTATTTATAGGAAAATAGGTTTGGGTGACTACTGACGTCAGGTCAAAGATGCAGTTTGAGTGGACTTAGAAGTTTCTGCGATGTGTTTACAGAAAAAAAGATTTGGGTGACTACTGACGTATGGTCAAAACTTGTTTTAGCCACTTAAGCCCCGCATCAACAAATCTGCATGACCTTACTGAAGACGCGGTTTGAGTGGACTTTTTGAGTTTTGAGGATGGATTAACAGAAAAAACAAAGAATCAGGTGACATCTGGGCAAAAACTGATGTTTGGGCAACTACTGACGTGTGGTCATAACCCCAACATTGACAAGTCTGTATGACCTTACTTAAGATGCAGTCTGGAGGAGTTTTGAGGATGTGTTTACGGAAAACAAGATTTGGGTGACTACTGACGTCTGGTCAAATCTTGACATTTTAGCCACATAAGCCTCCAGTGCTAAAGTAAAGAAGCTCAGTTTGGACACCAAACATGTCTTGTTTGATTGACTACACCTGGGGTAAGTGAAAAGGCTGCATAATACAGTATTTTCCTTTAGCAATAACGGTCTAATTCACTTTTACCCTTACCTGCATAATGCCTTTATGTCTGCATCGGGCTGTGAAATACACTTATTAGTCCACTGGCTTTTTTTCTGGAATATGACACTGGTGTTAATCTCCTCCCCGCAGGGGTGAAACGCATACACAGCAGACTATTCATTAGACCCCAGTCTGAGAATGGGGGATTACCGACCATCGGATTCGAGCGGCGAGGTGCACCACTACCCCCGAGCCAAGCGGCGCTGATGTCACCCTGCGATGAGGAAGAGTCTGGGATTACGGCAGCCTAAAGGTGACTCGCAAGGAGCAAGCGCTTATACGTCAAATCATTTCTTGGCACAGCAGACAAGTCTCTGGTCATTCAGACTCTCTGGTCATTCTGCTTTAATGAACCCCAATTGAGCAAAATTAAACGTATCGTCAACAGATGTGATGGCCGGGCTGAGGGTGGCACGCATCCCAGCGTGCACTGGAGGAGCGAAGCAAGAGCCGGCAGCTGGACGGCTTCCATTTCAGGTCTGTGCATGCGTATGTGTGTGTGTGCAGCGTGTCTGATATTGCTGATAGAGGGACATCTCTATTGGTCCACTCTGTCATGCACCTGCTAAACAGCTTTCTGGCAAAGCCAGCACAGATTCCTCAGCGATTACACATGAACAAGAAGCTGTGGCATGACATCAGGCTACAATTTAGATCAAAATTAGAATCAGATGAAAAAGAAAAAGAAAAAAGAAAAAGAGAGAGAAGAGAGCGAGAGCGAGTGGCTCTGCTTGCCCTGGAGTGCCGTAAGGGGAAATTCGACATGACTGCCAATGCGAGTGGCCTCCTTATCTGCACTGATGACCGGTTTTGATGGTTTGATGGCAAATATTTAGGAGCGGCACCAGTCAGCAAAAAAGGCAGTGAGATCAGGAAAGCGGAAATAAGGCAAATCGGTGCTGTTTTTGAAAGCATGCAGCACTCTTGATTGAACTTGGATTACGATCACTCGTCATCACAGGCTTGACCACAAAGGCCAGCTCTCCTAACCCTCCTGGATTGCAGCATGCACAAATCACTGCAAAGCAATCATAAATGTTTTTGCTTTCTACTACAAACATAATGTCCCGTAATGAATTATAGGTCACCAAGGCTCACCTTCACGACAGACATATTTACTTCTCTGGGGTCTGCAAACATTGTCAATGGACGTCTGCTCTGATGTGCGGTCCCTGCTGCTCTTTGGTTCTGCAGAGAGAAAAGTTTCATTCCTCTCTCGGCCTGGCCCCAAGCTTCCTTCCTGGCTCCCTCTGGTGGTTAATACAAATCGGTCAGCATGGATAAACACAATAACAATGAAAACTTGCTGCTCATCTTCAACAAAATCAGCTAAACGTTTAAGACTATGACAAAGAGAAAGAGCTCAAAGCACGGTTAGTGTGCACTCGTCCAGCCACCCGTGTATGTTATATACACATGATCTAACACTGCGTGCCTCGGCACTGTCCTGTTTTGAGGCTGACCACTCCTTTAATGGATTCACTTACATTTCAGTTTTATTCGTATAGAAGTCAAGCAAAGCAACCTTGCACAAATCTGGATAACACGAAACACGAAAACTCCCTAAGCAGAGTAAGAAACCAGGACTCGAAACTACTACTACACTCATCTACCACAAATACTCATCTGATGATGAGGTACGGAAAGAGTTCAAAGTTCAGCACTATCATGGTCATGACCATATACATAACCATGTAATGACAGCATCCATTCAGCCGTATACAGAACCAGTCAAAAGTTTAGAGACACCCAACTAAATGGATGTTGTCGGTGATCTTAAAGACTCTACAGGCTTACACTTAACAGTTCCACCTGATGAGAGTCTGAAACAATATATATCCTGATATACCACATATACTCTTGATGTACCACAGTATGATATTTCTCCATATCTCCACCTCTAATATATATTTAGTGGTGTAAAAACTTTGATCTTTTTTTCTGCCCAGTGTAAAAGCTCTAGTTCCCCTTTCAGTTTATTGAATATTCATGAAGGACAGACCAATAGAATTGCTCCAAAACTGCTTAGAGAGAAACTTCAGCCTCCACTGCAGGTTAAGAAAGCTGTTTCATCCTCCTGTAAAGGTCCATTTTGGAGGTTTTTAAGGTTTTTTGGAGGTGGATAATTCCATGAGTGCTATTTTATAGTTTGGTGTCTTCACTTATATTCTACAGTAAAGCATTAAGATAAACATAAGGAGAACCTGCTATGAGTAGCCTTGTCTAAACTTTTGACTGGCACTGTATGCCAAGTAGATATTACCTAACATGTTCCAAAGTGATGACCCCTTCTGTCACAAAGGCTGTGTTTACACTGGAGCAGAATAGTTTTTGTCTTCATATGTGGTACAAATGTGTTTTTTTAGGGCAGTGTGAACAGAAAGAACAGACCTTCACTTGGACCACTTCAGCACGGTTTTGCTTGTCAGGATATAGAACTATAAATAACTGCAATCACTAATACCTTCTGTAACTGTTACTGGACATCCGTAGAACTCATGCAAGGCAAGGAAAATGTGTGAAAATAGCTTTTAAAACACTTAAAAACTTAAAAACCACAGTCAATTAAGGCTGGCACAAACCACACGCAGCATCCAACAATTAGGAATGCGTGAAGGTCCCTGTGATGATCAGTATCAGTCGAATCAGCAGCATCGGGTCGGTGCTTGATTTGGCCAATATTTCAAACTGATAATTGATGAGGCTTTTTTTGCATGCCGGAAGAGCAATGTTAATGCTAAATCATGCTATGTCACAGCACCGTGCACACAAGCAAAACCTGCATCTACTTAGCCGGTTGATCAGCTTCTTCAGAAATCAGTGACATTCCACAAAACCAGCCCAAAAGCTACAACTACCACAGCAAAGGTGATGGAATGATGGTCAGCTGTTCTCTGTCATGGAGAATGTTGGAGATGCTCAAACATCTTGAGCCATGTTACTCCAAACCCAGTCATCATTATTTTACCGGTGCAGCCCTACTAGAGCTACACGACTCATATAGTCTGGTGAATCATATTTTCAAGCTCAGTGACGATAATGTGAGTTCTGTTAGCCTTACCACAGACATTTGGACATCTGATGTGACTCCTGTGAGTTTAACCACACAGTGGACAGATGAATTTAGGCTACCGCACACCAGACGTGCTGCAGCGCCTAGCAAAGTATCATGGAGCAGAGCGGGACTATAGAATGCTGGCGGGGAGAGCAGATAAAAGATAGGTTCAAGTTGAATGAAATAAAATATTCAGCATCAGTTATTCTTTTAGTTATTCTAAAAGACTGGCTGCGCAAAATTAAAGACGTGATCCGTGGCTTTCTCTGGTCTCAACACAGCTTTCATTTAATGCAGTAATGACAAAATGCTGAGCGGCACTGTGACACACTAAGGAATTTAACTTTGCTGAGTCATGGAGCTCTGGCACGTGTGCGATTGCAATACCTCCACGAGCAGCTGCAATTTGATTTTTCATGGACTGGACAAGTTTCTGGATGTAGGCTGCATCAATGTTCAAAGCATCAAAGAATTGCGCAGTTGGGCCAGATTTGGTGGATGCCTTCCCTGGCGTTTTGCTGGTAGTTCCAGGTAGTCCCACAGACTTCCAAGAGGATTCAACACATACACATACAGTGTGTAGTACTTGCTACTGTAGTATACAGTGTACAGTATAGTAGTGTGCCATGTCGAATACAGCCATAGTGATTGTAATGGGGTGTGTTTTCATGAGAATGAGCCTCAGAAAGTTAAGATATACAGGTCTGAAGTTTAATAAAAGATGAACTCGCTTTAGAGGATCAGTTTTAGAGTGAAATAGCCGAGGGCAGCTAGCAGCTAGGCTAAATGTATTCCAAGTGAACTGAGCAGCGTTAGCAGCAACTAGCTCTAAACAGTGGATATAGTAATAACAGTTCTGAGGTAAATGTGACGTAACTGGTCATGTGACTATATTAGTATACCACAGTGTAGGTCAGAACTTGTTACTGTACTGCATACTACACACAGGGGACGTATACAGTGTGTAGTACATACTACTGTAGTATACAGTGTACAGTATAGCAGTGTGCCATTTCGAATGCAGCCATAGTAGATGACATGAAGGCAGTCAGTCTTGTAGACAAACAGACAAATGCTACCACTCACCTGAGCTCATACTCATTTCTTTTAGCCTGAGTTTGTGAAGAGGTGAACCGGTGCCAAATGCGACATGTTATATTTTTATGTTCATTTCTTTAAATGTATACAACAAGTAGAGTGTACAAGCACTGTGACGCCAAGCACTGTTGCATCCAGTGAGCAACAAGGGCCTTTATACTGTTTCGGTTTCGGATGTGCAAGCTTAGAACTACGATGGAACAAAAAGTCCTCAGATCATACAAGCCTAAGATCCAAAAAGCAGGTGTTTAAATACACAAGATACACTGTGCACTAATAATTCTTCCCATGCAGATCCACAGAGAGGCTGAGGGAGCTACAGAAGTACAGAAGTTCTAACAGCACTACTGGGCTCCAGCCTCAGCCACACACAAACACACCTCGTGCATCATTCAGGGCTCTCTGGATTCAAATGCCTCGTGACTGGCCCTCCAGTGAGGCACACAGCGCCCGGGCTACAGCCGCACAGATCACAGGGAGGAAACACATGTTCACTGTCAGCCCCCAAGCCTGAGAGGAGGCACTGACAACCTTTTAACCCCTCTCCCTGTGAAACACACACACACTCAGAGAAGCCCACACGGACAAACCAGCCTGCCCTGGATTATTCATGACAAAACACGATCATTTAATTATGAGTATTGGCATCTGGGACCGACTTTGTTCTATGCCTTTTAACTAGCATAGCACCAAAAGGTGTTGATATACTATATACCAGTCCAAAGGTGCATACATACAAGTAGACAGACTGGTGTATACACTGCTTAGTCAATGATGGAAAAACAGGTCATACCAAAGTATGAAATTGATCATGCAGGGCAACACTGTGGAGGATATTCTGCACTTCAACTTGAGGGATTAAACAGGATCTAGAGCTGCAACAAATATTTTGCTGAAATTTGATACATGTACTATATAAAATATTCAAAAAATTGGAAGTTTTTTATGAAAGACACGCTTCTGCACAACGTTTTATATCAGTCCGATGGGAAACTACATTTTATTTATGCAGCTTAATGCTAGCAAGTCACCAGTATCATAAATAATCTGCCTATGTAAAATCAGAGTGATGTCTTCTGTACACTTAAACTGTTTTATTTTACTGTTTATTTTATCAAGTAATGCCCACTCCCAATAATATATCACAATTTGTGGTCTAGAATGTGTTTTGGGACAAACGTGTTAATGAGCATAATAGATATAAAATGTGTATATATATGTACATAAACATGTTTGTGTATATATACTTATACGTAAGGTTCTGTTGAGACCCTTAATCATAAGTTGTCCCAAATAAGAACAGAAAAGCTTATACAGGTACAGAAGCTGTATTTACATATCATTGAAATATAACTTAAGTGCATATGTAATATGTTTAATAAAAGTACTCTTACAAACCTATTGTATTTACATTTACATTTATGGCATTTAGCAGACGATCTTATCCAGAGCGACGTACAACCATGCTTTGTGTTCTGTCGGATAATGTTTCCCAGCTAGTATAAGAAGGTTAGAGTCTAAAACTCGCCATGAGTTCAGACACTGCCCGAACAAGGGCCAGTGCTGATACCTAGAGAGAACAATACACAGATATATATAAGCATAAGTGCGCTACCTGGCAACCCAACCCAGCGCTCATACCTAGAGAGAAAAAAGGTTATGGTGAGTATAAGTGCAACAACAAAGTATTTCAGCATACACATCTATAAGTGCTCACTCACTTAAGTGCTTTACAAAGAGACGGGTCTTCAGGCTGCGCTTGAAGACTGCGAGAGACTCAGCTGTTCGGACAGCCAGTGGAGTTCATTCCACCATCTGGGAGCCAGGACAGAGAAGAGTCTGGACGCTTGTCTTTCATGCATCTTCAGGGATGGCAGGTCGAGTCGAGCTGTACTTGAAGCTCGAAGGGCTTGAGGTACAGATCGACTCTTAACCATTGCCATAAGGTAGGGAGGGGCTGGTCCATTCTTGGCTTTGTAGGCGAGCGTCAGAGTTTTAAGCCAGTGAAGGTATTTGTTGTGTTTATTTCTGTGTAAGTGTTTAAGTGCATGTGTAAGTGCATTTTACTTTGTGCCTCAATCTTAATCAGTAGCACTGTAGTGTATCAGTTCATAGTACTGTATAGGTGTAATAACAATGTCTACAAATGACTAATTACATAAATTTACTGAAGTGCAACTTCACTGTTTGAGTAAAGCTCTTAAAGGCACAACTATACATACGCACATATATATATATACACATACATATACACACACAATACACTCACCAAGCATTTATTAGGAACACCTCATTATCCATCCACCCACCATACTTACCATACCAGTACATACTTCTACAATTACTGACTGCAGTCCATCTGTTTCGCTGCATACTATTTTATCTCCCTTTTCTTCGATGGTCAGGACCCCCACAGGACAACGCAGATGGAGACAGATGGACTACAGGCTGTATCTAAGATGTACAACTACAAGTTCTACTATATGGTCAGTGGAGCTGATAAAAAGAATGGCATATATATATATATATATATATATATATATATATATATATATATATATATATA
>CM067478.1:3351677-3390045 GCA_034552555.1 Semaprochilodus insignis
TTTTTTTTAACAATATTTATCTCGATTGTGCAGCCTAAAACCTAAAATTCAAAGTAGTAACTATAAACACACACTGCATGCTGTCCAGTTTGAACATTGTACATATTTTGAGAGAGATGTCTGCTCCAACTTCGATGGGACTACTGCCACAACAGTTACTACAAAAGAACACATTTTATGGATGGATGATAGAAAGGTCAACTGTCACTGTCCAGTCACTTTCAGCACTGTGACACCTAACACATCAGGTCTGTTGCAGCATGCATCATCTTTAAGAGAGTCCCAGAAAAGAACCCGATCTGATGGCACTGCCCTAACGGCCCATTTGTTATCACACAGCACAATGCAAAACAAACCGCTCAGGTGGCCTACTTTGATCCAGTCATGTTCTGTGTCAGTCACTTTGATTGGCAGGCATATGTCAGAGAGAGAGAGAGGGAAAGAGAGAGAGAGAGGGGGAGAGAGAGAGAGACGTGAGAGAGACCCAGTGCTGAGGCATGGCCTATTTTAATATTTCATCTAGCCGGAGAGAAAAGACTCTCTCGCCCCATAGTTTAAATTCTAATCTTGTTATGGCAGAGGTGCATGTAGTCTGCAGGCAGCAGCGCCGAGCTGCTCTAATTCCCTCTGTTTCTCTCCCCGGCTAAACAAATTATTATAAATTCCATTATTTTTCCATTATGCATATATGTTTTGGTGACTGGCCTCTGCCGCCGAGCGCTGGCCAATAAGTGGTCTGGCTTTAGCTCATCAAAGGCCAATCCTTCTGGCCCTAACCGCAGCTGGGTCCTGTAGGACCGCCATCATTAAGCAATCATTCCCTTGCTTTTCTTTCACTAATGTGGAGTTATATCTAATAATGGCATCTCAGCCTGCTTTTCCCTTTCCCCCCCGGTCCAGTGGCAGCAGCCTGCGGCCGCGCCGTTACTCGTTTTCTTTCTTTCTTCCTTTTTCTTTTGGTTTTTGATCTCCTGAACTTTTTACGTGACGGATATTTCATAGCTTTCATCCCTTGTAATAGATAATATTTGGAATATATAACCGTGCCCCAAAAATTTTCCACCAGCCTGAGAGATATACGGCGAAATATCCATTGGTGTAATCGATGGAGCACATTTTCATCTTGGACAGCGAGCCACATGGAGTTATTTCTGGCAGGCAGAGCTTCTGTTTTCATACGTTTAATAGGCAGCATATTTAAATGTCATGATTTCATTTTTACTACCTCTTGCCGACTTCCTCGTCCATAAATCCTGAGGTCAGTCCATAATGCAGATCAGTTCATAACTCCTTAAGCGTTGCGCTGTTTGCACTCTTGCTTTTCTGGGCCCTGCCGAAGCATAAACACCTATCAGAGTGGTGGGGGGGGCGATGAGGTCTTCTTTGCCTTGGCCAAGCTCGAGGCCTTCATTGTCTGCAGAATCAAGTCATCTAAACCTGGTCAGCAGGGGTAACATGGTCTTAAACGGGGGAATGAAAACAAGAAGGAGAATGGTGCAAGTCATACAACAACATCAATCATGCTTTCAGATCGTTCATTCAGCAGTGTAATTGACTTTGGCTAAGGGAAAAAATGCTAGCTCATGTCAGAGAGAAGGGGTGTGTTGCTAGGCTGGGTCTCTCTCTCCCTCTCTCTCTCCCTCACTTCTGGCAGCTGTGTCATGTAATGCCAGGAAAGCTGGCCATCGTTTCTTTGCCTGCCTCTGACTGTGAAAAAAGGCACAGACCACCCTTTAATTACTCCATCTCCACTCAAAACCAGCATTAAGTACAAGCCCAATTCCAAAAAGATGGGACGCTGTGCAAAATGTAAATAACTGTATATATAAACAGAATGCAATAATTAGCAAATCTTATAGACCAATATTTAAGTCACAATGGAACATAAAACAAATACAATATATTGCCAAAAGTATTCGCTCGTCTGCCTTCACACGCATATGAACTTGAGTGACATCCCCTTGTTAATCCATAGGGTTTAATATGATGTCGGCCCACCCTTTGCAGCTATAACAGCTTTGGCTCTTCTGGGAAGGCTTTTCACAAGGTTTAGGAATGTGTTTATGGGAATTTCTGACCATTCTTCCAGAAGCACATTTGTGAGGTCAGACACTGATGTTGGACGAGAAGGCCTGGCTCACAGTCTCTGCTCCAATTCATCCCAAAGGTGTTTCTATCGTGTTGAGGTCAGGACAAAACACCATAATCCCCCCTCCACCAAACTTTACACTTGGCGTGATTGGTCACTCCAGAGGACACGTCTCCACTGCTCTAGAGTCCAGTGGCGGCGCTTTACACCACTGCATTCGACGCTTTCCATTGCGCTTGGTGATGTAAGGCTTGGATGCAGCTGCTCGGCCATGGAAACCCATTCCATGAAGATCTCTACGCACGGTTCTTGAGCTAATCTGAAGGTCACATGAATGTTTGGAGGTCTGTAGCGATTCACTCTGCAGAAAGTTGGCGACCTCTGTGCACTACGTGCCTCAGTATCCACTGATTCCGCTCTGTCATTTTACGTGCAGTTTCTGTCGTTCCCAGTCCCAGTTCCCAGTTATAATCCTACTGACAGTTGACTGTGGAATATTTAGTAGTGAAGAAATTTCACGACTGGACTTGTTGTACAGGTGGCATCCTATCACGGTACCACACTGGAATTCACTGAGCTCCTGAGAGCGACCCATTCTTTCACTAATGTCTGTAGGAGCAGTCTGCATGCCTAGGTGCTTGGTTTTATACACCTGTCCCCATGGAAGTGATTGGAACACCTGAATTCAATGATATGGATGGGTGAGTGAATACTTTTGGCAATATAGTGTATCAGAGGTTGAAAGTGAGACATTTTACCATTTCATGAAAATTATTGATTACTCAATTATCATGAGTCATTTAGAACTTGATGGCAGCAACGCATCTCAAAAATGTTGGGACAGGACCATGTCTACCATTGTATAGCATCTCCTCTTCTGCCACTCTGTTTTCTGTAAACATATGGGAAGTGAAGAGACCCTTGGGAGAGGAATGTGATCCCATTCTTGGTCTGACGTAGGTCTGATGTAGTTACATACCTAGTTAAAAAAAAGCAAGAAAACGCTCTGTTAGAGCTCCTGTCTTTAGGCCCCGCCTCCTGATGAGCCCAGGGTGCTCTGATTGGTCAGATGGCCCACTCTGTTCAGATTTGTCAACTGCAGGAGCCTATCCTGCTACAAGTTTCAAACTGATGTGGCTGCTCTTACAATAGTGTCAGTTCGATCCTGAAAGCAGATCGACTAGAGCAGGATGTTTTAGAGTGGTCAGTGTTTTACTGTTTTAGCTCTCTGTGTGTCATGTGAGAGTGTGCCAAGCTTGCCGGTAGGTGGGCAAAAAGGACCGTGGTACAATATGACATCACCTCGTAACAGAGAAAAGGGCTGGAATCCAATGAAGTGTTTCAGGCGGCTGAGAAAAGTGTTTCTGTGGGAGAGAGTTTCTCCTTCCTTCACCTCCAAAATTCAGTCATAGAAGTTGGTTGAACTGGGGTTTCCCAAGTCACGCAACTGCCTAAACATCAGCTCTACCACAGTGAGATTGAAAGTTTGATACCCGGTGATGCCACAGTCTTCTGTGACCTTGCTCTCTCTGGGTGGGTAGGAAGATGGTCTTCCCTCTCCACTCATCAATCAAGACAGTGGCAGCGTCTGTTAGCTGACCTTACAGAATTGGCAGTTAGTGTTGTCCAAGCAGGTTGAGCTATCTGATGACACTGTGTTAGCAGCAGTGAAAGAAGGCAGTGGTGTGTTTGGGAGGAGGCATGTGCCTCAATGATGCTGACGTCTGGACTCTGGGGTGGTCAGTCCATTGTTCTGAGAACGCTAGTAGCTTGTTTGTTTGATTTGCTAGTTCTCTTTTTGGTCCTCCTTTCCTTTGCAAGGAGCCTCTTGAACAGCTACACTTCCTTTTCAGACCTATAGCGTTGAGGTGTCTTCTTTTGAACGGCAATTTTGAAGAGCATTAAGACCTTTATTCTAACAAAGTCAGTTTTCAGAACTGTCAAACTGAGAATGAAGAGTGGTCTTTGACTCGTGCACTGTACTGTAGATGACTGCTGGTCACTGAGTCTTGTGTAAGCCTGTAAGAACAGCGTTCTGCAAACCACCAGCTAGCACAATAAATCCACGTGTGTGAGTGAAGGCTCTTTGTGTGTATGTGTAAGAGGATGGGCTGTGTGTTTGAGACAGACAAACATAGAGACATAGCAATTACCTCATTTTCTGCCAAGCAGTACACACTGTGCTCTGCCACTCCTGTGTTTGCTAAACTCACCAGTGTGTCCTCTCCTGTTTAACTGAAGGGTGAAGAGCATCTGGGTCAATGAGACCCAAACAAAACTGCGACTCTCAGAGGACGGCTTCAGAATGAAGGGTGCGCACACACACACACACACATGCACATGATGAAAAGCTATGCAAGGGCTTCATTTAGTATTAATTACTCTCCCGCTCATCCGCTGTCCATTCAGCAGCACAGTGGGCAAAATGTCACCACTGAAAATTAGCCTCAGAGCCGGGCAATTTTCGCAGCTAAATTGCTAAATAAGTATCGCTGGGTAATAGGTAGCAATCTGCGGTAATATGATGAGATCATTTGGAAAAAGTCAGAGAGGCTGATCAAAAGCGCGCATTATCCGGGCCGATGTGGCTGACCGGGGGAACATGTGGACACAGCTGTAGTGTCATGTGACGTGCGCGCGCGCAGGGGGAGAGCAGGTGCCAGCTGGCAGCGGCTCAAAGCGCGCGAGCGGGCGAAACAATTACTGTTATTCATAACAGAGGCAGCGCGCGGGGCCCCGGTGCTGCACACATAGGGGCCGGATTCATGGCACAGATCTGCATTTAGACATATCCAAACTGCAGAAATGCTCTTAATTACCTGTCAGTCCACGTCTGTTATAAATACACATGCGGAGCGCCTTGACGGGTTTAAAGAAAAATAGATTTGCGCTGCTATCTCCAGGAAGCCCTTTCTACTCCCTGATTACCCTACCGTCGTTTATTAATATTCATATGGAAGGGAATGGAAAAAATGTTTAGGAAAGTGACAGTTTAAAGTACCGTGTGCAAAACTTCACTACTGGTAAAGTGATTTGAGCTTAAATGCAGTTGACACTTTTATACGTATTGAGAACAGTAGTCAAAAACAGTGTAGGCATGCTGTTTACATGATGCTAATTGATGCCCAAAGGACTGAAGTACTTGTTATCTATATGTCATGTTAATTTTAGTAAGTAAATAATAAAACAGATGAAAAAAAGCTTTATTCTACAGAGAGAGACAACTTAAAGCTTCACTATGTAAATTTTGGGGATTTGGTGACTTCTCTGGCGGAAATTGGTAATTTCACGCAACATTAAGGAGGACATGTTATAACATGGGTTGTGCTTTGGTCTCCTTCTCTAGAGAATATATCTGATCCGAGAGAATTCAAAGCGAACTCAGTCAAAACTTGGTAAAGGCCGTGTCTTGTGAGTATGCAAGTGAATTTTCTACTATTTTCATCATTTCTTCATCATTATATTGAGCCGGACCTTTTTTGAGCCTGTGCGTGTGACGTATGACATAGTCTAGGAACGTTCTGCGAAATCCGACCAACTTGATTTTTACACTACATTATACATTTCAGTGTATACAGGGCGACTCAATGTGGCACATGCGCATCATATTTTAGCCTGATTTTCCTCCTGACTCAGTAATACCACTTCTATCAAATTCACCAGAAAAACACTATCCGTAAAGTATGTGTTTATAAACCATTATAAATATAAATATTAATCTTTGCAATGTGGTAACAGTGCTTTGCAAGCATATGTATAATGTTTCATAAACATGACGTAACATGTGTAACTATTCACAATAATATCCTTTAAATACTTAATGAGCTATATAGGTTCTAATACACTTATAATACAAATGAACAATGATACATTTAACACATTTAAAATTCCATCACCGAGTGCTTCAAATAAAATAACTGATACTTTGTTATTATAAACCACAATCCTGTAATAATAACAGATATACAGTGACACTGACAGTCATGAACAGTACAACTTTCAACATTCAGATGCGAGTAACCTGAAATACCTGTCACTTCAATTGAAAGACTCTGGATGCATTTTAAATACTTATAAATAATTTGTTTATAATTGTTAATAAGAATTATGTGCGTATATACAAGTCTTTATCTAGGTGAAAAGCATTAGAATGGACAATGGTACTCGCATTACAACATGTTTAAGTCACCAAAGAATTAATTGCATTACATAATTACAGATGTACTGTTATTGTTACAGATTTATTGTTATTCTAATAAGGCACTGTTACCAAGTTATAAGCACCTTTAAAACTGTTTATGAATACAAACATAGTGCAAATAATATGACTATAATTTAGCAAACTATAGTAAACAATTTCTGGTTATTTGCTGAGTTTAAAATACCAGAAAAAATGAACATAAAATTGATCATAGTTCATATTTGTCTTTCTGTTTATTTCTTTCCACTATTCACTATAGTGTATTTGATATCACTTTATTGTATGAATCCACATTGAGAGTTTATTAAGGTCTTGTTATTTGCTGAATATAGCCAAATGAACTACTTCTAAATTGCTTCTTCAGTGTGGAACTTTATTCATGACCTGTATTAGTACATAACTGGCGGTCTTTCACATGAAAATCTCTAATAATTATCGCATTATCAGCTGTGATCATGTACAATAAATACCTTGTTATGCCAATTATAGACCATATATTATCAAAACAATTATCTAAATTTACATATACATTAAATAATTTACATTACAGCTGTAGGTTCTACGTAGTGTAAAATGTATCGCTGTATTGCAGTTTATTGCTTAAGAAGTAATAAAAGTTATAATAAATTACTGTACTATCATAAATAACTATAATATACAATAATAAATAATTACTAAATAAATAATAAATAATACTTCAAGACATGTCCCATATTCTGAAGTTCAGTTATGGTCATTGAAGTCTTGGAACATATACTGACAAATTAATTAAATATTTAATCTTTTTGGCAACCAAAATACTGATAAACAGACATTCAGTTTGTGATTAGACCTATTAATTTTGTGATATACACTGACTTACTGAAAATCTTTCATATCTAATTAGTGATAACTAACACTGCACTTTAGAACATGAAACACATTTTGAAGTAGCGACTTATTAAACGTGTATAATGCTTATTAGCTCCATAAAACATTTTGATTCTGCCTGAAACCTGTAGGAAGCAATGCTGCCCATTTCACGTTTATATGATGTGAATTTAATTGATAATTCATACTGCATAATCTGCATAACAACAGCTTAACAAAATGAGCATTATACAGTTAATAGTGGGATTATTAGTGATCTGCCCATAACAGACCACAAAATTATATATTAATAGTACACTAATTCATACCCAACACACCTTTTAGAAGTGTCTAATTTAGGCTTTACTGATTTAAGAATAAGACCTTACCTAATCCCCGGTATGTTAGGTTAGGTGTTGCAGGCATGTTCTAGTTGGGTTTTCTTTGTTTCGGTCATGTAAGTTAGGGGAGATCTCTCTGTGAGGCTTCATTACTCCCTAACCCACTTTCAGATGGAGTAATTGTTATTACAAGAATGAAAATGGGATCGTTGGAGGAAGCGACTCGTTTTCCTGGCCTGGTGTGTAATTAACATTTCACACAGCATCTCATTAAAGAAGACAAGGCCAGTTTTGCTGCGGAGCAGAGCGAGATGAATAAAGATTTCAGCAGGGTATGATCTGACTTTCTGCCGTTAAAGGATAATGTGCACCTTCCAGGGCTTCAGTAATGTTTTACAGAGCTGTGGTGTAATGGTCGGGTCATAAAGGGCCTCCTTTGGTCTTCGTCGTGTACCTCCTCCAGATTGAGGATGGATACAGAGTAAGGGGTAGGATGTAGGTCGTAGCCACAAAGGATTGTTTTACCTCACATTTGATTGCAACTATGACTCATTACAGGCATGACAGTTTGCTTTGCAAGATGCATATAGATGGCTGTGAAAAAGTTTAGGCACCCCTGGTTTTGACAAAAGAATAGTTGCACCCAGGAGGAAGTGTTGCAGTGGATTGCAGTGTTATTGGGAAGGAAGATAAAGGTTACCAGGAACGATAAATGATGATACATTTAGAACGATATGGGGAATATTTATTGAGCTACATATACAGAAGTAGTGTCTCTCAGTATGGCGTCAGGGCACCATGTTTGCTAACACAAGATGCCAGACGTCTCAGCATGAAGTTGTAGAGGTTCCTGATGGTGTCCTGTGATAATCCATCCCATGCAGCTTGAATATTCTCACACAGTTCCTGCAGACTGTGCGGTAGGGGTGGACGTGGAGTGACACCAGGCCTTCTGGATGTGTGACATGTGACAACAAACTGTTCATGATGGCGCTGACCACGGTGCCTCCACACACAAATTCCTTGTACGTCTCCACTAAGACAGAAGCCGGACTCGTCACTGAAGATGACCCGCTGCCATTCTGAGTCACTCCAAGACAGTCTGGCACGACACCATTGCAGTCTTTGCAACATTGACGTGGTGTTAAGGGCAGTTGTTGTCCCTAACAAGATGACCCATGGACAGCATGACTGTTCACTGAATGTCCACAACCGTGGCTGTCGGTTCACTCTGCGCATATCGGACAATCTTTAGTTTCTCCCTCTTTGTGGTTTGTGTAGGTTTCCCAGATCCTTTATGTGTGTTTTGCCCTCCTTGTTCTATCCACTACCGCAAAGGATGCTACCAACACAACAGCACGAGTCAAAATGGAAAAGCGCAACAGGACTACCTTATATAGTCAGTCAGGCACAGCGTTAAGGCCCGTCCTTGCTTGCATGACATGTGTGCCCGAGTGTGAAACTTGAATGATTTGCAAGTCTCACAATGTGTGTCTCAGAACCTACCCACCAAGTTTCATTCCCATATATATATATATATATATATATTACACACACACACACACACACATACAGAGACGGCGTAAGCAAATGGCTGTTGGTAAAGGTTTAATCCCTACTGCAACTAAAGAAGGTCTTTCACCGAATGTGTACTCTCTTTAACACCTCAATTTTAGCCTTATGATAGTCAGATGCTGAGGGACTTGTTTGGGGAGCTGCCCCCTGTAAAAAAACTGTACCAATTCATCAAGAAATTCTTGATAACTTGCATACTTGCCTAAGTCAGCATGGTAACATCAAAAGTAAGCAGGCCACAAAATAGTGACCATGTAATTGATCTGTCATTGATCTCTGTTTTGGATCTAATGGTTGTCAGTATCCTGACTTTGACAACTCCAGTCTTGGAACTGAAAGTTTTATTTTAAAGGCTACACATGATTTTGTCAGAAGAAGGGATACTTGCACTTCTCCCGGGTTGTCCTCAGCACGAAGATATGCTACTGAACCATATGTCTTCTCTGAAGTATCACAGAACACATGAATATCATGGGTGATACTGACAGAATCCAGTCCATTCTACAGTATGATTGTGGTCATTTTAACTCTGATGTACTTTAAAGATCATCTTCCCAATCATGCCAACTTTCCAATAGTTCTGGAGGGAAGAGAAGATCATCACATCATCTTTCTTGTCCCATAATTGCTGCACCAACATTTTTCAATGGGTTGTAAAAGGCAATATGTAACCAATGGGACCATATTGGCTTGCCAGAACTTTATAGACACAATCACAGGGTTTCCTTTTTGGACTCTATTGGTCTGAATTTGAAGCCCAGTGTATCTAGATTTACATTCTTAGGCATTTAGCTGACGCTCTTATCCAGAGCGACTTACAAGGTTATTCATTTTACAGGTAGGCCAGTGCTGTGTTAGGAGTCTTGCCCAAGGACTCTTATTGGTATAGCTCAGCATTTGCTACCTAGACTGGGATTCAAACTCCCGTCTCCCACATGGGGTGGTAGCACTCTGGTGGGGAGTGGTGTTAACCGCTGAGCCACACCAACCACACACAACTGTGTCTGTCCTGCATTCCCATAGCATTCCCAGTGTGAGCCATAACTCACCATTAGTGTTTCCAGCTTCAGATGGAAGACGTTGAATCACAAATGGTTCACTACTTGCCCACCTTAAAAATGATGAATCCACCTGTAAGTGAGCAAGTGAGATTCTCAGTTAGTCAAGTACTTGCTTGGCTTTTGGTGGTGATGAGAAGCTCTGTAGACTCTCTACAGAATAAATCACATCATTCTTCTTTGTAGGTTTTGCATGTTTCTGTAAGGTTAACTGTATTCATTTATTAATGCAGGAAGATTGCATTGCATATCATTGCAAATGAAACCCAGTAAAGGTCTATCTGAAGGCAGATGTTGGATTTGCTGAAACATGCTTTTAATATTATAACTGCTAACTACACAATGTACTCTAAAGCCAAGGAGATCCCTTGGAAGGGAACGTCCTGAATTTGTCCCCGGAAGAGCATGTCATTGAGGGACTGGGCTTGGTAATGGTGCAAACAATCAAAAGCAATTCTGTCTTTGCTGTCTTTGCTTACTGTGCTTCAGTTCTCCATAGACAAGGTAGAACAGCTTCTGGTGTAGCCATCAATGAAGGAACTCCTTCCATTTTTAGAAGTGGGGTTGCATCACGGTTCACTCCACCAAACATCACTCTTCTTGTTTTACATTCATGTAGTTCAACAACTTGTTTGTCCTGCTGGGATCTCACAGCTTCCTTTTCATCACGTGAAGGTAGAGCATAAACCTGCCATAGTCTTTCTACGTTCTTAAAAAGTTCCTCAGCAGGAGAACTGACCTTGGTAAAAAGGCACTGAGCTGAGCTTTGATTCAAAGGAAGGTACACAGCAGGGCCTTGTAATGTCCAACCAAGGCTTGTTTTTATTGCAGCAGGTGCTCTAGCAGCAGTAGGTGCAATCAAATGAGTATGGTCTGCACCTATAAGAAGTACTGGAGAACCATTGTTAAATGACATCAGTGGTAGATCTTGTAAGTCTGTGGTAGATCTTTTCCAGAAAATTCTTCTTGGATAGGAATGCTTGGCTAATGCTAATTGTTGCGCAGTAAAAACATTTGGAATAGTATAGCAGGTTTCAAGAGTGCTATCAGTGGAGACCATGAATGTAACCGACACCTTGTGCAGTGTTTGCACCTCTTGTCGAACAGCATGCAATGCCAAATCCTCTGGTAACCCTTGCAAATGAAGTTGCTGAGCAGCTGACTGAAGCAAAACAGTTATTTCTGAGCCACCATCTAAAACAGCAAAGGCCTCCTGGGGTTTTCTTCCATACTGAATGAGTCCTTTGATTACTTTCAGCAATACTTCACTGCCATGACTGCAATGATCAATGTACAAAGGCTTAACAGTAGGCCTATGTGTTGTATTGATAAAGCATATGTTGTCTTTTTGTTTTTGATTCATCTAGAACTAAATCTGGAGATGCTCAGCCTTACATATAGCACCATTTCTTTTTCAGGTCACAATGCGTAGCTAAATTGTTGGCCTCATTTGTGCTTCCTCCTCCATTCAACTTTTTGTCCTTTGGTCACGGCAAGAAATGATTGACAATTGCTGATATGATGGCCATAAAAACCACAATAGGCATGGGATGATCTGATGCTCACTTGAGTCTGTACATAGCTTCCGGTTTGCATGTCAACTCCATGCAAGACAGATGATTGACTACACAGAGGGGATTTCAACTTGGGTCTTTGTCTGACTGTGCATAGTGACTGGAGCTGTGATCTCTTAGGATGACAATGAGCTTTAGGTTGTAACCTATTGGAAAAGTCCCACAGATTAGAATTCATATTCCAGGATGTGTCATTGACATGTGGGGCTTTAAGCAACAATACTGTTCAAGAGAAAGCTTGTCCAACAAACGTTCTACATGTAAGCCGCACAGTAATTCAGCTTGGCCTTGCTCATTCATGGTTTGTAACAACCCTACCAGAGCTTGAATGCAAAAAGCAAATTCATCTAAGCCTTCCCCATCGCCAGTACACAAAAGAGGGAAATTTATAATTGCTTGAATTTCTTTAGAGACTAACCGGTGAGGTTGGCCATAATGCTTATCTAATGCTCTAAGAGCTCTAGGAAAAGGATTTGGAGAATAGGCAAATGCCAAAGCTAATCTTCTGGCTGATTCTACTTTCAAATGATTCAAAATAATGTGGATTTTTACTGCTCTGGTTCCAAAGGATCTAAAAGGTTACCTAGAGCCACTCTAAGGTAACAAACACTGGTTTTCATCTTCTTGGGTCAAACGCCTTGTACTGGGTGACAATGAGTCTCTGTTACCGAGGAACCTACAGTTGGTATACTAGGATAAGGAGTCTCTACTAAATGACTGTGACTCATGGGCTGGATGTGGACTGTATATAAGGCTCAGATAAAAAACAATCTTGGACAGCAGAATCAATCAAGGAAGTACTCAGTGAAGGTTGGCGTGTATTAAAAAACAACCTGTGGTAGGAAATCTAGGAGGATTCTCTGATGACTGGGGGACTTGAGCTATCAGTTGTGACACACAGTTAGAGGAACCAATTGAGGGACTATAATCAGTTCTTCCACCCTTGTGTGTTCTTCAGATAATTCTGGGATGGCTCAGGCTCTTCGATATGAACTGAACTGGCTCGATGGACGTACTCAGTAGACATTCAGAGAGAAGGAATAAAATAACCACACAATACACAAGACAAGTCTGTACCTTCACCCCTGTTCCTCACCAACCACCGGTCTGGCACACAATGCGTCAGTAAGATCATCCCGCTTCCCAGAGCCCTACGATGTGACCGGAAATGGAAAAACTCACGCAACAGGATGACCTTATATAGTCAGTACAGCGATAAGGCCCATCCTTGCTTACGTCATATGTGCAGCTGAGTGTGAAACTTAAATTATACATGTCTGACGATGTCAGACCTACTGGGGATGAGTGTGTGTGTGTGTGTATATATATACATATGCATATGTGCACATATGCATATGTGTATTTACTGCCTACCCAGTAAACATCTGGCCATTGAAACGTTGAAATCACGTATGACTTCCATTTAAACTCCGCTTTATTAAGGTTAAAAATGAAAGTCTAAACTTAGCCATTAAAAAAACGACCAAAATAGTCACCTCAAAGACGTCATTTTAAGGCTGTTGATTTAACGTTGAAATCACGTACATAACTGCTGTTTGTTTTACGTTTTGTTATGGTTGAAAATGAAAGTTGAAAAGACGTCTAAACTTAGCTGTTGAAAAGACGACCATAAAAGTCAGTAAAAACGTGTTTTGTCGAACCAAGAAAATTAACCTAGCTAGCTAGCTTAGCCAAGTTAGCTTTTATCAGGACCATCAATGGCACTGAATTGAAGGAAATAAAATGACTTTACCTTTGTTAGTAAAAATTTAAATCGCTAACCCTTAGCTATATTTACCCAAGGCAGACAAATCTTTAAATCTAAATTAGCTAGCTAGCTAGCCAGCTAACGATGTGCACCACCGAACGCCGTGTTCTAGCACTAGCTAACCTTAGCAGAGTGGACGGCAATCTAAACGTTAAGAAGAGACATTTGTTCTCTTCTTAGCACCATTTTGGGATCCACAACATTTTAGGTCCATTTTACCATCTTGGCTATAAATATGTCACAGTACGTGCTTATATAGGCAAAAAAAATATAAACGAAAACGCACTTACTCTGCTCTGCTTTAAGCTTTAGCGTTAGCTCAGTTGTAGACACTTTTCTCGCATATACGTCAGGAAACGTTTCCTCAAAAGTAGAATATTTTCTTGTCAAATGTCTCTCAACGTTCGACTTTTTGAAGCCAGCTTCTCATTCACCGGCTTGTTGTTCTTCCCGTTCCACCTTAAAAGGTACAGCAGTTACATTTTGGCGCCATTTAAGGTGGAACGGGAAAATTCGAACTTTTGGCTTCACGACTTAAGTTTCTGTCAGTTTTTGTTGCAGATTAAACTCATCAGGAAACCAGCTGAGTGCTTATAAATGCAAACAAGTTCATTCGGCTTCGAATTATCGGTGTTCGTCTCAAATCTCTCCGGTTTCTGTTTCGTTAGCTACTAGCTAGGCGAAATTCTTGTCTGCGTTGCTGTGGTGACCAGCGGTTTGCGCGCCAACCTTCAGGGTAGGTCGGTAATTGAGCAGCCACAGGCTGCATTAACTCCAGCGTTTAAGATTTCGCAGCGATATCGACGAACAGCAGGGCTTTATTTTACTGCAAAGGAAGATGATTATATTTTACCTAAAAAAAATAATTCTGCTATGGAGCTGGGACAGAGCGGTAAACGAGCCACATGCGGCTCCGAAGCCATATTGGTGCATCCCCCAAACCCACACCGTTTGATTGACACACTTGTTGAGTGTGAACGCTATTGCAAATATATTTTCATTTTGGCACCATGATGATAAATGCATTTGCAAATGGACGTTTTTGTCATTATAATGGCATTGTAAATAGATCTCAAATGAACTGACTTCTTTAAAACTGATTTTAGGCGTCTACTGACGTTATTAACGGGTCACCAATTAACTGACTTTTTAAAAACCGATTTTGGACGTCTACTGACGTTATTAATAGATCACAAATGAACTGACTTCTTTAAAACCGATTTTAGGCATCTACTGACGTTATTAACAGGTCACCAATTAACTGACTTTTAAAATGGATTTTGGACGTCCATTGATGTTCAAAACATGTCCCTGACGGACTGTCTATTTTTAAACACATTTTAGACGTCCACGGATGATCGTTGTTTCCTGGGTATGCACATATTGTATTGTGTCTGTCTTTTTTTAATCACTGCGCTGGAGAAGTAGCCCTGTTTTGTTATACTGTAAACCATGTGTTGGTATAATGACAATAAAGTTGAATTGAATTTAATTGAATTGAACTGTAGATGTAAAAAACTGATCATCATCAAAAGTGGAGATTGTCAGTTTGGTACCAACAGCAGGGATATATGGGAACTAAACCGCATAAGCAACTTACTTTTCAAGTAGGTCCGCCCATTTTAGCTCTGCCCATTTCACTTAAGTTTAAAGCTCTGATTGCTTTTTGAATGAGACACAACACACACTAGAGGGAAGCCTTAGAGGCAGCTACAAGAGAACTATAGAATAGGGGCAAATGATTTCAGAGAAAGTGAAGTAGTTAAAGATAGAGAGAGAGAGAGAGAGAGAGAGAGAGAATCAGTTACATCAAGCCACGCCAACTCATGTTGCATTCAAATGAATCCTGTATCACTGCTCTGCCACAATACAGGCAAGTGACTGGGGCATGGCTGGAGACTTGCTCGTCCATTAGGAGAGAGAGGCTGCAGGCCTCAGAGGGACCGTGTCCGTGGCAGGCGGGCGAGTCAGGAAGTGTTGATGGTGGCAGACAGTCAGAGAGGAGGCTACGAGATATGTGTCAAATTAGTCACGGCGTTCAGGGGCTCCGCTTAGCTTTAACGCTCAAACCCCCCCTAACCCACTAGCCCCCTCACCCATGCAGTGGGACTGGAGGGGTGAGAGTGCTCTGATTCGCCCTCCGCCTGTGGGACGGGCAGCTCTTCTGCAGCTGGAGTCATGTGTGAGACATTACATTAGGACTCGGAGCATGACAAACACAGCAGAGGCACCGGAGCGAGAGACAGGCCATACGGCATTTTTAAATGAGCATTCCATATGTACCGAGGGCCAATACGGAAGTGAGCAGCCGGTGGAGCGCCAAAACTGGCCACATGTACAGTATCCTGGAAATGATGTATTGCACTGGTGTAGAGTAAGAGGACACTGAAAGCTCTTTTACTGAACACAGCATCAGTGGAAACCGCTGCCGACGACTGACTCTCTGAATGGCCAAGATACAGTAGAAGGCAGATCAGTAACAGCCACACATTCCATGGTAATGGCAGGCACTTGACAGCCCAAACCCGGTATACAATAGCACACTAAACAAATATACACATCGCTTAAGCCTACAACAACAATGCTTTTAAGGCTCTCTTACCGCAGATGGGTCACTTCCCAAGAGCCTGTGCTTGTGGCCATGCCTCCCTCATGTCCACGGCTTCGTGCTAGCCAGTAGCGGGAGGCTAGAGTACAGAACAGTATATATTATGAACAGGAATATTATGAACTAGTGATGCAAAGTTCTTAACATGTTATATTGTTGACACTCCTGTTTTTAATGCTGGTAATGTATTATCTTTGAACCCTCCAGTTCCAGTCTGAAGCTCAGATGCTCCCTCACTCCTGCTGTAGTCCTCTCGTACAAATATAGCTTTACCATGTATCTTGAGGCTATTCCAAATACAGTTTCTGTCTGATTGAATGAGGTACACGATCCTGTGAACATCTGTGCATCTGTTCTACGCATGTGCATTTGCATTCTAATGGAGGTTTGGAAGCTGGAACTTTCAAGTTCCAGGCTGTGAAGAGGACGTCAGCACTTTTCATTCTTTTCCCAATGACTCAAACTGTTAAGAAGCATAGCCGAAGTGCATCTTTAACCGAGAAAACATGAAATTATCTTCTTACACACCAGCTTCTGGTTCAGAATGGAGCACTATTTAAGGTGCGACAGAAAACGTGCTCAGCAAGCTGGCAAAGCCAATCTTAGCACCCACATCTTTAACAAGACCCTGGACAACTTTAATTCAGAGTTGCTAGTTTACTCTGCACATTTCACTCCAGACAGTTTCTCAAACCTTGGACAATATGGAGCAGCTTTGCTCAGAGTTTGACACTGGAGAGACTAAAGAGAGGAGCAGCTCCACCTTTATTAGCATCACAACCCCAACAGCAGCCTGTAAGTTGCAGCCATGCTGTGTGATTGTATCTTTCATTCCCTTCCCAAGGACTCAAACTGTCAAAGCACATAGTTGAAGTTCATCTTTAAACCAGGCTGAAATTGGCTTCTTAATTATAACTTCTTAATCAAATGTTCCGTTCCACCTTAAATGCTACACCTTGTACAGGTGCCAGAGTGTAACTGTGACACCGTTAAGGTGGAATGGTAAATTTGCAAAGCCAGCTGGCGAAGCCAACCTCAGCACTCACATCTTTAACAAGATCTTAGCTACTAGCAAGCTCCTAAGTAACTAGCACAGCTAACTAAATAGTATGAGGACCGAACTTGCTTCTGTGTTGTCATTGCAGTGTACAGCTGTAAACCAGCCAATCAGAGCTGAGCTCATCAAATTATTCAGATTATTATTCTATGGCATCTTTAAACACCTGAAAGGTGCTGAATAGGTGTTTTCCTTGGCCTAAACTTGGCTAGCCCTTAATTACCAGCTTCTTAATCAAATGTTCCATTCCACCTTAAATGCCACAGCTTGTACAGATGCCAAAGTGTAATTGCTACACCATTTAAGGTGGAATGGTAAACCTGCAAAACAAGCTGGCGAAGACAACCCAGCACCCACATCTTTAACAAGATCTTAGGCACTAACAAGCTACTAAGTAACTAGCATAGCTAACTAAATAGTATGAGGACCGAACTTGCTACTGTGTTATCATCGCAGTGTCCAGCTGTAAACCAGCCAATCAGAGCCGAGCGCATCAAATTATTCAGATTATTTTATGGCAGCTTGACTAGGTGATGAATAGAGGTAACATCACATGGGGATACAATGTGTGGTGTATGTAGGACTTTCACAAATACTGTCTCATGTGTAATAGTGTCCCAAACTCCTTGGCCCAAACTCCTTGGCCCAAATCCTTGGCCCAAACTTGGTTAGTCCATAATACATGCATTTAAAACTGACATAGACTGTGCACTCATTTGCGAAAAACATGTTGAGAGTCTAGGTGTCCTCAAACCTTTGACAGGCAGTGTACGAGTTGGAGGCCCTCGTATAAATCACGGCGAATAATTCGGAGGAGTTGGGTTTTTCTGCTTCTCCGGATGAGCTGCAGCGCATCCTTTGGGGAGAGATTAGTGGGATGGCTCTCACACGTCGGAGCCCATCATCTGTTTTATTTTGCTCAGCGCTGAGGCCCCTTAACGAGCTGGCGTGGCCATACATGAGCGAGATTTTTCATTATTGCCGCACACAGATGGCCATTAGTTAGACGCTGCCTCAGCCAGACACGGGCTGTCTCTGTCCTACTGAGAAATATTACTCACACTGTCTGCAGCCACCTTCCAGCCTGCCACAACCGCAGGCTCTCCTCCACACTAACACCACATGAGCTATTGTCAGAAAGCAGCGTAAACGTCGCAGTGGAAGGATGTACTTACTTTCCTGCAGAAAGAGCTCATTTTATTATTCCATATCTCCTTCTGGATTATAATTTATATAGTGTTAGATGGAATGGACTGAAACATCGAAATGGAGATTCCTGTTCAAGACACACTTGGCTGAAAACCAAACTGTTTATGGTATTTAATTCGAAGCAACTTACAGTTTGATCATTTCTTTGGCAGGCAGGCCAAGGTGGTGTTAGGAGTCTAGTCCCTAGGTAGAGGATCGAACCCCAGTGTACAGCACGGGTGGCAGAGGTGTTACCCACTACACTGTACCAACATACAGAAATCTGTGAGGTAATAAAGAGAACACGCTTTCTTATCGCTGGTGAAATCTTCTTTTGAAGACAAAACTGAGCTGCCGATAAATGACTTACAAAAAGTAAACAAATTACAATTGCAGTCTATAGGCTGTAGTATGTGAAATGCAACATCAGAGAACGGGCAAAGTCAGTACTTTCAGTACTTTTAGTTATATCCTACAGTTGCCGTGTTCATTTCGTCAATAAATACAAACACTGTGGCTATAAACGGCAATCCAGTGTGGACTCTCCATTCTGCTTCTGGTGCTTCGCAGGGTGCAAGTTTTTAAGTGGTAGCATACTTGGAGATGGTCCTGAGCCTTGTACCCTTTCTTGATATTCAGCATGAACCGAAAATACAATTGCTGGTCTAATATCCCTTAAAGAAACCGTGAAACAGTTCCCCACCCCTGGAGCTGAAACTGAAGGGTGTTTTTTTGACCATTTTGGACTAAAACATTTCATCTGCCTAAATGTACTGATGGCTGAAAGCAGAATGGATTCCTAGTTTAAACGTTTGGCAATACAGTCTTATGCAGACACTGATGTATTACATGATTACGCATTGAGTGCATTGTATCCACTGTTACGAACAGGTTTGTACTTTCTGTACTGCATAACCTCTCAGACAGCAGCAGTTTACCGTCATCCAAATGTTCTATTCCTACATTGTCATTACTTGTTACGAAGGTGTTGTTCCTACCATTTCCTTTTTCTTTTACACCTATTTTATGTCTTATTATTATTATCTATCATCTATATCTATCATCTATCATTCTTTTTCATTGGTTTTGATTTATACAAGAATGGTGGAACATTTTACATTCTTATCAGGGCATCTCTCTTAACTGTCGTATAACACTGAATATACCATTATCCTCAACACTCACATCACATGACAATACAGATGTTTAGCTGTAACAGTGTTAACTAACACCAAAACTGAAAATTTGGTTTGTGTCTGGTTGACGTTTATAACACTATGTCCACAGTTCCCTGTTGTACCATTTTAAAGAGCCCAGATCATGAGTTTTTTAAATGAAAGAGCAGGAACATAAGCTGCCAAAATAGGCCGTTCGAAATTCATTGTTTTTAAATTCAATTCACCTACCCAGTCTACAGAACTTCAGCCTTCCTCTCTCCAATTGATACTGAAGTTATAAGAATATTCCGGCTTGGAATGAGGCACAATATAGGGAAGCCAATTACAAAAGAAGGCATTTACATAAGCAATCAGTAACACAGTAACAAAAGCCTGTTTAATTCTAATGGATAAAAACTGAAGTTTGGAGAATGGCCATGTAACACTAGAAGAGGCATTTAGAGGGGAAAACATTAAATACAAGGAAATGCAGGATATGGGCCAGCAGTCCAGTCAAAACACGCTGCCAGGTTTGTAAGATTCTTTCAGAAAAGAACAACAGTACAGTGTCTTACTTTATTACAGCAAACTTTTACCCCCTTAAGTCTACGACTGCGAGCATCAAATGACATCATATATAAAAGAAAATATCTCAGGAATGCTGCATGCTAGAGATTTTCATTTTTCCCAGAAGGGAAGTGCTGTGCCGTTTCGGTGAGGGCACCAGTGCAATTGCATTCCTTTCAGAAGCATTGTAATCCAGTCTTTTTGGAGACTTTGTAAAAAAAAAAACCCATAATTTTTAAAACTAAAATAAATCTGTAATAACAAATCCACTGAATATTTACTGTTATTATTTATCCATTTCTTTGCAGAAAAAAAGTTATTGTCTTCGTGGCCTCCCTGCTAGCCATCCACTGATGGCCTTGAGTTGAGTCAGCTGACCAATCAGAGACCGTGTTTCTGACTTGATGAACACTTAGAGGCTGTGTTCTGACTTATAAACCAACCAGAGGCTGTGTACCTGACTTGTAGACTAACCAAAGGTGGTGTTCCTGACTTGTTGACCAATCCGAAGCTTTGATTCTGACTTGTAGACCAATCAGAGGCTGTGTTTCTGTCTTCTAGAACAATCAGAGGCTGTGATCCTTTAGAGGCTGTTTGAGGCATTGTTTTGGTAGCACCCCTGCTAGCCATCCACTGATTGCCTTGACTTGAGTCAGCTGACCATTTAGAGACTGTGTTCCTGACTTGTTGACCAATCAGAGGCTGTGTTCTTGACTTGTAGACCAATCAGAGGCTGTGTTCCTGACTTGTCGACCAATCAGAGGCTGTGTTCCTGATTTGTTGACCAATCAGAGTCTGTGTTCTTGACTTGTAGACTAATCAGAGGCTGTGTTACAGACTTGTCAACCAGTCAGAGGTTGTGTTCCTAACTTGTAGACCAGTAAAAGGCTGTGTTTCTAACTTGCCGACCAAGCAGAGGCTGTGTTCCTGACTTGTCCATCAATCAGAGGCTGTGCTCCTGACTTGTTGACCATCTAAGGCTGTGTTCCTGGCTCGTCAACCAATCTGAGGCCACGTTCCTACCGAAGATGATCAATTTCTAGCACTGTGTCCAGCACTGTACAGCCACTGCTTGGAAATCAAACAGAGAGAACGAAGGATAAACTGCTTTAGTGCTTCCTGACAATATTCCAGCCACTGTATATGCACCAGAACACACAGGTATAGTACTTTATAAGCAGTGAAACACCTAAGGAAGACTGAAAAACCATCAGCTCTGAGAAATACCGTAAAAAATATATATTTCCACAGTGTTTTAAACTAGCCAAAGAATATTAATGATGAACGCGGCATCAGTTGCAAATGCTCTATGAATACGAATTTAATGAGGCAACATTTTGAGTGTCCGGCTTTGACATAATAATTAATGCTGTACTCAAGAACTTAATCTCCCTCTCTGTCTCACACACACACACTCTCTCCTTTTCCCCCCCACCCCACCAAACACACACTGGTGGGCTAGGGTTCTGGTTTCACTGATCATTTATTTACTGCCTTGGCTCTTTGATAATGTGTTTATGGGTACTGGCAGGCAGGCAGGCAGGCAGGCTGGGGTCAGGGCAGGAGAGGGCATACACTACTTATCCTCCTCTTCCACCGAGCACATGCTCACAGAGAGAGCAAGAGAAGGAGAGAGGGGGGGAGAGAAGAAAAGGAACCTTGCAAATTCAAATCACCATTAAAATTGTTTTATGTGTAAGTAAGATTCAGTGAACTCCATTATTTTCCTCCTCTATTTGCTTGAATAATTTAAGGAAGATAGCTGAATTATGGATAAAGTGTACAGTTTGAAGAAAAGGTTCATGCACAGCCCCGGGCTAGAGCCGACCCTTAATGATGTCTGGAGTTGGTTTGAGGAGAACTCGTTAGCTGGAGAGTAATTTTCCAATGGATTAAAAAGCATTTTAAAAGCAGCAGGGCAGGCTGTCGGAACGCCTGCGTCAGGGAAATAATCCAGAAATTAAAGCGTGTCACATTCGGGAGGAGAGAAAACACTACATTCCTTTTCTGCTTTCATCTTCCGGGCTATTCATCATTTAGTTAATTGTTAGCGTGGTGTGGATGTATTACAAAACGACGCCTCGGCGCTGCTGTTAAATTGTTGCCGAACTCTTTGAATATACACCTGTCCTCTGAGCGTTTTATCAGGCTCCTTTATAATTGAAGCCGAAATGATTTGAAGCTTTTGTCAGCTCTACGGTGATTAGGCGTAAAAGAAGATTAGAAACAAGACTTGATTATGCCGCAGCTTCAGTGCTTCTCTCCGCACCTGAAACCTTATAGCTACATTCACATTCACAGACTCATAGCTTTACTCAAGCTGTCAGTTTGAGTGAGGATCCGGAGAGGGTTTTAGACCTCCTTAAATGTGTTCTCCTACCATAACCAGCACTGTGAGACTATTTGGTAAGACTCACTGCTGTTATTTTAGCCAGGGGAGGGTGTGCTAAATTCAGCAGTGTGCTAAATTCAGGGCTGCCAATAATTCTGACATGTATATTTTAATTCATTCATTCATTCATTCATTAAATCAATATTATTCTATGGATAAAAAGATGAAAAAACAATTTGAGTAATAAATCAGGATTTTTCAACATGTATCTCCATTTTTGGAAATTACATTCATCATCAAAAGAATAGCTGTACAAATAGTTTCACCCAGATGGAATCAACCGACATCATAAGACATGCAAATGATTCAAGTTTCATGCTCGACACACATGTGATGTGAGCAAGGACAGGCCTTATTGCTGTACCTGACTGACCCAACAGCCACGATTGCGGACATTCGGTGATCAGTGATGTCCTCCATGAGTCATCATGTTAGTACCAGAACCATTGGCAGACGGCTGCACGTCACAGGACTACGTACACAAGGACCACTGTGATGACTGCCCTTAACACCACATCAATGTCACCAAAGACTACAATGGTATCGTGCCACACTGTCATGGAGTGACTCCGAATGGCAGCAGGTCATCTTCAGTGACGAGTCCCACTTTAGTCTTGGTGGAGACGACCAATGAGTCTGTGTGTGGAGGCACCGTGGTCAGCACCAAGATGAACGACTTGTTGTCACGCGTCACACGTCCAGAAGGCCTGGTGTCACTCCACTTCCACCCCTACTGCACAACCTGCAGGAACTGTGTGAGAATATTCAAGCTGCATGGGATGGATTATTACAGGACACCATTAGGAACCTCTACAACTCCATGCCAAGACTTCTGGCATGTTGTGTTAGCAAACATGGCGGTCTGACACCATACGGAGAGACACTACTTCTGTATGTGTAGCTTAATAAATACTGATCATATCAGTCTAAATGTATCATCATTTATTGTTCCTGGTAACCTTTATATTACTTCCCAATGGCACTGCAATCCCACACTTCCTTCTGGGTGCAGCTGTTGTTTTGATGATGAGTGTATGTGAACATTTCACACAATGTGAAGAGAAAAATCTGAACATTTTCATCATAGCATGGCCATCTTTGTGAAGAGGCTGTCTTTTGTTGTCACACCAGGGGGTTCCCACCCCTCCACTTTCACCTCTCACTGCTCACTAGCAGATCAACACAGAGTAACACTTCACACTCACAGAGCAGCAGCTCTCCACAAAGGGCACCAGGAGTGGCTGAAGATTGATGTGGCCTACATCCAGAAACTTAATAATAGCTAATAATTCTGTACTTGCATTTAATACAGATATAAAAAAAAACCTAATACAGACTATCCCACACATAATTTGCATTCTTGCTGTGAGACCATGCACCCTTGGGGCCAAATTAAGTTTAATCAAATACCATTTAAGTACTGATTTTCTGAATTTACAGAAACAAATATGTACAGTTTGCTCTAATTTGTGGCAGTTTACACACCGGGCCTATGAAAGCGGCATTCACACATGTGCAAACACACATAAACAGCCTTGCTCTGTCAGTGGGGAGTCTTCCTGCTCCTCGACCACTAACAACTGCCGCAAAGCCAGGAGAGAAACCCCCAATTATGCGCATTTGTCTAATTATCCAATCCTAAAGTCATTATCAGTTTTGCACTTTATTAATGTAGCCTGGCTCTCCCTCGCCCGTTAGACCCGTGCTGAGAGCTGGAGACAGTGAGCTGATAATAATCACCTCAGTCAGCTCCATCATTAGCCCTGAGCTGAAGGACGTGGGCACAGCTGCTGCTGCCGGAGGGGCTCGGGAACTACACGCTAGCTCACTGAGAGCTGGGCCAGGTACGCTGCCATGAAACCCTCCATAGAAAACTTTATGACCTTGGGCATGGCGCACAGAGGACAATAGTAGCCTTTTTACAACAGCACAGGCAATCAGTCAGGGGTCGGATAAATCTGCACCCGCACAAAATGTGATCTGACGGTTACAATGGAGCAAGTCATGTCCTCTTCCCGTAGGGGCACATTTCACAGTAACGGAAAAAAGTACCAACCAACAGCGCAATGCCTTTACATGCCAAGTCTCAGTCTCCAAAAGGTAAATGATGGGCTAACTAAGAAATACCTGGTGCGTGCCTTCTTCTATCCACTGCCGCCAACAGCATGCTATGGTAATATCTGCATAACCAGTATAACACGCAAATACTCAAATTACTTTCGAACTCTTCTCCAAGGCATACTTTGTTAGCACGGATACTACCAACACAACAGCACAAGTCAAAATGGAAAGCATGAGCAACGGGACAACCTTATATAGTCAGTCAGTTACAGCGATAAGGCCCATCCTTGTTTATGTCACATGCACGGCCGAGCGTGAAACTTGAATCATTTGCATGTCTCACGATATGTATATCTAGCAACACCAACCACTGCTTTACCTGTACCTGGATATTTCGGTAGCCCTTGCCATGTAAAATAGGCTAATGGCGGGCTAACATAGGAGATAGCAGTGCTAGCCAATAGGCTAATGTAAGAAATATCATGTTAGCATTTAGCACAATAATATCAAAAAACAGCAAGTGATTCTACATCTTCCAGGGACGGTCACACTTCAAGTCAGGTTGACTTATTAAGCATATCGTCTACAGAAAAACAAGTATCTCAAAAATGTCAACTTTACAGGAATGAGTAAAAAACTTCTTTAACTTTAATGTAAGTCAATGGAACCAAACTTTCCATAGACTTAATTCTGGGCCATTTCTGTTGGTCCATTCATTAATACATTTTCACACAATGCAAACGGCAGCTGCTGTCTTCAAATGGGGCATAAAAGTCTTATTCAACAAAAATGGAGATACATTTTTTTCCTTCGAGTGCAACAATATTGAACTGGGAGTGGGTGTAGGGGGTAACGAGATGTTCCACCAGTGTGGCCAAACAACTCTTCCGCCCCACAGTAAGGTAGAAACTGCTGAAGATTTGTAGTGGAATCTGGTGTGACCAATCACATTCCAAGTAGGGATCCTGGCCACCCCGGGTCACCCTTTTAGAACTGTGCATGGTACTAGCCCTATCTGTAGCACCTGCTATTGAAAATAGGTTAGTGGCAGCCACTGCAACAAACAATCATGCTAGCATTAGCCATGCTCATGATAGGAGCAGGTGATTCTACATCGCTGGGGACCATTGAGGTCCCACTTCAGGTTCCCACTGTTAAATATTACTGTGCAAGCTAATGGCAGGCTAATTTAGAAAATGCTAGTACTATCCAATAGGGTAGTGTAACCCAGTGACCTTGACTGTACAAAAGCTATGGATTTTACATCTCCAAGAAAGGTTTCGGTTCAACTTGGGGTCGACCTAGTTAGGAACATTTGACAATGAGGTTTTAGCACCAACCATTAGTGCAAAACCAGTCATCGTCGAGCCCCAGTAGACATTACCGTTCAAAGCAAGCCAATGACAGACAAATATAGGAAATACCCAATGGCAGCGTTTTATGCAGTAATACTGTGAAAGTAGCAATAAACTCTCTTTAGAGAACCTCTGTCTTTATTTCAGTAGCCCTTGCTGTGTAATGGCAGGCCAACATAAAAAATATCAGTGCTAGAATTTACCACATCAGTATCATTAAAGTGGAAACTGATTGTACATCTCTAGGGAATGTTCAGGTCCCACCTCAGGTTGACTCATTAGGCATCTTTAAGTATATCAACCAGCTGTGCTGTCACTGTAGACTTCAGATTGACCTTTCATAAGTATCTGACACTGAATGGGTTAGTTCCCACCAATATTACTGTACCTGTTAAATCCCAGTAGCCCCTGCTGTGAAGAACACGCTAACGTTGTTCTAACACAAGCAAGCATTTAGCACGTTAATATCATGAAATTAGCGACCGATACTACATCCCTAGACATCCAGGTCCCGCTTCAGGTTGACGTATTAAGGAATTCAGAGCAGAGAAAGCAAGAGGAAGTAAGGAGGGGAAAGTAGAGAGTGTAATCTCAGCAGGTTTATAACAGATAAGCCCAGGCTCCCAGGGGGCGAGGGAGGCAGCAGAAGCTCCAGATTGTTCTCTCTCTTCTCGCTGGCCGTCAGAGGGCCGTGCTGAGATAGGAGGGAGCGAGGCGCACACGGGAGCCACGATGCACAGATGTTGGCGCATCTGTGTTAGCGTGGGAGACTAACTTCGTCACATACACTCACACATACCAGCAGCATGATGTAGGCAGCAAAGAGGACAGAGGACAAAAACTACTCCACCTCGCTCATGAAGGGCACAAAGTCAGAAACACAGAGCCCGTGGCCCGCCAGGTCAAACGGCATAATAACACTCCGGCAAAGTGGAAGATGCCTGCTGGGAAAAGGTGGTTTGTTGAATGGATGGATTTGAACACTTAGGAACTACTAGAATGGCCATATATGTCATTCTGATCATTCAATTCAAATGTGATAGGTACGTGTCCTTAGACAATTCAGAATAAAGAATTGAGTTTTGATTATGATTTATTAATTATTATGCAGTTGTGATGTACAGAGTGATGTACTAGTTTACCATTATCACTGCTGGCAGATCAAAACCATGTATCTCCAAAGTAGTAACTTTACCGGAGAAAGAAAAAACAAACTTTACTTTTAATGCATGTCAATGCAGCCAGACTTTTTTGGGCCATTTCCTCCTTCAAGACATGTACACACAATGTAACGGACAACAGGCATTTCCATATTATGTCAAAAACTGAAAAACAATAGGGGTTTATGCCATAGTCTATTTTCAGAATCAGAATCATTATTTTGCTAAATATGTCACACAATAAATCACCAAGAAAGAATTTAGCGCATTAATCATAAAATTAGAGACTGATACTACATCCCTAGAGAACATCCAGGTCCCGCTTCAGGTTGACCTATCAAGGAAAAGCACAATAATATACTATAAATACAATAATTATAAGATTAAAGAGCCAGAAATAAGCTAAAGAGATATATGAATATCTGTACTTATATGTATGTGGATAATTTATACAGATAGTAAGTCTGAGTCGACATTTAGACTATTATATTGTCTGATCTGTTTCATGTTATTGCTTGTATTTGCCACTTCGTTCCAGACGTAAATGACCTCACGGAATGCTAAAAACATCTGGCTTATTGAAGAAAGAGTCTAAGCAGCTTAACGTATATGGTCAAAACGACCAGTGGCCTTTCAACGTAGCTACTGAAGAACCTAGACGAGTAGGCTACTGACTAACCAGTGCCAAAGTAACGTCTCACTATGAATAGCAGGAAAATGACAGTGCACACACAATACGATCTAATGTATTTGGTCAAAATGGCTATTAATGCTGGTAAAAAAAAAAAAAAAAAAAAAAAACAGGGAACAGCGTACATGAGGGGTTTGTTTAGTAAATATGATCTAGTTCAGCAAACATGCACTACATTGGAATTATGTTCCAGTGACCAATAAATGCCCGATATCTATCACCATATTCCTCTCCTCTCCCTTTAAACTGGGCAGTCCTAATCTTGGGTAACGTTACCCTAAGCATTCCCTTGACCAATCACAACGTCTCTTGCCCCGCCCACATAATCAGACACTATCAGAGTCAGAGAAACTTAGCGAGGTAAAGTTAACCAGCATAACCAAAACCTAGCAAGCTAGACCCCCTGTCTGTAGCTGCCTGTCACCCTTTCATTCCTTTATCCATCACCAACATTGTTCCTTCATTCCTTTATCCATACACCAAGACTCTTTCTTCAACCATTTATTCTTTTATCCATCACCAACACTGTTCCCTCATCCGTTCATTACTTTATCCATAAACCAACACTGTTTCTTCATCTGTTTATTTCTTTATTCATCACCAACATTCTTCTTTAATACATTCATTCCTTTATCCATCACTGTAGTTCATTTGTTCATTCCTTTATCCATATATCAACATTGTTACTTCATCCGTTAATGTCTTTATCCATAGACCAACCTTTTCCTTCATCTGTTCATTCCTTTATCCATACACAAACAGCCTTCACTCATCTGTTTATTCCTTTTTCCATAGACGAGCATTGTTCGTTCATCTTTCCATTTCTTTATCCATCACCAACACTTTTCCTTCATCAGTTCACTGTTCCTTTATTCATGTGTCTTTCATTTGTTCATCCATCAGGTGTGCATGTCTGTTCGTCCGTGACTTTTTCCCGGCGAGTCAGCGTCACATAAAAGCTGGATAATGATGTAAGTTCTGTATGAGGAGCGGAGCAGGCTTTGAGTGTTTGACAGAGAGCTGTCAATCAAGCCTCTCATTAGCCACGCCCACACAGTTCTCAGATAGGTCCGATTAGCTGTCATCGATCATCATATTTATCATCTTTTATGATGATATCATTTTGCTTTTTTAAAATTTACTGTTTACTATAAAACACTTTTAAAAGAATAAAAAACAAGGAAAAGAAAATGTGAACGTTCATGTGAACGTTCCTCATCACTTCATGCCTGTGCGGCGTTGGCTGCGTGACATTCTCCCTGAAACACATTTGTTCTAAGTTCTTCCTCCTTGCCTTTGTGAAAGTCTCCATTATGTGTCTGACACAGACGAAGGTGACTGAGGATAATAGGCCTTTATCCTCCATATGCGCAGTCAAGGTATGGCCAGACAATCAGTCTGTCTCCATAAAGACACACAGCTGTCCCTCAGCACAATTGAAGCCGCACCACTCGACAGTGGGCAATGAACATCTCTTTTGTTTCGGCTGACAAGAACGGACTGAGTTCCGATTGTTGTTTCATCTTCATAACAAACTGCCTCCTCTGAAATGGGCCTTCTCCTTGTTGTGTGACTTATTTTCCTGTTGAAACAATGACAGCGTTTTCTATTGTTTCATGAAGCGCCTACATCCACGTGTGGAAACTCAATGGAGACAGAATAAAGGGAGAGGCAATGTACAAAGCTAAATGCTAGAATGGACGACTGAGCCCTTTGCATTGTGCATAGAAATGGACCGAGTGTCATTGCACTGCAAACAAAAACACTTTCAATCAAAACAGGAAAAACTACGTTCTAAAACCTTGAAAAACTCCACCAAAGCATGGATTCAGTATAACTGTTTTCTGATTGCCCTGCATTGGATTGGACGCCTGTGCAGAGTGTTTCCTGCCTTTTGTCCAATGGGCGCTGGGATAGGCTCCAGCTCCAGAACCCCCCGTGACCCAGAAGGATGGTTTAGAAGATGAGTGAGTGAGAGAGAGAGAGAGAGACAGAGAGAGAGTTTCTGATACAAATGCACTTTGGCTGTATACAGACAGCAGGCAAATCAGACCTGATTTTCAGATCAGATCTTTTCAGGTAACTATCCGCATTAGCTATCTGTATGTGATCAGATTGGTTTTGTGTGTCCAGACATTACTATCTATCTACATCCATCTATCTGCATGGGTTGCTGCGATAATGATGTAGGTGTCAGTAACTATGTAGCAGGAGTGATATAGGTGCATCATTTCGCCCCCTCCAAACTCTGTCAAGTTTGGCCTTCATCACTGTCAAGTCACGGTTCACAGCTCTTTGGCGCTCTTCCTGAATCCCAGCACTTCCAACACTCTGGATTTGACATTGTCATTGTTTGACGCATTGCATGATGCAAAAAACATCTTGAAATACGTTTTTGAGCGGCCAGAGTGTTCAGACTGTGAGTGTTCCACCTTTAAATGTTTAAAATTATGTGTTTTTTCACTGTCCAATCTGGATACAATCTGGACATGGCAAACACCGAATTTGGGCTGGCAGTCTGAACAAAGTGGGAATATTACCAAGCTGTACTGAACTGTGACTTTTAGTTAGGCCTTCAGTGAGTTAGGCCTTCAGTTTGGGCCATGAATGTCAAAACACTGAGTGTGTCTACATACACTTAATAATCCAATCATAATTCGATTTCTGCAGTTATCTGATTATTCAAGGCGTGATGTAAACAGCATACTTCCATCTGATTAAGGCCTAGAAATTCGATTAAGAAAATGTGATGAGGAGAGCTGAATATTAACTTCATAATCAGGTTTCTCAGTGCATGTATCCTCTTTCAGTTTTCTTTTGGATGTCTGCGTATGTGCAAGAACAGACCAGAGTACCGGAAATAAGCAAGCAGCATTTAACAGTATTTAACAGCAAAACCCTTCTGGAGTGACGCTGAAAACAACTACATGGTGGATGAAATTAAGGATTTAATTATTCTTCATTTTGTAGATGACGCATGTTCATATTTTCAAATCAAGTGACTCGATGTTAAAAAGCCACATGAACTTTGAGTTTTACATTGTGTTTGTCACAACGTCTTTCTGTGAGTTTATTGGTCGGTTGCAAAGCAGAAATCTGATTACTTCCTAACTGATGTAGAGCCGGAGTTTACCCAGAGAGTTTGCCCAGTGCATGTTAATGCAGTGAATGCATCCGATTTCCTGCAGTTATCAGATTAAGTGCATGTAAACTCTCTCCACCTCCTCCATCAACTTTTGCCTACGTGTTACTAGTAGCATGTAGCACTAAGCTAACAGTGGTTTACATGAGCATTCTTTGGCCGTGCTTGTTTAAATGCAGACATGTGAGGCTTGCAAAAGACATGTCCTGTTTTATTTGGAGCTTGTACTGACATTAGCCTATATTTCATGTTGTATGTAGCAGTAAAGAGCCCCGAGACAGAGTTGCCACCACTGTGGTCCATTTCTAACATCTTACTGAAATGCACTGATCAGACTATCACTCGCAGTCACTGTCATACTTAAAGACTTGTAGAAGGCCTATTCGTCCCACCCATTGTAAAACAGTCCCGCCAGCTAATGTGCTAGGCCTTCAGTTCAGCTCCTGAAGGCCTAACCAATGGGAGAGCTCACTTGGCTGTGTCTGCCTACATACCATGGGGTGAAAAATCCAGATTGGGTGGGTGCTTCAGGAATCCTTTTCAGGAACAGTTTTCTAATCAATGTATAACAGTGAAATAGTGCTACAGATTTTTTCCATTTCACAGACCTTCTCACCTTCTCAAGGCTTAGAAGGCCCCAAAATGTTCTCTTCTGGTACGAACCAACAGCACCACACCTGTACCTCCCAAGCCTCAGCAGCTGCTGCATTGGAAAATAAGCTGATGGTGGGCTAACGTAAGAAATGCTACCAGTTGTTAGCATTTAGTGCATTAATACCTGCTCTCCAGAGAACATGCAGGTCACACTTATTTGACACTGCCATCTAACAGTGCTATACCTGCAGGCCTGTCTGTTAAACCCCAGGAACCCCTGCTGCTGAGAACAGGCAGCCTAACACAAGAAATAATCACATTAGCATTTAGCCTGCTAATATCATGAAAAGATCATGTCATTTTACATCTCCGGGGAACATTCAGGTCCTCCAAAGCTCAAAATTTAGCCACCAAAGCTTGGAGGCACAGGAAAGAATGCTGGTATCCCCTGACAGACACACGGAAACAGCAAACCCTGCCCCCTGCACCACTCTCCGTCACTCTCAGGTCATAATGTGACACGACACCAGCCTACTGTCTTGCCGGCCAGTTCTGAATCTCTGCAATTAACTTCAATGAATCTCATTTGCTCCAGGCCGCCGCTGTCACTCTGTAGCTCCTTCAGCCGATGTTACCCCTCAGACCTGCTCATGGCCAGCCAGTCTTCTGTAACACCTTCATCCCTGAGCGTTTAGAACAGCGATTCCCAATCCTGGTCCTGAAGTAGTCCTTCGGTAAAATGGCCTCTGTGACTCGTTATTGCTGAATCCACTGTGATTTCTTTTTTCTGAATGTAATCATTTGGATAAGCAAACCATCGTTTTTGTTTAATCAGAGTGATGAAAAACCATAACCGATGTATGATTATATTTCTATTTATGTGTTTGCTTATTTAGAAATTGTGTTTGTAAGATATATTACATACAAACTGATGGAGTTTTGGCTTTGCTAGATCATTTTATTCACATTAAATCACATCATTACTCAAGAAAACAGCAAAAATAGACTTAAAGGGTTCACTAATATTGTTTTTTAATAGCCTGTCTTTTCATTTTATGCAACAATGGATTTTGAATGTAAACTATAAATTATGGCTACCATGATTGAATAAGCTAGCTTAGCTACTGTTACTTAGTTCAATGTGTCTGTATTTAAAGTATTAACTAAATACAGTTCAGCTTTCTTTAAAGAATTAATAAAGTGATTCTTGCCTGAGTTATGTGGGTAGTAGAGTTGTTTGCTAAACTTTGTCAGACTACACCAGGGTTCCTGTGCATCCTTACAAAGTCTTCAAATATTCAAAATAGCCTATCCCAGCACTCATTGGGCGGAAGGCAGGAAACACCCTGGACAGGCCATCAATCCATCATAGGGCAGACAGACAGACACATTCACATACACATACACATTCACACAAACACACTCACACCTAGGGGAGCAATTTATCATCTCCAATTCACTCAACAGCATGTCTTTGGACTCGGGGAGGAAACCGGAGGTAGGTACTGAGACTGAAATTAAGTCATAAAATTCTTGGTTTTTATTGTTAGTATCACATTTAGGGATGTATTTAGGAATGTAGGCATATCTTAACGGATCCACTTTTGACTAAATGTTTGATCTACTTTGGTCCAATTCCTTGTTTCTTAGTCAAGTTCTGTTTACTACGTTGTCCTAAAGGAGCCATTAACAAGCACTATCCACAGCACACAGCAATGAGCAGCGACAAGGAGAAAGTAACAAAGCGGTTTAGAGGTCTGCAGTGCTAAACTGTTTTAAAGAGAAAGCTTAAAACACGTAACATCACCCGCTCCAGTGTTTCCACTCTGTTTAAATTACTCACATTTCATCTCAGTGTGGCTGAGTACATGGCTAGAGATTGTTTTCTGATGCTTGCCATGAGCAACAATTCTGGTAAAATCATGTACTAAAAGCAAAATATTTCGCTGGTTGAATGGACCATTTGGTGTGCAAAACTAGCATTAGCAGACACAGTCATAGCATGTTCACATCCCTACTAAATTTACATTTTAGGCATTTAGCTGACGCTCTTATCCAGAGCGACTTACAAGGTTATTCATTTTACAGGTAGGCCAATGCAGTGTTAGGAGTCTTGCCCAAGGACTCTTATTGGTGTAGCTCAGCATTTGCTACCTAGACTGGGATTCAAACCCCCGTCTCCCACATGGGGTGGTAGCACTCTGGTGGGGAGTGGTGTTAACCGCTGAGCCACACCAACCACCTAAATGGTTATTTCACATAAGCAGTCTAGCAATTAGTTCATGATGCAAAAGCATCAGGTTGAAAACTGAACCACTTTGAATCCTAATCTAATCCAGAATAGTCCACAACCGAACTATCCAGCCAACAGTTGCCCCGTGGTGTAAATGATGAAGGACTAGAGGATCTGTTAAACTGAAAAGACTGTGTGAAGCTCTGGCAGTCTCAAAACATGTATCCATGTTTTATTCAGTCAATAGGTCTGAATTAAATATTTAATGTTTATTATATTTTTATGTGAGTGTGTGTTGCTGTGCAGTGAAAAACCAAAAACAATTTTAAGTAATTCTACTTTTTTATGCATTGAGTACAAAGTAACTGTGTATTAATTTACAGACAAAAAATCCACTTCTCAACAATAAAGCCATTTGGCCAGGGGGCCCAAACTTTAGCATATAAATATGGCTGTCACAAATACCATGTTTTGGGCTCTGGTGCTTTGGCAGTAATCAAGAGTAAATAAAGGAAGCTTCACCACCGGGGAAAGATAGAAACTCTGCATCTAATGCCCGTGTTAATCTGAATCTCCAGGCTGTGTATGTTCCTCGCAAAGTGCTGAAGCGCAAGCCTCTACCAGGCCTGCTAACCTCTCTTAGCAGTGGTGATAGCACAACACATGCACGGGTTAAACAATGCTTCACAGAGGTGGTCTAGTTTGTGGTACAAAGGGCATGTATCATATCCCTTGTAAGGGTCCAGTGTGGCAGGGCACTGTTTGCAGCTGGCTTGGGAATAGCCTACATGCTCTCTAGGACTGCATTAGCATGACATTCAGGTGCACAAACTGAGATGGTATATAATTACACATTTTAACAGTGCACATATAAATATACACTCATCGTCAAAAGAACAGTCGCACATATAGCCGCACCCAGAAGGAATCAACCGACAGGAATGAAACTTGGTGGGTAGGTTTGACATTGTGAGACATGCAAATGATTCAAGTTTCAAGCTCGCCCGTTCATGTGATGTAAGCAAGGATGGACCTTATCACTGTATCTGACTGACCCAACAGCCACGACTGCGGACATTCAGATGCCTCTATGAGTCATCCTGTTAGTGCCAGCAACACTGGCAAATGGCTGCACGACGCAGGAATACATGCAGGCAGACTGTAACGATGACCAAACCAAACCAAAAGACTGCAGTGGTGTCGTGCCAGACTGTCACAGAGTGACTCAGAATGACAGCGGGTCATCTTCAGTGATGAGTCTTGAGTGCTTTTATCTTGGTGGAGACGACCAACGAATCTGTGTGTGGAGTCACCGTGTTCCAGAAAGCCTGTTGTCACTCCACCTCCAACCCCTACCGCAAAATCTGCAGGAACTGTGTGAGCATGTTCAAGCTGCATGGGATGGATTATCACAGGACACCATTAGGAACCTCCACAACTCCATGTTGAGACATCTGGAATGTTGTCTTAGCAAACACGACGGCCCAATGCCATACTGAGAGACTCTACTTCTGCATGTGTAGCTCAATAAATATTGCCCATATCAGTCTAAATTTATCATCATTTATTGTTCCTGGTAATCTTTATCTTCCTTCCCAATAGCACTGCAATCCCACACCTCCTTCTGGGTGCAGCTGTTGTTTTGATTATGAGTGTAGTACAACAATATGCTGACCAAATGTATTGTGGTGTCACGCCACACTGCCAGTTGTTCAGTGTTTTTAAAGAGTAGAAATGTTTATGTTGGGCTGTTTTAGGGCTATATTTATATAAGGACTTTTATGTTGAATTGCCTGAATATGGGTGTGGTGGCAGGTTTTCCGCAGTAGAGCAGCAATACATTTAAACCATATGAACCGTAACCTCAAGTCGTCCACATTTCTCTCAAGAACCCCAAACTTGCAGCAGATGGTTGTTAGAAGACTTAGATCGCTGTTGATGCAGCTCTGCTCTCTGGTTCTATCTAAACCAAACGAAGCACTCAGGAACCAGCCATAAGCCACGACTCCGACCTTTACTACAGGCGGCCTCTGTTTAACCCAGATTCAGAGGCCTTCCCGTGCAGCAGCTGGTGGGCCCTCACAGCCTGAAGAGGATTTAACCTTCGATGGGTGTAGGAGGAGGGGGTGGGGCTATCAGCCGCTGGCAACTGCAGCTCCACATCCAAGTCAACACGATCAGGGCAGCTAAGGCTAATAAACCCACACCCACCCCAATTAAAGCACTCACAAATCACCTGCCTAAGCCGAGCCTGTAGGCGACAGTTAACAAGGTACGTCTTAAAGAGCGGCCGCTTTCATAAACCTCACACCTTGAGACCCAGCTAATCAAGTAAAGCTGTTAACTCGTCATACTAACACGGCCATATGGAAGAATTTTAGGTTTCGGTTTCATTGACATGGTGGTAGGGCCTTCAGAAATTGGGCCTTCGGAACACCAAAGGAGCATCCATGCCTCTGTAGCGCTCCTACTGCTTCCTAAATAGGATAAGAAACAGAATAAACACGAGCACTCTGTCTCGGTTCTCATGTCAAGTTTGTCAAATTAGTGTTCTCTTTTTTTCATTCCCATTGATGCAAGCACACTGGCGAAATGGAAAAAGCGGTCAGCAGAAGGAGCGAAGGAGGACGATCATGAAAGATGAATAGATGACTGGACATGCTCCAGTCCTCCATTTAAAATCCCATTCACTGACCGAATCTTTGAAACTGCGATAGAGCAGGGCTCGAAATCTGACAACAAACGACGCATCTTCTCCCGTCTTGAGGTTTAATGGAAATGGATGGCTCTGAGAGCAGGATATTTTACATTAACGTGCGCTTTATATCTAAGAAATCTATATAGCTGCCAGACATCCTGGATATCAAAGAAGATTGCAGATATGGGAACCAAATTGCTATTTCATCAAATTAAAGTTTATTAAGATAAAACGATGCTTTGATAAGACTGAAAAAAGAGAAAAGAGGGACGCGTGAGACACGAGCAAAAAACACAATCTTCTGTATCCATCCAGAGAGAAAAATGAACTGCCTTGCAGCTGGAGACCCCAAAGGCAGAGAAAGTTCTCAGAGAAAGTACAATATTGATTTAAAGGGGAAAAAATGCATTTGTGGTGGTGGTGGTGGTGGGGAGGGAGGCATTGCATAGAAGCCATGTGGATATAAAAAAAGGGCTCCCAGACTAAAGAGTCCGTGCTCTGGGAACATTGGAAGTGTGCCCGTTTGTGGGGAATTATGTCATGCTTGTATCTCTGGGATTTGCACACGAAGGAGTGAAATATGAAAGCGGTCTAGGTTTTGTTTCTTTGGGACGTATAGCGAGTAGAAATACATTCATGCTTCGTGTTTATACTGGGAGAGCATACAGAGCACACTGCCTTTCAGAGCGCTAGGTCATTTTGGCCGCCTTCAAAAATTCAAGTCGTCGTAGCCATTTCATCAGCTATTACTATACAGGGGATTTTATGAGTGCTGACGAGAACGGGGGATTATGTCACAAATGAAGAACGCTGAAAAATCCAGAGATGAAAAGAGAGACTCTGAAGGCTGATGCATATTAGCGATTCTTTCAATGTGCACAAAGTTCATTGCATTTGTCTGATATAAAAACAGGCCGTGAAAAGTGCTCATTCAGTATTGAAAGGCATGTCAAGATTCTGTATTGCTTTAATGTCTTTAGGGGACAGCGGGGCACCTTGTCACACTTTTCACACTTTTTTATATAGCGTGGGATCAGCACATCATAATAATTACATAATTACAAACTGCATACCAAATGAAAGAGCCTAGTTTCAGGCATATGGTTTGTATTCATTACACTTTCATATATTATATCAGTAAACACTTTGAAGCATTGAAATAGTGAGGGCGCAGTTGTGACAAGCTGCCCCATCAACAGGTAAGTTGTCACACTAGCAAATCAGTCAGTCAGTCAAAAGCTTTAAATTTGCTGCTGAATTCATTGTTGTGCTTTATTTCAGCGCCATTAACTTTAAAATAAACTTTTTACTTCAAACAAAAATGTCAATGAGATTTTAGATAAAAGCTTGATTACTCTGTGAACTTCATTAATTATTCATCTCTGGGTCAGTCCTGGAGCGTGGTAGGGCTCGTTAAAACACGTTTCAAGACATTCCAAGCACACAAACAAAATTATCATTTTAAAATGATATATGATTAATTAAATCTTATTCCCTCTACACATTTATGTACAGCCACCTTATGTTATATAGTATTATCCATAGTGTAATTCTACCTCCATATACTGTCAACTAGTACATTCTGCATATTTTTGCACGTCCATGCACAGTCACTTTACACAGTCACTTTACACATTCATAACTTATTTAGTTTAGAATTGTTGTGGAAGTTTACTCCCATTCTCCCACTGAGTGCAATATCCATATGTAAATATCTCAACTATCTATATTGTATATTACTGCACTAAATTCCGTTGTATGCTAGTAAAAGATTCTATTCTGATCTATTCTATTCTAAAGTTAGCTTAGTGTGGGACATCAGCAAAAGTACAACAAGACACCTTAGTCTCTCTGCTGCTTGTTAAGATTTTAACTAGAAGAAAATGATAAAAAAAATGCATACTGAGTTACCGTACACCAACACACTACTTACAGTACACTAACGCATTACACTTACTGAGTTACTGTACACCAACACGCTACTTACAGTACACTAACGCATTACACTTA
>CM067478.1:3395038-3419928 GCA_034552555.1 Semaprochilodus insignis
TCATACGGGTCTACCAGCAGTGACAAAAATCCCAGTCTACAGGAAATTCTCCTCAGAATTGTGCCAGGGAAAGCATCCACCAAATCTGGCCCAACTGTGCAATTCTTTGATGCAAGAGTGGCTGAACAGTCAAATCGAATAGCAGCTGTTATTTGTGCTCGTAGAGGTATTACACAGTATTAGGCAAGTTTCAGTCACAGGTGGTAATTTTTCTGTCCGGTGAGTGCACGGTGGAGAAAAGACTGCTGTAGCAACTGCACACCGACCACTGAAGCAGGCAGCGCAACTGGAGCAAGGTACACCGCTGTGCCAGCACACAGCCACAAGAATAAACTGAGGTGCCCACTGAAGGTACCTTGTGGCTGTCATGCTGGCCCGGGAGGGTGGACAATTCTACCTCAGCACAATCTAGGAGGAGGGAATGGCCCTCAGGTTGACTTTGTAGTTCTTGGGGGCAAGGACTTTGGTAAGGGTGGGGGGCGGTTAGTGTAGCGTGTTTGAGAAATGCTAATTACACTAAAATTAAGATTTTAATATAAAACCATATTGCCATTTGTGCTTGCATACACTGGAATTCGACCTCCGCATTTAACCCATCCGTCCAGTGACACACACACATACATGTGGGCAATGAGCACACTTGTCCGGGGCGCTTAGGGTGCCTTGCTCAAGCGCACTTCAGTCACATCCTGTCAGCTCAGGGGATTGAGCAGGCCACCTTCTGGTCACATGGCCGGTTCCCTAACCTCCAGCTCATGACTGCCCCAAGGATCTGCAGGGGCCTTGTCACCACAGCTGACCAGGAGCACCCCAGAAGCCTTGCCTGCCCATTTCTCCCATCACCTAGGAGAACCGACTGTTCACTTACATGGTAATATATTCCAGGCATGTTACGAGCTAATCAGTGTTGTTCACTTCATCTGTGAGTGGTCAGGATGTTTTGTCTGGTCGGTGTATACTGTAGTACAGCTACACCAATGGTTAAAAGTGATGCAAACAGGAGATCCAAGCAATGCCTTTCAGAGACACAGTGGATTGGCATTTGAAAAGCACAGTGCGATAAATAAAGCCCTTCCCCGAGCGACGCGAGCGGTTATAAAAGTGCACCTTTTTAGTGCATTCGGCTGACTGTCGACCTGCTTCAAGAAACAAATGGAAGGATTTCGGCTTGTGAAAGAGGAACAATGACAATTAGACCCAAAGCCAAGCGCCCTCAACCCTGTCAGCGCAGCGACTAAAGTCTCCTAATCCTCTTATATCCATTCAGCACTGAAACTCAGGCTTTTATTGGTAAATACCCATATCAACTTTGTTGACTTTTGTTCCAATATTGTGCCGAACTTGTCTTCCATATGACTGCGGAAGTTGAAAGCGCGCCTCTCCTTTTATGTTTGAATAAACAACACGAGGAGCCGCTTATCAAAAAAGTCGGGGTTGGTACTGGGGGGGTGGAGGAGGATTCGGGGGAAACATGCATGTGTCACTGTGTTTAATCTCTGTAACCACTTTTATTCCCTTCGACAAACAAATCTGATGGCTTGCGCTTGTTAAAAAGAGCCAGGCCTTCATTGTCGGAGAGGATCTTGATGTGTCTGATTCATGAAGGGAGGGAAAATTAAAGAGAACCTTACTCCTGGAAAACCTTATTCCTGGAAAGCTTCACTTTGGTTTCAGGGCCAATAGAACGACAGCAATTCTACCATGCATTTTTTTTCCTCCCCCCGTTGTTGTTCTCATTAAGGCCTGAGTTTGCAGTGAATGCTGATCAAGCCTAGATTGCTTTTTAATTGCTTGGGCTGATAACTTTATCGCGCAGGCTCAGATATTGCTCTCATTTTCAGCCTCCATCAAGATAACGCTGCGTCTTAGTTAAGCCTATCGATTCGTAGCCCCCGAAAACACAAATGCCACATTCATCCAGGAATAATGTACTGAAACGCAGTCCTGTCAAAGCACACAGTCAGAGAGAGAGAGAGAGAGAGATAGTGAGGTACAGGGGTAGTGGTTAGCGAGCAGTGGGCCTATGTGCGCTATCTGTATTAAAATCTTTTTAATTTGCTCCCGATGATTAGATTCCCTGGCATCTCTGATCTCGGCTGGGGCGCGCCAACTGATGTCAGACAGCACCTATTAACGTGACGTTTGATTTATTTCAATTTGATGCAGACCACACCGCAGATATATTAAAGATAAAGCCTGCTCCTTTGTTTAATATGCTTGCACCAGAGTCTAATTCGATAGGATCAATCAAACTGGCATCAAAGCCATTCGTTCAACAAGCAAACTATTAGTGGAGCCCAGAGCCCGTCCTCACAGAAGCAGCGAAGCAACATCACAGCAATTGCCCCAGCAGCAATTAGAAACTTGTTTACCCAGAGTGGGCGTCTGAATTGTCCACAAAACTTGCAAACAAATAAATTACGTTGCAATTCATGATGACAGCGTCCATTTTATCTGCTTCACTTATCATACAGAAGCACTTTGTAGTACTACAATTACAGACTGTAGGCCATCTGTTTCTCTGTATACTCAGTTACCCAGTTACCCTGTTCTTCAATGGTCAGGAAGAACACCCACAGGATCACCACAGAGCAGGTATTATGTGGGTGGTGGATCATCCTCAGCCCTGCAGTGACACTGAGGTGGTGGTGGTGTGTTAGGGTGTGTTGTGCTGGTGTGAGTGGATCAGACACAGCAGTGCTGCTAGACTGTGTCCACTCACTGTCCACTCTATTAGACACTCCTACTTTGCTGCTCCACCTTGTAGATGTACAGTCAGAGACGATAGCTCATCTGCTGCTGCACAGTGCAGTGTTGGTCATCCTCTAGTCCTTCATCAGTAGTCACAGGACGCTGCCCACAGGACGCTGTTGGCTGGATAGTTTTGGTTGGTGGACTATTCTCAGTTTGGCAGAACTTGCCACCCTGCCCCTCATGGCCATATGGTGAGCAGTTAGATCCCATTGTTTTGAACGTACGTGTTCTGAAATGTGTACAGAACATTAAGAACTGTAATTAAGTCAACTTGAGTGTCTAGCAAGTCAGATCTTTTTGTATTTGTATGACAAGTTTCTTGATGTTGACCAATAGGAGGACAGAGGGGTCTCTAGTGAACATGTATAAACATAGCGAAGAGATAGAGGAATGCTGCTGTTGCGAATGTAACAGCACCTCAACAAGAAGCAGTGTTACAAACACTGTACCAAAATGCTAACGGCAGCGCCAAGTGCTAATCACAGTAACTGCAAAACAACAGGTCATTACAAACACAATGTCAAGTCCTCTTTGAATGGCAGGCAGCCCATACTGTCCTCTTCATAACACCCAGGAACAGCTCTGCCAACGTTTTCCTGTTTTTTTTTTTCAGCCATGAGTAACAGTTTCTTGACCCTCCCTCACAACGGCCATGAACTTACGCAAGGATGTGATTGATGACTGGTCAGTGTGAAACGTGTAGCATTGTGTAGTGTTCCGATCACAATACGGCACAAATGTATGACACTATCATTGTCTTATCTGACAAAGTGACCACCATGAAAGATGAAAATATAGTGAGCCCGGTATTACGGTGGCCGAGAAAGCCCAACGCACTGCAAGTTAAAAACGCGCTGCAAAGTCTCAAAACACAAGCATCAAAATGACACTTGCACAACATTAGCCAAACGCGCTGCAAGATCTGAAAACGCAAGCATCAAAATGAGACCGCTTGCAAACCATTAACCGAACGCGCTGCAAAGTCTCAAACGCGCAGCAAACACTAAAACACATGCAACTTCCAAAACACATGCAGAAAGCCTCACAACACAACGGAAGTGTTTCCGAGGGACACTGAAAGTGGACGGACCTGGACGTAGAGCCGAGACAGCCCCAGTTCCAGCAAAAGTAAGTTTTATCTGTTTATGAATGAATGTTCAGTCGGGTTATTGGCCAGGTTCTTGTGTTAACTTAATAAACAGTTAAACCTTAATTTTAGCCACTCGGTGTGCATTGTTTAAGGTGGAACGAAATGTTAACACGAGAAACTGGCAAATAAACCGAATGAATATTCATTAATAAACAGATAAACTTTTCTTTCAGTCACTCGGTGTGCATTGTTTAAGGTGGAACGAAATATAAACACAAAAACCTGGCCAATAACCCGACTGAATCGACGGCTCTACGTCCAGGTCCGTCCACTTTCAGTGTCCCTCGGAAACACTTCCGTTGTGTTTTGAGGCTTTCTGCATGTGTTTTGGAAGTTGCATGTGTTTTTGGTGTTTGCTGCGCGTTTGAGACTTTGCAGCGCGTTCGGTTAATGGTTTGCAAGCGGTCTCATTTTGATGCTTGTGTTTTCAGATCTTGCAGCGCGTTTGGCTAATGTTGTGCAAGTCGTGTCATTTTGATGCTTGTGTTTTGAGACTTTGCAGCGCGTTTTTAACTTGCAGTGCGTTGGGCTTTCTCGGCCACCGTACGGTATAATATGGGAGCAGAAAAAGTCAAAAGGGAAACTGAACGTAAACAAAGCAGTTTATTATTGGGCAGTTTACACCTGGGATGACTGATATTTTTAATATTGTATCTGATGCCCTGTTACACATTTAAAATGGTTGGTGTAGCTCAGCGGGTAACACCACTACCCACCAGGGAGCCACCACATGTGGGAGACTGGGGTTCGAATCCCTGTCTGGGTGACTGTGCTGTGCTACACCAATAGGAGTCCTTATGCAAGGCTCCTAACACTACATTGGCCTACCTGTGATATGATTAACCTTGCAAGTCGCTCTGGATAAGAGCGTCAGCTAAATGCCGTAAATGTAGGTTGTATCAGATAACAATATCAATCAAATAAGAAGGACCATTTTAAAGGTTAACCGGGTCAACTGGAGACGAACTGTCGAGGCGAGTCAAACAGTAAAAAAGGTTTTAATCCATAACATCACAAAATTTCCATAAAAGTCAGACGGCCAACCGCGTAGGTTGCTTTTTTCAATAACTTACATTACGTGTTTTGGTTGCTATCAATGCAATCTAATGTTTTCTGACATTTGCCTATTTGAACATTTCTGCATTATATGATCAGAGGCTGGTAATGCAGCAGGCATGAATAATTTTACCGCTTCGGGTTTGGGGGGCGGATAGTTAGAAACAAGCCGTGTTTCAGCCTGGAAGAGTAAGTAGATCCAAAAACCCCATTAACCAGGTGGTAGTACATGAATTAAAAATAACCCGACATGACTTTCCAGTCAAGGCCTGCTCCTGCCCGCCACATTATTCCGTGACAGAGAGACTCTCTCCCTTCCCATCTCCCCCCATCTCCCCCTCTATCTCTCTCTCTCTCTTTTCTAGGAGCAATTCTCTAAAATGAGCCGTGTTCACATCCACCTAGCTCACTGACACACACTGATACTGTGCATCTCTCTCCCTCTCTCCCCAGTGTACGCTCCTGGTGAACCCACACTGCTGATGTCTTTACTCTGTTACAGCCTCACTTTTCCGAGTATATGTTTTCTGATGTGTGAATTAGACGGCAAATGGGAAACGTAGCAGAGACACCTCGGCCGAGTCTAGTTATCGAGCTGTCACCGAGCTGAATGCCTTGCTGGAGAAGAGGTGGAATTAGCATCAGGAGCGCGCAGGCGCCAATTCGCATGTGCTGAGCACAACGTGTGAGTGGTAAAAACTCCAAAGCAACTCATAAACTCACGCACACAGACACGCTTTTCTTTCAACCTGCAATCCGCCTGTTCCACCAGCCTGGCTGTGCGAAGGGGCTCCAGTGAAAGGGGAAAAAAAATGTCAGCATTTGTGAAATCACACCACGGAAAAAGGAATGGAACTAAAAGAGGGGTGAAAACAGAGAAAGACAGGGTGAATTCAGGTAAAGTGGGACACTTTACAAAGTGTTTACAAACCTGCAACTGAAGCAATAGTTAGTATTTCGATTGGCGAAAGCAATGATTCCTGTAGATTGGCTTTTTATGTCTACACTAAATAATATTGTATTTTTTTTTAATGTATTATAAACTTTATAATTAAATGTATTATATATTTTTTATTAAATGTATTATAAAATGCATTATTACATGTACAATATAATGTAGTATAAAATTTATAATTACATTTAATGTAACATTTATTATAAAGTTGAATAAAAAAATTTAGTATAAAATTTATTATTATTATTATTTTTTTTACAATTTTTTATTTTAAATAGAAAATATGACCCACCGCAAAGTAAAAGTTATGGCACATTTTATATTTCATATTTAATTTTATATAAACATTTAAATATAAAACATGGACTAAAATGAACAGAAATTGCTTTATTCAAGTCCATCCCCTGTCAACGTATTATCACTAGAGAAAAAAAAACAAAACATGTCATATAACGTAAGGTTAGCGTTGGGGTTAGGCTAGTAGTAGTTCTGGTTAAAGTTAGGGGTAGAGTAAGGTCAGTGTTGGGGTTAGGTTAGTAGTAGTTGTGGTTAAGGTTAGGAGTTAGAGTAAGATCAGTGTTGGGGTTAGGGTAGTAATAGTTCTGGTTAAGGTTGGAGGCAAAGTAAGGTTAGCGTTGGGATTAGGTTAGTAGTGGTTGTGGTTAAGGTTGGGGTAAAGTCAGTGTTGGGGTTAGGTTAGTAGTGGTTGTGGTTAAGGTTAGGGGTAAAGTCAGTGTTGGGGTTAGGCTAGTAGTTAGGCTAGTAGTAGTGGTTAAGGTTAGGTTGTGGTAAGGTTAGCATTGGGGTTAGGCTAGTAGCGGTGGGTGGTTGGTATAGCACAGTGAGTAAAACCTTTGCCTCCCGTGCTGTAGCTTGGGGTTCGATCCCCTACCTGGGCAAGCAATCTACCCTATACCAATAAGAGTCCTTAGGCAAGACTCCTGATGCTACCTATGCCTAGCAGTGTAAGAAATGATTGAAGTCGCTCTGGATAAGAGAAAATGAATGGTTGTCTAGGTGATAACCCCACAATTCACAGGAACAAGGTTTAGGGGGCTTTCTTGTCATTTCAGCTATATACAAGTACACACTGAAATGAAACAATGTTTCTCCAGGACCATGGTGCAAAACAATCTGAACATCAGCCAGTTTTATTAACGGATACACCGGTCGACCTGTAGTACCTACTGTTGCAAAACCAAAGCCTTAATATTTTACAACACTAATACTTATGCCATCATATTTACCAAACCATTGGGTATTTTAAAACATGGCCACGCTCCCAGAGTCATTTACAGCACACATACACACCAACATATGAGTAACATTTATTTACATGCTGCACTCCTTTAAATAACATTCATTCTTATTCAGCTCACATACAACAACATCTAAGGATTCCTATCCATAGTGACATCAGCAACAGTCGATGTCATTGGTGGACAAAAACAACAAAGCCACTAAAGTGTCCCACTTTACCTGAAATCACTCCAGACAAGGGGTTAGGTGAAAGAAGAAGAAGAAAAAAAAGGAGAAGGAGGAGGAGAAAGCGGTTGATGGTGCGGCCCCATCTCCATTCCCGAACAACAGGCCGGCGAGGTGCACCGCCACAGCCTGCTTTATTTTTTAATAGGCACTCCATCATCCTGCCCACCCTCCTCCTCCTCCCCCTCCGCTGGGTCGCCCAAACAGATGGGCTTTGTAAGGCTCAATGGCACATTCCAGCACCACAATCTGTCTCGGCGAACCCCTGATCAAATCTGAAGAAAAGCTGCATCTCGGGCACATTGCGGCACATATGCACCGCCTTAGCTTGTGCCTATGTCAGGGAAATTAAAATCACTGGAACGTTTTAGAGACTGACGGCATGTCAACAAAACGAGAAGTGGGGGGGGGGGCTGGATATTGGAATAATCGCAAGTCACTTGGGAACACTGCTTCCTCCCCCTCCCAACACACACACACACACATATATATATCCATGCATGAAGATAAAGAAAGAGTGGAGAAAAGGAAGACCTTGGCCATAGTTGGATATTAAATATATACCATTACAAACGTGTTTATCTCAATCCCTCCCAGCCAGCGCTTACGGGTTCATTCTCTGTGACGCCAGTTCAAAGCGTGGTAGCATTCACCATGTAACAACCTTATCCGAGAGGATTCCTTCTCATTGTCTGTCACTATCCCAAATTTAACTGGAAGAAAAAGCATTTTCCGGAAAAAAATGAAAGCGAAAAAGGCGAGAACCGGAAAACAATTTTACCCCCTTCCTCTCATGCGTTCGTACGTGCCAAACGCCCTTCCTGTAGCCTGACCCCTTTCGTAAAATTCACAATTACCACTTAGAGAAATTGTGATTTACAGATCTTCCTCTTTCCTTTCTCTCCCTGGGAGGATAGCTTCACCCCAGTGTTCTTCTGCAGCTCTTTGGAGGAGGACAGAGATGTAATGGAATCGACCCCGAGTGTTCCTGAGCAGGCGAGGAAAAGAAATTAACAGCGCCTTTTGCATTTTTCATCCCTCCCGCAAACTCAAGGTGAAATAAGCGAGGTAGAGCGGCGCCGAGACGTGTAAAACGTGTTTGGATCCGGCCGCGGAACAGGGCTGAGGAGAGTCATGAAAGATGCATGATGCCACTGGAGATGTATAAAGAATTTAGAGATATAAAGGATATATGACAAATAAATCAGGATGCAAATCTCACTGGGTGCCATTGGGAGTTCTCCAATGAAAACCGCCTGAATTATTAAAGGAGAAGAAGAAACATTTTATCAATGAGTACAGGAGTGGAAGAAGCGCTTGTGCCGCCTTCCTCGTTTCTGTTTCGGTTGGGGAGAAGAGGGCAGAACATCGCTCCTCAACCGTTAAAGCGGCTCATGGGCTACATCATATCACGGAGAAAGAGAGGTTCTGTGCGATACGTGTTATAGTGAGGCGATCTGTGAACTTTTAGAACGTCTGTAATGAAGACCTGCCAGAACGCTGTGCTTATGCCTCGTTTGACTCCAATAAAACGCTGGAATGATCACAGCAAACAGCAAATGCGACGTCTCACAACCTTCAAAACTACAGCTTTACCAGGCCACCCATAGACCATCAACCCATTACTCTGAGAAACAACATCACGGCTGGGCAGACTGGACCTACCTACAACCAAAACTGCAAATACACAGTCAAGTCACATTATTTTGACCACCAGCTAATATCCAGAGTAACCACAATGTGCAGCAGCTAGACGGGCTGGGAGTGACTCAGTAAGGTCCTGGTAGGTTGTCACAGGTATCTGGAGCCATGCTGACTGCAGTGCATCCCACAGCTGCTGGAGGGTGTGTGGGGGAGGATCCATAGAATGAACACGATGATCAAGGTGGTCCAACAGAAGCTCAAGTCTGGGGAACAAGGGGGCCAGGGTAGTACTTGGAAGTCTTGGTCATGCTCTTCCAACCGAGGTGGGACATTTCTAGCAGTGTGATACGTCGCATTGTGTTGACAAATAGATGCAGTGCATCCCACAGCTGCTGGAGGGTGTGTGGGGGAGGATCCATAGAATGAACACGATGATCAAGGTGGTCCAACAGAAGCTCAAGTCTGGGGAACAAGGGGGCCAGAGTAGTACTTGGAAGTCTTGGTCATGCTCTTCCAACCGAGGTTTCTAGCAATGTGATACGTCGCATTGTGTTGCTGGAAGATCCTATCTGCCCCAGTGAAGACAATTAACATATGGGGGTGTACGCGATCTGCAAGGATGGATTCATACCCAAGTCAGCTGAGAGAGTCTTCCACATGGATGAGTGGGCCCAGAGACTGCCACAGATACGTGACTTCCTTCATGAGCTATGCGCTGCCACCTTCAAAAGTGGGAAAAAGTAATAATGTGACTATGTATAACATTATTCTAACACTGGTTCCGTGTAACACACAGCGTGGAGTCAAAGGAAAACAACCACACTGTAATAACACAAAATTTCCCAGAAATGATTATAAACTTTGCAGAAATACTTTGCTTTGCTCAGATAATAATGATGTCTCCTTTTTTTGGATTCACTTTTATAGTGTTTTAGCAGATGCGATCCTCAGGCCGGGCATTTCTCTGCTCTCTTTCATAAAAAAGAAGGCCGTGCCTGAAAAAAAAGGGGCCAACGTTCTGAAAAGAGATTTATATAATGGCTGCATGCGTCCGAAGCCAGACGTTTAACACTGGGAAAACAGCTATTCTAATGGGAGCGCTCACCATGGTGATCTCGGGTAGCTGTACAGGACTGCCTTGGCAGCAGTGTGTGTGGAGCTGGCTCCCTGATGGTGGAGCTCATTGATTAGTACTGGAACACACCGGAGCTGTTGGAGCCGTTACATTCTAGATTTATTTATTTAATTATTTATTTAAATAAACATCTTACTCCATTCATTGTCAATATATATATATATTGCTGTTATCGGTACAGAACCATGTATCAAAGCCAGCCCCCAATCCCCCCAGATTTTGGGGGGCTGGTGCTCCTTAGATGGGGGGAAACCCAGGAAATAGCACCTAAGCCACATTATAGTCTATAGCACTCTAAACACAAAAGAGTATATTACATCCAGCATTCATACACAGAACATGTACTCAGTGCACACTTCTCTCACACGATGCTGCTGTTTATTGTACATATTAAATGTAAAATGAAAATCTAAAATTTTTACATCAATTAATGACTAAAGGAGACACAGTTGATAAGAAGGGCTAACACTGGCTAGCACATTAACTAAATAAAGTGTATTTCTCTAAATTATGAAGGTGATTTCCCTGAACACTGTAATAGTCTTTCCAGCTTTTCCTAACAGATTTAGGGAGGGAGTAACTGACGCTAACTCTTGCAAGCTAGCTCGCTGTTTATGAACCTAGCAAACATTATGGAGCTAGTTAACTTTGCTCTGAGCATCTGACAGTAACTATTAGTCTGCACCAGATAAAGTATTCATTCATCACATTCCCTCTATCTTTTCGGCATCTTTTTGTTCTCTTCTGTTCTTGTTTTCTCCCTGGTCTCCAGAGGGCTTTGGTCTGTTCCACATTTTGGCTGGCAGCTGCTGTGTTGTTAGCTAATCTTTATGTTTACCGTTAATCATATTTTCACTCACTCTTCCAGCCCCCATCATCACCACCACCACCACCACAGGCAGGTGAGTTTAACTAGAGTGTGAGGATCGGAGGTATGATGGGGGTGCCTCACAATGCACGCATCACAAAAAGTATTAGGGTTTATATTATTAGACTACGAAGTTGTGATGTACCACGGGGCCATCTCTGCCTTGTGTCTCCAAAACTATAACTTTACAGGATAAAGAAAATCTTTCTTAACTCCAAATAAACATGAAAGAAAAAATATTAAGTAATTTTGGAAAAAAAATATTTTAATCATGAATTATGGCCCAACATACAAGGCAACAGGCTTATGCCCTATGTCAAAAAATAAATAGTTGTCCTGATAGTTTTGCCCTGATAACAACAATATACTATATTACAATTAAGCCATAGCCAAATAAACAGAGTTTCTGACCATGCAAATGTTGGGATGCGCGATCATAATTTGCCAGAATTGAAATAGGTACATTTTTGCTCCTACACTGTCAGAAAAAAGTACTCCTGTGCAGGAGTACAAACCTCCAACATTGTCTTTAAGGTCTAATTTTGTACCCTAAATATATATAACCATCTCTTGCTCATGGGACAGGTTCATATTTATAGCTTTTAATAAACTCACTTTTTTAAAATGGAAAAATAAAATAAAAAAGGCTGAAATCAAGACAGACAGTAGAGTCAACGCAACATAAAATACATAACTGCAATGGAATATGGTACAGTGATGTTTCTTAACTAAAGGTACTGAAAACCCCAGTAATGTGAGGACACCATCCCTGTAACAGTCAGTCCCTTTGAGAGTGTAATGAGTAATCAACAATTTTAGGCAATTATATGCAAATTTATGACATACATATGTGTGAGCCAGGAAAGTATATGAGGGCTGCATTTATTTTTTAGCCATTGCTACATTTCATTTTAATTGTATTTGCAATTGTGATATCTCATATTTAAGTTAACAATATTCAACTATCCGAACAAGACTTTATTATATGGCCTACACACCACTGTTCCACAGCAGCCCTGAGAATCGTATCCCCCCTTTAGCCCATTACCCCCTAGCAGAGCTTGTACTAGCATAAAGCATACGATATACTACCAAGTTAACAAGCTTTTTCATAAGCAGTACATTAAACGTGAAATATTGTCTCTTTGTAATCAGCTTTTTTTTGCTAGCGATATGCTAATTTCTGTTAGCACCCACATTGTGTTTAATATGATTTACAACAGTTTTGGCATTTAAAGCTTGTATGATGTACGGGTAACATGCTCTTTACTTTGTAGGTCTTGACATATTTCACTTATTGCCTATATCTGAATGCTACTGGAAGAACCTGTTAGCAGTACCCCAAGCTTGTGGTTAAATATGTTTATTTGTATGATGTGTTTACTATGAAAGGTGCTAGAACTGATCATTGCCAAGCCAAAAAAGCCACTTTTTCTATGAAGAATTAGCTCCGCTCAACACTTTGTCTGAAGTGTATGCATATGTGGGCATCATATCAGCCTGTTCTTCTAGCCAGCGAAGTTCTAGCTTTGGGTTGAAGGGTCAATGGATATTATCTTATTGCCTTATTATCTTTTTTGCGTGTAACAAAAGGCCAATAAGCTAATAAAAATAGCCTCCAAAAAACGTCATCGCCCACTCTAGGATTGAAAATAAATTAGAAATTGCCCATATAAATACTCCCAAAAACTTAGCACTGCTAATAACCAAAGAAGTTAGCAGGATGACTCAATTACGACCATTCTACAAATGCTACAAATATGACCATGCCACATGCCACAGGCCAGATTTAAATGTATTCACTTTTATATGCATCATTTACAAACTGGATAATTAGTGGCAACCCCATGAACTGCAGGCCAAAGGCCTTTACACATCAAACCTCATGCTTCTCAACAGGTGCAATAGAATTCTAGGACAATTTAGCTTCTCTGAACACTTTGTCTGAAGTGTATGCATGTCTGAGCATCATATCAGCCTGTTCTTCTAGCCTGCAACGTGCTAGCATTGGGTTGAAGGGTCAATGGATATTATCTTATTGCCTTATTATCTTTTTGCCTGTAACAAAAGGCCAATAATCTAATAAAAATCAGCCCAAAAATAAATCGTCACCCACTTTAGGATTAAAAATAAATTAGAAATAAAAAAAAATATTAGCACAGCTAATAACCAAAGAAGTTATCAGGATGACTCAAATATGATCGTTCTACAAATATGACCACGCTTCATGCTACACTCCTCACTAGTTTCATTGTTGGCCACATTAGCATTCCCGGATGAAGTACTCCTTTAATGGAGCTGTGTATTAGACTCTGGCTGGGTCTTGTCCCACGCTCAGGGCCACTAAGCTGCATTACACACTGACACACTGATGTCCTCTGGCATGTGTGAACGGCGGTGCTGTGAACAGGCCGGCTGCTGAGCGGAGCAGCACAGAGCTGGTGGAGGCTTCCACCTTGAAAAGGAGATGAAAGACATTTCCTCCTCTAAGAGGTGGCTGGGCGCTGTGTGGAGTTCACCGGAGCCGGAGGCTTTTGTGCCGGCCCCCGAGGCCAGCCGGACGCATGCCCGCTCCCGGACCCCCGGCTTTGTCCGGCCTTGGAGGGACGCCACCAGCGAGGCTCACGGGTTGTCGTGACAACACTGTCGCCGGGGCGCCGTCATGGGGCTCCAGGCTGCCACTAAACTCTGTAAGATTACAAGACTGATTCTGGTGTCCAGCACTGGCCAATCTCATAACATCACAGATCATACCTCTCTCCACATAATCCCTTAATCAGATTACAAACACTGGTTTATAATATTTAACCCCTGACACTGCCCATATGCACGGCCAGATTTCAATTTATTCACTCTTATATGCATCATTTACATACTGGGTAATTAGTGGCAGCCCCATGAACTGCAGGCCAAAGGCTTTTGCACATTAAGCATGATGCCTCTCTTCAGGTGCAACAGAGTTAAATAGTCCTTGACATGAAAACTCATGAGCAGTGAACAACGTAACAAGTTCAGAACCTAATTCCGTATAGTGAGATCCAGCAGTATCATTTCCATACTGGGAAAAAAAGTTGAATTTACATGACTCAAATGTGTATGTAGGTTCCAAACTAACAGAATATGTTACATAAAATTAAATTAAATTAAATTAAATTAAATTAAAGCCGATCTAAAAAACTTAGGCCATAATTTGTGTTTTACTGGCTCTATAAGGCACATAGTGCTTGGACCCCAGTGATCACCAAAATCAAACATGCTCTACATCAGATGCAGAGTAAATGGAAGTTAATGGTCTATGCAGCTAACAATGAGATCTGCAGGCAATCTTTTTTTCCGCCTGGCGTTCCAAAGCTGATGCTAATATACTATATGGAAAATTGAAAGCAACTTTACCGCTCTATTTTCATGTTTCAGTAGCGTTAGTTTAGTTCTGATTGGCCCACGACATTAAATACTATATCTGTGGGTGCTATTGATGCCAGGACCCGCAACTGTGTTACATACAATAAATCCTCTTTAGTGTAAAGAATATTGTATGTAAGTGAGTTTGACATTCAGGGTGGGGGACACATTTGCTACTATGAATAAAAGCCCACCTCATGCCCTAAAATATTAGCTAGCTATAAGCTGACTCCGCTGTAGTGAAGGCAGTAAAATACTGTATGTATAGTGAGGTGGAACAACATTAAAGTGGAATTACAATAAACAGCAAATAGTTACTAAACGATTCAGAGCGCTTCCTGACAGCTCAAGCGCAGTGAGCTTTAGCTAGCCGAACCCTACCATAACAAGACATTACCCACAAGCCGTTTTCATAGCTTTAATTAGCTGTCATTGCTATTTGCTGCACTGTCATTACTGACCCCATGGTTAGCATTACTGCTAGTGAGTGCTGATTGCTTAGCATTACTGCCACTAAGCTGGTGAACGCTAACTTCAATTCAGACGCTCCGTTGAGGCGAAAGCTGAGGTAGGTAATTAAACAGACACCTCAAAACAACACACACTTTAGCAGGGCTTAAAGAGACACAGCCCCACTTGCTACCAAAATGTGCTAACTGTTTACAAAATAAAAGTCCACCCCCAGTTCCTACGCCTATAGATTCATCCCTAAATGTGTACTTTAAATCCAGCTTCTGTAGTATTTTATCTTGTTGTTTACCCATTTTCATTTTATCCTGTTCACTGTTTTATTCTTATTGACGTCTGTTACTTTTATTGCAGATATGCACCAGGACAAATAAGGGCCAATAAGATTTGAATCAGAATTTGAATTTATGACATAATGTGACTTATTTTGATGTAATTTTACTCAAATATACCAAATGTATTTGGTCAGATACCACATCTGAAGTTTTGTCACCATTTATTACAATATTATAACATATAACATATATTATTGTAATATCTTTTCACAAACTTTCAGAGGTGACATGAACAGCCTATATCATTTATTATTCGCTTATTATTTCACCTTTTTTTCAACTTATTATTCACTAACTACTATTTACTATACACTGCTATGTAAGTCTATGTGTGTAGGGCCACATATAGACCCCCCTTGCACTGTAAAGGGTTAAACAGTGTCTCCGCTCTGTCTGCTAATTGATCCAGCATGGCTCTCTTTTGTATATCAAAGGTTTAGTTTTGATCTTTGTTTAATCAGCACAAACTAAAAGAGACTAAATACAGGAGCAGGGTGTGGGTTCTTTGAGTCTGCTTGGTTTAATTGCCATGGGAAATTTCCAAATATATATCGTCAGCGGAAAGCAAGGTTGTTTTCAAGCAAGCATGTGCTTGCTCAGTACCCCGTCTGTCTGCGAACGTGTATGACCAACCTCATGTATACAGTATGCCGTCACTGTCATGTGAAAGAACCGTGTCTGAAAGGAAACTTTGTAGGAGAAGGAAAGAATGTTATAAACAGCTATTCATGTAACTTAAAAAAGGTCTGCGTTTTAAAAATTATATTGGAATTTTTAAATGGATTAAAAAAATGATGAGTAATGATCTTAAATGGCCATTTCGTGTATCCGTGAACTGCATGTATACACAACTGCAAAATGTACATGCATTTCAAGAAGGATCTTCATGAAAACATGGAGACACATAGTTTGGGAGTTTCACATGGCATTTTGGGATCTTGGCATGGAGTTGTAGAGGTTCCTAATGGTGTCCTGCAATAATTCATCCCATGCAGCTTGAATATTCTCATGTGACAACAAACCGTTCATTTTGGTGCTGACCATGGTGCCCCCACACACGGATTCGCTGGTCGTCACTGAAGATGACCCGCTGCCATTCTGAGTCTGCATACATGTAGTCCTGCTCACCGAATGTCTGCAATCATGGCTGTTGGGTCAGTCAGGTACAGCGATAAGGCCCGTCCTTGCTTACATCACATGTCCAGAGATGGTGTACTATACAGCCCTCCAGCTGACGTTTGGCCCTGCACATGGGGATCTTGGGCTGCAGCTGCTCAGCCAAGGAAATCCACAGTATTAGGCTCTCAATGTACAGCTCTTGTGCTGATGTTGCCTCCAGAGGCAGAGCAACTCTCTAGTGAGTGATAGAGGATAGGTGATTTACTCACACTTCAGCACTTGGCTTCCATTTCACAATAATAGCACTTGCAGTTGATCCAGGTAGACTGATTTGTGGCAAAGGTGGTGGTGTCCTATGACAGTGTCATGTTTCAAGTCACTAAGCTCCTCATTTTACTCCTAATGTTTTATCTATGGAGACAGCATGGCTATGTGTTAGGTTTTATATACCTGTTAATAATAAGCATGACTGATGCACCTGTGCGCTTGATAATTAGGAACAGTGTCCACATAGTTTTGATCATACAGTGCATATAAGATAATGATTAGCATGCAATAAGAATGCCGTCGCTCAATGAACTGGTCTGGATGGGCTATAATGCCTCGACAGAGCAGTAGGATACGCTAGGTCTCGGCCGTTAAGAGCTTTAAATGTCAAATGAAAGGCTTTGAAATAGAACTGGATTAATATGCTCAGCCTCGTTTTGGTAAGCACACTAACCTAATTGGATCCTATTTAGAGAGCCATCAGGGCAAGCACCCAGTAACACATTACTGTAAACATTACATTACTGTTAGCGTGGTTGGTGTGGCGCAAAGGATAACGCCACTACCTACCAGTGAGCCATCACCCCATGTGGAAGACTGGGGTTCGGTTCCTGCTCCGGGTGACCATGCTGTGCTACACCAATATGAGTTCTTGGGCAAGACTCCTAACACTACACTGGCCTACCTGTAATACAATTAACCTTGTAAGTTGTTCTTGATAGGAGCACCAGCTAAATACCATAAATGTCATGTAATCTAGAAGGTATAAACAATTTCTCAGCGTCTTGTAGAGCTAGCATGTGTCCCAAGTTAAACCCAGATTTTAATTATAAACTAGCATCCAGTGTTACACCATAGCTTTATCCAGAGCCTCTGGTTGCACCAAGAAACGATTAAGGTCAAAGACACACTCTGCAACCTTTAGACTTGGGTTTTCCGACTGCTCCACCATTTTACTCTGACTTTTAAACCCTGCATCCCACTGCACATAAAGTATTTGGTCATACATACAGTTAAGTCTTATCGCGCGTGTGTATTGTGGCCTCGATTCATCAGATTTTGCTCTATGCCTTCTCACCTACATACATCTGACACTGTGTGTGTGTGTGCGTCTTGTGTTTGCGCTGGTGCTCGATCTTTTGCCTGGACAGCCCATGAGAAAGGAATGTGAGTTCAGCATTCTTCTTGCATCCTTCAGCCTGAAAGCATGCAGGTATAGGGGACGGGAACAGTGCGTTCCTTTACAGCACTGGCCTCTCCTCACTGCTACAGGAATGCCTGGCATACCTGGCCAAGGCCGGGGCTACTAGCTGACCCTTCTGCCGTGCACAGATTGTTAGGATGTTAAGAATGTTTCTACAAAGTTACCATTCTGGATACACAAGGTTGTCTTATACGGGTGAGGAAAGACACCACATGCTCAAGAACGGTCACATACTACAATGAGTTATAATATACAGTATATGAGGCCAGACAGTCCAGAAACAGCACCAGTTCTATGGAGTGCTATAACACACATTTACAACTTTCATATGTTATTACATGTTTAGTGAAATGTGTGGGAGTTGTGTTTGTTCGCTAGGTAGCTAATGGTTAGCTTTGCATGTATGCTTGCAGAACATTTAATTATAGCACGAAAGGACAACATGTAAGTTTGGGTTGACTGGACACATGACTCTAACTGCAGAAACTCGTGATTGTGCACATGGGCAATACAGTGCAGTATATCGTTTCATGTCAGCATGACTTAGTAAAGATGTCTATGAAGCAAGATAGCTAATCGCCTTATTTAGCTGCTTAAGTTGCATGAAATGAAGAAAAAAGAAATCATTAATTATTATATCAATTATTTATATGGCAGTTGCAGCTAATATTGTAGATCGTATGATCGTGACAGCTCCAGAGGATGTTATATCCAATCTCAAGGCTCAAAACGTTTTCCCTCATGTAGCATGTTTGGCTTTAGTTCTGTTTGTCCATTATCTCATAGGACGCAGAGTGAACTCAAAAATATTTTGATTGTAGTTGTGGAAATATGACAAAGCAGTTCAAAAAACAACTTATTTACATTAGTAATTTTCATTAACAATTTTCTTTATTAATACTTTTAACTGTACTAATTTATACTTATTAAAAGAGCCAATAAAAAACAAAAAGAAATTCTCAACAATTTATACTAATACTACACTTTCATTACAGTAACGCAAAATGCTTACCTCACCAACTGCAGGCCAACTAAAGGTAACTAAAATGCTTATCTAAGCAGAGTTGTCTGTATTGTTATTATGCAACAAGCTTCCATCTTGATTTGTTTTTTTGGCTTTTTTTGCATCATTTGAGAAAACTCCAGTTGCTTGAAAAAAAAAAAAAAAAAAAAAAAAAAAAAACTTATTTTAATGACTTCCATTACAACTTATAATTGTATATACAGAGGATAGTAAAGAAAATCCTAAACTGTTTGTTTTTTTATTGTTAGACATGAAAAATATGATGCAGCAGCTTTTAGGGATGGTGCCACTAGTACTCCCTGTTGCACTGGTATTATAAATGGGTTTGTTTTCACCTAAAAGGGGCGTGGTCATTCAGACAAGCGGTAAGTGACGTGTGATTGCTCTGATCCACTGAGAGACTTCCTTTAATCACACTGTAAAAGTTGATTTTAATCCATTTCAAATAGGAATTATCCTGGCTGCCCTGGTTTACCTTTTGTAGATTGTACCTTATTTATATAGAACATTTCATCTTAATGACAAAGATCTCAAAGATCTTTATCCCTCCTCCTCCACCATACTGTTGGCACTAGGCATTCTGGTAGATGGCGTTCACCTTAAACTTATTGCTGGCTGTTTGTTAACAGGGTGTGCTTTTTCACTAGAGACAGGCTTAATTATATTTTCATTTAAAATCTAGAACATTTGGGGAACATTTCACATCAAACAAGTACTAAAACTATATCCTGTCTCAATAAAACAATCAGTGGTTCAAGGACCATCTCCACTAGTAGCAAAGCTCAAACGAATGTTTTCACCGCTCAGGTTGTCAACTATGTGACCGACAAATTGCAAGTTATTAAAGTCATTTGATTAAATCCTGCTCTTAAAGTAAAGTATAATTAAACATCACTATAGAAATAGATTTAGATATACATGTGATATGTTCATCACTGTAATAAAGGACAGGAATAGTTTTTAATTATAAAGCTACCATACAGGTAATTTTGATAGTTATAAGAGCCGTCAAGCAAAACTCCAAACTGTGTAGATGTGCCGTAAACTATAAACATCCTTTTCTGATATATATACATATATAAATAACTGAAAATATGAATAAATAACTAAAATGTGTAACATAGCTGGAACTGAAAGTCACTCAGATGGTGCAAGTTACAGTTAAATGGACGCATTAATAACCATCAGTATTATATATACGGAATACTGAATATTTTAAATAAGAAGCAAATCAAAAAAAACTAATACCTTTCACAGGAACAAGTTTCATACAGTGCAAATTAACATGCCCACTGAACGGTAACTGGTGAGCAGTTGGAACCAGTGCTTTTAATTCATACATTCCAAACGAAGAATAATTCAGTTCATACAGAACAGTCTAAATAGGTCACATTAACGTTTTATCTAGGGGTCCTTCAAAGTCACTGGATCGGATATCGGAACAAAAACGGTAGAATCCAAAACAATTCACTAACCTAGATTAGATTAGAACCATTATGCCAACTGTGCTTACACGCAGAGGAGTTCAACCTCTGCATTTAACCAGCTGTACAGTGAAACACCCACACACTAGTGAACACACACACACACTAGGGGGCAGTGAGCACACTTGCTCAAGGGCACTTCAGTCAAGTCCTTTTGGTTCAGGGAGCCAAACCGCCGACCTTCCGATCACAAGGCTGGTTCCCTAACCTCCAGCCCACGACTGCCCAAAGGACGTAGTCTATCATGTAAAAGTGTAATTATAAATAGAACAGGGTATCATGTGCCATTGTGTTCTAGGTGTTTCCTGCTTTAGAGGAGAAGAATATCTGCTCCACAATTCAGATGGTTAATCAGTTCATCCAGACTAGTTGTTTTAAAGTTGGAAAAAGACGATATCAGATTGGTATCAGTATCAGCACCAATTTAAGGTTGCGGCATCAGTATTGATAAAAAGTGGTATCGAGCCGCCCCTAGTTTTATCAAAAAATCATTTCCTTGCACCATGTCTCTCTCTGATTCTCCATATATTCTGCCCTTCTTGCAGGATCAGCATCCTGACAAACCCTGTATCTCCACTGTTTCTCAGCTGCTGACGTTTATTTAAAACTATTGGATTTTTTAAAAGCTGCTAATGCAGGAGAAAGGGACAGTGTGCCTGTATGGATAGTATGCACTGTGACACACAGACTAATAATGATAATGATGTGACAGTTATGACTAATGATCTAGACCACAGGGTAACTTAGCTGACCATTTCCCTATTTTTATGATTAGATAACTTTAATGGTAGGCCTTACCTGTCTGATCATATGTCGTTTCTTTGAACAGGTTAACATCTAATTTAACAATATCATTGAATTAAAATCATTCAACATTGTAAACCACAACAACGTATGTAATAAAATTGATGGTCAATACATATACGCATTGACCACATGCTATTATATATTAAAATATTAATATAACAATGAGAGGAGACTAACCCCAGTGTGTTGAATACACCTGCAACAGAGGAAACAGAGGGATGCTGGTCACATGGTATTGGGACAAACCATGTTCGAGTTACAGGGGAGTATTCTGTTAGTTAACATAGTTGACAGAACTTTTGCAGACATTAATAAATTAAGATATTTCAATTATTTAAATAAGAAAATCAACAACTATTATTTTCCTTTTGTTTTTAAACCTTTGTAACAAATAAATCACAATATTGTTTTTTTTTTTTTAATTCACAATTTTGACACCCTCAACTGAAAAACTGTCAACTTAGGAACATCATGATAAATGTTTTAAGCTAAATGAACCAGAGGATGTACATTATGTGTGTATGACACTGCAACACACTTTCCAATAAAAGGTAAAATATGACATTTTTGAAGAGAATTGTTAGAACTAGAAAAGAGAATTTCCTGAAGGAACGCAGAATGGTTGAGAAGGTTAAATGGTTCCCACTTCCAGTTAGACTCTTGTTTGTTTGTGGTTGCTATGAGAGGAACGAGAGATGAATAAACAACACGTGGAGGAGTGTGCATCAGTATGTCTGTGGATTAGAGTTTGGGGTTCTATTCTGAGAGAGTACATTTTTAGGTAGGGCCAAAAAATTAAATGAGAGTCTATGGGAGGAACGAGGGATGAATAAACAACACATGGAGGAGTGCGGGTCAGTATAACTGTGGATTCGAATTTGGGGATCTACATTGAGTAAGTATATGCAGTTTAGTGGCTATAGGTTAAAGGACACAGAGTTTGGGTGGGGCCAAAAATGAATGGGAGTAATGGGAGGAAAGAGGGGTATTAAAAAGACACGAGTGTGGGTCAAACCAACTTTGAATTTGTGCATGCCATTCATTCTAAATGGGAAAAAACTCCCAAACAATCCTTTGGTACGCAGATATCACGCATACGATCAAAAAGTGGTGTACACGACCGAATTACACAATCAGAGCGGACAATCTGGGGATGATATATCAAAAACTGCAGGACGAGTTAAACAGAGAAAAAATGAAATGAAATGAAATTAATAAATAATAATTGGATAACAATATAGTTGCAAAGCAATGCACGACCATAAACCATAAATATAAATACCATCAACACACATGGAATGTAACCATATTAATAGAATGATTCTACTATTGGTGCACCACTGTTTACTAGCTTAGTCTACCGTGTTCATGTGACATCAGATAATATATACATACATACATACATAATATACACACATATATATAAGTTGATACTTTACAACTCTAATTAAATGAAACTTGCCTCGATTTAGAACTTGCACTTAATGACTCTGCCATTGAAATGCAACCTCCTTGCAATACACTCAAGAAACTCACACGTTTAACAGGCAACGAGAGCAGAGCTGCTTGAGCGCAACAGTACCTGGAAGATCTCTCTCTCTCTGGCCTCAAAATCCGGCCTTTGAGAATCTAGCTGCCCCCTTCTCCCCACCCGGTAGAAGAGCCAGTAGAGTCTTGAACATACCCACTCACCCACCCACCCACGCACCCAGACCCACATCCACAACGTCTTGCTTTTCCAATTAAATTATCCTGCAGACAATGCAGAGCCCTCCGTAGCCACACCTCGGCTGACAGTGCGGCGGCTTGCATTGTGGGGAGCCAGATTTCCGTCCCCTTCAAAAACAGATTTGCTTCAGGCGAGCAACAAAGGGGCGGCCAATCCCTCTTCACTAGCTCAAAAACGAAGGAAAGATAAGAGCTCACTGTTCAAAATCGCCGCTCTGAAGTAGTGGAATGTGTTTTTACTGTGAGCTCAAAGCATTAAAGTCAATTCTGCCCGTTCAGAGCGGATCCTCAAAGAGGTTATCTGTGGTGAACCAAATTCTGAATGTTTTAACTAAGCAGTCACTTCCTCTGTATTTCTGAGCAGCTGAACAGAAGTGAACAAGAGCAAACGGTAACAGGATCATGATCGATTTGGTTTTAACCTAAATTAAAACTACATTATTATGTAGTTCAACTGATTTGAAGCTAATTGGATCTATTGAGCTACTTCTTCTGCACCTCACAGCAGGAACTCCTGAGTTCCGTATTCCGTTTTCCATAGAACCACATAAAACAGAGATCAAAAGAGAGAGACCAAGGAGAGAAAACAAAAAGAGAACAGACAAGTTGGTTCATCTAAATATTTGCCGACTTAAGCCAGAGAACTGAGCCAGTGCCAATGCTGTGACTGGGCGTGTGTGAGACGGGGCTGTCACGCATGTTTTAGGCCGAAACATTAAGACTTGTGGAGGTAACCATGGATTGAGTAGCTATAACAACAAACCAGGGCAAACTGCCACGGATGAGAGCAGCTAGCACTATACACGCTTAGAAAAGACGGTTCTTAAAGGGTTCTTTAGTCAAGACCAAGGTTCTATATAGATCCATAAACACTCATAGCCCTTTTTTGACCAACAGAACCCTGGTTCTTGAACTGGTTCCATTCAGGCTTCATAGAACCTTAATGTTATCCAGGTAATCAATTTGTGTTTGCACCAGCTTTTATTGGAACCAAGGAGCGTCAAAGGATACGTAGCATGCCATTTCGAATACGGACAGAGATTTTGCAAACAGGAAGCGCAAACAATGGGGTATAAATGGAAGTCCTGATGAGTCCTAGATCAGCCGCAGGTGTGTGAGATTGGGTGGAGCCAGGGTGGAGCAGGAAAAGAAGCCATGTGCAGTAGCGCACAGGAACCAGAGGGGGTGATATGTGACAGTAGATGGTCCCTCAGCTTTTAGAGGTTTCTAGAAATTAATAAAGGTGTAATTTTACATAAAACAAAGAGGGAGCGCAGGGAGCTTTCGAAGAATGAAATCGGTAATGTGAAAATGAAACTAACTCTGTGGCTCACAAGACTGCTTTGTTCATGCTTCAGAAATGTTAGCCCACTTCAGATTGTACGGTAAGTTGAAGTTAATAGAAGTTTCCTTTATATTCAGTAAACTGCGGAATTTTTCATAGCAGCAAACGAGAATAACCGAGTTTCCTTTCAGTTCGCCGTTTTTTAAAACCATGGTGAACGGCATATTCAAGTCCCTGTGCTGCAAGTCTTAGCTTTGCCAATATAACCAGCACAGCTTTGAAACGTTTCATAGGCTGTAAGTTAGAAAGTAATCCTGCTGGTAACCGTTCTATATTTAGTATGTACCTGTAATCTCAGTGCAATTTTTTTCTATAATGTATTTATTTATTTGTTTGTTTGTTTGTTTGTTTGTATGTATGTTTGTTTGTTTGATTGTTTGTTTGTTTCTTTCTTTCTTTCTTTCTTTCTTGCTTTCTTTCTTTCTATCCTGATTACAAAATGGCACCATATTTACTTTGTTACTACCAAACCCTGCTGATAGAATATGATAATTATATAATAAATTAATAGTTAATGTATGCTATATATTTGTTTATATCTTAAGAACGTACTTGAGGACCAGCTCTGAATTTCATACTGCGATAGGCTAAAGAAAGTACACACTGGTGCACTGTAGCCATTTCAGTGTTAAAGCAACCGAACGAAATATCAAAGATGCC
>CM067478.1:3424150-3477033 GCA_034552555.1 Semaprochilodus insignis
CACAATGTCAAACCTACCCACCAAGTTTCATTCCTGTTGGTTGATTCCTTCTGGGTGCAGCTATTTCTGCAGCTGTTCTTTTGATGATGAGTGTATTTGTATTTGTGGGAGTCCCATTGCTTGCTATGCATTGAATACATTTAAGACTGATGGTTTATTATAGGTGTGGAAGCCTGGACCCGCTGCCAGTTCAGCACGGTTATTTGTGTATTTATGCTCAAGATGTTGTGTTTTATCACAGATATGTGTTTTATCATTAACCAATATATACTCATTACACTGAATAATGTTAGCAATATTTACAGATTTTTTGTATCTGAAAAAAACACTTGCAGTCTTTGCTTGATTCTCCTGCTAAACAAATGAAGAGCAGTGATTATATTAATTACAGTTATCTTTCTCAGAATCACAATATGAGCTTAATTTCACTCAGCTCACAATTATCCACTCAACATACTAACAGGCAAGCACGATAATAGTTACAGCTCTGTAGGAGCACTGGGTGCTCTTCGTATTATGAACACATGTGATCTAGGACATAAGGACATCTAAGACATTCCCTTCTATAGTGTAGTTTACAGATGACGGTAGGATGCATAAGAGACATAATAATGGAAACACCACTTGGCTTACTGTGCAGTCATATGCTAAATGCTATTTAGAACAGTGTCATCGAATGGCATGATTTGCTTACTTTCTTAGTACCAAAAAAGTGAACGTATCGTTAACAGGGATGCCATTCAAATATGCCAGTTTTCTCTAAAGCAATTAAAAAACTGTAATTGTGCATTAAAGCATTATGTGCAGAAGTGTGTTAACTCCAATATGAATCAATATAACAATCAATAGGATGCCTAAACCTTTGCATACGCCTGTACGGATATCATCACTGTCCAAAGAAAAACAAGTGTCTCCAAAATGCCAACTTTACAGGCCAAAACCCTCATTTAATTTTAATGTAAGTCAATGGAACCAGACTTTGGGCCGTTTTAGTTGGTCCGTTCATCATGAAATTCCCACACAGTTTAAACAGCAGCTTCTGTGTTCAAATGATACATAAAAGTAAAAATGGACAAAAATGGAGGTACATCTTGTTCGGATTTTTTAAATTCAATTATTAGTCGTACGGCTTATTACTCATCCAATCACTAATCTTAGAACAGAGGGGGTGCTGTAGGTGCTGAACCCACCACACGATGTTGGCATTTTGACAGCTTGAAAATAAGACCTACCTAAGCCCTGTGTAGGCGTGGCTAAGGAGTAGGTTGACTTACAGCTCTCTGTCTTACACTCCTAGCCTGCTCCGCCCCACGCACAGAAACAAAATCATAATTCAGTTTTTATGTGAGACTAACTGGACAATAAATATTACGAATAAAAAGACGTGCAGACAGAACTGCAAACCGACAGACAAACAGACGTGAAGACGGACAGGCAAACAAACATATGGACGGACTGAGAAATGTGCAAAGGAATGGGCAAACAGATGTGAAGATGGACAGAGGAATGCCATCGTGAAGGAACAATATTTGTGTATAGATAAACAAACGAGTCATCCAGCTTGCTAGCTTTTGGCTATGCTGGTTATCTTAGGCTCACCAAGTTTCTCTGAAACTCTGAAACTGTTTTGTGTGGGCGGGGCAAGAGACATCAGCCTTGTGATTGGTTAGGCCTTGGTGGATTGGTGAAATCTTTTAGAAGACTTCGGGAGGATATTAAATAGACACACTTTGTACACAGTCGAGTCACATTGTTATGACCACCAGTTAATATCCAGAGTAATTACAGCTAGACGGGCTGGGAGTGACTCTGTTTGGTCCTGATAGGTTGTCACAGTTATCTGGAGCCATGATGACTGCAGTGCATCACACAGCTGCTGGAGGGTGCATGGGGGAGCATCCATAGAGTGAACACAACTATTAAGGTGGTCCCACAGATGCTCAACTGGGTTCAAGTCTGGGGAATTAGTTGGCCAGGCCAGTACTTGGAAGTCTTGGTCATGCTCTCGGGCATTTCTGGCCGTGTGACATGTCTCATTGTCTTGCTGGAAGACACCATCCGCACCAACAATCAGCATGTATGGGTGTATGTGATCTGCAAGGATGGATTCATACCCAAATCGGTTGAGAGTGCCTTCCGCAGGGATGTGTGGGCCCAGAGAATGCAGCGAAAGCGTTCCTCATGAGCTACAAGCTGCCGCCGTCAAGAGTAGGAAGGAGTCGTAATAATGTAACTCGAATGTGTACAAGTATATTGTGCTCCAGAGGATCAAGACTAAAACACGATTTAGGTTCCCTGAGTCTTTAAAACGATGTTAAAACTTTACTTGAACCCTTCGACAAAACACTGACACAACTCGTGACAGCAAATGGCATCTTCCATGACATGTTTATTTGACAATGATGTGTAGAAGGCTTTAGGGGTTTATCTCAGAGAGCTCCATAGTTCAGTAGTTCAGGTCCTGCCAAGTGAATCAACACTACACACTATTACTATAACCGTCTACCAGTTTCTGACATCTGATCATTTGCTCGTTCCTACACACCAAACTCTTTCAACTATGCTTTGTTTGCGTGGATTTCTCGCAACCCCCCTCAGTTTATCAGTGGGATTCAGATGGACTAGGCTTGGCTTGGACTAGGCCATTCTAGAACCCTCACTGTAAAAAATAGTTTTGTCACATGCAGGCTCCCATAAACCACCATAAAAGCTCATTAAAAATTATTATTTTCCACACTAAAATGTAAAATATAGCACATAATACAGCATATAACTATCAAAATGACATTCAGTTAGCCTGACTGGCCTTTGAGAATGATTCAGTTGCAGACCCTAAGTTTACCTCTGAAATGGTAACTGAATATTTACTTGGTCACCACCTGAGTGTGTTTTAGGTATAGATGAATTGCTTCGATTAGCTTAGCTTGGAGAAAAAGATTAGAACTCATGCTAGCGGTGTTAATCACATAAAGGCTGAATTGTGTTAATCATTGGTGTGTGTGTGTGTGTGTGTGTGACTGACACGCGATATAGAGTATCAGGGTAAACAAACTGAGATTGAACACAGTGCATGGGCTTCCCAGTCGATGCTGTTGGTAATGCCTTGGAGTGAACTGTCTCTGCATCCACGTCATATGTAACTGCATTGTCAGTGTCTTAATGTTTTGACTTCCAGCAGCCCAGGCTGTGCCCAAGTTCATATTTACACTCCACTGATTCACTACATATAGAACTAGAGAGTGAATTGAGACACAGACACTGTTACCAAAAACATCAATAAGATTGGTGTCATTTAATACAACAAAGCAATATACAGTATTTCAGTACTTTATAAAAAGCAGGGCTTTAGGGTGTAATTACTCTCCAATAAACACTGGCTCACTTTTCAATATTGCATAGAACTGTAAATTCTGATCCTTTTTATGTTGCTTTTGTGCTTGTTTTGCTGTCTGATATGGGCCAGAGGAGGAAGGGCTCCCCTTTAGACTTTTGGTTCCTCTCGAGGTTTCTTCCTCTTCCTGTTGGGAAGCTTGGACTCTCCGTAAAGCTGCTTTGTGACAGCATCTGTTGTAAAAAGTGCCATATAAATGACTTGACTGTTTGGCAGGCGCACTTATCCAGAGAGACAGAGTTAGGAGTCTTGCCCAAGGACTCTTATTGGTTTAGTGCCGGGTGCTTGGCCAGGTAGGGGATCGAACCACGGTCTACAGGCTCTAGGAGGTGGATGTATTACTGAAATTGACAGTATGGCTGAGTGTAGAACAGTGCATGGGCTTCCCAGTCAGTGCTGTTGGTAATGTCTTGGTGTGAACTGTCTCCAGCGGCCCAGCCAGCTCCCAAATTCATATTCACACTGCACTGATTCACTACATACAGAACTAGAGAGTGAATCGAGACACAGGCACTGCTACCAAAAACATCAACAAGATTGGTGTCATTTGTGCAAAATACAGTATTTCAATACTTTATAAAAAGCAGGGCTTTAGGGTGTAATTACTCTTCAATAAATAAAAGCCACTGACTCACTTTTCACATGGTTCATCACCATCCACAGTTCAACAAAATCCGAAACAGACAGGCTCTCAAAACATTCTTCATATAACAAACATAGTGTGGCATTATAATTAGGCAATGAAGAATAAGCACATGCTTTTAAAGATCTGTATATGGGCCCACGGCCTGTTTAAAAACCGGTGGGGAAAAAAAAGAAAAACAGAAATAAGAAAAGGGTTCTAATAACACATTCTGTTTGGAGTCTTCAGTTTACACTAAACTGTCAAATAATATTTTGACAAAGTATATGTTGTGTCTGATCTGCCCGCTACAGACAATTTAGTACAAATCCGTCTAAAACGCAGGATGCACCCTCATCATGAATGTTATCACTGCAAGCATTAGTGATATAAAGCCGAGGATATGAAGCAGAGAAGATGGGCAGGGCTCAATGTTGTGTTTGCAGGTTCATGGTCGCCTGCTGTCTTTATGAGGGCGGTTCACAAGTTGCTGCAGGTGCAGATTAGTAGCCCTGTTAATCGAGTGAGCCTCCAGATAATTCCTTTAGTCCAACTGAGGACAAATTAATCCTCCCTTCCAGCTCTGTTCCTTGCTAGACGCTGATGACTTACCGGAAAGCCATCCACCTCGTAAAGCAATCTATATCACAAGCGTTTTCGGCAGAATGTGTTCCATACTGGTCTGCTCCGAAAAAAGTCTCCAGCACCTACAGGTAACTGCCCGGGAGGGCTATCTTAACCCAGATGTTTATTTTAGTTTTTGTCCAGATACAATCTGATGCAAGTAACTTTATGTTCAGAATCAGAATCAAGCTTTATTTGCCAAGTATGTTCAGACATACAAGGAATTTGTCTTTGGTTACAGTAGCTCACAGTGCACAGAGAGTGACAACATTACACACAGTACACACACACACACACACACACATCCTAACACACACACACACACACACACACACACACACACACACACACACACACACACACACACACAATACCTTACATACCTGTAAACCTTACATGATGTGTAGCTGTATATGTATATTAAGGGTGCAGCAGTCCGGATATAGAGGCAGATTAAGGCTTAAAAAGTGCAGTACAAGAAGAAACACCAGTCTGAGACAGTCAGTACAGAGGATGGAGCACCGGTCTGAGACAGTCAGTACAGAGGATGGAGCACCAGTCTGAGACAGTCAGTACAGAGGATGGAGCACCAGTCTAAGACAGTCAGTACTGAGGATGGAGCACCAGTCTGAGACAGTCAGTACAGAGGATGGGGTGTTGTGTGATACTGTTAATAAAACAGATAAATAAGATAAAGTAAAAGTGCAGTACAGCAGAACAGGAAGTGAGAAAAGTGCCCTGAATATGGATTGTAATGTGCATTTTAATGTTCAACTGTTCAGTATCTCCTGACACCGACCTGATTCAACCTCTCTGCCTTAACTAGTATATCATCACTGTCCACAGAAAAACAGGTATCTCCTCTTCTGCCGATTTTTACTTTTATGCAGCATTTGAACACAGCAGCTGCTGTTTACACCGTGTAAAGATTTCATGATGAACGGATCAACAGAAATGGCCCAAAATAGCTTGGAAAGACGTCTGGTTCCACTGACTTACATTAAAATGAAATCAGGTTTTTGGTCTCTCCTGTAAAGTTACCATACTTGTTTTTCCTTAGACAGCGATGCTATGCTAGTTTATACTATTTAATACTACAGTAGAATCACTTCCTTATTTAGTACATGCATATTGTGACATTATATTCATTGTAGATTTATGGTATTTGTCCCAGAAAACCCTGAACGTTTCTCTTATTCTTCTTAATGGATCATCACTGTAGGCTTCTAGCAGCAGTTATGGATATTTTAGGTGTTTACTGGGATAAACTGTTTACAGTGGTCACTGGTTTCACTGGTATCAGTGACTGAGCTTCATTCAGACTTCCAATCTTATAGGACTCTAACAGTTATCAGTTATTCCATATTGAGTATTGCATATAATTGTAAATTCTGATCCTTTTATGGTGCCACAAGCAAAAGTAAGTGGAGTGATTGAGTGCGAGTGTGTTCAGCCTGTTCTGTGACTGCTATAGTCGAAGACTCCCCTTGGATCCCTCCCTTGCGGTGTGGATCCAAGGAGGATGAACCCCTTTTGACTTTTGGTTCCTCTCGAGTTTTTCCTTGCCACTGGTGCCCTTGGCTTGCTCACTGGGGGTTTGAACCCGGATTCTCCGTAAAGCTGCTTTATGACAACATCTGTTGTAAAAAGCGCCATATAAACGACTTTGACTGTTTAGCAGAGCCACTTATCCTGAGCACCTTACATTTTGATAATTTCTTACAGAGGTGAAGATAGAGTTAACAGTCTTGCCCAAGGACTCTTATTGGTATAGTGCAGGGTGCTTGCCCAGGTAAGGGATCAAACCCAGCGTAGGAGGTGGATGTGTTACCCACTATGCTATACCAACCACTTACAATCTACATCCTCTAACGATTTGGCTACCGGTTACTGCTTTAAAATCAGAAGCCCACACAGTGAAGTAGGACGATACTTCTCTGATAAGTCGTTACTTGTGCATGAAATATTAAGCACTAGTGTAGTCCTTTAAGAGCAAGGATGGGCTCAAGTCAACAAAATATACCACCGACTGTTCCAACAGTATAAAAATGAGTGTTCCTCAATTGCGAGAATGTTAGATTTTCCACTCTCAACTGCACGTGACCATGAATTCTTCTCACACCTCAACAAAAATCTGCAAGTTTCTGTGACCACCACATGGGCTCGGGAATACTTTGACAAATCATCATCAATAAACAAAGAATGTAACTGCAACCACAAATGCAAGCTGAGACTGTACTATGTATGACAGAAGGCCTATATCAACAACATTCAGAAGCACCACCGACTTCTCTGGGCTGAAGCCTATTTGAAATGGACCGATAGCTCAGAGGTAACGTGTTTTGTCGTCTGACGAGTCAAAGCTCTCGGTTCGTTTATGGAAACATATGGACGTTTTGTATGTATGAACCCTTCAGATCAAGTTGTAAAGTCAGTGTCTGTCAACTTGCACATCTGTGACGACACCAGAAGACAGGCAAACATCTTAAAGAAACCTTTTAGGCATCACTATTTTCAGGAACGCCCATACTTACTTCATGATGACAACGCCAAGCCGCATTCTGCATGTTCCAACAGCATGTCTTTGTACTCAGACGGTGTGGGTGCTGGGCAGGCCTGCCTGTAGACTGTTGTTGAAAACGTGGTGCTTATGAAGTGCAAAATACGACAACAAAGGCCTCATACGGTTGTGGACTTGTACAGCAGGATAACAGCTAACTGGATCAACTGATGTCAACTGATTGAATAAAGTGCTGCTAAAAGGTAATCTAACACAGAGGTAAACATGCTTTCTTTGAACGTGTTGGAGGGATCAACTATGGAATGAGCATAAAATAAGCATAAAATGAGCATAAAAAAACAGTAGAAAATGCTGGATCAGATATCAGAGGGAAAAAGAATTAATCCAATCCAATCCTGTAACAAATCTAGCATGAAATAACACACGTGTGTGTGATGTTGTGTATTTCTTACTGTGGGGTCGTCGAGAGTTTGAGCAATTTGAGCATGACAGCCTACTTTCAGATGACCATCTTGAGTGAAGTGTTTAGATTAAAAGCCCGTTATGCAACAATTTAACCTTAAAATAACAGCTCCAAAATCATTTTGATGGTACACTGACTTACAATAGAGGGAATGGCTTCTCTGTCATTGCCACACCTGGCCCGGAACGCCTGTTACAGAGCTATATAACGTTGGGGGAGCGTGCACGAGACCTCTCACGAGAACTGCGCAACACTTTGCAGCACTACATCACACAAAGACAACTATGGGTCTTCAGGTATAAAAAGGCTGCATGCAAAAAACATACACTCGTCATCAAAAAAATAGTTGCATCCAGAAGGAAGTGTCGGATTGCAATGCCGTTTGGAAGGAGGATTTGGTAGGTTACCACGAACAATGAATGATGAAGTAGTGTCTCTCAGTATGGAATCAGGCCGCCAAGTTTGCTAACACAACATGCCAGACGTCTCGGCATGGAGTTGTAGAGGTTCCTAATGGTGTCCCGTGATAATCCATCCCATGCAGCTTGAATATTCTCAAACAGTTCCTGCAGATGGTGTGGTAGGGGTGGAGGCGGAGTGACACCAGGCCTTCTGGACATGTGACGCACGACAACAAACCGTTCATCTTGCTGCTGACCACGGTGCCTCCACACATGGATTGGTTGGTCGTCTCCACCAAGACAAAAGCGGGACTCGTCACTGAAGACTGAGTCATTCCATGACAGTCTAGGGCGACACCATTGCAGTCTTTGTCAATGTTGACATGTTGTTAAGGGCAGTCGTCGTAACAGTCTGTGTGCATGTAGTCCTGCTTAGTGCATACAGTGTACCTGCCAGTGGTGCTGGCACTAACATGATGACTCATGGAGGACATCACTGCTCGCTGAATGTCCGCAAACGTGGTTGTTAGGTCAGTCAGCTACAGTAATAAGACCAGTCCTTGCTTACGTCACATGCATGACCAAGCTTGAAACTTGACTCATTACCATGTCTCTCAATGTCAAACCTACCCACCAAGTTTCATTCCTGTCTGTTGATTCCTTTTGGGTGCAGCTATTTGTGCAACTATTCGTTTGACGATGAGTGTAAATTCATCTCACACCAAAAAGTTTGGTCAGTCTTTGTCAATCACACACCTAAACAAGCCTTGAAAGTTTGAACCTCCTGCAATAAAATCCTGTACTATTACTCTACCTACCTAAATTGACATAGTTCTTTCTTTGCTGATGTTGTGCCGAATTCTGACGACCCGGCAGAAATTGACTCCCCTTTATGTGCACGCATGCCATTCAGGGGTCTGGGTTACACTACAGATTACAGTTGTGATTTTAGCTATTTAAACAACTAAAAGTATGAGTGTCATTTAGCATCCATATGACTGCATACGTGTTAAGGGTTGCCAGATTTGCATGTATCCTCATCAACAAATGCAGTTGTCCGTGAGGGGCTCAAAGTGTGATCTGTATCTACAACAGTGGTGTAAATGTGAAATACACTCCACAACTGTAGGGGGACCCCAAGAGCAAAAAACGACACTTCTTGCATAATGCTGCTTTAAATTTATATTTCAGTATATGAAATATATATACTTAAATATAAAATATAAGATATCAGCTGATATTCAATATCAGTATCACCACCACCAAGGAAAAAGTGATATCATGCCATCTCTACTTGCATGATGTAGCATTAGGTAGCATTACTGGATATATCATAGGTTTTATTCATAACTTTATATTACTGTTATATAAATATATATAATTTATAATGTATATTAGGATAACAGAGATTTTATGCTTAGTATTGTATATATTTATTGTCTATGTATATTTTTTGTATCTAAGTACTGTAAGGGACTTCACACCTAAGTTTTTCACTCACCTTCACACCTGTGATAATGTGATGTGACAATAAAAGTGATTTGATTTGATGCTAATACTGCCATACAGAAGTTGCTGTGTTTTTAGCACATGCGATTGAACAATGTCTGCATGAAGTAGGGTGGTCACTTTCATAACCCCAAACAAGAGGACATCCCACCCCCAAAAGGAGACATCATAAAGTGGGGGGATTAAAATCATACCCTAACCTACATAACACATAAATGATTGTTTTTCTCACGTAACTGGGTGGAATGGATGACATTCGAGAGTCAGACTGGACCTTACTAATTGACTAGCATTTAGAGGGCTGACCTGAGGTTAGACAAGTCACAACGTCACATGTCCTTGGTAAACCAATGAAACGCATGGCATGTCTTTTGATTCGGATGTGAACCGATGGCACACATAATATTGTTGGCGAGTGAACATTTTAAATAGTTCATCCCGAAAAGAGGACTAATAGGCGTCCGTCCAGGTATTGCGCAGGACTGTCCGGTCTAGAACCGGACGTGTGGCCACCCTAGCATGAAATCCGGATGCTTCCAAAACAAATGCACAGCGATCTGTACCAGCAACGCTGACATGCATTCTGGGTGTGAAACTTATAAAAGCATCAGATTTTAGAGACTGTGGGAGAAAGCCGCTCGATTATTCCCATGTGTTCGCCCCTGTGTTTACATTTCCCCACTCAGCCCAGAAACGGCAGGCAATATGGAGACAATTTATACGCTTCTCTCCCTCTGCTGCAAAAATATTGTCTTGTGTTTGGTCTAGATTCAGGTCAACACTTCTCCCCAATTTGCCTGTCATTAAGGAGATATTTTTATACACAGCCTGTAACGTTACACCGATCCCTGATTGCGATCGCTCCCAGTAGAAATCTCGACTCCAACATGAGGCTCGGGAAGCTGAACTGCAATTATGATACTTTAAATAATTTGACAAAAGTAGAGCCACCATTAAATAATTTACAGGCTTGGAACTTGTCAAGAGTGCACCGCGATGGTAACATCACTCGGGCTAAATGTTTTTCAGCAGCTGGCTCATGAGTTATGCTCCAACACTGACCACTGTTTTCCTTCTTTTTCCTTCTTCTGTTTCGTCAACAGTCTGAATCATCAAATCATCAAAGCGAGACCTTAGCTATACAAGTTCAAGCGGCATTGGGACAGTCTTCAGACCGCCTTGCTGCTACGACTGCCATCTGCAGGGCACTGTGTCTTTTTTGCCAAATTGGTAATCAAAAGAAACGAACATCCAAAGTAGAAGCTGCCCTTTGCACTCAATAACACGGCTGCAGTAGACACGAGCAAACAAATGCTGAATATTTGATGACTGTTTGCTAAAAAGTAACACCATAAGAGCAGTGCATATCATTAATAACCAAGTCTCACCGGACCGTAATGGCCTATGTCATATATAAAACATGGTATAAATGGGCCTGCAGGCTGGGTTACTTTGCTAGGGCTGAAGACTGTGGAGGTTGGGGGGGGGGGGGTCTTGCTCTTAAGGTGGCTCTTTTAGAAGCCAACTGGAGCCCAGAATTCGCCGATTAACGCACAGGATAGCCCAGCCATTTCACTCATGTTTTATACATACTAAAGAGCAATTCATGGCTGTTACCCCAGGAATGGTTCAGCAGTGGGGTTATGGAATGGGGGTGCTAATCTCTGATGTGCTCTCTGTCGGGAGACGAACTTAGCAATGAAGTTTTAAAGCAGATGAGAAGCTGAAATGCGTGATATGCTGCCATTTAATCTTTAGAAGTGACTTAGCACTGTTTGCTATACTATTTCCAATGAGAGGAATATGTATTCACATCCTTTTGTTTTGGTTATTTAACACACTTTCAATGCATATAGCCACTTTAGTTAAGAACAAAAAAGTAAATATTAATAAGCACATGCAAAGTATTCAGACACTATATTAAAACATACACATTATACCACCTACAAATGATAGATATGTACATATCAATGCTGAAAACAATAAAACTGCACCTGGTGCTGTTCTATAACCCGACATATACTACACATCATCTCCAATTTTCACCGTAGGTACAATGTTCTTTTCTTTGTATGCTTCATTTTTGCGTCTGTGAACGTACAGCTAATGTGACTTGCCAAAAAGCTCCAAAGGACATTCTCCCAGAAGCTTTGTGGCTTGTCTATATGCATTTTGGCAAATTCCAGTCTCTCTTTTTCCTGATTTGCTTTCAACAGTGGTTTCCTCCTTGGTCATCTTACATTAAGTCCACTTTGGCTAAGACAGCAACGGATGGTAGAATCTGACACTGATGTACCTTGACCTTGGAGTTCACCTCTAATCTTTTTGGAAGTTGTTGTGGGCTCTTTGGTTACCATTTGTATTATCCGTCTCTTCAATTTGTCATCAATTTCTCTCTTGTGAATTTTCCTCTTCTTCTTAGAATAATAATAACTGTAGTAACAGGAACACCAAGCTGCTTGGAGATGGTCTTCTAGCCTTTACCTCTGACGTGTTTGTCTATAATGTTCTTCCTAATCTCCTGAGATAACTCTCTCCTTAGCTTTCTGTGGTCCATGTTGAGTGTGGTACACATCCTGATACCAAACAGCACAGTGACTATTTTTCACTCTTTAAATTGGCAGACTGAAGTTTGAAGACAACTTGTACCATCATTTTTGTCCAGGCCTGTTTCATTAATTTGTTTAATCAAATTGTTTGTTGGTGATTCTGTTGAACCACAATTCAACAGTAATGTCTGATTTTCATTAGTTGATTTTCAGTAAATGGTTATTTATTATCACTTTTGTCAGGTTCAACTTATTTCAGTGACCATTGTGGGTTTTTCTTTCTTTACCGGAAGGGTGCCAACAATTTTGTCCACATGTGTAAAAACCTGAAGGGTGTGAGTGAGGGGATCCATAGACTGAGAAGAGGTCTACAGTCTACAGTCTATAGCAGAAGTTTTTATTTATAGTTAATAGTTAATCATTTTTGCTGAGCCCGCACTTAATTATGTTCATACCGCACAACCCTTTTTGTATTGTATCACTGTGCTGTTTTGTGTAACTGCTACTGGCTGCTAAATCTATCTATCTATCTATCTATCTATCTGTCTGTCTGTCTGTTTGTCTGTCTGTCTGTCTGTCTGTCTGTCTGTCTGTCTGTCTGTTTTCCAGGCAGTAAGCTCCACCCCTGCCGTCCATATTTGCGATGGTCCAAATGCTTCAAGACCTGTGCCCAGGACGTGGCCTATGCCAGGGACTCTTTATATGTCCAAGCCAAGAACTTTAATGAAACCTCTACAAATGTAACTAAATATGAATTACATTAATATTTGACTGGATTCTGTATAGACAGTTTCCATATATTGGATGGTAATAAATTACAAACACACTATAAAACAAACACAATCGTGACATGGACTGAAATACGCAGGTTGGACTGAACCTCTCTGTTTGTTTCTATGTGATACGAGTCAGAAGCGATTACGACGGTGCTGTTTCTAAGGGCTAAAACAGACATTCTGTTGAATGCTAATGAGTGGTGGAGGCACAGAGCGTAATGCATGGTCTGTTTCTGACCCAGCCTGCCGAGCTGTGGTTATAATCATGAATAAATTGCAGATCTTCCAAACAGCCCAGAGCATCCGCGGTGTCACGCTACCGGCACATCCCTCCAGAGACGCCACTGCTGTGGATTAATTCACCTAAACATCTCACATGTCACAGAGAATTTGCACGTCCCAGTTTCAAAACACCTCCATAATAAAGGCTGGGTCCGCACAAATGTGCCACTCTCAGTTGTACCGCACTGCATCTTTAACCTTGAAGACGTAACATGTTTGACAATCATTGAAGGTAATTTGTGTTGTGAGCGAGATTGCATGTGACAGGGTCTTACTGTATGTCTGCTCTGACGCTGCTCTGGTGGTGTTGTGGCCCTGTCTGACGAGCAGTACACACCGACCAGAGCAGAGTGAATCAGGAGAGAGAGAGAGAGAGAGAGAGAGAGAGAGCAAGAGAGAGGAAGAGGTGTAAATATTGTGACGGTTGACTTAGAGAGGTTGGAGGTTAGGCGGTATGGTGAGCTGTGAAATGGACATGCTGGCGTCCTGTGCTGGGGGTGGGGGGGGTTGCACATGCGCTCCCTCACCTGATGGCTCCAGCTGGCACTAAGAGGGTACGACCCATGAATGCCTGTCCGCTTTGCCTCTGGCAGGGTGGGTTTGCTAACGGAAGCACTGACACTGCACAGACACAGGAAAACGACTGGGTCCTAACATAAACACACAGCTGGTCTTTCTGCCTGCTCTTGTAGAATAGAGCACCACTGATTTATGATAACACCTAGTCACATTATGAATACTGTACACAATACAAACGTCCACTCCCTGCTCAGCCCATAAATGTGCTATTTTGTGGCCACTGTTGTAAATGATGTTTGTTTTGTATACATGTGACAGATCAAACTTTCAAAGCCCCGGTCATTCATTTGCACTTGGAAGCATAATTAGATTCATTTTAATGGTTTAATGGATGGTTTTATTTCACAGACTTCAGAGAAGAAAAAAACTGAGGGTAAAAGTTTCACGGCAGGTATGACAGCCAGAGTTGATTATTTTTAAATATTTGAATGATGCATTTACCCTGATTTTACATATGGCCTGAATCTACAGCTGCTAGCCAGGCATCTGTCTGCAGACTGCAAAACAGGGGCGTAACATGTAACAGGATGCCACTACTGCTTTCAACCGCTCTGGCAGTTGAACAAATAGAACAGAGTGGGCAAGCTGACCAATGAGACCAAACTGGACTCATCAGGAGGAGGGGCTTAAAGACACAGGAGCTCTAACAGAGGCGTCTGTCCTCAGACTGCAAGATGGGGCATAATATGCAGCAGGATGCCACTACTGCTTTCAATTGCTCTGGAAGTTTACCGATTAGAATTGAGATGGCAAACTGACCAATCAGATCTCACTGGACTCATCGGGAGGAAGGGCTTTAAGACGCAGGAGCTCTAACAGAGGGATCTGTCTGCAGACTACAAGACAGGAGCGTAAGATGTAGCGGGATGCTACTACTGCTTTCAACCGCTCTGGCAGTTGACCAATTAGAACAGAGTGGGAAAGGTGACCAATCAGACCAAACTGGACTCATCGGGAGGAGGGGCTTAAAGAGACAGGAGCTCTAACAGAGCTTTCAGACAATGGGTGAAAACAGGTGTATAGTATGAGAAAAGCACAATGTTTTGGGAAAACTGAAGCACGTAAATCTATTCTAGTAGCTCCCAAAAATAAAATGATCAAAACTGAAAACGAGCATAGTAGATCCCCTTTCAAATACGAGTGACGGTGAAAAAGTAAAAGCCAATCTTAGTTATGCAAAAATATTTACATTTAAAAACAAATTGATAATAATATATGTGTAGGGTCCAGTAGGTAGTGATTTTAAACCTTACACATGGATAAAACATTTAATATGGACAACAATTCAGCATTCAGAAATTTTCCCATTTAGACACGAACACCAGCACTGCTCTTAGCAACAAAAGTACTTTTGCATGTTACACTAACCCATCATTTAAAGTCACTATGGATAAGAGCGTGGCATGAAAGTGGCATGGAGGTAAAAAAGAAGAAAGCTATATCGCAAAGCTAACTTAAGAGAAGTTATGTCAAATTTTCCATAGTCACACCCAGAAGTAATCAACCAACAGACATGAAACTTGGTGGGTTGGTTTGACATTGTGAGACATGCTAATGATTCAAGTTTCACGCTCAGCCGTGCATGTGAAGTGAGCCAGGATGGGGTTTAACGTTGTACCTGACTGACCCAACAGCCGCGACTACGGACATTCAGTGAGCAGAGATGCTGAGACGTCTGGTATGTTGCATTAGCAATCATGGCAGCCCGACTCCATACTGAGAGACACTACTTCTGTATGTGTAGCTCAATAAATATTCCCCATATCAGTCTAAATGTATCATCATTAATTGTACCTGGTAACCTTTGTCTTCCTTCCCAATCCCACACTTCCCTCTGGGTGCAGCTATTCTGAACTGTGAGGTAGTGTTCATGATTTTACAGTTTAAAACACTGAAGCAATTCAACATTAAAATAGCTTACATAGAAACACAGTACTTTTCCTCTTGTTTGATGAATGTTAACACATCAAACTATATACAGCACACAGAACATATTTTGATTCTCCCAATCATGAACATGGCATTGTGGTTTAGAGCAATAACCTATAAGTCTTCACAGAATACAGAAAATCACAAATCAAATCTTTTCGATCACCTCACAATGCACAGACAAATACATTCTAATGCTCAATTAGTGAGCAAATCTATCCAGATAAAAATGCTGCCATTTGGATTTCCATGTGGCGAGTCCAAAACCAAAGGTTTATCCCCTAAATATTTGATGAAGACATCCATTAATTTGGTTGTTATCATGCTTTATGTATAGCTTGCTTTTTATAACCCGTTCCCAGCATGTTCCAGAGCATTGTGCTTTATTGCATTTCCTCAGCATTCACTAAATCAAAAACTGCTCCGAGTAAAACACACTTAAAATGGGGGCAACTTCATCTGCTATTCAGTTTTTCCATGTACTGTATTGGTTGCGCTTGGCAGGGAAGGAGTTTTCGTCTTTCAGTATTTGCTTTCTCTTTCTTCCACTCCCTGCAGAGAAATCTGTTGTTCATGTCCTATTTAGTATGCACAATCAGGAAGATTTATGTACATGTATATGTGTATATATGTGTGTGTGTGTATATATATATATATATAGAGAGAGAGAGAGAGAGAAAGCAAGAGTCATCACAAACTACCAACTCACATTTCTCACATGACCAAGCTCGTCCCAGAAACACCATCACAGTCCACTTACTAATCTAAGACTGAAGTTAAAAGGTACACACCCCTACCACTGAAGATAACCAGCCAACTGCAAGAAAGAGACTCACTGTTAATCTACATATCTACACTGTACAAGGTTTAGCAAAAATGAACAAGGCCTGAAGTATTGCAGTGACCCACTACTGACTGGCGCTGGCTCCTAGAAGGTCGTGAGGCATGCCCATGCTGATGGCCATGCCAGGAGGATTACAGGAGGCAGGCATCCTCTGGAAAAGGGACACGTTGTTGTTAATGTTGTTGTTTATTAGTATCAATCTGCCATGTCTGTAATTTTTACAAGTCTGCTCAGTAATAATTCTGGAGTGAATTACTTCCTGTAACTTGCTGAATATGGAACTCCCATTGTAATAGTAGTCCTGCCTCAATCCGCAGCTTAGTAATGTAATAACAAAAAATGTGTAAAAGGAAACAGACGATGCTGGAGTCGTTACCTGTTCACCTTAAATGGTGCAGCAGTTGCATTCTGGCACCGTGGTCAGCACCAAGATGAGCGGTTTGTTGTCACGTGTCACACGTCCAAAATGCCTGGGGTCACTGCAAAATCTGCAGGAACTGTGGGAGCATATTCAAGCTGCATGGGATGGATTATCACAGGACACCATTAGGAACCTCTACAACTCCATGCCGAGACGTCTGGCATGTTGCGTTAGCCATACTGAGAGACAGACTGAGTGTAATTGTGGATACGCATTAATATCTAATATCTATCCTATCGATTCCTCAGTTTTTGACAATTCAAAATTGCCTGTTATGCTATGTTGTGATTACATGACAATCCAGGTAGGAGATGTGCTGTATTCATGCGACGACACAGGAAGAGAGAGCATGCTCTGCAAGTTTGCTGTGGGCAACATGAACAGGCTGCATCTTGCTCCCCAGGCCCCGGGCCAGGCTGTTTGATGTGAGCCTGTAAAGTGGATTATCTGGTGGCAGGAGGGTGAATGGTAGAGCCGCTCCAGGCAGGCTTCTCACCACTCAGCAGCCGGCCATCAGGGAGCAGGCCACCCCAGAGGACAACGCAGCCCACGCTGGGGTCCTGCGTTAATGCTCACTTTGTCACCCAAACAGGCCGGGAAGGATAATCAATACCCTTTGATAGCCACTATTAGGATTTTAACAAGCTTTTCCTCACGCTGCGCTGCTCCCAAGAAGAGAAGAGAAAAGAGCACCTGGCCGCATCTCTCGCCTCCTCTCTCCTTCACATCCTCCCTCTCGCTTCCCACTCTCTCGTCTCAGGCAGTGTTTTATGCTCTTTTAAAACCTCTCGCTGAGACAACCGCCAATGCCGAAATATTTATGCCAAAGCACTTTACCCACTTGCTTAGCCAATGTACCATGGCAATGTTCGTAAGGTGTTTATATTTTCCACAGTTTACTTTCACCCGACGGTTTTAATGGGGAAAGTGAGGCCCCTCCAAAGAGCACTTCTCTTCACTAAAGCCCTATGTGGTACTTTCAGCTCCTTAACAACAGTGCATTGCAGTGGGTAATTTGCCGCTCTTCTAACTCAGACCAGAAGTCCTGAACACTCTTAGCCTAAGTGCAAATTTGCCATAACAATAATATTGTAATCTAGCTAAAGGCCTTGGACACCGTAGGATTACAGGGATTTGAGAATGTTATGTAGATCTTGTTCTATCTCAGGGCTGCTTAATATGGGCACAGCTCGCAATTATGCTGCTGGATACTAATGATGAATGATGTGAAAGGCAATAAATTATAATTGAAATGACGTTTAGTTAAATAAGCAAGTTACTGAACAGAATATAATAGTAATAAGGATATCGTCGAGAAAAAAATAGTATCTCCAAAATGGCAACTTTACTGGAGAGGCCAAAAATCTTATTTAACTTTAATGTAAGTCAGTGGAACTGGACCTTTGTCCAAGCAGTTTGGGACCATTTCTGTTGGTCCACTCATTATGAAATTTTCACACAGTGTAAACTGCAGTGGCTGTGAAGGATTATCCACATGCGTGGCATGACCCAACAGCCACGATTCCGGACATTCAGCGAGCAGTGATGCCCTCCATGAGTCCTCCTGTTTGTGCCAGCACCATTGGTAGATGGCTGCACCACGCAGGACTACATGCACACAGACCGTTACTACGACTGCCCTTAACACCACGTCAACGTCACCAAAGACTGCAATGGCTTCAAGCCATGGAGTGACTCAGAATGGCAGCGGGTCATCTTTAGTGATGAGTCCTGCTTTTGTCTTGGTGGAGACGACCAAACGAATCTGGGTGTGGAGGCACCGTGGTCAGCACCAAGATGAACAGTTTGTTGTCACGCATCACACGTCCAGAAGGCCTGGTGTCACTCCACCTCCACCCCTACCGCACCATCTGCAGGAACTGTGTGAGAATATTGAAGCTGCATGGGATGGATTATCACAGGACACCATTAGGAACCTCTACAATTCTGAGATGTCTGGCATGTTGTGTTAGCAAACATGGCGGCCCGACGCCATACTGAGAGACACTACTTCTGTATGTGTAGCTCAATAAATATTCCCCATATCAGTCTAAATGTATCATCATTTATTGTTCCTGGTAACCTTTATCTTCCTTCCCAATAGCACTGCAACCCTACACTTCCTTCTGGGTGCAGCTGTTCTACTGATGATGAGTGTATAAGTGTGTTTTAAGACTCATGTACTGCTCATAAAGCGATTTAAACTTGAATGAGTGTTTAAAAGTAGCAGCAAAACAGCACCACACCAACTTTCTACCTACTTCTCTAACTCCATCAGCTTAACCTGTACAGCTAAATATACTGCATCCTTCACTGAACAATTACTTCACCTAATAATAGACATCAGCTTTCAACAAATCCAACCATTTTTAATGTAACTGACAGCTCTAATAAAAGGCACGAGCGCCATTAAACAGTGCTGAAACCTCTGCGCATTCAAGTTCACAGGTCTTCAAGAATTTGTGTCTCCCACTGACTCACTTGTGAAGTTGCGAGGAACACTGCAAGTTCTGCCGCTCATGGCAGAGATGTTTGCAGCTCCAGCGCTGCCAGCAGTAGGCGAGCGGCAACCTAAATCTAATTTACAACATCTGCGTTTGTAAGATCATTAAAATAATTGCTCCCTTTTCAGCTGTTACCGGCTGTTTTCTATCAGTTTCCCAAAAAAAACGAACGTTCCCTTCATCTTAAAAGCTCATCATCCGCTCCTTTCCCGCAAAATTATGCGTTCACTTAGAACACATAATGCTAATGACAATAATTAACTAAAAACGGAGTCTAAATAATTATAGGCAGGAACGGGACTACTCATTCGCAAGTTGATCAATTCAGCTTTCATTTAGAAGCATGATCAAGGCGTATTGTGTTCCAGTACCAGCACACCTCAGCAGCTCCAGCATGGACCTTCCTAGAGGTCAAGCTTGATAGCTGTGAGGGCACTTCAGAAAGTGCAACAGACTACAGGTAAACTTGTTGGCTTGAATTTGTAGTTCTTGCAAGATGTGGTGTTTTCGAGCGTCAGGTGTTTCTTTTTTCTGGGTACATGAGTTACACGCCACGTTTCGTGACCTTGGCAGTTGTGTAGCAAGGTTGGGGTGGGGGGTTGCTTAGTTGACGTCAGTCATTCCCTGCTGAGTGAACAGGACAGTGGCACGGCTGGCCAAGAGAACTTTGGAGTCCCGTAGCGGTGACCCAGGTGGGTTTAATCTCCCCCACACAGAGATTCAATAAGGCCTCATTACCGCACCACGGGTCTGGATTCATTTGAGAACGTCACAGTTAACAATGTTATAGAGTGGCTCGATGAAGAGGTAATGTAGCCTCAGCCATTCGCCCGCCCCACCGCCACTCCGAATAATTCCTCACCTTAGAAATTTTCCAATGTGTCTCCTACGCCCGGCATATTCTGTTTTGGCTCTGCTCGTCTTCCTGGGCGATTCGTTTTACCTAACGTTTCGACGGTCATGCCGTGGGCCTGTGTCCTCTCTGACCTGAAGTTTAACTTCTGATGTCCATCTTGCCTCGTATCAGGCCTGGCAGACGGGTCATCGCGCCGCTGTGTGCTGAAAGAGAGGAAGCAAAACAGACAGGCATTAATGGAATCTTCTCCCTCCTTCCATCTCCTCTCTGTTCTTGCAAAAGTCTCCCGCTCCATCTTCCTCTACCCCTGCCTCCTCCCAGATTTCAATCTTATCGTGTGGCAATAAAAACCTGGCGATGGCGGCTTTGGAGGAAAGGCAGGGGGTGGGGGTGGGTACTGGGGGGTCGGGGCTGGGCTGGGATTTTATGGAGTTTACTGTAATGCACTGCGGGTGAAATTATTCTGAGCCAAGTTTAATTATTTCCTCCTATCAATAGAGCCGGCCTACGTAACATCCTTGTTTATCTGATTAGAGAAATATTAAATTCTGTTGAGCCCCGGCAAATTGACTTTAGTGGCAAGGTCTTGACAAGAAGCAGACACGGAGCTTCATGCATCAGTAGGAGCGTAACTGCATTACACATGCACACTGCTTCCTTTAGCGAGGAGCGGGCTGCTCGCAATAAAGACTAACAGATGAGACGGGCGGAAGACGTGCAGGTAGGCACTCCTTAATTGCAGCCATCTTGCAGCTGGATTTCTGGGTGTAATCCCTCAGCCCCTCGAACAACGGTGCAGGCAAAGGAGATATGACAGTAGGAACAAAGAGGAGGACGAGGGAACACAAGGATTAGGACAATCATACGGCATTGCTGAGGCACCCTGCTCGAACCGGTCACCTGTGCTCAAGGAACAGGTGTTTTCCGTCCCACTTGAGCGCTCCTGATTAAACATCACCATGCTCGCGTTCACCTTGTCCAAGGAGAGATCCGAGCCAGCGTCCGAGAGACGACGGGTAATTAATCATAAAACTCTGAAAGCGCTGTCTCTGCCGGTGGAACCCCCTCTCTTCCCCTGTCCCCTCTTTTCGCCTCTCTCTCTTCTCCGCTGGTTTGCATTACGGGTCAGACGAGTGAGCTCAGCGGACTCAGAGAGCATGAGAGGTGCATTAGCATCAACGTAAAGCAATCCAAATTGCTTCAGCATGCTTCTCCTGCAACACACATTATCAGTATCGAGTGTAATGGGGGTGTCGACACTACTCCATTATCCCCAAGACAGAAAGATCACAGTAGAAAACAGGCACTACAGTGTCTACTTAGCGCCGCCTTAAATTTATAACGGTTATTTATATCAGCAGCGACTCGGGTTAAACACTGAACCTGTTCCAATGACAGATGTTTCATTACGGGGGGAGGAACGTGGACTTAATCATGGAAATCATGGGAACTATACCAACTGTTAAATGCAGTTTCACTATCGCTGCTGTTTTCTAGGTATCATTGGCACAGATTAGTAACTGGTATCATTGGCACANGGAACGTGGACTTAATCATGGAAATCATGGGAACTATACCAACTGTTAAATGCAGTTTCACTATCGCTGCTGTTTTCTAGGCAGTTTCACTACCATGACTCCTCTGAAGTCAATGCCTGTCCCAGATTCATTGTGTCATTGTGTATGATTCTCCATTTTCCAAAATATGGGTTCTCAAACAATTATCTAGCACCAGTGTTTCAGCAATTCATTCTACCCATCAAGAGGTCCTACCCAGCAAGCTCATATCATCGGTACAGCTTAGTAACTCGTATCATTAACTTGTATCATTGGTACAGCTTAGTAACTGGTATCATTGGTACAGCTTAGTAACTGGTATCATTGGCACAGATTAGTAACTGGTATCATTGGCACAGATTAGTAACTGGTATCATTGGCACAGCTTAGTAACTGGTATCATTGGTACAGCTTAGTAACTGGTATCACTGGTACAGCTTAGTAACTGGTATCATTGGTACATCTTAGTAACTGGTATTATTGGTACAGCTTAGTAACTGGTATCATTGGCACAGATTAGTAACTGGTATCATTGGCACATCTTAGTAACTGGTATCATTGGCACAGATTAGTAACTGGTATCATTGGTACATCTTAGTAACTGGTATCATTGGCACAGATTAGTAACTGGTATCATTGGCACATCTTAGTAACTGGTATCATTGGCACATCTTAGTAACTGGTATCACTGACACAGATTAGTAACTGGTATCATTAACTCGTATCATTGGCACATCTTAGTAACTGGTATCACTGGCACAGCTTAGTGACTCGTATCATTGGCAGATCTTAGTAACTCGTATCATTGGCACAGCTTAGTAACTTGTATCATTGGCAGAACTTAGTAACTCGTATCATTGGCAGAGCTTAGTGACTCGTATCATTGGCACAGCTTAGTAACTCGTATCACTGGCATTGGCATTTTCCCATCCTACCTTAATTGCTGTGGTTTCATTCTGGTGATTGGGCATTATAATAACTACTGCACCATTTAAGGTGGAATGGAAAAATTAAAACAAGTAGCTGCAGAGAAAGAAGCTGGATGTCTTTGAAAGCATGTAGCAGCTGGAGCATTTAAGGTGAACTGGAAAATTCAATCAAAAAGCTGCCAAATAAGAAACTAAATGTCAGCACCAGAATACAAGTTCTGCACCATTAAGGCGGAATGGGAATTCTGAAGACATCTTGACAAGGACTCTTCTCTGCGTCTTCTAACTGGTGATATAGGGCCACCAAACTCAAACTGCCACTTCAAGGTAAAAAGGTGAAATGCAAAAAGCACTCTATGTAGACATGAACGACTAAGCGAATGAAAACACAATGATTTGTAGTTACAGCTCATTATACCTTAATGAAAACATTAGTGTATAAACATGTTTTGTTTGCTATATTTGATTTCTGATAATATATAATCAGAACGTATAATATTGTCAAACCACTTTCCAATATGGGGGATATCTGCTGTATGTTTAAAAATATGCTTGTTTATCATGAATTTATTATTGTCACAATAACATAAAAACCATAAAAACTCCACCTCTATTTGTCAGTAACTACATTACCCACCAAACCAAAATGGGATTAGTGAAGTCGTGTAAATCTAATGAGAAAGTCCAATACGTCTGGAAGTCCGTAAAAGGATGAGGCTCCTCTCTCGAAGTGAAGTGGTGCTGAAACCTCAGCTCTGTGGCTTTAATGGTTATTGGGTGACACAGAGAGACGAGTGGGGCTGCTAGATAAAGTTTCCTCCTATGGTTTAACCTGTTCGGACACTGGGAAACGACGGGACCGGGGGCAGGAAACTAATGAGGGCCAGCTGCCCAGGCAGGGCCTGAAGGAGCCACACAGGCATCGTTCCCAGCCTTGAACACTTCACAGAGAGGCAGTCTGGTCTCACACACACACACACACACACACACACACACACACACACACACATGCAGGTGTTGAGTCATGCAAACATTTCTTAGATCTGTGAACCCAAAAACGAGGCCACAAACGAGGACCGGCACGCGGAAATGAGCTCCTGCAGAACGGCACTGGAGAGGTATGATTTACCAAAGCAATTATGTTTTATCTTTGCAAAAGAAGACGAAGAAAAAAAAGTTCTGTTTATTGGTGGAAGGGACTTTCTGGAGCAGAAAGATTCCTAAAAAGTCTTCATAAAAGGAGATGATACAATGAGATGACCAGAGGGTCTTTCTGGATCCGGTTCACAGGGAGAATAAGAAGAGAAGGAGGAAGAGAGACTGGGGGCTGGGCCGGGGGCAGGGGTGCTGAGAGACAGACGGAGATGGAGAGATAGCGAGACAGAGAGAGAGAGAGAGGGGGAAGACGAGAGAAGCACAAGGGATGTGCTGAAGGAAAGAAGTAGAGAATGACAGAGTGAGAAGGATTAGGCGGGTAGGAACGTGGCATGTCCATGTCTCTGCAGATGGCTCTCAATGCTCTGAACGATGAAAGCATGCAGGAAAACAACACAGCGGCGTACACACATGCACACCCCATTTCCCCTCCAGCTGCAAACACTGCTGCAGCCTAATTAAGAGAACAATTAAGACCAAAGCAATCAGTGGAGTATCCTTCAGAGCCTTCCCCTGCTTAGAGCAAAGCCATGCCCCCCCCTCCCTCCCCCTTGGATCCAGGCCTACTCATTCACTCGCAAAATGGTAAGAGAAAGCTCATGCTTTTCCTTTTGTCCCCACCGGAGAAAATAGGCCGGCTGGCTGTGTTTTAATAAACGATACGCCCAAGAGGGACAGCGATAGCTGTGCCAAAGTCAAACCGCTGGACATGATACGGCTTTCTAGAGAAACGGATATAATATTACAGTCCATGTGTCGATTCGAGCACGCTAAAACACTGAAACAAAGAAGCCATTGTGTACCGTATCAAAGCCTGCATCGCAACAGCCAAAAGACCACTTTTCCTTCTGAACCAAGATGAAGAACCGCTGGTTTGTCCATTAGCCGAGGTGAAATGTCAGCCAGCTAAAAGATAAGAAGCTTATCATCAGGCCCTGATGCCTCCTTTTATCTTAGCCATTTAACAAATGCTGTTTACACGTAACAAAGCCAGAACCTTTTCTGGTCTTACATCCACTTGGTCCGTTTTCTCACCCCGGTGATGCCAACATTATTTCAGGCCCAGAAAACAAAGGCAAAGCAGAAGTTGAAAAAATACCTGCTGGCCCAAAACTGCCTCTCCATCTGCCCACCTCTTGGACTCGACGCTCGTGCAGGCTGTGCGTTCCTGCAACGAGAATCTCCCAGCCACGCTTCATTGGGGATAACCAAGCAAAAGTAATTCTGGCCTACTTTCCCTGCCTGGAGCAGGACGCCGACAACGGAGCGCCAGAAAAAAAAGGAGAAAGGGGGGAAAAAAGGATGGAGGGAGAGAAAGAGACAGAAAGAAAGAAAGAAAGAAAGAAAGAAAAGGGTCTCCATTTGCACCACTGCATGAACGTGTATCTGAGGTTTTTAGGACGGAGGTCCAACGCCAACGCTTTGGAATGACCACATAATTAGTACCGCGGGTCGGAAAGTAAGGACCCTCCATCAAAATATTTGGAATGATTCGCCTAATTCCCCTTCAGCACCAGGCTTATGCGTGGTCTCCAGCCGCTAACATCTGGCCATCCGACAGTGTGTCATGCAGAAGGTGCCAAAACTGCTTCGGAGATGTGGAGATCTAATGGAAACCAGTGACAGTGCGCGTTCCTGCCAAACCTTTGGGACACAGAAGAGCGGCTGCTGTTCTCAAAATAAGCGCATTAGTTAATGCTGCTTCCTGCGCAATCAGGTTTCCCCGTGGCCTGCGCCAAAACCCCCGACCCGCGCTGTGGAATATTCTCATGCCGCATGATCTTACTGACAGGATGAAAAATGATACCTGGAATATCTAAATAAATCAGCAACATCACATGAGCGCTTAGCCAGATATGCCCGTTTGTCTACTGGTGCCATTTTCCTCGGTCCCCTTTTCATTTTTGCAGTTTCATGTGCACTCATCATCAAAAGAATTGCTGCACCCAGAAGGAAGTGTGGGATTGCAGTGCTATTGGGAAGGAAGATAAAGGTTACCAGAAACAATAAATTATGATAAGTTTAGACTGATATGGACAATATTTATTAAGCTACAGATACAGAAGTAGGGTCTCTCAGTATGGCGTCGGACCGCCATGTTTGCTAAGGCAACATGCCAGTGGTGTCCTGTGATAATCCATCCCATGCAGCTTGAATATTCTCACACAGTTCCTGCAGATGTTGCGGTAGGGGTGAAGGAGGAGTGACACCAGGCCTTCTGGATGTGTGACATGTTTCAGCAAACCGTTCATCTTGGTGCTGAACACCAACACAATAGTGGGACTCGTCACTGAAGATGACCTGCTACCATTCTGAGTCACTCCATGACAGTCTGGCACGACATCATTGCAGTCTTTGGTGACGTGGTGTTAAGGGCAGTCGCCATAACGGTCTGCGGGCATGTAGTCCTGCGTGGTGCCAACAATATGACTCATGGAGGGCATCGCTGCTCGCTGAATGTTCGCAATCGTGTCTGTTGGACAATCTGTCAGCTCTCTCTCTCTCTCTATGGTTCGTGTAGGTCTCCTAGATCCTTCATGTCACTGGTGCTGGCCTTCCTCGTGGTTGGTGTGGCTCAGTAGTTAACACCACTACCCACCAGGGAGCTACCACCCCATGTGGGAGACGGGGGTTTGAATCCTAGCCTAGGTAGAAAATGCTGAGCTACACCAATAACAGTCCTTGGGCAAGACTCCTAAGGCTGCACTGGCCTACCTGTAATACGAATAACCTTGTAAGTCACTCTGGATAAGAGCGTCAGCTAAATGTAAATGTTCTATCCACTGCTGCCAACAGCATGCTATGGTAGTATCCACATGACTGGTATGGCACGCAATACACCGGTAAGACCATCCCACTTTCTGGAGCACTACGATGCAACCTCTTTTGAACTACTGCTGAAATTGCTTGCGAACTCTTGTCTGAGGCATATTTCGCTTGCAAAGGATGCTACCAACACAAAAGCACAGTCACAGTCAAAGTCAGAATGGAAAGCATGTGCAACAGGACCACCTAATATAGTCAGTCAGGTACAGCGATAAAACCCATCCTTGCGCACATCATATATACGGCTGAGCATGAAACCTGGATCATTCGCATGTCTCATGGTGTCAAACCTACCCACCAAGTTTCATCTCTGACAGCTGCTTCGTTCTGGGTGCATCTATTTTGTTGATGATGAGTGTATGTTAAGTTCTATCAAAAACTTGTTCCTTAAAATTCACTCTGCCTCAAACACAGATCTGGTCCAGGCTGAGTCATCATACAGACGTAGAATAATAAAAAACACAGTGATTCATGTTTTAGCTGATAACGATCTTGCTCATTGTAATGGAGCTCATCAGAGTGTGAATCATGAAGATGGTACAAAGAGTTCTGACCCATGGTCACAGGGAGGCGTCTGATTATGATCATTAAGACGTGATGGAGGGGGCGGCGTCCTTGGTCAGTCAATCCCCGACGGGTTGCTTCCCCTCTCGGGAGCAGCCATGGATTAGACTGGACCACAAGGAGGTGGAGGAGGGTGGGCGTTTCTTCAGGTCAGCCCTCGCTGTCAAACATGAAAGGTGTGTCTCCACTCACGGGTCGTTTGTCTTGGGCATCTCTCTGGACGCCTCATTGGACAGAGCGAGGACCTTCATCTCTCACCATCACAGGACCTCACCACAAGACCCTATGACAGATGACCCATAATTCAGGTCGGCGTCACGTTAATGTCCTTGACTTGTCCGAGGTAATGGAACTGTGTGGGTCTCAATGATAGAGCGCCAATGAGTTACAGGAATTGTAGACGGTGACCGAGTCCAGATGGTAGCCTTTGTTAAGCAAGATAGCTTTTTGTGTCTCATCGTTTAGCCTCTTGGGTCTTTACTGAAGACCTATATTCCACACATTTCAGCAGAAAATCAATTAAGGAAATACTGTTTCTGAAGCTGGTCATATAAATAATGTTCAAGGTATACACTGTTTTCCATTCATTAGGTTAACCTATCTTGTATCTACACTCATTGGTCATGTTATCAGGTAAACCTACCATATAGGTGCAATTTGTGGGTATTCAATTACAATTACAAGCGGACCACTGCTTTCCAGATACCAGTTGGGTGGGGTACCATCCTCAACACAGCAGTGATTTCAGTGCCTGTGCATCAACTGCATTGCTGATATACCAGTAAGACTACAACAAACATCGAAAATGGTCTTCAATGTGCAATTTTTCAGTTGATTCTTATTATATTGTTACAAAGATTGGCTCCAACTGTACCACTGATGCTAAGATGACAAGACCAAACCACCAGGAAAATTTCTCAGTATCCCGATGGCCAGTCCTCAACTAACAGTTCACCCTATTGTGTCCCAAACCACATTCACAAGCTTGCGCGTCCTTAATGGTGACCTGATGGCAGTTTGATCAGAGTGATTGAAATCGGGTGACTTCTACTGTTTGTTAGCAGTGTTAGCCTTCTGAATGGTGGGGGGTACTGGAGCTTATGCCAGCGCTCACTGGACAGAAGGCACCATGGACAGGTCAGTTCTAGACACAAGGTGCAAAATCTGGGCTCCAAACATTGTTGGTTAATCTTATTGTGATACAGACGTACCAGCACAACTAACACAAAAATGCCACTACCTCGGTGGAGTACCCTGCTGTGCTGAGAATGGCCAACCACGCAAATAACAACTCACCATTAATGTGGATAGCAACAGATTGGGTGGTCAGCAATTGTACACCTAAACTGTGTACCTATGCACTATGTCCACCCGCTAGAACACAAAATGATCAATAATAGCCCGTTTCTACCAAAGGAATCCTGTTTCTTGGACTGGTTCTGCTTAGGCTTCTAAGAACCTTGGCGCTATTCAGGAAACCAGCCTGCATTTGCACCAGTATTTATTGGAACCAAGAAGCGTCAAAGGATACAACATCAACGGTGACTGAGGGTGTTGCACAGCGGTAGTAAACATTAGTAACAAGATGGCGGGATGTATGGATTACCTGCGAGCGTTTGTGCTGTTATTCCAGATGTTTTTTGATATCCAAAAAGCAGGGATCAACTACTGCTGATGGGAAGACGTAGAAGAGGTTCTTCAGCAGACCACTGGGTGTCGCTATTGTTGCCCTCTCTTTCCTCAACAACTGGCACGTCCGTGGATGTCATCATGATTCGTGCTGAGGAACCTACTAGTCTTTGGTTTCAGCTCGTAACGAACGTTTCGGGTTCCGAACCTGTTTATTTTTGTTGGAAGTGCACTAAACGGTTCAAAATTAGACGTGTGAACCGGAGCGGAACCCCTTCCACAAGGGCTATAAGTAGGTAAACTGGCTTCGTGGAGCATTACAAAAACTTCATATGGTCTGAAACTTCTCCAAAGGCAAGTGCCCAGCTAGTTTTTGCTCGTCAGATCCTTGTTTCAGGCATTTCAAGGTCAGCCCCCGCTCTGAAAAGATCTAAATGATCCATGGACAGCACATCAAACACACAGAGTGGCTTAATCAGTGCAGTAGCAGTCACAATGAGAGCCAGTATTCCCTGTGTTTCCGGTGATCCAGAGGGGCAAGGCTCCTTTGTAATTAGATCAATGGCGCCGCACACCTATTTATCTTAAGGGTCAGGCCTTTGTTTAGACCCGCTCTCCTGCAGCAGTACTAATTGAGATGTCAAGGAGGAGGTGGGTTTGAACGTAGCACACTGCATCAACTCAAATGGACAGTATATGCATCCATTACTCCGCCAATCAATTTTTCATTATCCTGTTCAACAAACCCTCGGAAGCTGGTCGGCACTGATGGAGAGAGCAGCGCTAATTAGGTACAGTATATACTTTAAGGTGTTGCATTATAGCTGGGCAGGAGGGTCAAAGAAATGCTCTCTTATATGCAATGTACTGGGGAAGGCAGAACATAAAACATGGCTGGTGTTAGCCTTGGAATGCGGGTGCGCCTCAAGCAGAGGACGGCAGGATGGTGGTGGTGGTGGTAAGCAGTAGGATACAATCATTCTTCACACAATATTCCAACCCAGCGATGTTCTTTTTACGCTCTTCCTGTTACATGTAATGAAACGGGAACTACCTGCCACTGTAGTTTCTGACATTTGCAGCATGACAGGAGCTGTCTTCGCATGTAAACGATCCTCTCAGCTAGCTGTTTAGCTACGTCTTGGCTTTCACCACGTGGTTTTAAATGTTACCTCTTATTAGGAAAAGCAGCACTGATTTTCAGTACGGTGAGCCCACCGAAGCCAGAGAGAGAGAGAAAGAAAGAGAGAGATGGAGAGAGATGGAGAGAGAGAGAGAGTCAATATAAAAAAGCAGCCATGTTTTTTTAAAGCTCTCCCCTTTTTACATTATGCATTCTGGGGGAGCATTCAGTTTTATTAGGCCATTAATGACCGCTCTGGCAATGAACGTCGGCTGAGGAGAGACAGTGGGATTTGATCCAGCACTTCTTCCGACGGAGCGCTTTAAATACAGAAAACAGTTCATCTGAAATATCATATAATATTGACCCGATAAAAAGTACTTTTCCTTTCGGAGTCCTAAGAGATTCGCCGCACACACACGTCGAAGCACATCCGCGACTCTCTTGGATAATAGGACGGCATAATCAAAGAATTACGCGGGAGAGAGATGTAATTATCATTTTTTCGTCTCTGCAGTCTCTTTAGGGGTGTGACACAGCAACCTTTCTTATGGAGAACATCTCATTTCATTCACACATTATGAATGTAAGAAGGGGAGGAAAAAAAATACTCACGCTCTTGCATAATAGATTCAATGGGAAGTGAATGGAATGGAAAGAGTTATGGTAGCTTCTCTGGGCCTGTAAAAAAAAAAAAATGAATATTAATATTTGCTATGACTTGTGGGGGGGGCTGCTGGTGGACAATGGAGCCTCAGAGGGGAACGCTGGTCTCCCTGGTAGTCTCCATTTTGTGAGGGGCACAAAGGCAGTCACTTGGTTCTACTCCCTTTGTGGGGAGAAAGGGGGCTCTTGGGAAACTCCCCGAGGCGTCCCTCTATCCTAGACAGGAAATCAACCCCCCCCAAAAAAAGCCTGTCCCCATGGCAATTGCCATGTGGTCCCATGAAGCCCAAGCAATACTGGCAAGTTGCATTCGGTCACACCAAACCACGGCAAACGTGGAGGATCACTGCCTGGCCTGGATAACACGGGTTCACCCATGTTGACACAGACGCAAGTTACTGTAAATGGGGGGAAATATATAAAGAGGGGCCACACAGGGTTAAACAGCGGAGATAAGAGCGTCCGTTTTTAAGGAACCGGATAAAATCCATTGCTGCTTTTTCAGCTTTTACGGCGAACCATAAAGAAGGATTTTATGTACACTCGAATAGCTTGAGATCACAGTACGCGCATGCGAATGAGACTGCACCGACTGGGAGCTGTAGATCATGTCAGCCAGCTAGCAAAAGGGAGGCTGGGGTACTAATCACCGCATCACAGACGGGCCCTAAAAGCCTATAGGAGTCATCGGGAGTGACCCATCTGAAAACTCCATTACCCAGCTGGCTCAATACCGCACTCCTGCAGGGAGGAGATGTTCTTTTAGCATTGAATATAAACGTAGAGCTGGGTGGCTCCAAAAACTGCTCCTGTGATCTAGGCCTCTTCATTTCAAAAGTCCAGCATTACGACTTTGATCGCTCTGCCAGGGTGAGATCTGAGCGCATGCCTGCAGGTGCACCGTCGAGATCTAGGAAATGAGGAGAGAGAGAGAGAGGAGAAGCTCTGTGTGTGTATGTGTGTGCAGGTTTGTTTTTGCGCATTTCCAGGACTTCGAAGGAGGCTCACAGAAAAACAGGGTTAATCTGCAACTCGCGCCACCAAACTGATCCTGAATTACAACAGGTTTCTTTTCCCCCCAAACGAACCGGGACGCAGGTGAAAACTCAGGTGAAAACAAAACCATGTAACAGGGTCAGGCAGCACCGTTCCTGGAAGAAAACGTACTGGTACACACTGAGACTTATATACAGGAGGTTTGCTGTGTTTATTTTGTCCGTTGAACTAAACAATGACGCAGGTCATGTCCAAATATTTGGTTTTCCAAATATCTTAATTTATCTCAATTTAAAAATCTGCTGCTACATGTCAAGCATCAATATGTGTGTAACATTTGGTAGATATCCCATTTTGAGACTCCACATAAGCACCTCGGACAAAACAATATGCCACCTTTGTGTTTAAGATGGTAATAACTTCAGGCTCCTGTAGATGGCGTTGCACGAGGATGATGGGGCTGTAAACACCTGCACCTGCGGGGTCGTGGCGGATTGAGTAGAGGTGATACAGTGTGTGGAAAATGGGTCCAAAGCAGACACAGACAGTGATTGCATTTGAGTGTGCCAAAAGCCATTGTGTGAAGGAAGTAGCTGAATCTGCAGGTATATGGAAGCGTACGGTCATACAGGTCTACCAGCAGTGGCTAAAATCCCAGTTTACAGGGAATTCTCCTCAGAATTGTGCCAGGGAAGGCATCCACCAAATCTGGACCAACTGAGCAATTCTTTGATGCAAGAATGTCTGAACATTGATGTGGCTACATCCAGAAACTTGTCCAGTCCATGTCAAATCAAAGTGTAGCTGTTACTGGTGTTTGTGGAGGTATAGTTTGTAATACCTCCACAAACACCAATGAGGCACCTGTGACTCATTTTTTGTACGGTTAGCTTATACTATAAATAGAGGTGATTTGTGTTTTCGTTGTGGTTGGCGTGGCACAACGGATAACACCACTACCTGCCAGTGGGCTGGGTGACTACCTGCCAGTCTGGGTGACTACGCTGTGCTACACCAATAAGAGTCCTTGAGCAAGACTCCTAACACCACATTTGCCTACCTGTAATATGAAGAACCTTGTAAGTCGCTCTAAACCGTTTTTCCTCCTGGGTTGTGGGGGATGCTGGAGCCTGTCCTACAACTCACTGGGTGAAAGGCAGGAGACACCCTGGATGGCTTGCTAGTCCATCACAGGGCAGACACCCAAACATACACATTCACATACACACTGACACCCAGGGGCAAAATTAGTATCTCCAATCAGCCTGACTGCATATCTTTGGACTGTGGGAGGAAACCAGAACACCCAACCCATGCAATCACCCTGGTTGCCTGGCCGGGGAATCAAACCCAGGCCCTTCTTGCTGTGAGGCGACAAAGCTCCAAATAAAATCACTCAATGAAATGAATAGAAGCAACTAAGTTAACTAACGGTGATTAATAAAACATTTACTGTAATTTGCTACACCTTTAGCATCTACATGACTCATAAAAGCTGTATTTGAACATGAGGTCTACAATTGCTTCTTCTATAGCGACTTAGGCTATGTAAGTAGCTAAGCTTCAACCTGGCTCTCCATACACCATTGCCTCCTACTGGAGCTATTCTGAACTACAGTAACAAACGCACTTAAAACTTTGGTTAATCATAAAACCCTCTTTTTAAGGGTGAATTTCAGAATTAGTAATTGAATATATGTTTAGATATACTAACAAGCATTCGAAGCCTGTAAAACACTGTTGCAGGCCAGCCCAAGTACTTACATGTCTATAGGATACAGATGGTACATACATATGACCCTGACATGCTATGAAAACAAACTGAGTGCTTGCGTATTGGTGTGAAGGATGGCTCCAAAAGCCCCCCGCCCCCCCCCAAAAAAAGGTTCACCTCGGCCAAAGAGCACAGCTCAGGAATGCCCAGGATACCATCTCCCACCCCTCTTTCCTGCAGTGCAATCAGAATCCTTTAAAAGCAGCCCATCACATATTTACAGGGGTGGAAGGAGATACCTCACCTGGAGGCCGCTCTGCAGCAGGCAGGAGATAAATATTAATTGCAGGTGATTCATCGCCTGCAGCCAGGAGAGGCCCGCAGCGCTGCTCCAGCTGTTGGCTGGGGAGGCAGGGGAGGCCCTGGTCCACTTCCAGACCTGGGAGCCACAGGCTGGCCTGGGCAGAGAAAGCCACACATGCGGGTGGCAGCCAGAGCCACCAGACTGTGTAAGCCATGCTGAGGAGGCAATGAGGCACAGCACTCTGCTCCACATGTGGAGGCGGTTGGACAGCAGAGGCTGGGACTGCATCCACTCTGGATCAGGGAACTGGCTGCTGCGCCGCAACCTTTCATAATATTCAAACATCTGGAATTTTCCGTCATGAAGTAATGCTACTTTCTGTAGACAAAAGTCCTGTCGTCTGCCCTTTTGAGCAATGTAGCAGCACTGAAACCTTCAGGAGTCTACAGTTATTAGCGCTGCTTTGCTATGCATTTGATTGAAGTGTGATTTCACCGTTAATTAGATCGCTGGTTCTGCTGATTGTGACCTCAAACACAGATAATGCAAAGTATGGTTTCCCTTCTGCAAAGCAATTCTGTATGCACAAAAATAATTTTCCATCACATTTAAATCATAATAAAATATCACTTCATTAGCACTTTATTAGGTACACCTAACTTGCATCTATATTTATTGGCCCTTTTATCAGCTTCTTTTACCAAACAGGTGCACATAGTTTCACAGTTACAGACTGCAGTCCATTTGCTTACTTTGTTACCCCTTTGACGCTGTTCTTCAAATGATCAGGACCACCACAGAGCAAGTATTATGTGGGTGGTGGATCATTATCAGCACTGCAGTGACACTGACGTGGTGGTGGTGTGTTAGTGTGTGAGGTGCTGGTGTGAGTGGATCAGACACAGCAGTGCTGCTGGAGTGTTTAAACACTGTGTCCACCCACTGTCCACTCTATTAGACACTCCTACCTTGCTGGTCCACCTTGTAGATGTACAGTCAGAGACGATAGCTCATCTGCTCCTGCACAGTGCAGTGTTGGTCATCCTCTAGTCAGTCCTTCATTAGTGGTCACAGTTGCTTTGATGGGCAGACGATTCTCAGTCCAGCAGTGCCAATGTGGTGTCCAGCAGCACTGGTGTGTCTGATCCACTCACACAAGCACATCACACACTAACACACCACCATCACATCAGTGTCACTGCAGTGCTGAGTATGATCCACTTCCATGGTGGTCCTGACCATTGAAGAACAGGGTAATAATATACATAGCATACAGCGAAACAGCTGGACTACAGTCTGTAACTGTAGAACTACAAAGTGCAGCTGCTGAGTCTACAGTCTGTAGTGGTGAGGTGCCTGAACACAACTGCTGCACCATTTAAGGTGGTACAGGAAAATTCAGGCAAGTAGCTGAAGCACATGAATGTAACTGCTGCACCATTTAAGACGGAAGGTTACAGTGGTGTTAGGACTGTTTGTTAATGACAAAATGAAATGTTCAGTAAACATAGTTTAGGTATCATGCCACTCAAGTCTGAAATGTATTTTGAACTAGTTGTGCAGAATGACCCAGAGTGGGGTGAACAAGGAGCGCTAAATGTCATATCACCAAAGCTCTTCACAGCAATGCCATTTTTTAAATCTTCTAGCCATAATCTTTGCCGCAGTGAGCAGTGATGTGAACTTAAGGATGCGACTCTACCCTGCCGGTCGTGATATGTGCTGGATCTGTGGCAAAAGATGCAGCCAGGTGTTGTGCCCACAGCTGCTCATCTGGCGTGGGCTCAAGACTTAATGTAGCTGGTCTGATTCCACCATGCTGAAGGAACCAGGTGGACTAAGCAGGCTCTGAGGGAAAGGAACGCTACAGTCCAGCATGGTAGACTAATGAGATGGAAAAAAACATGCCAAAGTACCAAAGTCACAGTGAACCTAACAATGACTATTTGCATTTGAGGAGCAAAAGTGTTAGCTACTAATGAAGAAACTGATACAGACACCAGTGCAGCCATGTAGATCTTCTGCCAAAGACCAGACTCTGCACCTTCATTTAATGTACACAGAGTCTGTAATGAGTCAAGACAGTTAACTGGAATACATACTCTTGAACAAACTGGCTGCCAGTGTGCTATTCTAATACACTCGGATTCCAATGGACTGCTTCTCAAATTCAGCGAATATCTCCTCACAGTCTGCTGGCTGTCTGTTCTGCACGCATGCTGGAGAAAATCTGGGGTTGGTAGACCGCCCTGACTCTGTATACGAGAATGCACACAGTGGCTTGGACTGAGCCACACAACATTATTCCAGCCCATCAGTAACGAGGTACTCATGCAATGCACAGGACAGGGGGAAGGGCAGAGGCTATGTGCTGAACCATATATGCCTTATATATGCACTGTCAAGAAGGAGAGAAGGCTGAGAAACAGCTAAAGACGAGAAGATCTAAAGAGCTGAACAAACACAGAAAAAGAAGTTCTTAGATTTTTTGAATTTGGCTTTTCCATTTTCCAGTCTGAGGTTCCTGGTAACTGCTACGAAGCTTTAGGTGGAACAGGCAAATTCAAACATGAAGCTGAAGTGCCTGAATGTAATCTAATTGCTGGACCATTTAAGATGGAACGGGAAAATTCGAACAAAAGGCTGAGGCGCCTATATGTAAAAGCTGCACCACTTAAGGTGGAATGGGTAAATTCAGGCATGAAGATGAAGGAAATTAAAGTGACTGCTGCACCATTTAATGTGGAATGGAAAAATTCAGACAAGAAGCTGAGGTGCCTGAATGTAACTGTTGTATCATTTAAGGTGGAATGCGAAAAAAATCAGGCAAAAAGTTAAGGCACAGGAACGTAACTGCTGCAACACTTAAGGTGGAATGCGAACATTCGGGCAAGAAGCTCAAGCACCTGAATGTAACTTCTCTGCCATTTCAGGTGGAACGGGAAAATTCCAACAGGTGCCTGAATGTTACTGCTGCACTTTTTAAGGGAGGGCGTTGCTATGTTTCAGTTTGACAGGTGGGTAACATTGACTTAACTTTGCTGTTTCACAAAACCAACAGGTCAGTACAGTTTTGTTAACTTGCTAATATTTGTGACAGAAACTGGTTAGCATCGTAACTGTAGCGACAGTTTGCTACCCCCCATTCCGGCCAGCAATAGTCAAATTACTTGTATTGTTTGCTGTAGTATAGGGCTGTACCCGACTCAGAGTTTTGTCAGTCGAATCGGATTCGCCCGTCCTGGCCGACGATTCGACTATTCGTTCATGTTTTTTCTCCATATACTTTATCTAGTAATCAGTAAATCAATTTGCATACGTTTCAGATCTGATGTCCTCATTTAGAAAGTCAGCAGAGTCACAGGAACATATTTCTGAACTAAAAGAGACGTGGCATATGATGAACGATCTGGAGCCTGATTTAATTACAGAATATAGCGTCGGGCCGCAAGCACGTATTTATGCTAAAAATTAGCGCTTCTAGCCTGTCTTTATAATTTCACTTTTATCAGCTTCTTCAGTACGATGACCCTTCGTCTTTCATCTCTCATAAATAATGAACTCCTAAATAAAACCAAATTAGTCAATATTTAAATTATTTTTAGATGAAAAGGAGAACGGTAGACCTGAAACCGTTTAATTATTATATCACCAGCTCTGAAATAATTATTTCTCGTTTATCGGCAGGCATATTAAGTGACTGTACTTATCTTTAAATAAAATAATCTTAGCTGTAAACGAATAAATAAAAATATCTGTAATTTAGGTTCTAAAATANTTCACAGCTTTAGCTCCCTTCAACGGCGAACCTCCAGCGCGCGTCACGTGGATTTAATTTTTTAGCAAGCATGTGTCATAGCCCAGTTAGAACTTAAATATATATTTATTATTCCCCTTTTAATAATTATTAAAATGTATTTTTACATTCTTAAAGTTCTTGTGCAGCTTTTGTCTGTTTTACAACAAAAAAATAAATAAATAAAAAACACCTCCTCACTGTTGTCAGTCGACTTGAAGGTTCTCTGTCGACTCAAAGGGTCTCCGACTGACGATTCGATTCGTCGACTTCTAGAGGGCAGCCCTACTGTAGTATTATGTCATGATATGTCCCTGAATGCTAGCAGGGGCTTTATGGCCATGAAGATCTAGAAATACAAGTTTGCTAGCCCAGTGTCGTTCACCTTGTCAATGCCCCCCATTAATTTGGTGGACGGGACTTCTGAAGAAGCACCGAAAGGAAGGTGTGTATTTGTTCTGCGTCCAAGTTGAGTTCAAATATCAACTATAGCTCTCCAGAAGTGGTGACAAATCGTTGCCTGATTCCCGAGACATTGTTTAATGATAGTTTTGGGAAGAGAAGACTTTGCAGACCCCCTGTACAAACCCCTGCACAACCCCCTGTACGTTTTCTGTACTGACAAATCACTTCACATCAAACCACTCTGAATGACTTTGACTGCTTGACTGAGAAGATTTGTTATAATGGCCCTTTAACTGGTAACCTCTCCCACAAAATCTACAGCCGGTCACCAAAGAAAGACTCTTTTAAGTGACCCCCAAACACTTTCCATTCCCTTTCACACCTTCCTCTCCCTTGCAGTGCCCTCCTGCCTCCCACCAGGCTGAAAGGGAGAGCGAGGAAGAGAGAGCGAGGAAGAGAGAGAGCAGGAGAGAGGGTAAATGTAATACAGCATCTTACATTATCTGAAAAAAGGGCCCGGTCATGAATAATTGAGTGGATCGCTTTCGTCTAGGCCGGAGCGAGAGTGCTCTCCTCGTCTTGTTCCTCTCCTCACAGTCTGCAGGCTAATTCACTGGGGAGAGTAATTTATGGACAATTGAAGCTGCAGAAACATCTCTTGGAAGGCAACTGGGGGATCCATAGCAACAATTCTTCTGGGGCATATTAATCCCCTGTTTTATGTAGTGCTAAGTGTACAATAGTAATCAGCACTGGAGCACAGACTGCTGATCATTAAGGGAAAAAGCTATATAAAGAATTCATAATGGGATTAGCCTGCAGCGAGCTGAGAGAGAGAGCGAGAGAGCGAGAGTGTGAGAGCAAGAGAGAGAGAGAGAATGAGGGACCAAATTAAATCACCCATCAAATTGCACCAAGGAATTTTAATTTACAGGTTAATGCTGGATTGTGTAACTAATCACAGCTAACATTTTCAATGAACCAATGAAAAAATGTGCCATTTTTACCAGCTCGCTCGGCAAAGCCGCACGTTCTAATTAGCGGAACCACTCGGTTTTTTTTTTCTCAGCCTGCCCTTTTAGAGGGCTATCGAATGTTCTTCTTCACATCGTTTTATCTCAAAAGTGTGGAAATAAACTTCAACGTTTTAAAACCACTGGTGAATGTGTTGACAGAACACGATGCGGAGAAAAAAACGGCATAAAAAACATGCAATATGTCACAAAGTTCTCTGCTGAATAATTATCTAAAAATACTTAAATCTTCCAGAAACCTTCCAGAAGGCTGAACATGCTGCCCGGTTTAGGATGTATGATAAGTGTAAGAATAATTCAGTGCTTGAGATGTAAACAAAGCCTTTGGGAGTTGTCAGTGTAGAGAAACTTATCAGCCCAGAATTTCTATGATGGTGGTGATGAGAACCAGGGGTTTCTGATGTCACAACACAAACACAGCTACTTTAGATACACTCATCTTCAAAAGAATGGTTGCACAGATAGCTGCACCCAGAAGGAATCAACCCACAGGAATGAAACTTGTTGGGTAGGTTTGACATCGTGAGACATAAGAGTGACTCGCGCTGGGCCGTGCATGCGACATAAGCAAGGACAGGCCTTATCGCTGTACCTGACTGACCCATCAGCCACGATTGCAGACATTCAGCGAGCAGTGATGCCCTCCATGAGTCATCCTGTTAGTGCCAGCACCATTGGCAGACGGCTGCACGACGCAGAGCTACATGCACGCAGACCGTTATCATGACTCCGTTTAAAACCACGTCAAGGTCACCAAAGACTGCACCGGTGTTGTGCCAGAGAGAACGGCAGAAGGTCATCTTCAGTGACGAGTCCCGCTTTTGTCTTGGTGGAGTCGACCAACGAATCCATGTGTGGAGGCACCGTGGTCAGCGCCAAGATGACCGACTTGTTGTCGCGCGTCACACGTCCAGAAGGCCTGGTGTCACTCCACCACCATCCCTACAGCACAACCTGCAGGAACTGTGTGAGAACATTCAAGCTGCATGGGATGGATTATCACAGGACGCCATTAGGAAAATCCACAATGACCAGTGAAGCTGTACTGTTTGTAATGTTGATAATGGTAAATAGTGGTACATACTTTCTTTGGGCACTACAAGCCTAGCATGTAATTCTTCACCATGAATGATTTATAATATTTGTACATTCAATTTATAGTGTAGCTTTTAGAGACACTCGGCACACATTGCTCACCACCACACTGAACAGTTCTGGTTTCCTGTTTAACACTGACCCATTAAAAACAACTAAATCCATAAACGTGTGTTTCCTGAATAACATGCAGTGACTGTACAGCTAAAGCTTGCTAAAACGTTGGTAAGGAGTTTCTATGGTGTCCCAAGTAGTTGCCAACGTATTGCTAGGTGGTTGCTCTAGCATCCCAGGTGGTTGTTAAAATAATGCTATGGTATGACTGATGGTTACTAAGGTGTTGCTAGGTGGTTGCTATGGTCTCCCAGGTGGTTGCTTGAAGGTTACTAGGCGGTTAGTATGGTATCCCAGGTGGTTGCTTGATGGTTGCCGTGCGGTTGCCATGGTATCCCAGTTGGTTGCTAGGGGTTGCTATAAATATCTTGCGTGGTTAACTAGGTATTTCTAATGTATGTGTATCACTGGGAATATGCGATTTGTAGCCACAATATAGTGACAAGCAGCAAGCGACAGCAACAGAGCAACAATCGACAAACTTTATGCAAATGAATTATGATGCGGTGAACCAGCATTGTAAATGATTGGCTCCAACAAAAGTTCAGAGAGCAGAAGCTGGGGACCTCGAACCCCAGTGTCTATGATTGGTCCGATCTCCCTTTGAACTTTTTGCTCCTACCAGTATTTGGTTCCAGTTCTCAGCAGCGTGGTGGTAAACATGGAGAAGCTCATAACCACTGTTTCCCCTTTTCCCAGTTTATATGATGCATCTTTGTACATATACATCTGAAGAAAGTAGCAGATATTGTTGGTGTCTTTAGAGAGTTAAGTCACTTGATAGCTAGGTTAGCCAGCATGCTAACCAGGACAATAAAGCTAACCACGAATGCAAGTGGCCATACAAATTCAACAATGATGAAAAACCAAAAAGCGTCTGACCAAAAAGCTGTATGGAAGCACACCATTCCTGATCGTGCACAATCGCCATCAATAATAAATAATAACACAGAGGATGAGATCATCTAAATGCAAAGTTCAATACGGGTTCTACATGCAGAGCTATTCACAGGGTTACATCACTATCAATGCACCCCCAATCAGCTTAATTACCCCCCAGCCCCCCACATCTCCCCAGGCGTGATCAGTTCAAGGGGTTTTGGCTGGATAAAGAGGGCAAAAGCTGAATGAAAGAATGGCTCCGAACGCAAAAACACTGCACCCTTCAGCAGCTCTGCAATAACTTTAGTCAAGCATTTCCAATTATGATTATATTTTCAGGCCTCCCTCGGCCCGGGGAGCTCTTTATCACTGCAGCAGGCCTGGAATTACTTTATTGCGGCTCCACCTCGTTAGGCTGAGTGCTCCTAATGAAGCAGCCCTGTGATCAGACAGAAATCATGCTGGAGGAAGCCTGCATCATTAGGCCGGCCTTTAATTACAGTGATATATGGGCAGCCGCCGCAGCGCTGCCTTCCCCTTCCATCGTCCGACCCCAGAACAGCAGTGCAGCAGCGCGGCAGCCCTGCTCAGAGCAGAGGAGAATGAATAATCAGCGAATGAGAGGGTAAAACCAGGGCTGCTGGGGTAAAAGTTGCCATGGGATCTATTCGTTTAAGGAAAACTTCAGAGGATGAAATCGTTCAAAGCCAGTGTTTTCAGTGCAAACGGGTGCAAATGTGCTGAAACCGTTCTGTTAAAGATGACATGCTTATCGAAATCGAAAAAGCCCACAATGGATGTTTCCCTACTGTGTTAATTGGTTTTGCTTTGAGGGGCCATCATTTTCTTTCGGGACCATTAACTATAACGCTCGTGAGCTGAAGATTAGTTCTCGCTGAGCAAGTTTGCTGTGTTGCCATTAAATTCAATTTAACAGGGCATCTTCTTTTGCTAATTGCAGCACATTCTCTTTACCCATCCATCGCCCTCCCCTCCCCATCCATGTTAGCATTCCTGGAAAACAGTCCAGTTTTTGGGGAAGGCTCAGTGGTTGGGTGAACTTAAGCACTCTTGCGCTTTGATATGCAAAAGAAACATTTGCAAGTAGGCAGGTATAGCTCATTATTAAATCACAGAAATGGGATGCAGGATTGGGACTGCTTTTACTTAATGACATGTAAAAGGCTCCTGTGGAAAAATACCCCCCGCATTTCAGAGCAAACCTCCAGAGAAGTGTAGCAGCACTCCCCAAGCACCTGAACTCCCGATGAAATATTCAACAGCATGGGAGTGGTTTTCGAAGTTTATTATTTAGGCCGCTGGGGTCTAATTGCTTTAATGCAATGGATAGCCGGGCTGTGGGGTTTAGAGCGGCGCGACCCTGCTCTGTCAGGAAGGTACGAGAGAGCCACTTTCAGGCTACTGTACCTGCATGGAGCATTAAGAGATGGCCCCGTCCCATTCCGTCCCAGCCTGGCAAGACCCACACATTAAAGGTAGACATTAATTACTTTTTAATTTGTGAGGAGGCCTCTTAGGCTCCTGCATTTTTAAAGCTGGGCTCTCTACCTCAGGCCTCGGGGCCTCCACCCAACAGAAACAGGGCTTACAGAGTTTTACTGTGGTGTTATGGCAAATCAAGAGCATGCACAAGACACATCTCACAATACAAACAAGGTGTCCAGAAAGGAAAATAAAAGAAACCTTAAACCTTAAACCGTCACTAGTCCAGTTACCAAATACAGGACCTGTTCAAAAGTTTGGAATCACATGGAATCATCTCTCATGTCAGTCGTTACATCAATTACCTGGAATACACTCATCATTACAGGTAGCAGGGAAGCAACCAACAAGAATGAAACTTGGTAGGTTTGGCATCATGAGACATGCGAACGATTCAAGTTTCATGCTCGGCTGCACATGTGACGTAAGCAAAGTTGGAAGAGTTGGAGAGGGGTCGCATTGACATATTGCGCAACATAGCGAGAAACACTACTCCTGTATGTCTGTATGTGTAGCTCAATAAATATTGCCAATATCAATCTGAATTTATCATCATTTATTGTTCCTGGCAACCTTTATCTTCCTTCCCAACAGCACTGCAATCTGATAATCCCCTCTGGGTGCAGCTATTCTTTTAACAATGATGGTAAATTAATAAATGTGAAATACAGAACAGTTCATTTATGGCGATCAGGGTTTCTAATAAATGTACTAAGGTCAAGGAGCATTAGTAAGATGATACAATCTGGTGAATTCATACTCCAACCAATAGGGGGCAAGATATCAAGTTGTGGTGTCCACCCTTATAATAAGAAACACAGTTTCTCCCTCTCAATGTCAGCATTAACAGCTGTTTGCTTACCAGTCTACAAGAAAAGCTCCAAGTTCAACGGACTTTCCGTACGTCACTCGGAAAACAACTACAGTTTCTTAATATTGTGCTTCCTTCCTCCAAGACCCTTATGACACTGTCGAGCACTAGAGTATTGCCAAGCCACATGTCAACAGTGCTGGTATAGTTCACTTGGTGTAAAAACATAACAATATACTGAAGGAAGGCTTTAGTAGTCTGTCCTATCGGTTGGGTGATAGCTTGATTAACATGCTATATTAAGGAAAGCTGTGTGGTGGCATACATGATTGTGTCTCCAGTCACACAGTTAAAATGCTCTTATTTTGTACTCAAATAATGTTTTACCAGGAACTACAAGGGCTGTACTTTGTCCAACACTGCAAACGACAGTATTCCGTCCACTTCGGAACTAGGCTTCATGCTCCGATGATGTTCAGGAACACTCCTCATAGGTTCTTATTCAGTCGTGAACTCAGACCCAGATGGTAATCTGTGCGGTCACAGGAGGGTCACCCTCGGGGAATTCTTCAGACAGTAAAGAAAGACAGCGACAGTGCCAGGTGTGTCGTCTTCCTCTACTGTAATGTTAACCCTAGCCTAAAGGTGAAGTCCGCGACACGAAGGGAAGAAAAAGCCTCCATCGCCTGATCCATACAAACAACAGTAACAGTATCAGAAGGGGCCGGTGACATAATGGCACTTCAGAGGAGCTGAAAGGCAGTCTGAGTCTCAGACGACAGAGAATTAGATTCACACACAATGAGGAAGCTCTTGAGCTACAGCTCATGTTCATCAAAGGTGGGACTGCTGGAAAGTATGACTGAAGGGGACAGTGGAACAAGGTAATTACACCTCGAGCCACTTCAATGAGATAGGACACTTACCAGTCGTAAATAACAACATTCAGGGTTTATATAATCAGCCGTGACTCGATATGGGAGAAGCCTGTTATGATACGCCCAGGAGATTCCATCAGATTACACCGAAAACAACAGACTACAGACGAAAACGAAGAAAATGAAAGGACATTCACTTAACAATGAGTGCACCACACTGTGGTTCGGGCTCTTCGCCAAAGCTTTTGTCCCTGTGCCCACTCAGCTACATCAATCAGCACAGTCAGTTTCAGAGGTGCCGTCAATACAGTTTGTTCACCAGCAGCTTCATGCAAATACCCGACCAAAACGTCTGCAGCACACCAAACATTTCAGTGTGGCTGCCACCCATTCCGAGAAAGCAAGCGCTACACTGAGCAAGGACCTGAGGTGCAGTCGTGGGCTGTAGGTTAGGGAACCAGCCTTGTGACTGGAGGGTCAGCGGTTCAATTCCCTGAACCGACAGTAATGACTGGAGTGCCCTTGAGCAAGGCACCTAACCCCAAAACTGCTCCCCGGGTGCTGTGGATAGGGCTGCCCACTGCTCTGGGCAAGTGTGGTCATTGCCCCCTTGTGTGTGTGTGTGTTTCACTTCATGGATGGCTTAAGTGTGGAAGGCAAATTCCTCTGTGTGCAGCACAATTGGCTCTAAATGCTCCAAGTCCTCTAATATCCATGCAGAACACACAGTACCATTACAGGCTCGTTTCATTTCTTATTCTTACGGGTGAAGCATTTGCTCCAGTCTGATGTCGTTTACAGGTTTACCCCTGGCCGGACCCGAAATCTAAGACTTGGCGGACCTTGTTCCCAGGCTTTTGATGCCTCTGACCAGCCACTGCTGACGTGGAGCGGCTCCATCATTTGCATGTCGATGCTGGGCAGATTAAGGACATTCCACTGCACACAAAAAGCCAGCCACAGTGACACACACAGAGGGGGGGGAGAAAAAGAAAACCTCAGCCAATTTCACTCTCGCACCCTCGGCTTCCCTAGTCAATGCATTCCCCATCCCGACCCTATTGACAAGAAAGGACTGGAACAATACCAAAGACGCAATGTAGGATCAATCCTGCTGTTTGCTCCCCCTTGGACGAACAAAGGCTGGGAAGAAAGGCCCTAAACCCCAGCGGTAAGAAAAAGCTCCAGAGTTGCGGGGCGGCGCGGGGAGGGCTGAGCCGGAGCAGGGGGGCGGAGGGGGGTCGGTGGTCGTGCGTTAAGGAAAATGGGCTTGACGGGCAGCTGGAAAAAGTAAGCTCATTTAGAAAATCGACATCTCCAACCGAGATAAAACCAATGATGATTTGTACTGTATCTTCGGGGGATAAAAGCACTTCTATTGGATTTCATAGGGCCCAGCATGAAAGAGACGACTGGGGTGGATGGGGAGGGGTAGAAGAGAGACTGCTACATTTCCCTCTGAGAGTGGGGCCCAAATTCCCATAATAAGTGAGAGGAGTTAAACGGCAGTGCTGAGTGGGGCTGCTCTTCTCCACAGGCTGTCTCTTGAACCCTCCGCATGCGAATACACACACACACACACACACAAGAGAAAAACCCTGCTCTGTTCTGTCTAATGAGCTGACAGAGACAAGCAGAGATCTCCTAAACCCCACTCGTGTTTAACCAGAGCACACAGGGTACATGATGCACTTAGATTAGGAAAGTATTAGACTAACCAACTTAGGCTAGACTAAGATACAGTCAAGCAATCTACCTGGGTCAGCCAGGTATATTGTAGCATCCTGCTACTGGTCCTTAACAGTCTCATGGAAGCAGAGTTACTGAGGTGCGAACAACATTGAAATGTAAATAAGTTGTTGTTGCTGGGTTAAGATTATGTCTGGCCGGGGTCGGTGGGCTGTGTATATGGTTAAAACTGACCTACCTGCTTCCCCACCATTGACAGTAGTGATGAGCAGCGGTTCTCCAGTCGCACTGGTGTCAGAAGTGGGATACATAGTGCTTTCACAATATTACCTCAATTATCTTAAATATTTAATCAGAACAAATATGATACAATTAGGATAAACCAGTATCTCTTCATGACTGATCTATTCTGTAACAGAATTAAATCACTGCATCAATCAATCAATCAATCAGTCAATCAACCTATATTTTCAATGGGAAATACATTGAGGGTGACCCTCATGTTCAATGTAGCTGAGCATTTACAGCTGAAGGGATTGAAAAAAGAAATTAAAATGGATTTTAATCTTAATTTTAAACTCAAATAAATTGATAAAAGAATTAAGAGAATAATTATAATGTAGTTAAGAAAGGGCAAAGAATTAATAACTTCAATATAATAAAGTATTTCACAAGATTCCAACCAAAAAGCATAATCAGGCAAAAGAAAATGAAAACAGACTATAACTGAATTATAAAAAATAATAAAATAAAAAGAAAATTAGATAAAATAAAGTAAAATAATAAAAAAAGTCATAAAAAATTATATAGTCAAGTAAGGTATAATCAACTCAACTGAAGCCTGTATGTATAGTCAAGTAATAACTCAACTTATACCCAAAATGAGTCAGTTCAGGTCAAGTAATATGCATTCAATGTCACCGCAGTGATTACAGTAATAGCTACAGGTGGTAAATTCAGGTACAGAGAGTAAACCAGCACTCCAGAACTTTGTTTCAACTGACTTGTTCCAACTCTGCTGCTGGTTTGAGCTATCTAGAGAAGGTGGACAGATGGAACAAAAATCCTGAATTGTCCACCTCTGATAACAGTCCCAGTGACCATACAACTCATTTACTGCCAATTTACAAAAACACTTCTTGGTTATTACTTTCATGCAAACCATACAAAGACACTAATATCCCCACACATAAACATTGCTAAACTCTAAAACATGTTATGTGAAATGACATCCTAAATTAATATCATATCTGTTGTATTAATATCACATTTGTTTATTGTATAGATGAGATTGTTGTATGACTGTTAAGGTATACTGGATGAGCGTGCTCTGTGCTGGAGGCATATAGCATGTCTGTACAAAAAGCAGCCTATATGATGCGGTTTTACATTTTACCACATCCTTAAACCACAGGGTTAGGTTTCAGACATCAGACACAACAGCTTCAGGTCTCAGGGTAAATAATCTCTCAGCTAGGAGGCCTCAGGCTAGGCTAAATAACCTCATAACCTCAGACAGTGAAGCTTGTGTGACATTCGCAAACTGTGTTTTTCATTACTAGATTAATAAAGGTTTTGTGGCCAAAATAAAGATGACAATAACTAACTATCTATCTAATGAGCTAACTAAATAAATAAATAAGTAAATATTAAGCATATAAGTACATATTTATGTAGGTCATTTGGGCCATTTCTGTTGGTCCATTAAGTTTTTTACACAGTGTAAACAGCAGCTGCTGTGTTCAAATATAACATAAAAGTAAAAATTGATATATGGAGATACATGGAGTTTTCTAAATATGCATTTTTTTACATTAAGCTTCAACTGATGCGCTCTGTGTTTGTTCCTGCATTCGTTTCAGTGTGAGGAAGCATCTCAAAATGAATAGATGGGAAGAATTGCTATTGTTAACATTTATTATTTCGTTATATCATTGTTGTTTCTGTTTTTATTGTTACTGCTATTCATGTGAAGGACCCTTAATGGGAAATAACAAAGATAGTCAATAAATGGTACAACAAAGGAAAAAAGAAGTGAAAAAAAGAAAAGGTCACCTGGTTTATTCATTTAGTGTGATTATTTTCTACCCAGGTATCTGAACAACCTAACTCAACTGGTCTAATATGCAGTCAAGTGACAGTCTATTGATATATAGTCTGTAATGTACATACTGTACATAAATCAACTATTGGACAGTCAACTGACAGAGTCAACGTAACTTCAGTCAAGTAAACTGCTCAGGTCAGCTATACTCAGTATAGCTATACTCAGTATATTAAGTATTTTAACTCAACTCATATTCAATTCAAACAAATATGTTAGAGCCTCTCCAATTCGGAAAGAGGAACCAGTATCTTATCATGACAACACTATTCTGTTCTAAGAGAATCAAGTTATTGTACTATTCATAATGTAGCAATATCAGTCAACTCAGCTGATATATCACATTATGTAATAAACCTGATGTCCAAAATAAGTATGCTTTGTCCCGTCAGTGCTTCATGCCATTTATTGCCACCTCCTCCTCCTCCTCCTCTCAGGGCACATCACAAGCCCTACCTTGATCAGTGTGCGCTGATAAATGACACCAAACAGGTGAAAGAGAAATATGACAGCAAAGGCCCAGGCCTGCTCATCAGGCCAGCCAGGCCCTTGCACAAAGGCCCCGGGCTGCTCAGTAAGAAATGAGAAACGGGCTCCTTTTTTTCCGCCACTGATGTTTATTGATTGGCGAGTTCATAGAGTCTCTTAATGTTCCGCTTTCATGTCCTGGCTTTGTTGCCTGGGTGCTGAACAGAATATTGCAAATTGATCTGTCTCCCTGGTGCCTTTTGTTCATCGGGGAGTGAACTACTATCATGTTAGTCTTGATACCAGCATGTCCTGACAATGTTCACTTTGCACGATGCATCGTCTCGCAGCCTATGTCTTTGTTGGACAGAGGAAAAAAAAGCACTAGCTAAATGCTAGTCAGCCAAGTGATTAATGTCCTACACGGTCCAGGGGCTCTGCTGATGAGTTGGTCGTTTGATGATCTGTGGACACTTCTGATGACCTGACCGGCACACCCTGCTGGAGTCTGACAGCAGGCTGAGTTCTTGTCAAACATGTAAACACGAGACGTCCTGTGTGTCCCTAAACCACAGTAAAAGTAGAGCTAGACTCGTGCCTTAAGGAAAGTTAAGGAAAGTTATCAGCGCTAGGGACTTTTATTTGTCATAAAGTGGGAGAAGTTTAGAAGTACAGATGGAAAACTGAAAATTAGCACTCCATGCTAGTCTGTTTGGGCCTCAATTCTCTCAAGAAAATCAGCGAGGCAGCCTTCCGTCCCAGCCATAATTACACACAAAACATTCTCCTACCTAACGTGGGATTACTGTAATTAAGATGGGACGCCTGGACGGCCCTAAGCCTCAGCTCCTTTGTCACGGTGTGAAGACGGCTGAAAGATGGCGCTCGGCGAGGGCCCGCCATCATCCCAATTCCTTCCGCTGAGCGATTATGCGGCCATGCTAATTGCTAGCAGAGGGATCTTTAATAAATATTTCACTCAGCGTAGCATCATTACCGCCTAATGCTGCTATTAATCTCTACCGGTAATTTCTATTCAGAAGGAAATGCTCTTTTGTGAGGAAACCAACGTTGCCCGAGAACCAGAGGAGCGGGGCACGAGTTACTTAGCCGTAAATTACATTTAGTTGTTAACACTGTCTCCCCTCATAGGCTACCATTTCACAGTGAGTGACCCTATCTGAGAGGAAACCACGTAGCGTCTCTAATTAATGTCCCCATTAAAAATAGGCCTTCCCGAAATGTTTGGAAATGTGAGGCAGAAAGCTTTTACTGACAATCCAATAACCCCGTATCTTTCCCGTTGTCTTATAGTTGTGCCTCTTTTCAGAGTCGCACCGTGCCAAGGAGCGTGTCATAGACACACAACCGCCAAAGGATGGTGAGGCGCTACCATGTGCATTTTATATGCTGTGTAAACGATCAGCTTCCTCAGTCCTAGGGTTAAAAAGGCCATTAAAAAGGCATGAAAATGGCAATATGCTAAGCCCAACATGAAAGGGAAAGCATTACTGGCTTGGCAGATATCACCTCCTCTGCATCTCAGAATCCTGTGGTGTTGATGGTTCTCCCATCGCCTATAAGGATAGCTTGTTCAATCACATTTGCACAGCTTTAATGCTGCTCTACTGATGTACAATCTACAGCATGGGAGACAACAGTATTGCAACAGTGACTGAAGAAAATCCATGGTCTTGTATGTTATCAAGGCTGCACCTGAGGGATCGTCCGCCTTTCATATTTGTTCTTCAACAATAAAATGCTATAGAGATTCTTCTCAGACCTGGTACGAGTGGTTTTCAATAGGTTTTCAAGGTTTAAGAATATAACAAGCTCCTTTTAATACTTACTATTTACACTATTTATAAGACAGGCAGGATTCTATTGGGGGTTTACACACAACTATACTCACTGTCAAAGGAATAGTTGCACAAATAGTTTCACCCATAAGGAATCAACCGACAGGAATGAAACTTGGTGGGTAAGTTTGACAATCGCGAGGCATGCAAATGATTCAAGTTTCATGCACAGCTGCACATGTGATCTAAGCAAGGATGGGCCTTATCTCTGTACCTGACTGACCTAACAGCCATGATTGTGGACATTCATTGAGCAGTGATGTCCTCCATGAGTCATCCTGTTAGTGCCAGCACCATTGGCAGACGGCTGCACAACGCAGGACTGGCTACATGCACACATTACCACGGCTGCCCTTAACACCACGCCAACGTCGCCAAAGACTGCAATGGTGTTGTGCCAGACTGTCATGGAGTGACTCAGAATGGGAGAAGGTCATCTTCAGTGACGAGGCCCGCTTTTGTCTTGGTGGAGACGACCAACGGATCCGTGTGTGGAGGCACCGTGGTCAGCACCAAGATGAACGGTTTGTTGTCATGCGTCACACGTCCAGAAGGCCTGGTGTCACTCCATCTCCACCTCTACCACACAATCTGCAGGAACTGTGTGAGAATGTTCAAGCTGCATGGGATGGATTATCACAGGAACCGCTACAGCTCCATGCTGAGACGTCTGGCATGTTGTGTTAGCCTGACGCCATACTGAGAGACACTACTTCTGTATGTGTAGCTCAATAAATATTGCCCATATCAGTCTAAACTTATCATCATTTATTGTTCCTGGTGACATTTATCTTCCTTCCCAATAACACTGCAATGTGACACTTCCTTCGGGGTGCAGCTATTCTTTTGGCGATGAGTGTAAATATCCATAGAAAACAAACGTAATATTGAAATAATAAAACATAGAAAGAAGCAAGGAAACAATTAAGCTTTAAAATGTAGCTTGCTACCATGTTAGATGAGTGACTGATTAAAGAGAAGGCATCCTCAGTACTGATTAGCCCTAGTGAAGGCCCTTTCTGTGGGTGCCCAGCAGAAAGCTTGATGGGTTTTGCAACTCAAAGGCGTGGCTCAAAGATATGAAGTGCACTGCACAAGCTGGAGGACTGTTTGTCGACTGTTGGTTCATTTTTACAGACTAAGATTAAAGGAAACTTCATACTGAGAGTTTGAGGGCTGTGGTGTTGTGTGTGTTCTATGTCTACTAAGGTGCGCTGTGTATTTAATATAGAAACCAATCATATGGGATGCGTGTTGTTACAGGCCAAAGCTGGCCTAGGTTGCCCTGTAAAGTTGAAAAGTTGCACATTGTTTTAAACCAAGCCTCTGAAGCTAAGAAACTCGTGTCCCAAAACACGAAGAAATGGCCATAAAACGAGTAGGAAAATACCCAATTTCACACGTCTGTTTTAAGTAGGAACAGAATTACTCCTCAGCCGTCCACTCATCATACCACCACGCACCATGCACCAGCGGCAGCAGCAGCAGCACCATCATAAGCCTTACACAACAAAAGCCCCACTCTCTCACTCTATACCATTCCAGGCGAGCCAAGGTGGAACATTTCTCCGAGAACGAAGTTGTGTACTCCCAATTACCTGTCAGGGGTGACAGATAGTCTCAATAATATATTCACATTACGGCTGTGGATCAATTTTTAATCAAGCCCAGAACTATAGAGGAAGTGAGCTAAAATGACCCGCGAGGAGCAGCTCTAATTCTCCACCAATCAAATTACTGCCTCTCACAATAAGACATAATCATGCCCGCCAGTGGAGCCTGGGCTTAATGGCTGGAGCCGGAGCGTCATGTGTGAAAGAAAGAAAAAAAAAGGGTGGAACAGGTCAAAGGTCACAGGAAAGTCGACCTCATGGAGACATTAAGGTCCAATGATGAAGTTATTTGTTATTTTATGTAAAGTCTGTTTTCGTTCATCATCGCCACGTTGGGAAAATGGCCTTCCAATAAGGCTGCTATATTCTCTTTATCATCGCGGGGCAATTTGCAGTGAAAGCGCTTCCATTTGTAATAAACTAGTGCTTTGGTAAGTAACGCCTTTAGAGGATAAGCACTTCCTCAGTGGCTAAGAAAGGGGGGAAAAAAAGATGCATTTGTAAAATGAATATGCGTAAAGGTAATTGCACACAACAAAAATAAAATTACCAATAAAGCCGCCCCTGCCCTGCATTAAACCCACAGGCCTTGAAGTTCTCCGCCGTTTAATGGATTTCACATAACTACACAACCTCAAATGAGTCCCTTCCCCAGCGTGAGCTCACATTACACCAAGCTGGGCACTGGTTTATCACAAACAAACTCATTTAGGGATCAGAGGAGCGGGCTCCCAACGTTCAGGAGAAGAAATGAGCATTTGCATTAGAGTCGCATTAACGCCAGCAATGTTCTTAATTGGAAACACAGCACACAAACGGCTCTGGGTTATGTACCTGGCTTTGTGTAAGGCACGACTGAAGCCTGCATTCCAATGAATGTGACTAAAGCGCCCCCGCCA
>CM067478.1:3501846-3532921 GCA_034552555.1 Semaprochilodus insignis
TATATATATATATATATATATATATATATATATATATATGTAATGTTAGTAAAATGGTGGTAAATCTGGAATAATTTGGGACTAATTTCCCTTCCAATGCTCTGCATGTATCACTCCACCATAAATGGATTCAAAAATAAGTTTTAGGTCAACAATTTATCACATTATGATCATAAAACAATGTCTCAGACATCATTGCTGTCCAAAAACATGTCTCCATTTTTGCTGATTTTTACTTTTTTTTTTTTTTTTTACATTATTTGAACTTGAACACAGCAGCTGCTGTTTACATGCTGTTTTCATCATTTCATGATGAATGGACCAACAGAAATGGCCCAAAACTGCTTGGACAAAAGTCTGGTTCTACTGACTTATACTAAGTGCCTCCAGAACTGTAGGTCTCAACTCTGGTCCTGGAGGATCCCATCTCCAGCACATTATAGCGTTTGCTCTGCTCCCAGCACACCTGATCCAGCTAATCCTCTAATTAACGGACCCTTCCTGAGGTGAAGTGGGTGCATTTTGGCCGGAAAACACAGAAATGTGCAGGGCTGGGGGGCCCTCCAGGACCAGGGTTGGGAACCGCTGCTCTAGAACACAGCATTCACATCAAACCACACTGAATGCCTTGGTTCACATCAGCAGAACTGGGGTCAGCGGGGTTCCCCTTAATCATTTACACATACAGTCAAATCACCAAAACATCACGAGGCACCCAAACTTTGCACACGCACACAACACGTATCCCACACAGGGACCAACTGACATCACAGACCTGCACTTCCCCTACAACCCCAGCAGGACCATGACAGCCCTCTGCCTAAAGGGCCCTCTGTGTGACTGAGGGGTCATGACCTCCGGCGGCAGCACGTCACCGTGGCAAACGGCTCTTTAAGCCGCTCGTCTCCTCCGGCAAACGGCCGTGTCATCGTGAGCGCACAGCAGGAAGACTGATATGTTTTGACATGCCGGCCGAGGCGCTTCCAGGCAGCGTGACACGGACAGGAAGCGACACGGGCCGATAAGCCATGCCAGGCGCTGCATGATATTATGAGCGGCTGTGACAGAGCACGTGGGCCAGACTGCCAGAGAATCGCACACGAGAAGAAGGTCTCCTTAACTATACAGTTCTGCAGGCAGACGCAGAACATAAAACGCGAGAGTGTCAGCCAGGAGCCAAATGGCAGATGGAGAGTATAAACCTCCCCTCCGAAGCAACTCCTTATGATGACATACTACAGGGATCAAGCAGAAGAACTAGTATAAAACTGGATATATACAGTACAATACAGAGCAAATCAATAAATCACAATCGCTATCGTTTCCTCAAACAGAAACGCAGGGACAGCTGAGGACATGGACATACAAACATCACAGATTTTATCCTGCGTTCTTTCCTGAAAGCCTTATTATTCAGTTCCATATTTTACAGGTACTTAATAAGTGCTAAGACTGAATGCAGCACCTACTGGGGACAGTCGTGGGCTGGAGGTTAGGGAACCAGCCTTATGATAGGGAAGGTTGCTGATTCGATTTCCTTTGCTGAACGACAGGACTGAAGTGCTTTGAGCAAGGCACTCAACCCCCATACTGGTTGCTGTGGATAGGGCTGCCCACCGCTCCGGGCAGGTGTGCTCACTGCCCACTAGTGTGTGTTCACTAGTGTGTGGGTGTTTCACTGCACAGATGGGTTAAATGCGGAGCTTGAATCCCTTTTTGTGTAAGCTCAATTGGCAAAATGGATCTATTCTTCCAGTCTGGAAACCAAAGACTTACAGCTGTGTCCTCTAAACCGGCTAAAGGAGATATTTCTGATGAGATTACATGCGAGATAAACCACTGGCAAAAAAGGAAAGTCAAAGGAAAATAAGTGAAAAGCAGGAGTTTCCAAAAATGGAGACCAATGAAAAGCTAAAGAGAAAAGTAGGACACGTAACAACCACCTGGAAGACCACTAAAACTGTCTCCATCAGATAAACAGCACCGAAAGCTCCATCTTTGAGAGAAAGGAGAACATCAAGCTCTGTTCTGGCTTCAGATCTGAAAAAAAAAAACATCCACAAAAGCTATAGCCACAATTGTATGGAAATGCTTGAACACCCCCAGTCAAATTATGAGTGAAAACAAGCAAGCACATCCTCTACAGAGACTGAGCTGTAACTTTTGCATAGGACGTTTTGTGTTGTAAGTTTTTCCTATTTTTTAAATTCAGCAGAGAAACAGTTATCATGCACCAAAATGTGCAGATGTGTGTTCTGTATAGAGAATGTGTTAACTTCATTAGAGAATGTGTTTTTTGCCTTCGATAATCAAGCGGCATGCAGGAAACTGCCATGATGAGAAAGAGATCGAATGTGTTCAAAAGAGACAAAAGATAGCTGAACAGTAGAGTTTAAGTTTGTGAAATACGACGCCAGAATTCAGACGACAAGGTGTTTCTTGTCGCTTAAAGGCAACACAAGAGGGTATGCTAACCTGGTTGCTAGCATTAGCATATGTATGTGTAATATACACACATCGTCAAAAGAATAGCTGCACCCAGAAGGAATCAACTGACAGGAATGAAACTTGGTGGGTAGGTTTGACATCGTGAGACAGGCGAATGACTTCACAAGTTTCACACTTGTGACATAAGCAAGGACGGGCCTTATCGCTGTACCTGACTGACCCAGACTGCTGCACAGCTCAGGACTACATGCGCGCAGACCGTTACGACAACTGTCCTTAACACCAAGACAATGTCGCCAAAGACTGCAATGGTGTCATGCCCTCATGGAGTGACTCCGAATGTCAGCAGGTCATCTTCAGTGGCATGTCCCAACGAATCCGCGTGTAGGGGCATAGTAATAGCATGCTAGGAGCTAAGCTTCAGGGTGGAACTGCTGATGGTTCGAAGGGTCACATTAGGAAACTACATTAATAAGGTATGGTGTTAACTTTGCCACCACCATATGCTGTATATGTAGGTTTATCAGTGCAATTCAAGAGCAGGCATTATTGTATAAAGGACAGAGGGGACGTGCCCCATCCCACATACAACACTCTGGGTGGGGTTGGCTCAGGGAAGACAGCAGGGTAAGAATAGCCAGGAGAGGGGCGTCACTGCCATGGGGAAATCTCATTAGTACGTGCTGTGCCAATAAACAGAGTGGAGCATAAACTATCCCGATGCGTGAATATAATGTGAGCGGCTGTCCATAAGAAGAAAATCTGCGTGACATGGATTCGGCCTCACTGAGGAGAGCCGCTTGGTAAAGCCGGGGTGGGTGGGTTGGTTGTTGTGAGCGGTGGGGGGGGGGTGTCTAAGCTGTTATAGAGGAGAGGAGAACAAAAGTAGCTGGCCTAGAATGAATAAGGGAGTAAAGAAGAGAAATAAGTAAATAAAAGCGTCACATTTCTTTTCCGGGTGCATCTTATATAAATATATATCTTTGTGTTTTTTGATGTGAAGGATTTCGTTGGAGACGGGTACATTTGGTTAAGAGAGGTACCATCTCTGAGCTAAAGCTGATTAGACCGCAGCGCCACACGGACCCTGTTTAGAAGTAGCATGACAAGAAGGGCCTGAAATGTGAGCAGACTGATAATAGGCAAGATAGAGGGTCTATGGGATGCCTTGTTTCGCTCTTATGGCACCTTCACTCTCTTTCTCTTCAGAAAGACCTTCATTGACCTCATCCAGGATAACAAGGTAGCTGCCTATTGTCGTCTGATATGTCCAGTGGGGCGATTATGCCATCGTGATGAGATTTTGCTCGAGAGGTTAGAGGACCACGGCCTGTTTGCCGCAATACGCTCTCGCCTCTCTCCCAGGATAGCATGCTGATATTCCGAATTTCCTGTGCTAATTTGCCCTCTTTGCATACTTCTCAGGGGAAATTTGGCTTCGGCAAACGTGGCTGTTTATTTTACTTAAACGGGGCACTAATTCACCCGTTTGTGTAATTAAAACGACGCACACAACAGAGTGGCATTTTATTTAGCAACTAATTGTGCTGACACCAGGGAACAGGATGTTTTATGTATTCACTTTCCAGGAGCTCGGGGTGGAAAGAGAGAGAGAAAAAAAAAAACAGGATCTCTGTTCCTCCTTAATTTGTAGCTGGAATTTTAAACAGGCCTGAGTTAATCAGGCCGAGCTCTGCAGGGGAATATCAAGTTACCTTTTAACATCATAGATGCGTGTGTAATTACACCACGGATTCCCCCCATTCCATCAGACATAATCACGCTCTTGTTTACCAACAGGTGTTTTTAATGTGAACAAATCAATTAAGCAATTTACGCTTAGCTGCACCCCAGCAAGTGCTGCATTGTCTTGATTGTGTGATTAACTGCCACGTCGGCCCATGTTACAAACAGACAAATGAATGGAATTTCAAAGTGATATACTCACAAACCAATTACCAGACAAAGATTGGTAGCAACCCAAAATATACACTGGTTGTCAAAAGAATAACTGCATGCAGAAAGAAGTGTGGGACAGCAGTGGTATTGGGAAGGAAGATAAAGGTTACCAGGAACAATAAACGATGATAAATTTAGACTGATATGGGTAATATTTATTGAGCTACACATACAAAAGTAGTGTCTCTCAGTATGGCGTCGGACCGCCATGTTTGCTAACACAACATGCCAGACGTCTTGGCTTGGATTTGTACAGGTTCCTAATGGTGTCCTGTGATAATCCGTCCCATGCAGCTTGAATATTCTCACACAGTTCCTGCAGATTTTGCGGTAGAGGTGGAGGTAGAGTGACACCAGGCCTTCTGGACCTGTGACGTGTGACAATAAAACGTTCATCTTGGTGCTGACCACGGTGCCTCCACACACGGACACGACACCACTGGAGTCTTTGGCGACGTTGACGTGGTTTTAAGGGCAGTCATCGTAATGCTCTGCGTGCATGTTAATTCTGCATCGTGCAGCCGTCTGCCAATGGTGCTGGCACTAACTGGATGACTTGTGAAGGGCATCACTGCTCGCCGAATGTCTGCAGTCATGGCTGTTGGGTCAGTCAGGTACAGCAATAAGGTCAGTCTATGCTAACGTCACATGCACAGCCGAGCATGAAACTTGAATCATTTGCATGTCTCACAATGTCAAACCTACCCACCAAGTTTCATTCCTGTCGCTTGATTCCTTCTGGGTGCAGCTATTCGTGCAACTGTTTTTTGGATGATGAGCATATCAGTTATTGTCTAAAATGAATTGCATTTATTCTTGGAAGCGCAGATTCCAAATCTATAAACGGCTTGGAAGGCTCACCAACAGTTATCAGAATTCAGATCAAATAATCCATCTGGCTTTGAAAGAAGGATCTTAACTTTCACTATCCTCCATAGCCAAGGGAGCGATTGAGAGGCCGGGGAAAAAAAAAAGCCAGAGGAGAGGGCCAGATTTCATTTTATGACTATCACCGATCCAGCTGGCAACGGGAGCACGTTTATCTTGTGTGAAAAGGAATCTCCTTTGCCTGTGTTTATTGTGAAAAGGGGTGAGAAGTACTTACACATTAGGACTGCAACGCAATCTGGGTCGCGCCGCTTGAAATCATAACCAATTATCCCGAGGCCTAGCTTTTCTCCCTGAACCCCTGGCTGCTGGGGATCCGCCAAGCAGAGCGCAGGAAAATTGGATAGAGAGCTCCGTCAGTGATAGCGGAACATCTTGCTGACACTTCGACTAAATGTATCTGAGGTCTCTGTTATTCTAATGACCTCGTGACATTTAGCTTTAACCACCATCACAATTACATTTGACTCTCAGTCACAGATTGAGACTCAGATACCCCCAGGGAAAGAGAGAATTGCTCGATTTGAACGGCTTTTTTAAGCAGCATGGGAAAAGTCGGTCTACCGCTGTTTTTGGAGAACATTCAAGGTTCTAGCATAAAGCAGGTCAATTAGCTTACATTTCATCACAACAATGAATTCATAGGCTGTATGCTATAGACGTTTTCTCCTCCGTACACTGGTTTCTTCCTTTCTTGGGCAAAGATGAGGAGAAGGCTGAGGCTGCGAGGCTGTGAGGCGACTCTCTGGAAACCCGGCCCGAATTACCTTTTCACACATTATCAGAGCCTGACAGGCTGTTAAAGCAAAGGTATTTTATCATCCAATTTCAACAGTTTTGTAGCCAAAATGTGAGAAATTAGAAGGACAGAGGGAAATTGGGGGGGGAGGAAGGTATTTCCACTAAAGCTAAATCTCACATAAAAAGAAGCTGGTCAAGAATTTACCCTTATCGAGTTTAGCGCTCTCCCTTTCCCGTATATATCACCTCCGCTGAAGGATGGTTATTTGTCTCAGGGAGCTGTTTGCTCAGTGGACTGAGAGAGAGTTTCATTTCAGCCGAGAAACACATACAAACACCTGGGCTCCCAACCCCATTAAAGTTCAATCTCACCGGCAACGGACAGGGAGTCGCTAACACTCGCGCGGACCGTTTCAAATTAGGCATCAGCGCCCAAAACCCAAGGGTCTGAAATGTCCTTCCCCTGAAATATATACTGTAGAATACATGGAGCTTCATAGCAAGACCACCAAAATTTACTGAACCTAGTGGGAGACATCCTCCTGGGGGGCGGAGTATTAATCTCCTTAAATTTCATCATATTCAAAAAGTCATTTCCTGAATTTACATTTTACATTTATGACATTTAGTACACGCTCTCTTATGCAGAGCGACTTACAACCATGCTTAGTGTTCCTTCAGAGCATGTTTCCTAGCTAGAACAAGGTTAGAGTCTAAAACATGCCTTGAGCTCAGACGCTGCCCAAACAAGGCCCAGTGCTGATTCGTAGAACGAAGAATACAGATTTATATACAGCATAAGAGCACTACCTGGCAACCTCAAGCCAGCGCTTATACCTAGAGAGATGGTTATGCTTAGTATAAGTGCCAGAACAAAGCATTTCAGTACATACATCTACTAGTGCTCACTCACTTAAGTGCTTTACAAATAAAAAAATACATTTTAAATACTTTCTTTTTTGAGGATAAATGGACATTAGGGAATAACTATAGCCTTGGAATAAGGCCAGACCTAATCATAACATTTCAGCTGACAATCCATTGGCAAAACAATTAATTGTAATTTCTTTTTATTCACCATGTGCAGCTATCAGAGTATAGCACATACACTGGCTGTTTATGAATCTTCTTACTAGCATTTAATATATAATAGCAACCACTGACATACCCACGGATGTCATTTGAAGAACCTACTATTCCTTGCTTCCAATTTGGAATTACTTTTTGGGTTCCGAACCTGTTTATTTTTGGCGGGAGTGCGCAGAACAGTTCAAAATTAGAACCGGAACGGAACCCATTCCAAGTAGGTAGAAAAGCCCTATATGTAGTATTTGCCTCAAACCAAATGAAATGAAACCAAGTGAACCAAGTGGAAACACACCAAACATAAACTCTGTCGTCATGTGAGCATGTGACAGCAAACAACTGTGGAAAATAACTGTGGTCTGCTTAAATAATTGCGATCAGGTAATTATGTAATACTTAGTACAGGCCTAACTGGAATACTGCTACCAGTAAGCCAATAATCTTATTCTGTTCTGACTGGCGTGCACACTTACTTACCAAATACAGGGTTTCATCCGGGTATCCTGTCTTCCAGCCTGTGTTGCTTTCCTGCTCACCTCCACATCAGCTCGTCCCGTCCTGTCTCTGTTGCTCTCCGCATCTCTTCCTTGACTAATAACAGAAAAAGCAAATATGAGATTTGGAGAAGCACCCAGGCTTATTCAGGAAAAGGTACCAGTTTTCTGTTATTTCCGCAGACCATTCATTGCTCTGATATAAAACATGGTGTTAGCTGACCAGAGGCTAAGTTGTTCAGCTAACCTTAGTTCATGTTGCTACCTCATGGAGCAATTTAGCTATAGTTGTCAGGCAAATGAAACAAATATCAAGTAATATTCATTATTAATTATATTATTGTATTTTAATATTACCTAATATTTGCACACATTTAGATGAGGCCAAGTTGCAGCACCAAATCATAATGACAGAAATGTCCCAAAACAAACTGCACAGGAACTGATTTCCACACATAGGATGCGGGTGCTTAACTGCATCTAAAGCCTACTTGAGACACGATAGAGCGGTGTCCTCACGCAAGCTAACAAGACTAGCGAAAAAAGGTTGTTCTGCCTGCCTTCATATGATCTGACTGACTTTCAAAAACAGTACCACTTTAGAAAAAGACCACCCTTATAGGGGGTTATTAATAGCTTTAATGAGTTTATTAATGGTTATTAATTAGATCATAAACACCTTAAACTCATTAGTGAGCAGCTACAACACAAAAAACACACTAAGTGCAACAGTCAACACACATTCCTTTACAGTGTTAAAGCTCAGATTTTGATGTTTACTGATCTTACTTTGCCTTTTCCATCAGTCAGCATTAAATATGCCAGCTTCATCACATATTCATATTCATTGGATAGAACCGCTCGCGATTTCCCTTTTTATCACAAATCATTCGCATGTCTCACGATGTCAAACCTACCCAACGAGTTTAATTGCTGTCGGTTGATTCCTACTGGGTGCAGCTATTTGTGCAACAGTTCTTTTAATGGTGAGTGTATTTTCAGCTGCATGCATGAATTAATAAAAGTCAAAGTCAAGTCAAAGTCAAAGTGAACTTTGTCATTCAGACTTTACAACAGGAGTGCATGGCTGAACGAGACTGCGTTTCTCCAAACTCCGATATGCAAGTATAAGCATAGGGCAAACACACGAGACACACTAGTAACATAACAGTGCAGACGAGACATGAGTATAAATATAGAAGAAGAAAAAAATATGTAAACAAATAGGAAACACACAAAACATAAACAAAACAGTCTCTGAATAACCTAATATTACATTATCTTCAAGAAAATGAACAGGTAATTTAGGTGTGTCGCCAAAACCAGCCACTGTCTGCTCTCTCTTTGAACTATGATGCATAAGAAGCAAGATGAATGTGGGTCAAATACAAATACAGGAGGATTGTTTGTTGGGGGGTGTATTGTTTGTTCCTTATCAAGGCCAAATGTACTTACAGAGACAGGAAAGATCAGATTTATAACGGTTCTCATTTAGAGAATGTCCTATTGAAAGACTACATTTGCTTTAGTTACAGGGGCCAAGGTCAGGGTTAGGTTTAAGTGTTGGCACAGCAGGGTTTAGCTAAATAGTACATAGGTCAAACCCCCATTAAGACAATAATACAGCTGTGCATGTGAGCCCTCCTGTTTTTAAGGGGACAGTTCAGATGTGTGAGCTGGAGTCACCAATTTCCCAGGATTCCACAGATGAACAGCCATGATGTATGTAAAAACGCATGCCTTTTGGAAACGGAAAGCTGGAGTCTCTGGCGAAAGAGCGCTCAGACTAAACAAGGCTGACCCTACTCCTGACCTGGCCAGTCGCCCTAGCAGACACCACCAATCAACCCCACCCCCATCATGAACTGCGAATACTACTCCTGTCTCCACAGGCGAGCCGTAGAAAAGCTTGTGTACATGAGAGCAATTTCCTCAAGAGTTCAGATAGAAGCCCATACTCTCACAGAAGGGGTCCTCCAGCTGGGCGACCCTCCGACCCTGCACGCTGTGAGGAAACACAGCATGTTTGTTCACAGTTACACTACAACCATCTTCACTACAGTATTAGTACTACACACTCATCACGAAGGAATCAACCAACAGGAATGAAACTTGGTGGGTAGGTTGGGAAGGAAGGATGGGCCTGAAAGACGCAACAGCCATGCAGACCTCTATGAAGACTGGCCATAACACTGCGTCAACGCTGCTGTCACGTGTCACACGTCCAGAAGGCCTGGTGTCACTCCACCTCGACCCCTACCACACAATCTGCAGGAACTGTGTGAGAATATTCAAGTGACATGGGATGGATTATCGCAGGACACCATTAGGAAGCTCTACAACTTCATGCTGAGACGTCTGGCATGTTGCGTTAACAAACACCATACTGAGAGACACTACTTCTGTATGTGTAGCTCAATAAATATTGCCCATATCAAATTTATCATCATTTATTGCTGGTAATCTTTATCTTCCTTCCCAATAGCACTGCAACCCCACACTTCCTTCTGGGTGCAGCTATTCTTTTGATGATGTGTGTAAGAGTAAGATAAACCGTTCTTAAAATAGCTAATCAACTATCAACATGGATCCTAGTCATTCATACATTTATTTACTTACATCATTTACATCATACATACACATTACTTCGTAAAGTGAGTCAAAGAATTATTACTTGCCTATCAACATGTAAAAGGGAAATTTAAAGTGGAATTCCTGCACAGTTCTTTTGCATAGTAAGTAAATTATCAACTCAGATTTCTTTACAGGTAGAGATTGTAACCCAGGGACACAATATAGCCATTTTCTTTAGCCACTGTATTGGCCATCAAGCAACATAATCATTGGCGCATTTTATGTAACAGCTTTCCGTGAGCTAGCTTTTAGAGGAATTACACACTCTGGGACTTCTAGCCCTTCATAAGATTTCTGAATATTCAAAAATACATGTACATATATCGTTGCTGTCAAGTGATCGATTTTTACTTTTATGCATCATTTGAACACAGCATGATGAATGGACCAACAGAAGTGGCCCAAAATTGCTTGGTAAAAAGTCTGGTTCCATTGACTTGAAATTAAATCAGGTTTTTGGTCTCTCCTGTGAAGTTGCCATTTTGGAGACACTTGTTTTACTTTGGACAGCGATGATATAGTCATTTTTTGTCATTTTGGTATGTACAACACATTACTTTTATTTCATTTTCAAGCTTTGATTGATAAACAAAAGGGTTAAACACTTGATAAGTCTTGGAAAATTGGCCCATCTCCAATGTTTCAGAGGTATTAGGTTCAGGGACTGAAATACAAGCGACTGCCGAATCAGTGGGCTGTTAGAAATGGAAAACACCACAGCTCTGGACTAAGAGAAGCTTTAAATTTCGGTGTTTAATCTAGAACAGTGAAAAGTTCATGTGAAGGTTAGCTTAGTGCTAACAGACTACTATAATCTCATAAGGACACTAGCAGAAGCAGGTGAGTTTTGTGTGTTGATTGAATTTTGATATTTACAAATTGAAGGTCTAGCCTAGTAGTTCATCACTGAACGTTACAGACATCTGGTTAATCTCACCACCACTGTGAACAATTTACTAGTACTCAGACTCACAGCATTTCCCATCAAATAACTCTAAATGACTCACTGATTGACTAAATAATTTATTTTAGATTCAGTTATGCAGAAAGTTTTTCAGAAAGTCAGAAAGAAATTTCTCTCCAGCAGCTCCCTCTCTGAAAGCAATGACTAGATGTCGCAGGATTCCGGGAGCAGATTAAACCCAACGTGTCCTCAACAGCGTAGCTACAGTGAATGAGTGCGGATTCAAAGTTTCTTTGTACTTGATAACAACTTTTGCTTCAATGACAGCATGTATTCCAGCTCCACAATGATGATGGGTAGATCAAATACCTACCTAAGAGTTGTCTAAGTGGAAGGAAGAAGACTTAGAAGAACAATCTGACCCTTCTGTACAAAAAACCTTAAAAGAGAATTCCATCAAAATCCCTGCATAATTCAGTCACTGAAATATAAACAAGGTGTGGTTGGCTGTGAAATGAATTTATTCTAGACAAACTTTATCAACTTGGACAACTTTACAGTGTTGGTAATGGGAGCCAGCAGTCACTATGTCCACAACACAAATATAACCACCAATCAACCTACCTCCATCTTCTACACATTTGTATGTAAATGCTGATGATGGTACAATATTCAATGGTAAAATATCGTCGCTGTCCAAAGAAAAACCAAGTATGTCCAAAATAGCAACTTTACAGGAGAGGCCAAAAACCTCATTTAGGTTTGGGCCATTTCTGTTGGTCCATTCATCATGAGAATTTTACACAGTGTAAACAGCAGCTGCTGTGATGCATACAAGTAAACATTTAAAAAATGGAGATACGCGTTTTTCTATGGACAGTCATGATGTACTAGATCTAGAAAAAAAAAATTTTCTTGGGGGATCATTTCATGTAATAACTTTGTTGTGAGGGAACTTTTAGAGGCTCTTCGGGTTCCCATCACCACCACCACCACCACCACCACCACTGTGAACTCAAGATTCTCTAGAATAGAGCACTTCATATCAAACTACACCGAATACTTTTTTCAGATCTTTAATCATGCATTTAATATCACACATGTGACGTTTTGGTGTTTTCTTCATTCTAAATTTTTTGCAAAAATTCTAAAGCTGAAAAACTTTTGGACCCCTGGACCCCTCTGTATATACCATCATCAAAGGCCCATATGAGCCGAGATCACACAGCTATCCCAGATTCTTTCTATACCGTGTTTACCCCAAGCTAGATCTGACCCCCAAGGTTCAACCCTCAGGAGACCTCTAGAAACACCTATGCCACTCCCGCAGGGACAGATTAGCAGGGCCTGCTTTTTGTCAAGTACGGATTCTCACGCCTGCCATGTCAAGTGGAAGTTCTTCTAAAAACAAATCCAAAGTTGCTGGCCCACCGTTTCTGCTGTGTTTGGCTTCGGTTATCAAGATTCAAGTCCATACATGCTGCATTACTCAGGGCCTAAACTCCATGGTACATGCGAGGTTCAAGGTTTACTGCGGAACCCTTACACAACATCTAGACAGTCTTGTTCTTAAGGGGAATTCCAGCAATTTCCCCTCGAGTTCAATCCCTGAGAAAAAAAGTTAAGCGTCCTGATGACTCATCATGCCTACAACACAAATCTAGGCATGTGTCTTTGTATGTACTGTTGAGGATGTTGTTACTTGCCTGAGGATGTTGTTATTTTGCCTTACAATGCTCTGCGGGTTCCTCTCCGTGGATGTTTGAGGCCAAAAGGACATTGCAAAACTCATAGTAAACGGTGTCTTGGCCATCGGGTGGCAGATTCACAACCATTGTAAGCAAGAACTTCATTATTCCTTGCTGACGTCTGGTTCCTATCACCACCACTTGTGAGCAATTCTGATTCATTTACATTTACGACACTTAGTTGGAACTCTTATCCAGAGAGCAACTTTCAAAGTTCATCATATTACAGGTAGGCCAATGTAGGGTTAGGAGTCTTGCCCAAGGACTCTTATTTGTTCAGTGTAGCATAGCCACCCAGACTGGGAATCATACCCCAATCTCCCGCATGGTGTGGTTGCATTCTGGTGGGTAGTGGTGTTATCTAACGTGCCACACCAATCAGTAAGTTTCTCTAGAACTGAGCATTTCACATCAATCTGCTGTGAATCACTTCGTTTACATCGTTAAACCATTTAGCAATAAAACTTCTGAAAACGTGAAGCGATTCCCCATTAACCTTACTTTCCGAACCAGTCTTAGGGGTGGAACAGACCCAAAGGCACACCAGCAATCATGTCATATGTATCCCAGAATCCCAATTCCTAATCCTCTGCAACACATCTGCCTCGCACGACTAATCGCCGCTGATAAATTCGCAAGTTATGTTCTACCAACCTGAGCTAATCTTCGTAACAACAAAAAACAGAAAGGCCTCTTTATGGAACCTTTCATTGATGCGCTCCTGAAAAAAACACTTCGGAGCACAAGGGAGGGTGAATTTTATCAGATTAGACGTTGGGCATGAACCATCAAAGCGAGCAGCCCTCCGGCTTTAATAGCTGCGGCACAAGCAGCCCTAAACAAGCTGGAGGCCCTTTTTCACCCGAGCCACTGCGCTGATGGGGCTGCATTGATGTTCGGATTAGGGCACGCCTCTGTGATCAAGTGCTCAAACACTAGATAAAAACGAGAGAAACACCCTTTAATCCTCCCAAACTCCCCTTTAAATAGGATTTTAAGGCACATCGTCTCAAGTGACTTCTTTTTACAATGGTCCAATGTTTTGGGATTAATTCTGGCGGCGCTGCACACATGGATTTGTTAACTTTGGGAAAGCTGTGATCTGCCCGTACAGAGAGCCGACTTACTTCAGCAATTATCCCGAGGCGCTGATTGGCTGACTGACCATCCGGAGACTTGTAAAGCAAATCAGATATGATGCGTTTAGATCCGAGCAGGCCCTGGTCTACGGATGCTTAAAGGTGTACCTGCACCGCTGTGGAGGACTCTATGGCATGCCAAATTATTTTTACATACATTCGATTCGCCACATCAGAGCTTTATTGATTTCTTGTCATAAAACAATCATATGGCGTTTGTTTATTAACACATTGCTTCTTCTACTGAGATGCAGCACACTATTTCACAGGTTTACAGTCAGCTGTCAACTGCAAGTATATGAAACTGATGAAATTCAGTCAATCCAGTTTTAATAACACAAGCAAGTCTGTGCACCATTTCTGCATAGTTAAATGATTAAGATGTAAATAAAGTCATTCAGAGTGATGGGGAGGTGCTCAGTTCTAGAGACACTTAGCAAATCAGTACTGTTCACAGTGGGTGTTGATAGGAACCAGACGCCCAAAGAGTTCAATGCTTCTAAAAGCCCCCTTGCAGAATGGCATAACATGAACTGGTTCTGAAGACACTGCTTGACGTCTGAGACATTGTATTACAACTGTATGACACCTAAAATGTCCTGTTTAAATCTACTGAAGACAGAAAGGTACATACAGGGGGTTGTAAGTAAAAAACAGACCCCAATATTTTCAGATTTGCCAATAATTAACCATCATCAACACTACTTACTGAGAAACTGAAACTGAGAAGTTACACACAGGCTGGTGGTTTTGGATAGTAAATAATGGGGATGCACCGATCGAAACTGTTCTGATAAATGAACTGCGTACCGGTTGATGCCCGATACTGATCTGATACTACTATTTAATTAACAAACCATATACTTCACCATGTGGGAGAGACTTGAATTAAACATTACTTTACCAAGTTTATAGAACAAAATACCTCCATACAGCTGACTCTTTGGCTCGCTCAAGTCTACCAGCAAGCTGCACACGTGCATGCTAATGTAACGCGTAGCATGCCTCGCAAATGAATGGAAATGAATTAGGCCCCATGGATCGGCCTAATAGATCAGCCTAATTATCCGTTATTTGATCCAGCAAATTTTGTTAATATCGGGACTGATATCTGATCCTAATATCGGAACAGTGCATCCCTACTAAATCAAACGACTCTGGGTGCATCCCAGTTGTGCACTTGATACTAATACTAACTAGTTTTTGAGTATGTAGTATGAAGTACAGTCATGAAAGTCAAAGTATACTCAAAAATGCATACACAGAATTGATGTTTGAGTACAGTAATGATAGATACTACTGTCCCACAATGCAGTGGTAAGCGGAAAAGGAGGAGCTTCTCACGTCTGGAAAATGTTGACAAAAATGGTGGACAGTGACGTGGTGGCGGCTGCGGCGGCAGCAGGACCAGAAATAGTGTATATATAGTGAGTTCCACCAAAATCTGTCACAACAGCCTGTAATAATAACAACTGTATTCTAGTACATAATGTGTTTGTTGCGTTTAGTAAAAAAAAAAAAAAAAAAAGAAAAGCTGAAGCAGCCTTCAGTGACGTAAGCTTCATCACTTCCTGTTGGTACAAAACAATGTAAAATGCTAATACAGTATTTTGTGTACTAGCTGCCTAACTCCTACTATTAAGTTTAGTAATATCATATACTGTGTAGTATTAGTGTGCAGTACACAACTGATATGCAGCATATATTTGGATTGAAGACACTGTGGTCCCGTCATCACCACTGTAAAGAGATCTAACTTATTTACATCTCAGTGACTGAATTATTCTTACCAACACCTGCATGTCTTTTTTTCATGGATCAGATCAGCTCTTTTAGTTCAAGCTTGTTCTGCGGCTGTTGAATAATTCAAAGCAGCACACACCCTTTTAAATAAGTGAGTGAACTAAAATTAGCATTTGGCATAACCAACCATGCAGCATTCAGCACATAATCATGAATACCACAGACTCCAAGTCATTTTTCATGCTATCCACAGTGAATACAGTACAATTTCAGTATTATCTGAGCTTATGTGCCTTCTGAAGAATCTTTAAAACCAAGTTGCAGGTGCTTTGGTAGTGTCTGAAGTCGCCACCAACTTCAGAGACAAGAAAGGACATATTTAAACAAAGGAGAAAACAGAAAAACAGAGTTTAGACCGTATTCATTATTTGAAGGAACTGGGGGTCACATAGTTCATGTAGAACAGGCTGTAAAACAGGCCCAAATTTCACCCTTCCTTTAAGCAAAGCAAAATCAGGCCTCAGTGTTTGTTAAACAGGGGAAGCAGTGATAATACTCATTCCCATGATGAAAGGCTTATTGATAAGCCAGCTGACAAGAGACTGGTTCATTGCTCTCCGATCAATAAGCCAGTGTGCGATGAATTGAAAGGTCATTGCTTCCCGAGAACAATTAAGTAGCTGAAGGGATTAGCCGTGCATGCTTTAAGTGATCAAATGGGGCCTGGTTTGCAGTTTGCCTTCTATAAAGTTTGTCACTGGAGGATCCCTGTGATCTTATTTCTGTCACAGATATCCTGAATGCATATGTATATTTACTTCATGTTAACAATGTTTGCTATATTATTTGGTCATTCTGCAGTACAGACTGAAAGATGATGAACCGGACTATTTATAGGTGCTTCATTAAAAGGATATTCAACTCTGGTCCTGGGGGGTTTGGTGTCCAGCACAGTAGAATGATTACCCTGCTCAGAAACCTGTTAATTGCCAGCTTTGGTGGGCGTGCCCGAGTAGAGGAATCACCAGACTGTGCTGAACACTGCACGCCTAGGACTACAGTCGAATAACCTTGTTTGATTTTTTTTAATTCTATTTTTACTATTAAAAAACAGATATTTACTGTAATTATCTGTTAATGGTACAGATTAAATGGTAAAAATAAATAAATAAATAAATAAATAAAATAACAACAAATAAAAACATTTTACATATTAGAAACTATAAAACTAAAGGCTACTGTATGTATGCCATGAAATCCAACATCATCGAGAACGACAGGTCATCCAGGAAAGCCCTTGTTTGGGAATTTTTTTTTGATATAGAGCTAAGGTAGAAAGAGGTTACAAATGGTGTTAGCATGCTAGTTAGCGTAGCTATATTCTTCTGTGTATAGAGTGGGATGTCATGTTTTTAAGTAGAATCAAACCTGTAACGGAGATTTATTTGGACCCTCCCCCGAATTGCTTGTTTATTGCTCCTCATAGAAACTGCTGCGCACAGCCAACGTCTGCAGTGTTGATCTGCTGCCACTTCAATTGCTTAAATGCATCGGAGCAAGAAAGGGAACAAATGCTGAACGTTAACTTTGTATTTTTTAGCTTCTTATTTAAACTTTTCATTCCACCTTAAATGGTGTGGGATTTACATTCTGGCACTCACGGGTCCAGAAAAGTACTGTTTTAACCATTTTCAACAGCCGTAATGTTTATCTGTGAATCTTCAGTGCATGGTAATTTCATGCCATGTTTTCTGCCTGGGGATTTGATCACCACCTTTTACAAAAATTCCAGGTGCTAATTCTATTAGAATGTGTTATTGATGATGCTATACGACATCGGATGTCACCTAGATTCTGGACACACCTAAAAGCTGCTAGCATCAAACCAAAAAATGTCTTCATATTACTGACCACAATCAGTTTAAACCTTTGAAAGGTGATACCAAAATTCCTGGAATTAGGGATGCACTCCCAAGTTTTCCTTGTTACCATTTGAAGACCACCATACTTTGTTGCAGAAGAAGCTTTTACTTTAGCCTTTGTCTCCCCCTGTTGGATAAAATGAGTTCCTGCACCAGATGGTCATTATTTAAAGAAGGCCCTTAATTCCTTTACCAAAGATCACTTCCAGCATCAACTATAGCATGTATGAAAATTCCATATATTCCATATCAAGGCCACAAAACATCCACATTAAGCTGCAACTAAGTTTTAATGTAGCTGAAGAAAAAAAAGGCATGGCTCCAAGCGCAGGCCAGGACTGAAGGTGCGCTGACGCCTCTCTCAGGCCGGGGCTCATTAATCACCTGGCTGAGTGGGCTGAGCGGCGGTATGTTGAACGCAGGAGGGCTTTGATTACGTCCTGATTAAGGCCTAGTTTGGGCCTGTGTGTATGTGTTTACCATGGTGATTATGTCCCCCCAACAGCCCACAACGTTGCTCCACAGCAGCTCGGAGGTGGGTTCACAGCACCACAGGAAGCCACAGAAATGCTCTGTTTGAGCATGTTAGTGAAGGAACTGAATGGAGCTGTTTATGCAGACGTTAGCAGGAAGAGATGCTGAACCACACATACACACACACACACACACACTGTGCTGCATCCTCAGCATTGCACACCATTCATAAACAAGCACGCTGAATCAAATATTGAGTGTGTATCTATGATCATTTAATAACTTCTTGTTTCTGCAGTATGTGAGATATAGAATAAATGTTGGGGTCTAATTCATAACTGCTGCTCACATGCAGCTTATACAACCTCCATAGAGAAGCACTGAGCAGTAGAATTACCTGAAGGTCACCAGACCCATCGCCAAGTCAGCTAGAGGGGTATAAAGCACCCCTGCACTAGAGTGCTAAAGATCTGCAATCCAGAACTAAACATAAAACATCAATGCAAGACCTCATTAATGCTCTTGTGGCTGAATGACGCAATCAAATCCTCACAGCAATGTTCCAACAAGTTTACACTCGGCCATGTATGTGACGTAAGCAAGGACGGGCCTTATCACTGTACCTGACTGCCCCAACAGCCACGACTGCAGAAATTCAGCGAGCAGTGAGTCATCCTGTTAGTGCCAGCACCATACCAGCAGACAGCTGCACCACACAGGACTACATGCACGACGCAGGACTACATGCACACAGACCGTTACGACAACTGCCCTAAACACCGCGTCTGTGTGGTGTCGTTCCAGACCGTCATGGAGTGACTCAGAATGGCAGCGGGTCATCTTCAGTGACGAGTCCCACTTTTGTCTTGGTGGAGACGACCAACCAATCTGTGTGTGGAGGCACCGTTGTCAGGGCCAAGATGGACGGTCATGTGTCACAAGTATAAACTTTTAAATGTACCCAACTGACTACTGCTTCAAACGCTATCGCACTTAGACTAGAGTAAAAAGTAGGTACCACACACAGTTGCTAGGCTGTTGTATGAAGGGCCTGCACCAGTAGATGAAACCCTGCTAGGCTCTTGTGCAGTTAGTGGCAGCCAACTGTAAACAAGGTCAAGGCTCCCTTTGCCTTGATCCTGCAGTCATCCTTTTCCAGTACATGAATCGCATGCACTGAGGACCAAATTGAATTTCCACGCCGCCCCCGCTGCTCCCCACCAAGTCCATAAACAACAGCGGAGAGCATCTGGGGCAATTTATGCGCATTTCAATGGAACCTCCCATGGCTGAGAGTGGCACCTTGTAATTGTCACAAACATTTGAGCACGGTCAAGGTGACATCTCTGTTGTGGTCTGCACTCTTCCGGCTCATTCCTAAAACACACCTACTCAAATCTGCACTTCCTTTTTTCCCCCTCTGTGAGCAGCTTTGAGTTCACTGGGTCTGCTCTAGTAAACGCTCTGCTCTGTATTAAAATCTGGAGAGCCTGGATCAGACACTGAGCGTCCACCATTCAAACGCTGCTCTGGCTGAGCCGTATTGGTGATTTAAGAGATGAAACATATACTATCTATTGATTACGGCTCAGCGTTTTGTAGCGGGATGGATGAAAGTCTGCTCCTGATTAGCCTTCACTTAAGATCTTGCGGTCTTGTTTGCCTCATCAATGAAATGCTGTCTCCGTAAACAAGGATAAGCCTCAAAATCACCTTGTTCGTCCCGCAGTCAATAAGGGTTTATTTAAGTGACCTTTAATCTTTCACATTTCAGCTCTGTGATTGCAGTGGATGGGTTCTGATCTGTACTTACACAAATGGACAGTGTGCTTGACTGACGGTTGAAGCAATTTGCCTGGTCAAAACACAACATCATCTCTTAAAGAGCCAAAAGATGCACACAGCACTGCAGTGCAGCTAGGCCATTGCTATGGTATCTCAGGTGGTTGCTAAAGAGTTCCTAGGCTATTGCTATGGTATCTCAGGTGGTTGCTAAAGAGTTCCTAGGCCATTACTATGGCATCCCAAACGGTTGCTAAAGAGTTGCTAAGCCATTACTATGGTATCCCTGATGTTTCCTAAAGTGTTACTAGGCCATTGCTATGGTATCTCAGGTGGTTGCTAAGGAGCTGCTAGGCCATTTCTATGGTATCCCAGGTGGTTGCTAAAGTGTGTCTAGGCCATTACTATGGCATCCCAAACGGTTGCTAAAGAGTTGCTAAGCCATTACTATGGTATCCCTGATGTTTCCTAAAGTGTTACTAGGCCATTGCTATGGTATCTCAGGTGGTTGCTAAGGAGCTGCTAGGCCATTTCTATGGTATCCCAAGTGGTTGCTAAATTGTGGCTAGGCCATTGCTATGGCATCCCAAATTGTTGCTAAAGAGTTGCCAAGCCATTGCTATGGTATCCCCGAAGTTTGCTTAAGTGTTACTAGGCCGTTGCTAAGGTATCCCCGATGTTTGCTTAAGTGTTACTAGGCCACAAGGTATCTCAGGTGGTTGCTAAAGAACTGCTAGGCCATTACTATGATATCTCTGATGGTTGCTAAAGAGTTCTTAGGCTATTGCTATGGTATCTCAGGTGGTTGCTAAAGAGCTGCTAGGCCATTGCTATGGTATCCCTGTTGGTTGCTAAAGAGATGCTAGGCCATTGCTATAGTATCCCTGATGGTTGCTAAAGATTTGGTACGCCATTGCTATGGTATCCCCAACGGTTGCTAAAGAGTTGCTAGGCCATTGCTATGGTATCCCCAATGGTTGCTCAAGAGCTGCTAGGCCTTTGAATGGTATCCCAGGTGGCTGCTAAGACGTTGCTAGGGCTCTGCAATGGAATCCAAAGTGGTTTCTAAGGAGTCGCTAGGTCATTTCTACAGTATCCCAGTTGATTGCTAAGGTGTTTGTAGGCTGTTGCTAGAGTATACACTAAAGTGTAAGACATTCTTTGCTATGACATCCCAGCTGGTTGCTAACGTTTTACTATGCTATTGCAATGGTATCCTAGGCGGCTGCTAAGGTGTTGCCAGACCATTGTTATGTTATGCCAGGTGGTTTCTAAGGAGTTGCTAGCCCATTTCTCTGGTATCCCAGGTGGTAGCTAATATTAGAATACATGTGTGATATTAAGTGTATTAATCTGTGTATATTAATGTATAATATGTATAACATCCAAGTTTCTGGTACATATATTTTGCAGCGTCCTTTTATATAGTCTTATTCATCATGACTGATGTATTCAAAGTCTGCTAGTATTGTAGTAACACTTTTATTTCATTTTTAGGGTTTAATTGGAAACAAAAATGTTAAATTCATTAGCTACTGATAGAAAAATTGTCCAATCAGATTTCATTTGCTTTCTCTGTGGTATCTAGACCTTCTGAAAGTTCTAGAAACATCACAGTGAGCACAAGCAGCAGTCTAACCAGGTTTCAGTGAGATGTTAGAAACAGAAAACAGCAGCAGGTCTGTGTCATGCACTTTTTACTAAACCCGTCACTGTAAAACATATGCAAGGAAGAAAACATATGTTACTGTATGGTACAAGCAGCGTTGGGTATCGTTTGACTCTTATCTATTCCAATTCTGATTCCGATTCTGCTTACTGATTCCAGTTCTTATTGATTCCAGCATGATGAGAATTATTATATTACATGTTTGGCTACAAAGAATAGCTTCACTGTTATCATTCACCTGTCTGGTTCACTTTTTATTGTCATATCCATTGCAGCATTATCAACCGTGGCAGCCACTATTGAAACATCATCCCGAGTTCTTGCTAAATGTCACTGATTTCTGTGGTTACTCTGGTCTTGTTTGTGCTTTGTAGACTGTTTTTGTTTTCATTACTTTCTGTCTCATTTTCCCCTCACTGACAGTGAGTTCTGTCACTATCAGGTCTTGAGAAATTCTTCTCCAGCATCTTTGTTAACAGTGCTGATGCTGCATTCGAGTGGTATCTGAAACTGGAACTGGTATCTCAACATTTGACCCACTTGTAATTTGCGCTCCAACGTCATTGTTACAACTAAACCTGAAGTCACAGTGAAAACATTTTTACCTGACGCTTGTCTATTAGAGCTACTAGATTAGCTTTTAGTACAGCTAATAAAAGGCAGCATTTTAAGATCTCCATCCTGTTTTCCGTGTGGCAGGCGTATCTATGAACAAGCACCCGAACAGAGTGAAAGCGAATTTGATAGCTCCAGTGAGCACCTTAATTAAGAGAGTCTGAGCTCTAATATTTTAGCTTTGTCTACTTCAATCGCGGTAACTCGACACCTGAGAAAGGACGCAGTGTTAGCCTTCTACTAGAACCGCAGTCACTGCTCTGAGACACTCCTCTGATTTCCCCCTGGTTAGCTTTCCCCACGTTTCCCCTCATTGGTAACGAGAAAGTGCTAGCAAGATGCTGGCGCTATCTGTAGAGTTGGCTAATATGGGATTCGGACTTGATGACCACATTCAGAGGTGCAAACAGCCTTTACAACAGATGAATCTTCCACATTTGCTGCATTTTTCATTTCTTTCACACAATGCACGGGTCCTGGCAGCCGCGTCCTTACAGACATACTACTGCAGTAATCATGGTTGTGGATTTTGGAGCATGTGTGAATCAAAACTTGTTGTAGGAACCGATAAGAGGAATCAAATTTGATTTCTTTGCCTTGGTAGCGCTGTGTGTTGGCAAGAACCTGCCAGTACGATACGTATCATGATACAGGGGTTACAATTCAATATACTGCAATATGCGGTGATTGCTGTGATACTGTAAGCAAGATCACAATCTGATTTTAGTGAAAAACACCCCATACACACAGGTTTGCTAATGCTAATGTTAGCAGTGCACCCCTAGGATTGGAAGAGTCTCATGGTGAAGAACACTGCTATCTAGTGGTCGGGCGTTTAAACGCAATACAGAATGAGCAACTATCGGCCACAAATCTTTGAATGTAAACTATTAATTAAAAATCAATAGATTTTTTGAGAATCAATACAGTATCACAAAATGTACTACTGCGATATTCAATACTTTCAAGTCCTCTTACACCCCTAGGACCTGACTCTCGAAATTTTGGAACCAGTTCCGAACCAGAGCCATGTTTCGATTCCTTATGCTAGCCACAAGTCCCTGAATTTCTGAATTACTGAATTTCTTTTACATGAAAGTTTAATCTAAAACAACCAAAAATATGCATGTGAAGTGCTCTTAGCTTAGCGCTAGCATATATACTAGAAATCGCATTATCATGGAGCATTACTTTTTTAGGTTTGGCCAAGTTTGGACAATTATGGCCTAGCCTGAAGGCCTAACTGTCTTGTCTACATGTTACAGGTTTGACAAATAATTTCATATCATAAAAAATAACCTTAAAATGAGAAATTAGATATAACAGATTTAAGACATTTTCACTGCAGTATAAATGTACAACTATCCTTAAAGTCTTCCTGCATTCCCACGATGAGGAAAGGCTCGTCTGCGTGACAGAAACTAGGAAGTCGGAAGTTAAGAGTTAGCTCTAAAGATTACTATTACTGTTCAATCCTACTCTTGTGTAATGAAGTCCTCCTCCACGTGACACCACGCTGGGACTCAAAGCAGCTTTCTTTGGTGCCGTCAAAAGGCCTAAACAAAAAAAATGTGTCCTCCATGACCCAGTTGTTACCATGGGACCAGTCAAACTACATATTTCCGCCCACTCTGTGTAACCCGAGGGCTGTGCCGAGTGTAATTATACATCAGGCACACGGCCTGCCCCCGGTCCTCATATAACAGCCGCGGCCTCGTAGCTATTCCAGCGCTCATTCTCAACATGCTCTTTTTATTTAACCCCTTGCTGCTGTTTTTTCCCCTTCTTTAAATCTCAGCACGGGCATGATGCCGTAGTTCGATTATGTCATAGCCCGTGCATGACAGCTGGTGTTTACCTGTAGCTCACAAAGCAACCATATACTGCAGTGTTGTGATTATTTTAGAGCACAGCTCTAAATCATACTCAAAATAACAGGAACCATAAATCAGTAAACATACATACATAACATAGATCATTATGGTGTCTAATTGCAGATCCAAATTGCTAGTTCATTTATTGATTTGTGTTTGTTTTATTGCACTTCCACTAACAATAAAACTAACAATAAAAGGAAAATGAATGTTTTAATATTAGCTAGAACTCATTATAGTAGAAAAGTCTTATACTTCAATATTATATTATATTATATATTATTTTATAATTCTATATGACTTAAACATTCTTGATTTCAAATATATTTGTTTTGGGAATGTATTTTTGCACTGGGTTAACAGANAGCAGATCAATATTATATTATATTATATATTATTTTATAATTCTATATGACTTAAACATTCTTTGATTTCAAATATATTTGTTTTGGGAATGTATTTTTACACTGGGTTAACAGAAAACATGCACATAAAATAAAATATACATATCAAATAATATGAAGTAACTTGTTTATTATGTTTTAAATACACAGATGAGACAAAAAAAAATTGATGCTTTAAAAATATGCTTTGTTTTGAAGTGATTTACCTCTGAAACGCCAGCCTGCTTCCAATTCATTTAATGCTCTATGCAAGTACTTAAAGTACATTAAAGTTCGATCCTTTTATTTCGCTACTGTCCAAAGAAAAACACAGAGAAGTATCTCCAAAAGGGCAACTTTACAGGAGAGGGCAAAAACCTAATTCAATTGTAATGTAAGTCAATGGAACCAGACGTCTTTCCGAGCAGTTTTGGACCATTTCTGTTGGTCCATTCACCAAGAAATTTTCATACAGTGTAAACAGCAGCTGCTGTGTTCAAATGACGCATAAAGGTAAAAATCGACAAAAATGGAGACACGTGTCTTTCAAAGGACAGTGACGACATAAGGCCAATTATTTAATCCTGGTTTTCAATTACAGTGCGATACTGCAATTTAAAAGATACCATATTTAACAGCTTCTAGTTTTCTCACTTCCTCAGCCATCCACTAGATGGAGATAAATGTAAAGAATTGCATTTGTGGAAACTCCATTTTGGGGCGAGTGGTGCTTTAGAAGAAAGTGGACCGGGTTTACACAACTGCCATTAAAACCCAGGATATCAAAACTCAAACTGTGGCAGTGAAATGTAATCCTTACATGAGTTTCACTGGAGAGGCTTCTGATAAACAGAGTACTGAATGGAGTGAGTGGAGTTGGGCTGCAGGCCCGTGTCAGACTCCACTGGGCTTTGAAGCACCAATCACAGCGGAAGTGCAGCAAATTCCTCATACATGCTGCTGTGCTCTCCTAAGCAACTGCAGACTGGAACCAGTCACCCAAGGACAGCTCAGTGTTACAGCAGTGAATAAAGTCACATGCAGACGTTCGGGGCCCCCTAGTCAAATGACAGGTTCTGTTGATTTTGAGCTGAAAATGAAAACAGAACTTTTGGAGAGGACAAACTAATGCACATAGTAACACACGATTACTGTTTACTTGCTGTATTGCACATACTTAAGGATTTATGCTCGATTTAAATTGAATTCATTAATGGTTAAAAACTGATTTAAAAAAAGCTGGTATTGTTCTAAAGTAGTACCAAAATAAAACTCGGAACCAACAGAACATGGTATTTGACCAAGCTGTACAAACTTGTGACTGTATACTCATTTGACCATTACACACAAGGTTCTTCAGAGCAATGCCACAGAAGAACCACTTTTGGATCCCCAAAAGAACCTTTGAACAGATTATGTGTGTAGAGAGCATATCAACAACAGAACAATAAAGAACTCTGGGTTCCACACAGGTTAAAGCACCAAGCACCTTAAGTTTTTTAGGGAACTAAAAGTGGGTCTTCTATGGCATCACTCCAAAGAAACTTTGTCCCGTATTGTCCATACTACCAATCAAAATAGATGGTTCCTCAAGGGTTCTTAAGTAAACATAAGGGTTCTAGGTAGACTCAAAGAACCACTTGCATGCTTAAAGGTTTCTTTGCATCGGAAAACGGTTCTTCAGATTGTTGGAGAATATCTTGTATATGGTTCTATATGGAACCAACAGAGTTCTGCTATGATGTGTGTTACGATGTCAAGCTTGTTACAATAGAAGAACAATTTTTGGTGCGATATAGTACATTTTTCCAAATACTAATAATTACATATGAAAATAAGTCATGCACACTTCTGAACATTTTAATACATGATTGCTGTTTATTTACTGAATTTACATATTACAGGAAAAATGTGGCCTGTGCAAAAGTTATGGCCCCTCCTTCATAGTTTTTTTCACCCCCACTATGCTAAATTTGGCAAATAAATTAAATTGTGCACTACAGTTTGACTGGAGGTGTTTGTGTCTGTTAATGTAATTATCTATTTATCTAATTATCTAATTATCTTGCCTCTATTTTTTTTTTTTTTATCTTCAAGCTTGAAATATGAGACTTCAAGGAACCATTGGCATGCTTAAAGGAGAACCAGAACCAAAAAAAACCACAGAACCATTTGCATTCTGCTGTGATGTCTGTTATGATGTCAAGCTTATAACAACAGAAGAACCCTTTTTGGTGCGGTATAGGACCTTTTTCATGAAGTTCACTGGTCAAATTATATGTAATCAAATTCTAACTAATAATCACAGGTGAAAATAAGTTCTGCACACTTCTGAACATTTATTACATGATTCCTGTTTATTTACTCAATGTACATATTACAGGAAAAAATACGGCCTGTAAAATAAATTATAGCCCCTTTTTATACCCCCCCACCGTTATGCTAAACCCAGCAAAGAAATCAAACTGTGCACTACATTTTGACTGGAGGTGTTCGTGTCTGTTACGTAATTATCTATTTGCATATTTGTCTAATTATCTTGCCTTGAGATTTGCTCTTCAAGCTTGAAATATGAACACTCAAAGAACCATTTGCATGCTTAAAGGTTTCTTTGCATTGTGAAACGGTTCTTCAGTTTGTTGGAGAAGGGCTTGTATGTTGTTCTACATGGAACCAGAAGGGTTCTGCTATGATGTCTGGTACAATGTCAAGCTTATAACAATAGAAGAACCCTTTCTGGTGCAATATAGGACCTTTTTCATAAAATTATATGTAAAATTATAATTCATTTGTAATTATATGTAATCAAATTCTAGTTAATAACCACAGGTGAAAATAAGTTCTGCACACTTCTGCATATTTTAATACATGATTACTGTTTATTTACTGAATTTACATATTACAGGAAAAAACGTTGGCCTATCACACACACATATATATATATATATATATATATATATACACATCACATTGTGGACTACAATTTGACTGGAGGTGTTCATATATTTTATGTAATTATCTGTTTGCATTTTTGGCTAACTATCTTGCCTTGAGATTTGATCTTCAAGTCTCTAATATGAACGTTGAACACTAGGGCTCAATTTAACATTCCAAACATTTCTTCATTGTTATTTACAGCATCCTAGCTTTCCTACTCTATTATCTGAAACCTGTCAACTTCCATTTTATGCATTTGTCTGCAATATAAAAGACAAATGTACTATAAAAACGTTACTATAAAAACGTTATCTGTTCTATTACGTTTACGTTATCTGTCTCTAACATCTATGTACCAGTTTGATACGAAGGTAAGACAGCAGTTGGAAAACTGCTCGTTTAGAAAGTCTGAGAGGGAAAGAAAAGTCTGGTGGCACGCAGACTGCAGTAAATGCGCATGAAGTTTGAGCAGGGGGCGGCGGGGGGCGTAATTACATGCTAGACTGTCAACCACACCTCCCCCCAGGCCTCCAGGGGACTGCTTGTAAAGGAAGGAAGGAAGTCATTTTTGGAGCATAAACAGAGAAAGCCTCAGGAAGAAAAAAAAAAAGAAAGGAGAAAGAAAGAGAAGGAGTTTAGGAGGGGAAAAAAGACCAAAGGCAGATGGACAAAGAATAAGGAAATGTAAATGTGGCATGGAAGACTGGAGCCAGCAGAGGAAGAGGCAGTTTCCATGCCTGGAATAGTAGAAGAGCATTGAGGATGAGGTGGAAGAGTGGCTTTATAACTGCCTGTCACACAATGCCTGCCTAGCCCTGAACCATGACCGGCTCCATACCAGAGCCACGGGGGGTAAGAACTAGCCCAACTTAGCACGGAACATTTCCTGTTGTCCATAATCACAAGCAACACGTCCTCATGTACCTCTCGTCTAGAGCTGAAGGAGCGATCTCCAAGGTTAAAGACTTTCATTGTTATTGATAGTAGAAGGTAGAGGTCTTGTAAGTGACATTTCAGACTACCAGATTTTCTCCTTTTGTGTGAACACTGAGCACTCAGTGGAGTTAGGAACGGTTTATGAATTAAGCTAATGTTAAGTTATGAACATTGGGGTTTGTAAAGTCCAATAGACCTCTGAGATCTGACCATCTTCTATATCATGAGGTTATACACAATACAACCAAGCTAACCCATTTACATGATCTTAATGACTAGCATGAAAGTAATGCTACTACTATGAACACACTTGAACACTATGCTGCCCAAATCATAAACTTACAGTGACAAATAGGTTAGCTTGGGACATTTTTTGCCAGTCTTACATAATGAGTGTTAGTGTATGTGTAGCAGATCATCACTGTCCAAAGAAAAACCATGTATCTCCATTTTTTTGTTGTTGATTTCTACTTTTTAGGCATCATACGAGCACAGCAGCTGCTGTTTACACGGTGTGAAAATTTGGACTAACAGAAATGTCCCTCTTTTTAGCCTCTCCTGTAAAGTTGCCTTTTTGGAGATACTTGTTTTTCCTTGGACAGTCATGATATACGGTATATCGGTATATGCAGATGTTTGAGTGCCTCTGTCAAATTACATGTTTGCCAATTTAACATGGCACATTTTACACATTTATAATATGTTTAACAAATAAAAATGTGCACCAAAACTCTTAGTTACCTTAGCTTCCTGTTACCTTAGTTTCATTTAGAAAAACAATAAAACACAGGGGCGTTCACACTTTCGTAGAGCCCTGTAGCTACCAATATTTCTGTTTGGACTATTTAATGATGCCATAATTCAAATGACACAATTATACTGGGGGTAAATGTGCTTGGCCCAAAACTGTGACCTTTTGGAACTCGGCGGTTAGCCACAGAGTGCATTCATTTTTCCCATAAACAAAGATGACTTAGACCCAGAGCTCAACCCAGAGCTCATGCTAATAGTGGACTACAAAACATGATGACACCATATTGAGTAAAACACAATGTACAATTGGTTTGTGACTTGAAAACACTTTTGTTGGTGCTTGATGGTGCCTTTGAAATGAATGAACCCTAAAGAGCAAAATCAGCAGTAACCAGAAGAATTACGCAAGTGATATTAGAAGTCTTGTAGGTAGATCTTGCTAAGTGTCTTTCAGTGCTATTGATAATACAAGCTAAAGATGTTGTACACGTTGTTTCACTCACTTGACCATGTTTCCCAGTTAATGTGAACACTGGACAAGTGATTCTCATTGATGTGCTCGTCCCCAATAGCCACCTAAGCAAAGCCTCCCTTTCCCATTCTGTCTAAACACTGGCAAAGCCAAAAGAGGTAGAACCTAATGACCTTTTATATTAAACCCAATGTTTGTTGAGTTTAATCCAATGTACATTGGGAACAATGGGCTTTGACATTTATCACAACTCAAGAAACAGGTCAGTGGAGGTCAGTACTAATTAATGACCCTTCAGCAGCACTGAACAATATTGTACTGTTCACAACAGAATCATCTAGAGACATTAAAAGACCTTCCTATGAACTTTGCTGGTAAACTCAATATAACTAAGGGACTCTACACTACAGGCAATACTTGGAGACCTCTTTGGTGACATGAGGGTCCAAAGGAATGGCTAATCAGTTTTCAAATAGACACCCCTTAAAAAGATACATGGCCATAGCTCCCCTCCCTGAGATTGTCTAGACAACACAAGATGCTTTTAGCTTTCCGGGCACTGTCCACTGTATATAGAGTAAGGAACAGGGTCAGGGTGAACGAGAGTCAATGGCTTGCTATATAAAGCCTAGGAAGAGTGTGTTTGGACTTGGTGGTGGTGGTGTTTGTTGGTTGATTTTTTTGATGAGGAGAGTGCTGCAGAAAGGAGGGGGGAGGTGAGCATGCACGTGCAAACAGACAGCCTAAATCCTGAGAGGGAGGCAGCGTATGGAGCTGTGCAGGGGACAGAGGGGTATCATGTTCACATTTGTTTCAGATTTCAGCCATGTAAACAAAGGGAGGCAGGCAGACACGCCGGGGCCCGTTTAAATTAGGCCCCAATGAGATCTGTCAAATCCACCCCAACCTCCGCCCCCTCCTCCATCCCCCACTTCAGCCCTGAGCTGTTCACAAAGCCCAAATCCAATCAAAAGCAGGCCTTTGATGGGCTCGGGGTTTGATCTCTCCAACAATTATTTTGTTTTTATAATTATTCCCTGGTTTCGGTTGGAAGACACGGCGGGACTTTGGTGGGATCGGGGCGGTGGGGGGTTGGTGGGGGGATGGATCCCTGCCCTCACTCGCTCCCTCGCACATATGCAGAAGGAAAGGAGGAGATGTAACATTAGGCCTTCTTGCGCCCAAAAATGATATCATCCACTTTTGAGGCGTGCGTGGGAGAAAGCGCAGAGCGAGGGGAAGGAGATCTGGAGAACAAGCTGCATCTTCCCCTTCTGGCTCCAAATCCAGCATGCATGTCCATTAGGATAAACAATTCAGTGCAGTACAGTCAGTATGCTTCAGCTGAACCCCTTGAACTCTAGGCTTACTGTTTTCAGTTATTAGAGGTTGAGTTATTATCTTGCCTTTGACTGGTGAGGTACTGACTGGAAGTTTAGAATCCACACATTCAACATAATTTCCTCACTTCTTT
>CM067478.1:3550501-3562034 GCA_034552555.1 Semaprochilodus insignis
CTGAGGAGGGTTCAGCACCCACTGCTTCCAGTGCAGTGGGATTAAGACCTAAAACTTAAAAAACGACCTAAACTCTTGAATGGATGAATGGCAGAGAGGGATATGCAGGGAGCTGTAATGCAAAACAGTCCCCAGGCTAACCACTATTTGTCATGATCAGCCCTACAGCACTAAGAAGATATGTGTAGGTTCACAGGGTGGTAAATAAAATGGCTATAGAGATCACGATCCCTGGTTCTACTTATCCCTACAATTGTAAAGAAATTCGATTTGGTAAGTTTCAAGTGAAAGCACTCCGGATAAGACGGATCTCATCGGCGTATTAAGCTTACATATTAAAGCTCAGTGGAATTCCCCTTCAACTTTTAAATTAGAGTAATAAAATAACAGAACTTTGAAATAAAGTATTTTGAGCATAGTACACAAGGATTTGTTCTTGTTGTAGAGTGAAGTCTGTAAATTTATAGTATGATTTATTTACATATATTAAATATGCATTCACTTATGACGCCAGTCGTCCTCGTCAGATTGTCAGATTTGAATCGAAATGAGCAACACTCCCTTGCAACACCGACTGGGCTGTCAACTGTTCGGTTTGTTAATAAAAAAAAACATTTGGCACAGTGTCTAGTGTGAATTGACCGTCGCATATATGTTGTTTCAAATTTCAGCACCCCAGCTCCCATGTCCCTGGCTATTCATTTAGAAACGCAGGTATTTCGAACAGCAAAAGTGGCTGAGTTGTCCATCCATAGTATATACATACGCCTGGGTCTGTTCCGACATGTAGTTTTGGGGGGTTGGTAGGGTTCGCGAGGGGTTACCCGACAGCCTTGTGCTTGCCGCCGCAGCAGCCGCAGGCCACCCCACAGCGGTGGCAGGCGTGCAGCGGCGGGTAGCAGCAGAGGCATGGCGCCAGCAGAGAAAGGCCCAGCAGAGCCAGCCAGCGCAGGCAAAAGCGCTCGTCGCCCGTGTCGCACGAGCAAGGGTCCGAATAGTCCCCCTCGGGGTCCGACATACAGTGGTAGAGCAGGCTGTCGGCGCACCACATAAAGCTGACGCGGTGCACGCAGGTCCGGATGGGATCGGGCGCGTCGTGACACTGGCCACGCCGATTCTCCTCATGGTTGAACATGTCCCGGCAGTAGACGCAGCGCGAGCGCTCGCCATCTTCTTTCCGCCGCTTGCCCTTGGGTTTGAAGGCCGCCGGCTGCGTGGCCACCACGACGCCCTCCGAGCCCCCCCGCAGGCTCTTGTGGCCCAAGTCTGAGTGGCTGGGGGCGTACGGGTAGTTGTAGTCGTGCTTGGACGGTGGCTCGCTCTTGTCGAAGTGCACATATGAGTCCACGTCCTCAGCCTGGATGAAGCGGTCACGAGCCGCCGCGTGTCTGTAGTCCTCGTAGCCCGTCAGCCAGGTGCGCTCGCGCGGGTTGATGCGCACAATCTCCTCCTCCTCGTCCAGGAAGCTGACATGGCGTTGGAACTTGGGAACTGCCTAAAAATGGAAGACAGCATGGAACAAGGTTAAGGAGCTGAACACTTTACGAAAGCATGTAGCTGATTCCAGTTCCAGTTCCAAGTAGAGCTGCTCCCCTTATAAGTTACTGTAGGGCTTTAATAGCTCCTAATTTTACTCAGTCCAACTGAAGTAACAGAAAGAAACCACAATGTCATTAAGCATTACTCCTTGCTATTCTTCCATCACGGATATTCCATAGTAAAGAGAGAAGTTAAGGGAATTGTTTTCATACCAGTTTAGGGACTAAAGTGATCTGACGGTTGCGGTGCTGAAAGCTATCATAACTGTTAATAATGCCAATTTTAAAATTTTAATTTGATAGACTTTAACAGACTGTTGTAGTTTTAGTCCAGTAATACATGCAGCTGAACTATGTAATAAAAAAAAAAAGTCCTCTGAAGACACACACTTCACCACGTTTTGACTGCAGTGTCTTAAGTCTGACTGAGAGTTGAATATTCTTTCACCATGCTTGCAATTATCACAACACAACCCATGTTACGACATGTTTTTCAGCAATGTCCATGTAATTGCTGCAAAAATTGCTACAAAACTTACATAGCACAGCTTTAACCAGAAGAAACCCAAAACTATAATATAAATACTGATACTGATGATCTAATTAAGGTCACCGGACCAAAAATGAGTCAACTTGCATGTGTAAGATGGTAGTAACTTCAGGCTCCTGCAGATGGCGCTGCACGAGGATGATGGGGCTGTAAGTCCCTGCGGGGTGTGAGTCTCATGATCCATAGATTGGGAAGAGGTGCTACAGTGCAGTGAATGTCTCGTTCCATGTGTGGAAAATGGCTCCAAAGCAGATGTTAATGATTGGCTAAAAGGAGCGACTGCATTTGGGCGTGCCAAAAACCATAGTGTGAAGGAAATAGCTGAATCTGTAGGTGTATGGAAGCGTACAGACATACGGGTCTACCAGCAGTGGCTAAAATCCCAGTGTACAGGGACTTCTCCTCAGAATTGTGCCCTGGAAGGCATCCACCAAATCTGGCCCAACTGCGCAATTCTTTGATGCAAGAATGTCTGAAAACTGACGTGGCCTACATCCAGACACTCGTCCAGTCCATGCCAAATCCGATCACAGCTGTATTACATGCTATTAGTTATGTTTCAGTCACCGGTGAGCTTAGTCCAGTGCTGGCTAGCTTCTATTGTTCAATGCATTAAATTCACTGTGCTCCCACCACTGTGTTACAAACCTGGTCCAGGAAGTAGCGGTCTGAGGTCCTGTACTGCTCATGAAAGTGCCCCAGGATGCAGTGATGGCGGTGTGGCTCGTAGAAGGTGGTGGTGGCCAAAGGCTGCATGGCCTGCTCCTTCTTCTGGGAGGAATTGGAGGAGCTGTCGGTAGCGGTCTGTGGCAAAAGGACAAAGAGACCCAGTCAAATTCATAACCCCATAATACATGCACACACAAGTACAGACAAAAGATCTGCTGTGGTTACAGTATAGAATTCCCCCAGCTCAAGCCTGACGAGTAGAGACGGAAAGGAAGGTGAAGGCGGGTGATGTGTGGTCCAGTGCTGGAGACAAGATAAAGACACCCAGCAGGCAGGTGCTGTGTTGAGTAAGCGAAGTTTTCCATGATCTCATGGGCTGTTGGCACTGCTCAGCGGCTACACACAATACGTTACACACACACACACACACACACACACACACACACACACACACACATCAGTGTAGTCAATCTGACATGACGTGGCTCAACTTCAGTATGAAATTAAAAAAATAATAAAAAGAGCCCCCAGGCCGCAGGATTGGTAAGAGCCTCTCTGAAGTCTCCCTGTTATTAGAGAGGCTCTAAATGAATCCAGCCTGCTGGATTTTTGGCCATCGCACACAAAACCCAAAGCGCTGGTCCATGACATCATCACTAGGCAGAGAGCTTATGGAGAACCTCTCTGGTTGAAGGCATGCAGTCGCTATAGGCGATTCTCTTTCTAAAAAAAGAGAGAGGGAAAAAAAAAACGAAGGGCCTCTGAAATGAATTAACTTTCAAGCACTCCATTAATGGGGCCACAAAAAAGTGGTTACAGTAAATCACGAGCAAGGAAAATGTTACTAATTATGGACACGTTAGCCTGCATTCATTTGTCAAGTTCCAGCGACGCTGAAGAGCTGTGCCGCCAGATGCTGCGACGCTGACACTGATCCTCATGTTATCAATCCTGTCTCGACTTTGTCTTCGGCCTTGTTTCTGTTAATCAGCGTGTGGAACTGGATCTTTCATGTTTTCTCTAAGCTGCCTTTATTGTTGGATGCGCTGAGATCCAGATCCACATATTCAGAACTGTATTCAGATCAGTAACAGCTTATTACTGGATCGTTTGATCGCTGTAACAATAATACTGGCTGAATTATGATGTATTTTGTTCATATGTTTGTTACTACAGTAAGAATGTATGAATTTTTTACTTGGATGTTGGACGAAGTATGTATCAAAATAAATAGGACACCATGCTGAGGCATCACTGTCTTGAAGAAGAGCAGATTAAAGGGTTGAATATTGGTCAAATGTCACACGTCCACACTGGAATGGTCATACTACATACTGCAAACTAGGACTGAACAATTTAGGGTAAATATATAAATATGTCTTAGTGATTTTTCTGACCACTATTTCAATTATATGTGATTACTTTATATAAATCACGCTCGCCAAAAAGACCAGCACACTGACTGAACGTGTGGATGTGCGGTATTGTGCCAGTCATTTGGTACACAAGCTCTGCATTTGGGATGCAAGGAAATGAAAATTGCTGGCCGAACAAAATGAAACATTTGGTCGAAGGCCGAAAACCAAACACGTTTTTCTGCGGTCTTTCATTAATTTTGGCAATTTTTTCACCATTGCATGAATTAAATAGGCTACATATTTTTTGTGTCCTGGTTTTCAAAGAAAAAAAATATTACTAAACTGCAGTTTAAAAACATTTACTGAACATTTTAATATCCCAAAAGACACACCAACACAGCACAGCAATAAACACCAACCCAGCCGCCATGTCTACATGTCTGCTGCCTTCACAGAGAGCGCCTCCCTCCACGCTGGTTGTTGTAAAATCCAGGTTTGTGTTTCTTTAAGGAGGAGGCGAGCATGCGCACCGAGAGAGCACGCGAGAGAGAAAAAACGCGTGCGCGTGAGAGTGCGCTGAGACGCTGCTGTTTGTCTGCCTCCCTGTAGCGGCTCTGTTCTGTTCTGTATGCTCCGTTTGGCTCGAACGCTTGAAGCTGAATAAAAGCTGGAAGGCGTCAGCGTGCTCCGATGTGACTCGCAGTGGAAAAACAATGCGTTAAAGTGGGTATTAGCCTCGAGCAGATGCAGCTAAAAGTAACTTTTGAAAGTAAAAGTTACGCTCTGGTTCCCGTCTACATCCGGGGACTAGAAAAAGCTAACAGGGTCATTAAATACGTCATTGTTCTGTATAAATTATTCGGCCGAAAGTGGTTTTTTTTGCCATTTTTGGCCGAATAATTTCGGTTGAGGACACTGGGTGCATCCCTACTTTGCTTTATTAAATTTCCCCACTGAAATGTGAAGACAATGACAAATCAGATATAGTTAAAATTGTATATCTTGTCATTTGGCCTAATTCAAGGTGTGTAACAAAACACTGCATTAATCGTTTGAGAATTGCAGCCATTTGTTACAACAGTCCCGCAAAACTCCCTCACAGGCTCCAAACTAACTGGACAAGCTAACATAATTATAAACACAAGCATTATATTAAACACTTGCATGCAAATCCTTTCATAGTTGATGACTGAAGCTATGAACATCACCAAATGCTGAGCTTCCTCCCTTGAGTCTTTTTGCCAGGCCTTTACTGTAGCCGTCCTCAGTTTGAGGGTCTTTCTGCCTTCAGTTTCGTCCTCAGTAAGTGAAAGGTATGCTCAATTGGACTGAGATCAGGAGACCGACTCAGCCATTTGAGAACATTGTGTTTCTGTGCCGCAAGAAGCTCTTGGGTGGCTCTCCCTGCATGTTTTGGGTCATTATCCATCTGTACAGTGAAGCGCCTTCCTATCGGTTTGGCAGCATTTGACTGACTCTGAGAAGAAAGTAAAGCTCTATACTCAAGAAATTCATCCTGCTACTTCTATTAGCAGTCACATGGTCAAAAAAACGCCAGTGGCATTCATGCCCATACCCTTATACTGCCTCCAGACAATTTGTCTGACTTACCAGTCACGCTGTACAATTGCTTTTGAGCCTCTGAAAATGTTGGGCTATGTAAAGAATGGCTGTAATTCTGAAACTGTAAATGCGATGTTTTTATTAGACCCTGTGAATTAACACAAACAGTCCGCACTTCAGTCAATCTTGACTGCTATATTCCAGATCCGCTGTGGTGGTGCGCAGAGGCACAATTGCAAAAACTGCCTGACTGTATAAATACACAGTGATGACTACATATATTCGGCTACATGGAAATGGGTTCTTTGGTTGAGGTGGCAGTAAATGTGAACCACAGTGCCTACATTGAGCTGCTGGGCAACTAGGTTTTGCCTTTTGCTCATCGTCTTACCGAGGAACACAACATTCCTATCCCTGTATTCCAAGATGGCAAATATTGCATTCACAGGGCTGCAGATGTGACTGACTGGCATGATGAACATTCAGGAGCGTTCACACATCTGGACTGGCCCACAAAATTCTTGAAAAAAGATTTGAATCCTCCTGAAAATCTGTGGGACCGCCTGGAACAACGAGTATCATCCACCAAATACTGGCCCAACTGCGCACTTCTTTGGTGCAAGAGTGTCTGAACATTGATGTGGCCTACATCCAGAAACTTGTCCAGTCCATGCCAAATCCAATTGCATCTGGTATTCATCTTAAAATGTATCTCTACTATGGTACAAGAGCTTCTACTGAATATCTACTACTTGTGAATATGAACCACATACTGGTATTGCACTGTTACTCGATATCGGCTAATACCGATGGGCTCAGAAATATAATGTAATCGGCACCGCGAGAGATAACGGTGGACTTGTGTGTTCTTTCCACCGCATATGTGTCATCATAAGCGCTAAAGAGAGAAAACGTGTGAGTATGTAGTCAAGCAGAAGGGAAATGAGGGCGGCTTTCGCACAGCGCCGTGCCAGTAGCTCTCTCTGCCAGGTAGGAGTGAAGCGGAGGCTCTGAAACACTGCCCTGTTTCAGAAAGTCAATGGAGATGGGCCGTGCCCTCCACCACTTTCATTCCCTCTTCTTTCTCTCTGTCTCTCTCTCTCTCTCTCTCTCTCCCTCCCTTCCTCCCTTGCTCCTGCCCTTTTCAGCCTGGAACCACAGGTCCGCATCCAGCATGTGAACAGAAAACGCAGCCTTTCTCTCCCAGGCTGGGCTCCAATGAAAACTTTGGCGCACTCGCAAGACACAAAACATAAGAGCTGCGCAGACAGCCAGCTCCCTGCGGAGGTGGGCTGAGCGGACAGACAGGCAGACAGACAGAAAGACAGACAAACAGACAGCCAGGCCGGATGGGACATGGCTTCAGTGATTAGTGGCTGAAAGTCTGCGGGTGCTGCTTCCTTTTGGCTGGATTGCTTCCCTCAACCACCACCGGCTCTCAAACAGGCACCTGGCAGGTGGAGTGCACGCACAGACACGGCGCATAAGCACGCATGCAAAAAAAACGAGACACAATGAGGTTCACACAGTCAAATGTGCCTACAGACAATTATTACCTTACATAAGCCGAAAGACAGGCATCACTGCGTTTTCCATATTCAGGGTGTACTTGCCCCCTCCCCAAAGTACACTAACAGCTACCTTTTAGTCCCATTTCAATAATATCGCAGACCCATTTCATACTTTTTATCATTCACAAAGTGAAAATATTTCATGTTGTTACGAATAAACAAGGGCACACAGTGTCAGTGATGCGAAGTGCCACTCAAAGCTTTAGCCAGATTTGGCATGGCCTGACATGCGCAGTTGGGCCAGATTTGGTGGATGCGTTCTCTGGTTCAATTCCGAGGAGAATTCCCTGCAGACTGGGATTTTAGCCACTGCTGGTAGACCCGTATGACCGTACGCTTCCATACACCTGCAGATTCAGCTACTTCCTTCACACTATGGTCTTTGGCACGCCCAAATGCAGTCACTCCATTTAGCCAATCATTAACATCTGCTTTGGAGCCATTTTCCACACATGGATCGAGACATTCACTGCACTGTAGCACCTCTTCTCAATCTATGGATCCCATCACTCACACCCCGCAGGTATTTATAGCCCCATCATCCTCTGCCTGAAGTTACTACCACCTTAAACACACAAGGTGATTGATGGTGGTTGATGCTCGAGGTGCTTCAGAATGTAAGGTTTAAGGTTCACTTTGTGGTGCCTTATTTAAATATCTGAAGAACTAAATCTCATGCTATGACTAGTTTGGAAATACCTACATTCTTACAAGGGCCTTAAAACACAGATCTCTGGCAAATACAGTGTTACATGTTAGTCCTTTTTCACCAGCACAAATGCTAGCCTACAGGATACTGAGAGGCTTGGTGTTCATTGGACAATGTTGAGGAGCACCCCAGCTAGCAGGGAAAGTACCCAGAACTTAGGCTAACATTAACTACAAGTTCTAATAAAGTTTAAAAGGAAATGTTTTAATCATATGTTCAAAGAACATTTTAAAGATGTTTAGCGTTTCAGACCATGTTCCTATAACATTAAACGTTAACTAAGACATGTTACAGAGTTCTACCTGCAACGTTCAGAGGATGTTTTGAGGAAGTTGTCAGGGTCACAGATTATGTTACATGATAACAAAAGAAGGAGATTTTCAGGGAATGTTCTCCTACCTTTAGAAAGAACATTCTGTGAACCAAATGAAAACCTCCCGCTGAAAACATGAATGGAACATTGCACTGAATATTCTCAACATCTTTAGAACAAATCATTTCTGGCTAGGGCACCATCACCCCTGACTTCCCAAGGTGTTTGGATAGGAAGAAGCATTCCAGTTTGCCCCAACTCTAATGAGCCTAAATTCCCGACCCCTCAAAATGTCTCAGAGGTGTCCCCAGAAATCTGCTGCAAGAACACAAACACCAGAGAGACTATCTGGACCTATGGGTTACTTTTGAAAGTTCCATAAGCCATGAAAACATCAGTAAGCCACCATTCCTTGAAGTGCAGACTTAAGTGTTAGGTAGGTTTAGGGCTGAACGATATGGGCAAAATATCTAATTGTGATTTTTCGGACTGATGTTACGTTTGCAATGTAAATTGCAATACTTCTCTGTAAATTGAACGCCGGCCCCTTTCCAGTCTATAAAGACTAATATGTCCACCATTTTTGGCAAAACCTGCCAGACAGACTGCCTGTTAATAAGGGTTGCGTTCATGTACACAGCACACAGGTGGTTTTAACGGGTCTAAATCATCCATAGTTGGTTCCCAAGCTCCATGCGGTTACTTTCTACCTTTGAGAAGAGGAGATAATTGATAATATAGGCTATAATAATAATTGCAACTTCTGCGATCTAGAAATCGCACTCTTTCAAATCGCAATTTCGGTATAAGAACGATTCATCTTTCAGCCCTAGGCAGGTACCATCCATGTACATCGATGTAAACCTGTCACCAGCGTAAAGTCACAACTAATAGCTGATCAGCCTACATCATTTAATAAATCTATCTATATGAATTGACTCATCAGTATTTAAAAGGTCTGTCTGGGCAGCAAGCGATTTCTTCCCTTTACGGTGCAGTGGAGCAACTGAAGCCAACAAAAGCTTCCTGCAGCCTACAGGAGTCTATCAGGCTGACCGAGTGAATCGTATGAACATTCGACACAACAGCAATAAAAATCCACACTGATATTTTTCAGCAACGATGTCATCAACTTCGCGGACTAATCACTGCAGCTCTCCCCCGGCGCAGGAACAAGTGCCAGTCAAACCAAGAGTTTTCCATTTTTCCATGTGTGAGTTGAAGCTAAGCTGCAGCAGGACAGACTGAACAGGAGTCTCGGGACAGTGGCCCAAGCTGGGCTTTCTCTCTCTCTCTCTCTCTGCAGGCTCCAACCCTGGCCTGGACCGACCCGGCCTGGTCGGGCGCTTCTCCTTCGTGTTCGTACAAAGTCCTCAGAACCACCAGCCAAAAATAATACAGGCGTCCCTCGCAGCGCTGCCAAGAGCCCGGGCCAACATGATTTAAAAATATGTTTAGGAGGATAGCTGGACCAGGCCTGCTGGAGATAATTGAAAACACAGACCCTTTTCGAATGTTTACACGCCGGGCCCGAGCGCACCGGCCCGAGAGGGAGAGGGAAGAGGAGGGAGAACTGAGTGGGAACGAAAAGAAGGGAGAGAGGGAGAAAGAGAGGATGGATGGAGGGAGGGAGAAAAAGAGCGAGGGAGAGAAAGCAGACGCAGCAAATTTAACCAAAAACGCTAACCCTCTTAAAAATCAGTCGTCTTATCAAAGGGCTCTTAAGTTAGTGGCGTGGTGGAGATAAAGAGAGAGACTTCAAAGGCACATGTGGCCTGACTCTGATTCAAAGGCATACCTTCATAGCAAGCCCAGCGAATACAGCCTGCTTAATGACTTGCAATCAGTGGCTCAGTGGGGGAGGGCAGGGAGATAATGAGTGGGGAGAGAGTGGGAGAGAGAGCTGGGGGCAGTGCCATTTTGGAGAGGGGGGTGGGGGTGACTGGAGTCTTTTGGGTAATTTCACAAATGGACCTCCTTCATTAAGTCAGACCTGCCAAACCACCCTCCCCCACCGGCACCAAACCGTACCAGACTGATCCAAATCAGACCAGCCTGCACAGCACCACATCAAACCGGAGGAACAAACTTTACGGGATGTTACATGACCTCGCAAGACTTGGCGGTGGCGGGGCGGGTTGGGGGTTGGGGGGTTCACTGTTACTTTTCTGTTGGGGAAGAAAAACTACCTGCAAACATAAAGCAGAGTTACTGTCACAGTCTCCTCTGCAAGCCTCAGGACCACCACAACAGGGGTCATCAGTTCTGACCCTGGAGGCCTGGAGTTCAGCACAGTTTGGTCATTTTAAATCACTGGTTGTTTAGCATGTTTAGTAATTGCATTACAGGAGGGAAATATCTGTGTTGCTGGACACTGGAATTAATGACCCCCAGCACTACAACATCAAACACAGATATCCCAACATGAAAAAACTGTTTTTGTTTGTATGCTTACTTGTCCTGCAGTTTTTGAGATATCGACACCACTCCACCTCCGTAATGTTCTATCTGCTCAGGAATGGTGTGCTTGTATACAGCCTTTTGATCCGGCTTACAGTTTGCGGAAAAAAACTTTGTTGTATTCCGAATTTTTCCTATTAACAATGAATGGGGTGGCAAAAGTACCCTACCCATATCTACTCTACTTCTGCTGACCTGAAAGACACCATTTTACATACATCTCAGGGCAGACCCCCAGGAACAAATTCAATAATGGTCGGACCCACACTCATCTGTTTGTCTTTTTTCCTCCTATTCATTTTCAACCCCACTTCAAACCCTATTGTTTATTTCACCTACAGCCACCAAACTGCACATACTTATTTAGGGCAGATCTCCAAACTCTAATCCACAGCCATACTGACCCGCGCTCCTCTATGTGTTGTTCATTTATCCCCTTGTTCCTCCCATAGATTCCCATTCATTTTTAGCAACACCTTAGCAACTGGCCAGCAGGAAGCATCAGGAAGCAATGGGGTAATTAAATGTTGATTGTGACACTGGAAATAATAGCCAACAGCTTAAATAACTGTGATTTCCCCTATTAACTGTGTCAGGCAAACGCCAGGCGGTTGGGTAATAATTGTGACAGGCTTAGCCATATGTCTATTATCATTATTATCATTACTGACAACAAAAAATTTATTATTAGAAAACAACCCAACCGATACTGTCATAGTGAACTCACCGGACAAAAAAATTAGTCACCTGTGGCTAAAACATACCTAATAGCGTGTAATACCTCCACAAGACACTGCTGGTA
>CM067478.1:3571477-3602928 GCA_034552555.1 Semaprochilodus insignis
CAAAAAGGAGGAATGATTCATAACCAATTCAGGAGATATTATTCATAACCAGTTCAGGAGGAATTATTTTTGGACACCTGGTTCCTATCACCGCCACTGTGAAACAACTCTGTAAGTTTGTCTAGAGCATTTCACAGCTACTCTTGCACTATGTGCATCTTAGATGTCATAATTCAGAAATGCAGAAAAGTCTGTGGAAGTCCCTGCATTACGTATAACCAATATTTTGCACACTTTCACTTCCCACATCACTCTAATCCAGAGCTATTCAACCCTGTGCCTGTTTTTTTGAGAACTTGGGGCCCTTCAATTAAAACTAACTACATATATACATATATATATGTATATATATATATATATATATATATATATATATATATATATATATATATATATATATATATTCTATACAAACTACTACAGCACAAGTATAAGCATATCAGACCAAATTATCCCATTTATCCACATTTTATTATCTGACTAACAAAATAAAATAGAAAAACATGATTAATTTTCAGACACAAATAAATAAACATAATAAAACGTTAAAAAAAGTTTTCCATGACAAAAACATGGTACTTTTTCCAGGGAGATGACCAAATTGAGACTAAATGTAGTTTTAGTTTAGTCGGATTCAAGCTGTGGTTAGCCAAAGCAGCTGTGCAGATAGCGCTTAGCGGCATAACCTCCCCTCATACTGCGATGAACGTAACCCAGATTTTAAACAATCCTTTTCTATTTACGTGTTTTGTCTTTCTTTTTCTGAGATTTTTGAGATACTGATTTGGAGATACTGATTTTTGTGGAATGAACCTGTCCATTTTGTTCATTTTGACCCATCACCATGTGACAACACACAATGCCAAATTTCTCAAGTGATACTAAGTTTGACTATTTCATTCATAAATATTAAATGAATGCATTAATTGTGTTCTACGTAAGGTCCCAGTTTTGTACAAACAATCTTGTATTTTCAATGTGAGAACCTGTAGATTTAAATCTGTACTTGTATTTTTGATGTGAGAACCTGCAGATTTAAATCTGTACTTGTATTTTTGATGTGAGAACCTGTAGATTTAAATCTGTACTTGTATTTTCGATGTGAGAACCTGTAGATTTAAATCTGTACTTGTATTTTTCGATGCGAGAACATGTAGAAAAATCGGAACTTGCATGGAACTATTTTCACTCACAGATTTTATCCTACACGTTTAGGACACACAGATTAGGTCCTACAAATTCTCAGGTTTTGCAACAAAATTATCTCCATAGATTATTTTTTGAGAGATTTTCAGATAAAGAATGGTAAATGAGATGAAACAGACAGACTCTGGCATGTGAGATCTACTCTCTAGTAGTAGACAGCAAAATAAACAAGCTTGTCTTGAAGACGGTTGTCAAACTACTACAACCAAACTAATACAGAAAACCACTGAATGTTAGCAGTGTTACACGCAGCTTTTGCAGAATATGGTTATCATTATAATTTAAGTAGTATTAGAAGCTAGTCCAGATGGTAACAATATGGAAATCGGGGAAAATGAAAGCTATAGGACTCACATGTGGTACACTGTAAAGAGTTATATTGTTTATGGCAACAGTTTTGCAGAAAGTAATCACGTGGCTAAATTTAGTGTCCAAGCATAATGCCCTAAGAAAACGTCTGTACATCAGTCGTAATGAGGTATGGCACAGTGACGGGGTCCCATGAGAGCAGAATTTAAGAGAAAGTGGCCTGTAATGGAGAGACATGGTGAGATGAAAGCATAGAAAACGGGAAGGCCCGGATTCATACCCTTGGCGGCAGGTCATGCCCGCTCCTGTAGCATGTTTTAAGGTCATTCTGCCATGTATGTAATTAATATGTACAAATTTTGCTGCATCACTTGTGGAAAGTGAGAGAGAGAGAGAGGGAGAGAGAGAGAGGGAGAGAGAGTATGTGTGTGTGTGTGTGTGTGTGTGTGTGTGTGTGTGTGCGTGTGTAATAAAGGCTGTGGGATTAGAATTAATGACTGGAGAGGTCCGAAGGGAGAAGGCTCGTCTAATGTACTAGTGCTGAGAGGGAGTGAAACCAGGGAGCCTCCACATGCCAAAGTCATCGGATATCAATCCGTAATTAAAATCAAATCAAACGCAAAGCCCAATAAAACGAGGTGTTCCTCATAATCGGCTGGGGGAGCGGCTGCGATTGCAGGCTAATCTGCAGCTGGTGGTGTGACTCGAGGTCCTGCAGGCGCGAGTGCAGAGGAATTTTAGGGTTGGGAGTGGACACCATTCGGCTCACCTCACCACAGCTGAAATTTACGGGGACAAAGCCGCAGTTTTAGCCTGATGCAACCGCCTGAATGCTATTATTTAAGCTGATTGCAGTTATAGTACCAGCTTACTAGCTTTCACTATGTTTATGTCACATCCAACCAAATTTGAAGTGGGTTCATTTTCAATCGTCGTTTTGGGACAAAAACATTAAGTAATGTTTGTTTATTTGAGCTTCGCATTGTTGAGAGCTCTAGTGCCTGTTTGGCCCCTTTGTAATACTCTGTAATACTTTGCACACAACTGAACGAAAAGAGACAATGCGTTTATCGAAAGCAATTATTCATATGCCCGTTAATCATCAGCCAAAACCTTCTGATCATGGCAGCCTAACGCCGTGATTGCTGAGCTAACGTTTTCATAAGTGCAGCCGAGCACTTGATATAAAAGAAAAGCACAATGCTTTAATGTAGCAGTGAAAGAAAAGGTCAGTTGACGCCTTCATTAATCATATACCAGTTTGAAACTTTCCTGCTCAGTAACAACAACAGATACATTCATGTTCAAACGTCTGGACATCAGATTCCTCGTCTTCTAGTCTTTCTTACCAAAAGTAGGTTCATGCATCTGCTACATAGAACACACTTTAACACACAGTGAGTGTTTATTAGCTGCATTTCACGTAAATAACACATAAAACACGTGTTGCCAGTGCAAAAGTTATGGCACATTTCTGATGTTATGTTTCTGTTTGGTGTGTAAAGTGTGCTTCTTTAGTTCTGTGCAGGAGCTATAAGTGTAGAAGTCTACAAGCTAGTGTAGTTAACCAGTAATGAAAGCTTTCAGGGGTAACACGTTACATTAAGTGTTGACTAACTAACATGAAGTAATACATTAACAATGGTTAACTAATGTTAAGCACGCAAACTTAATGTGAGCATGTAGTTATTACATTTACTTAACATGTAAACATAAAGTTGTTACATGTTTACTTAGCATATAAACATGTCGCGGTTATATATTTACTTAACATGTAGTTATGTGTACTTAACATGTAAACATGTAGTTGTTATATGTTTACTTGACATGGAAACATGTACTTGTTATATGGTTAATTAAGATGTAAACATGTAGTTGTTACAGGTTTACTTAACATTAGCTAAGCATGGTAACCGTTGTGAATGTATCACTTCAAGTTAACTTATGCATTACCTCATGTTAGTTAGTCATCACTTAATGTAAAGTGTTACCCTTTAGGCTAAATCATCACAGTCTTCCTCAAACCTTTCCTATATTACTATTATTATTATTATTATTATTATTACCTATAGAAATGGACAAACGTACCCCACAGCTAAAACCAGTAGTAGTAGCCACACCATCCTGAACCCTGTACAAGGGGAACAACCATGTACTTTTCTTCTTTTTTTTTTAACCACACTATTCCTGTAAATCTGAGGGGGGATTACATGACTTGTTGTTTGTCAGCAGTATTTAAAATGGCCATGTCCACTTTCTGCGTGAGCAGGTGGGCAGCCATGCTGCTGGTCCTCTGGAGCTAACAACTATGGGCTCAGGACCAGAAGTAGTGGTCAGCAGAAGATTGCAAGTCCCTGCAGCCCTCCAGTGCTGGGTCAATATCCCAGAGTCCAAGCCAGGAACGCCAGCCACATTTCCTTATTGATAACAGTTAAACGAGTACTATGTGGGAACCGCAGTTCTATGTGGGAACCGCAGTTCTGGATGACTGCTGAATGGCAATGCGACAAAATGAAACCTCACTAAAATAGATGGAGGATAGAACTTCAAGCGCTTGTCACAAACACAGGCAGGAGAGAGAAAATGTCAGTGATATATGTGTGTATGGGTCTGTGAGTGAGTCATTCTATCCATCTGTGATGTGGAAATTTGCAAAAACATCTCTCTCTCTCTCTTCCCCACCTCCCTCTCCCTCTTTCTCTTCCTTTCTCTCCTTCTACAATGTTGAAGCCGTCACCTCCTCACCCACTGATTAGTGTACACTGGCAGGGTCTTGGGAGTTCTGGACAGTATCACTACGCAGGGATGCGATGGAGACAGACAGATAAATCGGGTGGCCAATAATATAGGCCAACATTAACTAGGGATGTGCTGATATAGGAACGGAAGGCTACTGCCAGATACTTGTGCACAGACCTGCTGATGCTAATGCATTAACGTTTACACAAATGTAGAAATCTGGACTTTTTCCATCAGTGTTAACACTACCAAATATGGTTATGAAACCATCAAATTGACCAACCATCAAATATGTTTGATCAAATCAAAACATCTGTTCGATGCTGATATTGTTTATATGTAAAGCCAGTATCTGCTAATATTAAGGTGATATTCAGATTTGGGTGTGCAGTATCTTCAGGCTCCTGCAGATGGCGCTGCACTAAGATGATAGAGCTATAAATACCTGCGGGGTGTGAGTGACGGGATCCATAGATTGGGAAGAGGTGCTACAGTGCAGTGAATGTCTTGTTCCATGTGTGGAAAATGGCTCCAAAGCAGATGTTAATGATTGGCTAAAAGGAGTGACTGCATTTGGGCATGCCAAAGACCATAGTGTGAAGGCAGTAGCTGAATCTGCAGGTGTATGGAAGCGTATGGTCATACGGGTCTACCAGCAGTGGCTAAAATCCCAGTCTACAAGGAATTCTCCTCAGGATTGTGCCAGAGAAGGCCTCCACCAAATCTGGCCCAACTGTGCAATTCTTGTGTCTGAACATTGATGTGGTCTACATCCAGAAACTTGTCCAGTCCATGCCAAATCCAATCACAGCTGTTATTCGTTCTCATGGAGGTATTACATGCTATTAGGTACGTTTCAGTCACTGGTGACTAGGAATGTATATGTATTACCTTTATGCATTACCTTTAACCCAATCGTGTAAGTCAGTAAGCTTGACATCCAGGTATTTTACTCGAACTGGCAGCTTGGCAGAACTGTGGCTGGCTTAAACCAAACTGACCATATAAAAGAGCAGTAGCAGTGTACCGTTAACCTTTCCTGATGTCTTCTATATGTAAACTATTCAGAGATAAGCTCATCTCTAACCTATGCCATATATGCAAGGAGACCAGCGTCGCAGGAGCACACGCTGCCTGTTGTGTGAGTCACATAATGGTAGTTTTGTAGACTCCAGACCTTCACTTTGCTCTCTTTGAAGGAAGTCTATGCACCTGGCTCTTCACAAGCTGATAACAGAGGTCTAGCACCTGAAATCTGCCTTTTGGGAAAAGTAGTCATTAAATTACACATACTAAATCTAAAAAGCTGTATGCAAGATGGAAACTTCACCTCTAATACTATCATATATAAAGTATAAGGTATATAGTATATAAGTATATAGTATAAAGTATATAGTATATAAGTATATAGTATATATAAAAAACAGGGAATATTTAATAGGGAATTCCCTGTATTTCACGTCTGGCACCTCTCTGCTATAAATGGGTAAAACAAAAGGCGTTTTATGCAATATCTTGATTTCCAAACAGACATCAGGCAGCATATTCATAACCATTTCATGAAATAACTTTCTGTGAGGGAGCTTACTGAATGCATCAGATGTCTGGTTCCTGTCGCAACCACAGTGAACAATTCTGACTTTGCAAGTTTCTCTAGAATTTCACATTTCATACCAAACCACTCTGTCTGACTTTGTTTACATATGAATCTATTAGTCATGCAGCAGACATTTCATAATGCTGATGGAATTCCCCTTTTCAAATTTAATAGCTTCACAGTTTTATGAATGGAGAAAAACGCAGTGGAGACAGCTGGACAAGCTAAGAAATGCCGGGTTGCATATAAAAACTGAAGAATAGCATCAAGTGAGTCGATCGAATGAACACAAGTGGTGCCCCCAGCTTTACTGTCTATACAGGAGGTCAGAGTAAATCAGAAATCTCCAGCAAATAGTCTTGATTGGCTATACTTGTTTCATCTCATCGCAGAACAGGTACTAGCTATGGTTCTAGGTCATAACCACTGCGATCAATCCGCAAACAAAGAACACTTGAGCAGAGGTGCTGCTACATTTTATATTTAAACCATTGCTGCTTTTATTAATTGTCTATAAAGGTCTATGTTGAAAGGTGCATGACCTCTTGAATCCTGCATATGGACCCAAACATCAATTTCATCTTTTCATTGCTACAGAAATAGTATTCATGATAGCTACAGCACAAGACTTGAAGCGGTTTAAATTCAAATCAAGGTCATGTCAAAGAAAAGCAACTTAAAGGACTCATACAGTGGAAAACGGGATTTTGGTTGTATTCGAAATGGCATACTACATACTACTTGCATACTAAATCTGCCTAAAAGTAGTATGTAGTTTGCCGTATGCAACCAAATTGTACATCTGTAGTGCACTGGAGATACCCGGATGGTGTATCTACTACTCCAGTCAGAGTGTCTAGTATACAGGGGGAGCTATCTTCATGGTGCACTGCATCCCATCATGCACCGCGGCCTCACCAGCTCTCAGTCTGCTTCAGCCAGAGAAAATGGTGGCGGGTAACACTGGGGAGCAAAACGCAGCCAACTCTGAGTATAAATGTGGGTGTAGTGATTGTAGTGGGGGATGTTTTCATCAGAATGAGCCTCAGAAAATTAAAATATACAGGTCTGAAGTTTAATAAAAGACGAACTCGCTTTAGAGGATCAGTTTTAGAGGGAAATAGCCGAGGGTAGCTAACAGCTAGGCGTTAGCAGCAGCTAGCTCTGAACAGTGGATACAGTAATAACAGCTCTGAGGTAAATGTGAGGTAACTGGTCATGTGACTGTATTAATATACCACACTGTAGGTCAGAACCTGTTACTGTACTGTATACTACACACAGGGGGCGTATACAGTGTGCAGTACATACTACTGTAATATGCAGTATACAGTATAGTAGTGTGCCATTTCGAATACAGCCAATGTTAAAGTTCCAAACAGTTCCGTTCACTCTCCAGTTCATACATCTCATATACTGAAACTAAGTTTCAAAAATAGGCTGTGCTGAGTTTATTGATTGCGTATACATGCACTTTGTCAGTAATTCACTTGAAATGTCAGTAATTGAATCTTTTACATTCATTAAAGTAATCAGGTAAAGGAGAAACTCCTTGAACTCACAGAATGTGATGTGACGTAAATGCAACATATTAGAATTATAATTTAGAACCATTTGCCAATTGTGCCTGCACACAGAGGAATTTGTCTACCGCATTCAACCCATCTGTGAAATGAAACACCCACATGCACACACACAACACTAGGGGGCAGTGAGCACACTTCCCTGGGATGGTGGGCAGCCCTCTCCACAGTGCCTGGGCAGCAGCTGGAGGATAGGTGCCTTGCTCAAAGGCACCTCAGTCATGTCCTGTCGGTTCAGGGAATCTAACAGACCCTACGGTCACAAAACTGGTTCCCTAACCTCCAGCTCATGCCCATGCACATATGCACAAATGCAATATAACCAATTCAGCTTACAGTAGTGTAGCTACACCCACTCACAGTGAAGTTATAAGGAGTGTTTCAGCCTGGACTGCTTTCTGGATGGGATGTAATACAGAACAACCAATCAGAACAGAGATCATTTACATACATCATTCCTAAAGGCACAGTAACCGTGAACAGACTGGGTCATTTCAAGGGATTCGGAGATGACGGAAAATGCTGAGGTTGAAACCGATTCTGACTATTTTTGGTCCAGAAAATGTCATAAATGAGACAAAACTGTAGGATATGGGTCATTTAAGAGCCTAAAAGAACCTCCAGCATGAATTAACAGCTATATATAAACATCTAAACTGCTATAAATAGGAAATTCACACACAAGGCCAAATCTGAGCGCTTGTTCCGGCTACTGAACAGCATTATTACACTGAGCGTCTCCTTACAGCGATGCTAATCTTTCTTGTATCTGATTATGTTCTGCACGTCCCATTTAGCATTGTGGGACACCTACCATCTGGCATGCGGGGCGAAAAATAAGGGCTACAGTATTACGTGCCTTCAACGCACGCAAAGTTGCACGCATGCATGGATGCATACATGAGCGCAAACACATACACACGCAGGAGTAACAGAATGTTCGAAGGCGTCTGAAGCCATGACTCCCTCTGCTCGTTGCTATCCCGGGCTGGAAGGTGTCTCGCTGCGTCCTCTCTCCCATCTGTGCTCGGGGCCGTGTGCACAGGAGCAGGCCCAGGGCCAGCGTCACACCCCAGCCATATCAAAGCCAAGCAACAGCTCAAACACACTCACAACAACTCGCTAAACACGGCGTGCCGGAGGCTCCGCTTCGCAGCGTGCACATTCAGAACGCTCTGGTCTAACAGTGCATCCAGTCTTCATTCAGCTGCCTCTCTCCCAGCCATGCTGAAAAAGCAGAACCCTGTTCTCCTCGAGATGGGCATGAAACTGTGCTGGCACGGACATCGTATCATATAGCAAATGTATTACGCTTATATGCCGATGGAATTCCAATGGAATTTCTGCTTCGATGACCAAGTAACCAATCCAGATATGAAGTGCAGTGAGCATAAGACAGGTCAAAGTCCTTGTAAGGTGGATCGTTGATTCACTTTAGGTCTTTGAGGTCTTGTGTGAGGAAGTAAGTGTGAGGTAATATGTACAGACGATCGGATGCAATGTTTACCACACAAAAACCCTAATATGTGCACTCATCGTCAAAAAACAGTTGCACAAATAGTTGCACCCAGAAGGAATCAACCGACAGGAATGAATCTTGGTGGGTAGCTTTGACATCACGAGACATAGGAATGGCTCAAGTTTCACGTTCGGTCGGGCATGTGACGTAAGCTATCGGTCGGGCATGTGACGTAAGCTAAGCATGGACGTGCCCTATCACTGTACTTGACTGACGCAACATGAGTTATGAGTCAACGTGCACACAGTGGCTTTGCAGCAGTTACGCAGCTGTTACGACGACTGCCCTTAACGTCACGTCAACGTCAGCAAAGACTGCCATGGTGTTGTGCCAGACTGTCATGGAGTGACTCAGAAAGGCAGCAGGTTCTCTTCAGTGACAAGTCCCTTTTTGGTCTTGGTGGAGACGACCAACGAATCCGTGTGTGGAGGCACCGTGGTCAGCACCAAGATGAACGGTTTCTTCTCAGGCGTCATATGTCCAAATGGCCTGGTGTCACTCCACCTCCACCCCTACCGCACAATCTGCAGGAACTGTGTGAGAATATTCAAGCTGCATGGGATGGATTATCACAGGACGCCATTAGGAACCTCTACAACTCCATGCAGAGGCGTCGGGCATGTTGCGTTGGCAAACACGGCGGTCAACGCCATACAAAGACACTACTTCTGTATGTGTAGCTCAATAAGTATTGATCATATCAGTCTAAATGTATCATCATTTATTGATCCTGGTAACCTTTATCTTCCTTCCCAATAGCACTGCAATCCCACACTTCCTTCCTATTCTTTTTGACAATGAGTGTATATATTAAACACTTGTTGAAGCGATGACCGGGTTATCATTTTTCTTTTAGCCAATCCGACTCAAAGACACACACTGGGTAACGACCCATTCTGCTAAAAAACGTCAACAACAAGGGGATTTTCAGCAAGGGGAATCTGTTGGTAGAATTCCAGTTAAAGGAGAAAAGGTCCCTTTGGTGCAAACAGAAAACGTCCCAGACACCCTGAACCACGCATGCAACTGTAGAACACTCGTGGTTTACACGTATATTGTTTTTGCCCTGATATATTGCTTTCTCTAAGTTGCTCTAAGTTGTCTCATTCCTGCACAGCAGCACTGAAAGTATAACAAAGATGCACTGAATGTCAAATGGGCATATACTAAACATATGAATGAATAAAACGTATTACATCAAACTCAAACAAAAGTGAACTCAAAGACAAAACCGTTGTATTTATGTGGAAATGTGCACATTTGAACCAAACGACTTCAAAGCACCGTTTTTTCATTGCATGTGTGTGACTCAAAGTCGCACAGAGTTGAGAATGTGGCTCTCCCTTCACGCTGAGAAATCTGGCTCAGCACCTTCTGATTGTTTGTCAGCCTGTTGCGTCATTTAAAACAATAGGTCTAAAATGAACGTTACCGTCTTCCAGCATGCAAATGTGACCTGATCCCTCATAAAATACTATATAAAGGACATATAATAATATAATAAGACTTAAATTGCTCAGTGTTCTCAGAGAACATCATGGAAACGCTGTTAAAAGGCATTCTCATATACTCACAAACACTACCACCTCTACAGCCTCGAGAAATTCCAATATCATTATCAGCATGACATCACAAATGGACTTACTGGAAAACTTTCTCAAGTCATATGACATTCTGACTGATGCGCTAAAGGTCAGTGACTAAAACAGGTCCAGTTGCCCGGTATACCTGTAACGGGAAATTACTCAGGCCAGCCGTTCGCATCATTTAAAAGGTTACTGTTGACCACTAATCTACAGTAAGTAGTGAGATTTCCCAGACTAATCACAGCCATCGCTGGCCACCAGGACAACACCAATGTGGTGATTCCCTCCGATTGCCCCTGTTTGGCTGTGTTTGCCCTCGCTGACCAGGTTATGACCACAAGGGCCATTTAGCTGAAGTGAGAAACGACAGCAAGTACTGCAAGATCTGGGTATTTCTGGTGTACGTGCAAGACCGCAGAGGGCTGGAGAAGAGAGAAGTGGAGTGAAGTCATCAGATCACAGGGTGGAAACGGTCAGACTTTTCTCTCCATAGTTTAGTCTATTCGATTATGATCAGGGGACACCCCCTGGTTACAATAGTGGACAATAGTGGCCGTACAATGCGCAATTGTGCTCATTCTCACAGGCCTAAATAACAAGTCGCCACCTCTTCCCCAAGTCTTGATGAGTCCAACAATGAAGAGCATCATGATGGCACTGCCAGAGGCTAATCCAATCATCTCTTGTCAATACTGAAGCTGAATCGGTGACACAAACTTCTGCAGTTTCCCAGACCTTTCCTATGTGGTCCCAGGAGAGATCATGAGCAAAGGCTTTGTCCACAGTTAGTGTTTGAAGCATCAAGAAATCCCAAACAGAGAACGGTCTTATATGTCCATCCCACAATCGGATAAACAGTCCTATTTTATTATTGCTTATTCATTTATATCGTATTTCAATATCTTTGTGTTATGGTACTTAGGGAACACTTAGTAGATGCATGTTTCATTTAAAGCAGGGGTTCTCAGCCTTGTCTTCCCCAAGGCCCACCAATTGCAACAAAGCATAGTGATTAAGAAATCACACACATATAATATGTTGGCTCAAACCGAAGATGTTTAATTAGCCTGCTGCTACTGTGACATTTTTATTTATACATGTGTACATTAATATACATATATCTACATTAATATACGTAATATAAGACTAATATGGTTATATATGATGTTTCTGGCCCACTACAAACTACTGCCGCCACCTGAGTACAGGCCGATGGACCACTAGCGGGTACTGCATGGTCCAACAGGACAACATTAGTCCTGTTGAAACGGTTTTAGAGCAGTAGAGTGTGTGAAACGTTGAATAAAAAAAGTTTTTTGGTGGCAATTTCTAGATGTGCCACTACAACTACAACACTTACCACATACCGGTAGCATGTCTTTAAGTATTGTGACATAATATCTTTGACATATTGGCCACCTCCACACTCGAGCCATGAGGAAGATAAAGACTAGAACAGATTAGATCACATGCTCTATAATGCTGGATCAGGAATCATCAGCAATGCTGCTGATATCAACCAGACATGATGACAACACAATAGAAACCGCTCCTTAGTCGTGACCATTTTACAATTTGTCGCTGTTCGATCTTCATTTTTGTTGATTTGATCTTTTGAGCACCTGCTGTTTACATTGTGGGAACATTTCAGCAACAGAAATGGCTTGGAAAATTGCTCGGAAAAAAATCTGGTTCCAATGACTTACCTAAAAGTCTCTCCCATAAAGTTGCCATTTTGGAGATACTTGTTTGTCTTTGTAACACTGCATTTTTAAAACTAAAATCCTAAAATATATATATATATATATATATATATATGTTGGGATGGTGTTTGGGATGGTGAGAGAGAGAGAGAGTGCTCAAAATGATAGTCCCTCTATCATGTAACTAGGGTAGATGTTCATAGATACCCTACAATGTTCCTGTGTACCAAAAATACAAGAAAACAAAAGCTCAGGGAACCTAAAGTCATGTTTTAGTTCCAGGTTAATTTTGCTCTCGTAGACACACGGTACACCTGTATAAAGTATACCACACAATGACTTCCCAATGTCCAGTAAACGGCAGGTGGATTTGGCCAAAATTCTGCTCTTTGAATTTCCCTATTCACTATTTCCCCGCAATGCACGTCAGAATATGAGGTCATATACAGACAGTTCTCAGAAAAGCTTGATAAATGTTTTCCAGCATTTTACACTTAATATTAGTATCAAACGTTTGAAAAATTTTACACCAGGAACTTTAACACCGCACTTGCAACAGGTAGGTTCTCAGTATTGACTGATACGCTATTCCAGATTTCAAGATTGGTATTCGGAGGGAAAGGGCTGGTCAGTGCCAAGTAAGAATGCTCTGATACAATCACTCTGGGCCTCTGGTGATTTCTGCCAATGCCGGTGCCAATGCTGTAATATACAGGGCTACAATGTTACAAATACTGCAAAATTAATACAATACACTGTTTAGTATAGCAGCTCAGTGATGCCTAGCACTTCCCCTCTTAGACAAAAACCAATACGGTTTCAAATGTTGGCTTGAAATATCAGTCAACTATCAATGACTTGTTTAAGAAACCATCTGTCAATATGGATATGATTTCCGATATTTACTCCATGCACCTCGAGCTCCTTAGAGCAGTGACTCCTTCCTGTCCTGCTGGACTGAGGGTTTAGTAGGAGTGTGCTGAGTTTTTGGAAGGTGGTAGATGGTTAGAAAGGAATGCAGCAGGCTTTTTCCTTCTTCCTGCCCTGACCACCTCTGCACTTGACTGAGGGTGGTCAGTCCTTTGTGGGGAGGCTGTGAAAGCATGTCGTTGACGGGTAAGGTTTAGTGATGATGTGCTGGTCTGACAGGTCCGGCCATTGTAATTCCTCCCTCGACAATTAGAGAGAATACACAGCACTGTGCAAAAGTCAGAGACCCCTAATTTATTTATTCATTCATTTATTTTACAGTCAAATGGCCATTAAGTTATTTTCCAAAAGGATTTCTTTACAAGAAGTTCCTTCTGTATTCAGCGTGTCCACCTTTACCTGCATTACAGCCTCCCTTCAGGAGACTCACAGTTAGTTTTTCAAGGGAGTCTGCAGACACACCTCCAAAGTTCAGTCGTATAAGTTGGTTTAGCACCTTCTGCTTTTCACCATCCAAATAAACCCAAACACATTCAGTGATATTGAGGTTCTGGACTCTGGGGTGGTCAGTCCAATGTTCTGAGAACACCAGCAGCTTCTTTGTTGGATGTGTCCGTCTCCTTTTCTCAGTGAGGAGCTTCTTGAACAGCTACATATGCTTTCAGGCCTCCACTGTGTTGAGGTGCCTTCTCACAGTGGAAGAATGCACAGTCTGTGGATGTTTTTAGATCTGAAGTAGAAGTGGAGCTTGATCTTCTCGTCTCGGTCAAAGATGCTGCCTTAAATGCTGTTTATCTGAAGGGGATAGTTTAGGTGGCCTACCAGGCCTTGCTAACAGGATGTCTGGAGACTACTGAACTTAATGACCATTTTGACTGAAAATGAAATAAACGAAGGATGGTCTCTGAATTTTGCACAGTACTATATATTAAGGCTGAACCTATCAAAAGACTTGACCTTTCAGCAGTTGGGATCCTTTCTGACAGCCATGTCCACCACTGGTCCTGAAAGGCCATGGTCCAGCACCAAGACCGATCCTCCAGGACCAAAGCTGGAACCCCTAAAAGACTAGGGGTAATGCCGAGTTTGACAGTTCTTGAAAGCATGTTCCATTATGCAAACATATATAGGCAGTCAATGCAGAAGCCTCAAACGCTTCAGCTAATCATGGTCCAATATGTCCTTGTTGGCCGCAGCCTCTCTGTGCCGCTTTCCCAAGCCTGTGACAAACCATGGCACAATCCTCCATCACCCACACGTGCACACGCCTTCGCACACCCACATACTAGATCCTTGTGATTTGAAACAGCATCCACTCAGAACGTCTTCCCTGTCCTCCAAAACCACAACAGACATCCGCGAATGCTGCAGCGCGGGGAGGAGGCAGAGACGGAGAACACAGACACAGAGGCAGCGAGGAGGAGGATGAAACAGAATGCCACTCGATGGCAGAACAATCTGGAAAAAACAACCACGACTGGGCTTACCGGCTGCTCTCGCTCATCTCTGGCGCGTCCAGCGGCGTCGCTCAGGGCATGGGAGGTGTGCACAAAGGACGGAGACTGGGCTCAGCCATGGGCACTGGCTCTGCATGGAGCGCAAGGCAAAGCTTCAGCTATCCCCACAAACGACGGATGATTCAGTCTCCTTGACAAACACATGGAGCGGTGGAGGATGAGTCATCGGGAAGCAGCCATTCTGCCTTCAGCCGCCGGCCTACAGCCCAATCCGCTCTCGCTCTCTATCCCTCTCTCTCTCTCTCTCTCTCTTTCTCTCTTTCTCTTGCTTGCTTTCTTCCTTTCCTGCAGTCTCCGGTGCAGGAAAAAAAAAGAGACACGAGAATGTGATCTCCACACAGCGTGGCTCCAACACACCTACACCTTAAGCTAAAGCTACAGCCAACGACACCCACACATGTCGTGGGAGGGTGCATGTGTATGTGTATGCTTGAGAGAAGCGAGGGAGATCAACCTAGCATGAAACAGTGTAGTTACTGTGCACCTCCACATCAAACAGTCCACCTACACACGCTATATGCACACCAAAAGGTTTCTGGAGCCTATACAGCACACAAACACCTACACCTTCAACATTCCTTACATCCGCTCAGGAAAACGCGGGCGCGCTTCAGATGCGCCTATAGAAACAGCGCTGCTCCATAAACGAGAAGCCATGTGCAGTGTTCAACATCAGCACAGCCTTGCTTACCGTGCCTCCGCACAATGTGCAATAGTCATAAGCAGGCCTGTACTGGGAATAGGGACGTGCAAGGGCACTCAAGTACCTGGAGGTGTCGGTGCTCGAACACTGAAATCACCATTCAGGTGCTTGTTACGGTTCATCACGGACAAATGGAGGAAACATCTAAGGAGGCTAAAATCTCAGGTAAACAATGATTTCATGTTTTAACAGGACAGTGGAACGCAGAGAGTGTGCTCATATTTGCAAAGAACTTCCTTTTTTTGGGTGACCACTGGTGTTGCACAAACATGTAGCATCATGCAGACATTTCAAAACCAGCTGAATTTTTCAGAAGTAGTCAAGGGACTTCACACTGTGTAAACGTGGCTGCCTCAGGTGAGTTAAAGAGCCAAAACTACAGCTACACGGTAACACTGGATGCTGATGGAGACTCATCTTCATTCTACAGGTTCCTCTTCAGTGGATGATGTCCCAATCTTAGGCCGTTGGAGAGATAAGCTCACCGGACAAAAAATTAACCTTTTCTTTTGTGCTGTGAGCTTATTTGGGCATTTAGACAATCCCAGGCCATGGTCGAAATCCTGTATTTTTCATGCACGTGTGTACAAACAGCAGACCACTGAGAGAAACGTTGCATTTATTTTTACAGTGTTAATAAAATGAATAAAATGTGGATATTTTAGCACAGTAAGCCATCAACACAAACATTCTGCTCTTCAAGAGTACAATAAACACATCACCAGATATTTGCTTGAATTATTGGTAAAACCTAAACATTCAAACATCTGTCCGATGCTGATATACACTCATCATCAAAAGAATAGCTGTACCCAGGAGGAGGTGTGGGATTGCAGTGCTGTTGGGAAGGAAGATAAAGATTACCAGGAACAATAAATGAAGATAAATTTAGACTGATATGATCAATATTGATTGAGCTACACATACAGAAGTAGTGTCTCTCAGTGTGGTGTCGGGCGGCCATGTTTGGTAACGCAACATGCCAGACGTCTCGGCTGGTGTCCTGTGATAATCCATCCCATGCAGCTTAAATATTCTCACACAGTTCCTGCAGATGTTGTGCTAGGGAAGGAGGTGGAGTGACACCAGGACTTCGTCATGCAGCCATCTGCCAATGGTGCTGGCACTAACAAGAAGATCTGTGGAGGGCATCACTGCTCGCTGAATGTCTGCAATCATGGCTGTTGGGTCAGCTAGGTAGAGCGGTAAGGCCCATACTTGCTTGAGCATGAAACTTGAATCATTCCCATGTCTCACAATGTCTCCCACCTACCCGCCAAGTTTCATTCCTGTGGGTTGATTCCTTCTGGGTGCCGCTATTTGTGCAACTACTGCTTTTGGAAGATGAGTGTATATGCTGTTGTTGAATGCCAATATTATTCAGATGTAATTGTGCATCATTAAATCTCCTCTTTAATGTGGCCACAAAACTGCAATCAATATTATAAGAACAAAATTAGGAATATCACTGACGTCTCCCTTCCCTTCCTTCCACCTCACCTGAGGCCAGTTGAAACAACCTGTTTCGCCTGATCAGAGCCAAGACACTTTTTCACTCAGGTGTTTTTCCCGAGAACCCTCATTCTGTCTGACGTCTGGACGGAAGAGATTGTCCCGATAACGAAGGTCATGACAACCTACAGGAAGTAGAGCCGTCTACTCCTGCCTTCGCCTCTACAGGAGACTTTAAAGAACCTGTTTTCTATATTTATTTGTATTTTGAGATGCAATTATCTAATTAAAATTTGTCTGTGACAAAAACAGTCATAAATCATATTCACGTGACTTTTTCCACTCTCTTTATCTTTACACAGGCTAAATACAGGGTGGTGCTTAAGGCTCGTATGTAAATGAGCTCTGTGCCGATTGGCTGCCCTGTATTGTGCCTTTAAAGCAGGATACAGCAGACAGACATGGGGACATATGACAGCTATCACATGAGCGAAGCCAGTAGAGATCCTGCTCTCTCTCCTGCTCTCTGTCTTTGTCTCTCCCTCTCTCTCACTCTAGGCCAAACACATGCAGTTCAAGGATTGGGATGCAACCTCACTGGGACCGCTTCTGCTGCGGCCCTCCTTTACTCCTGTGGGTTCTGATGATGATCTTCTTAGCGAAGGCCGTATTTCTCAGATGAATAATGATTTAGCCTGTGAGTCATGAGAAGTCTGCTGGTGCTAACGTGCTGCAGCGTTTCCTGTATGCCAGTTAACAGCTACTTAGCACATGACCGTGGTTTCTCTTGTACGTTACACAATCACTAAAATGGTCATATAAGACATACGTACATAGGATGACTTAGGTGGAATTTGTCCCTCACTCCTCTATGTGTCTAATCACACAGTCATACTGACCCGCACTCCTCGATATGTCTAATCCGCAGACATCCTGACCTTCGCTCCTCTATATGACGAATCCACAGTCATACTGACCCCTACTCCTCAGTATGTCTAATCCACAGTCATACTGACCTTCACTCCTCTATGTGTCTAATCCACAGTCATACTGACCCTCACTCCTCTATGTGTCTAATCACACAGTCATACTGATCCTCACTTCTCTATGTGTCTAATCCACAGTCATACTGACCCTCACTTCTCTATGTGCCTAATCACACAGTCATACTGACCTTCACTCCTCTATGTGTCTAATCCACAATCATACTGACCCTCACTCCTCTATGTGTCTAATCCACAGTCATACTGACCCTCACTCCTCTATGTGTCTAATCCACAGTCATACTGACCCTCACTCCTCTATGTGTCTAATCCACAGTCATACTGACCCTCACTCCTCTATGTGTCTAATCCACAGCCATAACTGACCCTCACTCCTCTATGTGTCTAATCCACAGTCATATTAACCCTCACATACTGTACTCACATACTATACACTTTAAGATACATGTAGGACTTGAAGATACATGGAGGACATCAAAGTCACTGGATGCCCTTTTCAATTAGCTCTATTAGCTAGACATTTGTAACCTTGTCTTTATGCATTATGTTTCATTTTAACAACTTTAATTAACAAATAAGGCATTTCCAGACATATAATGGCATTTTCAGACTTCAAGAGACTTTTTAAGGATCCGCAGAGACCCTAACTTGTGCATCTGTACCGAAACAACACTTTGCAGACTTTCAGACACGTCAGAGCACATGAGTTAACCTCCTTGCAATACTAAATTAGGCTACATGAGGTCTTAACTGGCAACTTGACAACCGTCAGAAAGTTGTGACAATTTGACTAGCAAACGGCAAAGAGAGAGAGAGAGAGAGAGAGAGAGGAAACAGCTTTTAGAGCCTGTCATATAATTTGTAGCCACAAAACACAGACCTGATGCTTCCACAGAGGCGCTGGTGCAGTCCTGCATTTTATATAGACGCTGCAAACACTGGCTTGCTGCAATCAATGCAGGCCACAATGGATTGCAAAACTACAACACAGGAGCCCTGTCCACACATACAGCCCTGGTCAACAACCATTTTCAGAATGGGCCCAGAATGTTTGACGTCACTGTGTTTAGGCATTCAAAAGGCAGTGGGCTCAAGTGGGTCACAGAGTCGTTTGTGCTGTAACAGCAGTCTAGTTACTGAAATGAGGAAATAGCTGTTTGTCAATAACTCGCATGTGGCATTCAGGTCACTAATAGCGGACGCGCCCATAGCACTTTTTTTGCACCCGATACCATAAGTGTGAAACCCTAAATAGCTGCAGATAGAATGTGCCGCCGACATTAAGGGGCTTATACATATTCAGACTAGTGTTTTTTCAGCTGTGTTGCTCGCTTTAATCGTCACTGAGGGTGAAACCACTTTAATACAGCAAATCAAATTCTTGTCTCCCATTTTTTTTACTCCACCTTGCATGGAAACTACAAAACATGACAACCTGATACAGTAATTGTGATTAGATCAGTCACTTAGTAATGATCAGCGTCAAAGTAGATCTAACTTTTTGCAACACATTGGTGTTAATATTTCAGTTTTAGAGGAATAAAAATGGAAGCATGGCATCATTTTATTACAGTATGATGTTCATTATATATATATATACATACATACATATATATATAATCTATTATATATAGCGTGCCTAATAGCCTGTAATACCGCCACAAGCAAAAATAACAGCTGTGATTGGATTTGGCATGTACTGGACAAGTTTCTGGATGTAGGCCACATCAATGTTCCTTCCCTCGTACAATTCCGAGGAGAATTCCCTGTAGACTGGGATTTTAGCCACTGCTGGTAGACCCGTATGACCGTACGCTTCCATACACCTGCAGATTCAGCTACTTCCTTCACACTATGGTCTTTGGCACGCCCAAATGCAGTCACTCCTTTTAGCCAATCATTAACATCTGCCTTCGACACATCTTCCACACATGGAACGAGACATTTAAAAATACGTTTCAGTCCAAAATCATCTTTGATAAATATCATAAACGATGTCTCAGGCATCAGACAGCATATTCAAAACCATTTCACCGTCTGTGAGGAAGCTGTGATCGGAACTGAAGACTTCTAAAAGCCTCTGAAAGCTCCTTCACAGACTGTGAACAGTCCTGCCTCTGTACGTTTCTGAAGCATTTCACATCAAACCACTCGGAATGACTGTTTACATCTCAACCATTTAATGATTCACCCCTGAGAGCCACAAGGCCATCAGGTGAACAATGCATTATGTAGCCTAAAGTGTTTCCACACTAAAAGCTATTGGGTTATTGTCTGAAAGCACTGAATAAAAAGGTTAAAGTGGAATTTAGCCAAATTGTTGTTTCCATCTCATCCATTATTAATGGGAAAAAAATCCAGAAAAATCCGTTGCTACACAGAAACCGTGTATCCGATTAAAGCGCTGTATACAAGCACACTATTCCCGATCAGACCGAATGGTTAGGAGTTGGAACAGTACCGATAAAGGTGGCAGACAAAAAATGTGTACAAAGAAGAAGAAGAAGAAGAATATACAGTCGGACAACAATATGATGTGTATTGTAAAGCAACCATAACAACCCTCCTGATCCAACTGCAGCAACATGATCGTGGGCCTAAACAGCCTTTGAACCAACTTCCACAGCAGGGTTTTGCTGACTGCTTACTGAAGGCAGGTCCCACCTCTGCTGGGTGTGGAGCCTACTCATGCTGGAATAATCATAACTGTGCAAACCCTTTACACAGCTGTAAAACCATATTGTGGACAAGCCTTCTGATACAGTGACCTTAATAAACCAAGATACAGGCCTTTCAACCACTGGAATGAAACAGTGGACGTCACAATGAGAAACGACGCTTTAACTATTAGGCAAAGCTGGAAGATGGTTTTTATGCTGAAACTGTGATTTGAAAGTGTGTCATTTTCGAAACACGAAAGCTGCCATATTAATTACAGACCATGTTTTAAGGAGAGAACTTTTACCTAATAACATAGAGCACTTCCTGTACGTGGACAAGACAACAAATCCACAGCTAACCGCCCACCTGGAGCATCATGGTTAATGGAGACGTTTCTGTTTTTTTTTTCTACCTGAGGTTCACATGCAGCATTGGACCATCTTCATGTACCAAAAATACACTCATCATCAAAAGATGGGTGGCTCAAATAGCTGCACCCAGAAGGAATCAACCGACAGGAGTGAAACTTGGTGGGTAGGTTAGACATTGTGAGACATGCGAATGATTCAAGGTTCACGCTCGGCTGTGCATGTGATGTAAGAAACGGCAAGCCTTATCACTGTACCTGAATGACCCAACTGACCCCGTTTTACATGTCCAGAAGGCCTGGTGGCACTGCACCTCCACCGCAAAATCCACAGGAACTGTGTGAGAATATTCAAGCTGCATGGGATGCATTATCACAGGTCACCATTAGGAACCTCTACAACTCCATGCCATCTGGCCCGACGGCGGCCCACGCCATACTGAGAGACACTACTTCTGTATGTGTAGCTCAATAAATATTGCCCATATCAGTCTAAATGTATCATCATTTATTGTTCCTGGTAACCTTTATCCTACTTCCCAACAGCACTGCAATCCCACACTTCCTTCTGGGTGCAGCTATTCGTTTGACGAGGTTGGTTTTTGTGACGTCACAGAAAAAATTCATTAAAATCAGGCTGTTTGTGCAGCTTAGTTTCCATATACGGACTGTACGGACCGTTTTGAAACTTTAGATCTATTGGTATCTTACATATAAGCCTGTTATTTGACAAGGTGAACATTTTGTATATGAACCCACAATTGCAATACTGGTCTAAAAAAAAAACAATGTTAAGATACTTTCCCCAACGTGTTCATCCCCACTATTAGCCGGAGCTCATAATCAATAAGAATCCCCATAGCTGTCTGAACCAAAAGCCTGGCTCCATTCTCATGCAGCACAATGTCAAATTAGGCTCACAAACGTTTTACTCTTTCAGGCAGCTGCTGATATGACTCAACGCTCTCCGTCATCACCGCACTGTACGCACACATGAAAAGGAACACTAAAACCGCAGCCAAAAGGGGAGAAAAAAAGTCTCGGGCAAAGTGGCTTCCGCCCTTCTTGGCAGGTGGGTTGAACAGTTGTACCAAACCTGATAAGGGCAGACTGTTACTTCCTTAGATAAGGCTTCGCTAACCCCGCCTGGCCCGCTCACAATGCCAATCCAGGCAGCCAGAGAGAGGAGAAAACACACGCGCAGGCACATGCACAGAAGAATTCACAGTATTTTTTTAAAGGTCTGTCCATCTGCCATTATTTCCTGTGTAATGTTGCACCAGCTACACCCTCTTCCACACCCGAGACTCTGTGTACGTTCCATTCGCCGTCACGCCAGAGGCGGATATTAGCTTTTATAACTTTATTCCAATTTCCAAAACAACGTTGTGGGTGCAGAAGGGTTTCTGTTAGAGCAGGGCAGCAGCTCTGGCTCTGAGCAGCTTTAACAGCAGCCACTAGAAGGGCATCTATTATGCCTTTTATAGACAAATTTATGTGGGTTTTCTTATAATTTGGGCCTTGGCTCGACGCTCGGATTACGTCTCCGTCAACCGCACAAGTATGTTTTGGAACTTTGTATTCCAGTTCTCAAAAATCATAGAAGACCACGTGAGCAGCCTTCGCTGACTGGAGCCATTTAGCGCAAATGGACTACACAGAGAGGGGGTTTACTGAGGCAGCTCTCCGGATCTAACAAGAGGGTGGGTTAATACACAAAACACGTGTTGTCTTCATTGTAACTGGAGGACTTTCAACTTTTGACGTGGAAAACTTTTTATCTCTTTTTTAATATATGAATTTATATGAGGATATAAACAGTATATACACTCCTCATCAAAAAAATAGTTGCACCCAGAAGGAATCAACCGACAGGAATGAAAGTTGGTGGGTAGGTTTGACATCATGAGACACACGAATGATTCCCGTTTCACGCTCAGCCGCGCATGTGACGTAAGCAGGAACGGCCCTTATCGCTGTACCTGGTTGTCCTGTTGCGCGTACTTTCCATTTTGACTCGTGCTGTTATGTTGGTAGCAGCCTTTGCAGGCAAAGTATGTCTCAGAGAAGAGTCTGAAAGCAATTCGAGGGGTCGCATCATAAGGTGTTGCATGCAATGCCAGCTGTAAAGCTACTACCATAGCACCCTGTTGGTGGCAGTGGAAAGAAGAAGGCACGCAGCGGCAACATGAAGGATCTGGGAGACCTACACGAACCACAGAGAGGGAGAACCGACGGATTGTCCGACACGCACGGAGTGACCCAACAGCCACGATTGCAGACATTAAGTGAGCAGCGATGACCTCCATGAGTCACAGAAGTGGCCCAAAACGTTTTGGTTCCATTGACTTACATTAAAATTAACTTAGGTTTTTGGCCTCTTCTGTAAAGTCGCCATTTTGGAGATACTTGATTTCCTTTGGACAGCGACGAGACACAGCACACGCAGCTCATATAAGGAAACTAAGCTGCACAAATAGATTGTTCTGAATTCACTGTTTCTGTGATGTCACAAAAACCAGCACGCACTTCTATCCGTCTGTTTGTTCTGCAGTAGTTTACAGCCCCGCCCCCCTACACTGACTTCTGGACTGCTTTCTGAATGAGGCACACAATACAGAGCAGTCAATCGGAACAGGGGTCATTTACATATACCGGTCTTAAAGGCACAGTAACAAAGACGACTTGTTCAATAAAAGGGATAAACAGAAGATGGAACTACAAAGTTATTATTATTAATAACGACTGTTTTCGGTGCATGGACCCACACAAACACTGTCAGTGGAGCCGCTCAGGGAGAAAAGATAAAGGGCAAGCGAAAAGCAGGGTATGGGCCCTTTAAGCGAATGCCTGATTCAGATTTAGCCATATTGCCACATGTTAACGTTTGAGACGTATTTCTCTGCATTTCCGTGTTGATATTTAGAGCGCCAACAATGTCACGGGCAGGGTGTCGACACACTGAAACATGCAACGCTCTATCTCGGCACATGGAGTGACATCGCACTAGTTCTCCTTTCCACACAGCAATCACATTTCCTCACTGTGCGAAAACAACTGATCTGTGTTTTCCTCTTTAATTCATGGGGATCTCTGAAGACACCAAACATATGAAGTGCCAGAGCCGCTATTGTGGATTGCCCCTTCTTCTAGGGCACTGGATATTCAAACTTGAGCGTCCTGATTTAGAGATTACGGAATTAGAGCAGTCGCTGTTAGCCGGCCAACACAAACTATGGCATTTCTCACGGCTTAAATTCAATCCCCATCCATTGTCTTGGCAAGGTGTTAACAAAACTGCCCTTGCTGGCCCTGGGCTTATTTTTGAAGGTGCCGGTTATAGAAGTGGACAGAGCAGGAGGCTCTGCGCAGCTGACTCGGCTTCCAGAGGTCGCATACGCATTACCATATGAGAGCATCAAAATTAAAAGGGTCTCGTTTGCTCGGGCGACGTGTTAAAAGAGGGGCATTTGTGAATGAAAAAAGGAACAACAGGTTCAATAAAGTGCAGATAATGGTTTCCTGTCTGGGACGTGACTGAAGAACTATCAGTGCTCCCTCCCAGCAGGGACTGTGGCAAGGGTGGGGGGGGAGGGGCGGGGAAATGACAAGGCAGTCATTCTCTACAAGACAGAGGGCCCTGTTTGGACAGGCCTGTTTTACAGCGGGAGAATGGCCTACACAAATAAACCATCCCATTTTACTACCTGGCTTGACCAATAAAGTTCTAGGAAACAATCAAATTAAAAATTAACAGTCTGGCTGGCTGGGCAAAAAGCATTCGGCCTTTTCCACCGGGTTCCAGGCGATGTGGATGATACGTACGCCCGTAAAGAAAGTGAGATCATGACGATCTGCTAATGAGGGAGAGTGGCCATTAAGCTCGGAGACGGACATCTGTCAGGTCCAGAAATGCCCTAACACCTCTTTCTTTGTGACTCACTCAGTTTCCACGTGGGTGGAAGAATCGTTCTACTCAGTAGGTACAACACGCTGTGCACTGCCTTCAGAGGTCAAGATCCATGGACGCATGGACAATTACACAGAATGAAGTCTTACTACACTGCAAAACACATTTATAAAGAAACGTGAATCAAAGGTTGTTGGTCAACTAAATATATACATATATATATATATATATATGATTTTAGATCTGTTTTCCTCAGGTGACTTTGCATGTCACTGTATATATATATATAGAAAGTGAGATCATGACAAACTGCTAATATGGGAGAGTGGCCATTAAGCTCTGTATACATACAGTTTATGGACTGTATACAGTATATGTATAAATATATATACAGATACATATGTATATAAATTTGTCACCTGAGAAAAACTGACCTAAAATGCTGTACATCTGTACTAATATTTGAATATAATGAATACAGATTTTCCAAACCTCTCCTCAGGGCAGCTCAGCAACAATTATAGCTATCCTCCAATACCTGGTTTAGCATATCAATCCTTCGAAATGTTACAGGGAAATTATATTAACAATTAATTCAAATTCTTTTAAACAAAATGTTCAGCTGTGAGGTCATTCAAATTGGTATGGGGTCACAATATCTACAACACAAACATATACATTTTATCCAGAACCTACACGTTTGTCCAGTGAACCTACATGTGTCTTCTGAGTTTTGATATGTAATGATGATGACGATGGTAAAATAGTGGCAAATCAGAAGAAAAAAAAACAAATTCTCTTATGGGACTGTTTTGCCTCACACCTGCACCCTGCACGTATCCCTCCACCAGGAATTAATTGGAAAAAAATATCCTTATAAAACATATGCTTATCTTATCTCAAAACTATCGTAAAACAATGTGTCACACATCAGGCAGCGTATGCATAACCATTTCATGTAATAACTTCCTGAGAGGGAGCTTTGAGAGTCATTAAACTCCTTAGACGCCTGGTTCCTATCGCCACCACTGTGAAGAATTTAGGTGCCGTAAGATTCTCTAGAACGGGCACTTTACGCCAAACCGTTCTAAATGAATCTGCCAACATCTACTTATGCAAACAACTGGTAGGAGTTCCCCTTAAATCCTGTGTGCTGGTTATGTAATATAAACTATATATAATAAATCCATAAATATAATAATATATAATATAATAAATCCAGGCAATAGTGGAGGAGAAAGAACCAGGTATCTTTTCAATGATCGCTTGTCAGAAATTTATATATATATATATATATATACAGTACATGTTGGTGGGTATCTGTATCGTCACAACAGGACATGAAGTACAGAGTCAATAGTCACTTAATAAGCATTTCAGCAATGCCACATGACACAGTTACATTTCCTAGTTAAGGTACTGGAGGTACCACCCGGGTGGCATGAGGGGTACCACCACAGTGCCAAAAGAGTCTGGTTAATACCACCAAACATGAAATTACAACACGTTATTAATCTACATATTCTGCATTTCACTGTACAGACCAATAGGGGTGGGATCTGCACTCACAGTGGGGTGAAAGAGCATCAGGCTATACATACACGACAATGAGCACACATGCCTGTGCAGTTTGGCTTCAGGAAATTCCATGTAATGTTTACAACACACCGTGCATCGTTCTTTATATCATTTTGACCATAACAACGACATTAGTTCTGCCCAACATTACGTCCAAATGATGATACAATTCCCCTGAGACCACCTACTGCGTTCCTCTGCGTTAGCTCATCACTTTCAACAGAAACCTGAAACGCAAAGAGTTTGGCAATACACTCAATACTGGATCAGAGAGGGACGAGCCAACGTCTAGATCCAACCCAAAGCACAGGAAATCTATTCACCTCCCAGTCATGTGCAGCGGTTTCACCACTTTCCAGCCTGCGATGGGAAACACAAGTTGATGGCGTTTTTAATAGCTAACAAAAAGCACATTATGCCCTCATTTACAACGTAAGCTGATTTGACTAAAGCTATTACTGCTAAACTGGAAGCCAACAAAAGCTACAGGCCTCCCGAAAGCTGTATATCCTCTTACAGCAAACCGAACGCTCACCATTACAGATCGTAGATCTAGAGACATAATGCTCTAAAGTGCGCAGGGCCCGGGATTACACTGCTGACTTTCCCGGTTTAAAGTTAATGTGAGACAACATGTGCTACACTGCATTCTTTATATGGCACACGTCAGACAGACGCACATGCTTATAAATTAACCTGCAAGGAAGTACGAGCTGAACAAAGTGGCAGTATATTCTAGTGGTGGTCTAGCTGCCCTACTGCTGTTAGGCCGATATCGTTAACACAGTTATTGCACCTGTACGCACAAAAGCACTGCTGTGCCATATACAGACTGCATTACATAGGTATAAGCACTGCTCACTGGCAGTTTGTCCAGCAGTAAATTCCTAACAATCGTTCCATGTAGCAGTGCAAATTACATGTACGAACATGGCAACGATGTGAAATTGCAGCCAGGCTGAAAATGTTAACCCCAAAAGTCCCAGAAATAAAACTATGCATGATATTCTACCGTGTGGGACGTGGGGCTGAAAGATTAGACATGGAAATCACTGTTTGTAAAAAGCGCAATTTTAATTTTAATTATAATTATAATTATCACGATCATCTTAAGTTTTAAGTGGGGAAATGTAACTTAAAGGGCCAATATCTTGCACTTTCCCCGTATTGTACTTTTCCCATTTGGTGAGATCATTTTATGACACTTGTGTAGGTTTATGTACTAAAACAGTCATGATTCATATTTACATGACCCTCTTCCAAAGCTCACTTGACCCCTTGGAATTAAACAGGCTGATTTGGTTACGCTATGTTCGCACTAGCACACGACAGAGCAACAAGCGGCCAGTCATTTCCTACGGGCGTACGTGATTTGTAGCTGCGATTCAGCGAGAAGTGTCACGCCGACAGAAAGACAAGTGACAGATCGAGTTGAGATTTTCTCAACTTCATGCAAACGAATTATGACGCAGTGAAGCGACATTGTAAACGATCGGCTCCAACAAATTTTTCAGACCAGTTGTAGACATGGGGGTCCGAGGTCCCCCCAGCTTCTGCTCTCTGAACTTTTTGTTCCTACCAGCATTTGGTTCCAGGTCTCAGTAGTGTGGTGGTGGTGAACACGGAGGAGAAGCTCATAACCGCTGTTTCTTCTTTCCCCAGTTTATATGACGCGTCTTTGTACATATACATCTTAAGTAAAATGAAGTTTGGAAGAAGGTAGCGGATATTGTTGGTGTCTCTGGTGAGTTAGGTCACTTGATAGCTAGCTAGGTTAGCCAGCATGCTAACCGGTCCATAAAGCTAGCCACGAACGCAAGCAGTTTGGTTTCCATACAAATTTCATAGAAACATGTACTTTAAAATCCAGCTTGTACACACACCCACACACGGCAATGCGAGCGGCCTCGAACACGCCCACAAGAGATGAACTTGGGGTGCCTTTAGGACTGATATGTAAATGACTTATCTTCTGATTGGTTGCCTTGATTAGTGCCTGGTTCAGAAATCAGTGCAGGTTAAAACACTCCTTAACAAACTAAACTGCTGACTAGGCATATATATACGTAAATGTGTTGTTTTTTGTGATATTACAAAAACGGTTATTACAAAATGGGCTATCCCGCTTAGTATCCATATATAGACTGGGGGGTGTATAGTACGTTTTGAAACTTTCACAGCGCTTACATGTTTAATAGTCAGGAAAATTCAGTTTTCCACGATATGTGCTCTTTACCAACACCAAGCTTGTGAACTACCCGCAGGAAGAACAGCCCAATCAAAAGCAACCAAAGCCCAGTGTGCTACGTACATGACAACACAACCACAACAAAACTAGCACCAAATCGCAGCACTGGAGCTGCAAGCCAGAAGAAAACAGTCAGGTCTTTTGGCCAAGATAACAGGCTTATTTTATAATAATAATAATAATAATAATAATAATAATAACAATCACAGTTCACATCATAGTCACATTGGTGGTCTGAAAAACTAGATTTACCGCCCCCCTCCAGTTCAAATCATTCAGCCCCAGTTGGACAGGCCCTAAAGCAAACACCTAAACACAAGTGAAGCCATGTATTTCAGTACTAACAACCAAATCGTGATCATATGCCAAACAGCGTGCTGAAAAAACACACTACACAAAATACACATTAATGTTCACAATGCAATAAAAGTACAGCCCCATGAACAGGGCAGTAAAAGATGGCCGACACTGCGAGACACTAACTGTTTTCATTTCATACAGTCAAAGCAGAGACTGCCCCTCCTGAGTCAGAGTGAAAATGAGGATCTGAAATCGATTCTTCCTGTGCCGGATTGGGAATGGCTGCAGTGACCTTTTCTGAATGTCATTTTTCATTGTTGTCTCCTGTGCCATCACAGGCTCACTCACACATGTGAGTCGGGAAGCACTGTTGGATCAATATGGCTGGCCTCGGTGTGTGGATTCGTCCACGCAGGCCTATCTGTGCAGCCATATAAGATATCTGAAACTGTGAGGAGGGAACACTTGGAGCTGGGCAATATGACAATATGTATTGTGATAATTACATCTCAATATGTTTTTTCTGAGCACATAGAGTCAGTACTTAAAAACACTTTCCTGCAATCCTGATTAAAATGAGTATATAATCAGTCCTGTATGGACTGGATTTAGCACAGTACAGAGTTGCGCTACCCTACACAGCATAAACATCCAGCACCTGATTATTATTTTACCTTGATTAAGTAAACTGCTGTACCATTATTTTGCTGTACCAAGTCTTTATGCTGAGATATTAATGCTGCATTCAGGTGCTCATTGGAAGCCTGTATATATACTGTATTTAGTAACCTAGTACACCTGACTTCACTTTGTTACAGTGTTTGTTCGTAGACACGGCCACCACAAGCCACAAATGCTGCTTTTCCTTGCTGTGTTAAAAAAGTACAACGTGTATACATTTTTGTTTCCGTGTCTACATGTTTAGCATTCTTCATTTGTGTAAAAGGTCATGTCATATGTCACATCTTGTAAATGTGTTTGTCATCTAGAATCCCCAGATGACCAGCTGTAAGCATGACTTTCTCTGCTGTTCTGCAATTTACAAGTAAGGAAATTGGTATTTCCCGGCCTCTGACAGCACTCGAACGCAGCATAAGTCATCATTCTCAGATATTAAGTAATTGTTTTGGGAAACTTTCTCGCAACTCATTATTTTAAGATGACAGAATACATTACAGCTTCATTCCACAGTGACACTCGACCCTTTTTAAATGTCCAGTCTGTAACCATCTCCACTCAACCTGCATCTGTTTTATTTGATTTAAGCAACAACTTTGACAAGATGTTGGCATGTCTTGAGCAACTGTTCTACATTTATTACTCTTATTTTATGAACCTTTACTTCTTAGTTAATGCTGAGTTATTGTTTTACATGCTCTTATACACTTAGATCATTTTTTTATTAACCAGTTTATTTGAATGCAACTGCCTTTTATTATTAAACTTAGTTTTATGAATCTGTATTGTTATTATTATTATTATTATTATTATTATTGAATTTAATATGTTATACACCATTTTTCATCCCCCATTTCTGTACTGGCATTGCTAAACTGTAAACAAGAGTGTCCCTCAATGTACTTCACGTTTTAAATAAAGTTTGATTGAGTGAATGATATAAAAAAATTATTTTAATAATTACTAGGTGGTAGATTTCATATTTTAATAGGCTTCCATGGTTCTAACTCATTACTAACATATTACAAAAAAAATACCGTCACATACCGTGTATCCTAAACTTCCCTAAAGTATCGCGATACTACATTTGGCCATCATTTTGCCCACCTCTAGAAAATCTCGCGACGGCTTCAAGAGTCTAAAAACACGAATGTATTAAAGCGGACCAGGCGATAATGGCGGACGAGCAGAAGATCCAAACATCTGCAGCCCTACCTTCCCACAACCAACATGGACGAAATGCGACATTATTTATGGAGTTTAGAAGAGGCAAGGATCCAGCTGACCTGTGGGGGCTGTGTTTAAAGACTGTAGTCCGTTTTTTAATTCGCATAAAAGGAAGAACGGAGGAAAGGGCGAAAACAACAACAGTCGACATTCCCGTCGCCATGGTTTCAGTGGAGCGCGAGCGAGCGAGGAGCGCCGCGCTGAATGGAGCGGCCCGCGCGCGTTCCCGCTTTTATGAATGGAACGGCAGCGTCACGCGACCCTGTGGCGCGCGCGAGCGAGTTCGAGCGCGAGCCCCACAGCGGGCTCAGGAGAAGAAGAGGCTCCGCTCAGGCCGCGTTCGCGAGCTGCGTCGAAGACGGCCTCGCATTCGCTAGGCTCTTGCTGTTGCTCGAATTTTCCCGTTCCACCTTAAATGGTGCAGCAGTTACGTTCTGGTATGGGAAAATTCGCCATATAAGCATATAATGCCAAATATGTACATATATATATATATATATATATATATATATATATATATATATATATATGCGTGCCATAATACTGTCCTCGGCTATTGTGGGCTGGGGGTGGGGGGGTGGTAGGAGGAGGGGGTCTTCAAAGGCTCATCCTATCCTATGACAGAATAGTGAAG
>CM067478.1:3607193-3650604 GCA_034552555.1 Semaprochilodus insignis
GGGGGGGGGGGGGGGCAAATGGCGGACAGGCTAAACATCAATGAGCTCAAGACCTAAAAACACCTAACGCGTTTTTAAAGGGAGATACTTGAACAGTAAATCCCTTTCGCTGCGAGCACCCCCCCCTCCTTCTTCCCTCCCTTCTGAAGGAGTGAAGGAGAGGGCCTGATCCCGACTACCCCCCCATCAACCCCCTGTTTTCCCATCTGTATTTTCCCTTCTTCATCTCCCACTGTCAGCCTCCCAAAACACCAAACTTCTAGACCCCCCCAAAACACACATACACACTAACTCCGAAATAGCGTGCGCGTTCACGCGACGCGATGAAGGAAGACAGTAAGGAAAGCTGCAGCCGAATCCGCGCGGCGAAACTGGCCCGAGAAGAGACAGAGAGATAGAAAGAAAGAAGGGAGCGGGAGGGGAAAAGCTCGTCCCGAGTACTCACTCGTTCGGGCGCGTTTCCTCGACCATTTTCTCGTTTCACCTAGAAAAAAATCCCGCCGCGGGTGCGCGCTTTTCGCTCGTCATTTTTTCTCTCCGCCAGCGTCTCCAAAATAATCCCTTCACATGTCGCCTCAGCCGCCGCCGTTCCCCTCGTCCTCCTTCGCTTCTTCGTCGGTGTCTTTTACTCTCCTCTTCGTCCCCCGTCTTGACGGTCTTTCGTGTCTCGCTCTCTTTCTTTTTCTTCTTCTTTTTTTCTCCTCTCCCCCCCTACTCTTTCCTGGCGCTGGTGAAAAACGTACCCGTGGAGCCTCGCGGAGAACCTCGTGTGCGCGCTCGACAGACAGTCCGCTTTGGGGAGCGTAAAATAAACTCTTTTCTGTTTTCTTCTTCTGCTCTGTTTTTCGCTACCTCAGATGTGCTGTCTGGCTTGAGCCGAGTTTCCCCGCGGTGCTGCAGCTCGCCTCGCTAAGCGCTGATGTTGCTGAGGGTGGCCCCGTACGAGCCCCATCTCTCATTACTCCATGTTGGATTCTGCAGCAGGCAGCAGCAGCCCGAGAAGGGGGGGGGGGCAGGGCGGAAACGATGACGTCAGCGTCGTAGCACTTCTGACTGCAGGCTGACTTTTAATCCGAGAAGTGGTCTCCACCATTAACTACTGATTATATTTCCATTCTGAGGCTCTATTACACTGTTATAACCATTCTGTAAGGCCCTGCCAATGAAACAGCCATTTGAGCCTATTACAGTAGCTGCTGCATATGGGGAAGTAAAGTTCAGAGAGAAAATGATTGATTTTTTATGTTTGAACAAAGGTTTGTGTGTGTGTGTGTTTATTATACATTATACAATTATGATCATGGGTGTTGGTAACACCACCCGCCCCACCATCCACCCACCACAAGACTGTAGTAATCTCATCTATTACACAACAGCAAAATAGTTTCTGAAGTGGTACTTTAGTGGGCCATTTCCTGCAAGACGTGTAATCAGGAGCAAAGGTGGACAGCGCAGGCTCTTTATCTGTCTCTCCCCTGACAGTGAGAGAAAGCCGAGGATAAAGGCTGGCTTTGATCAGGCCAGAGCAGGCCATTTACACAGGTAGGCTAAACAGGGACCTTTTAGGGGTCCAAATTCCTCACTCATCATCACTTTAGCCCCGTTATTGCATGCATTATGCATTGGCACATGCTTGATTCAGCTTCCTGCCATAAAATGGACCTGAATATTAAAATAAAAGAACTAATAAATAATAGAATAAGTGTGCCTGGGTCATTTTGGAGCATGTTGCCTTGAGGCAACAATGGAAAGAATTCATAAAGGTCATCAAAATATATATATATATTTAATAGATATATAAACATTTGGAGTAAAAGTAAGAAACTACACTTATTTGAATACTAAAAAAGGCCAAACAAAACTGATGATACTGTAAAAACATACTGCCGGATACATACATGCCATACATACTGAATTCTGCATGACATTATTGAAGTTTAGGGGCTCGTGGCTACTAATACCGCATACATGTTAATACCAAATTAGTCCAATTTGGGTAAATAAACAGACACATAATTCTAGATGGAAAACAACATACAATGACAGCAGCGTTTATTTAAGTGGCTGTGTATGGTACATGTAGTTTGCGACTAGCTAAATCATCAGTTATCAGTTAACATATTTCAACTACTTCTGCCAACTGTTTATTTAGTCTAATTAGTGGCTTAAAATTAACTTCTGACACTCCAACAGATGTCTGACCATGTTTTTGAAGTGATTAAAAATTAGTTTTTTTTCCCTAAGCGGAATTGTCTGGTGCTGTGCAATGTGTGTTCTCTACAAGCCGCAAAAAGGGGTTTAAATGGCCAACAGATGAAAATGTGACCAAGTACACCCTTCTTATTGGTTAATTCATCTCGCCCCTTTAGTATAAACCTACTGATTGTCAGTAAATAGGCATCACGTCATTGTAAAAGTAGGAAAAGGGTTTGTTGCCCTGAGGCAACAATGTGCAATAGAGGCTTAAATCAGGGATCCAAATGATTAATCACCGGATCGTTTTATGTTCAAATGCATGTTGAATGACTGCCTTGCAGTGTTAACCAATAAACACAACCGAGATGGGTTTCTTGCTTAGTACCGTTAAGTGATCAACCATTGTAAACGTCTTTGGCAAATCACCCTGAATGGTCCTCATTGGCTTTGTGGCTGGTGAAAATGTCATTTGGATGCCACCAACTGGTCAAAACCCGGATATTTTTTCACCTCGCCCTGGACACCTAAAGAAATTTCACCCTGGACATCTAAGAAAACTTTAATGTTTAAATGTATTTTTGCAGGTATTTTTAAACTGCCTCAGTTAGCAACATGATCACATTCGTGCCTTTATTTTCACTATATTCAAAAATGAAACAGACATTAAAGAAAGAACCAGGTTTTTTATAAATCATGTTCTTTATTTAAATCAGCGTTAGGCAGTTATGCTATTATAATAATAATAATAATAATAATAAAAAAAGAACATTGGAGATCCAGTCAGATCAACTGCCCTTGGCACTGGATGAGCATTTATGGAAACGTACAAAGAGCATGAGGTACCTCTAGTATACATGAGGCCCCAAGACTCAAAAAAGGAATTAAAAAACAAAGCAAGAAAAATAATACCAACCTTTTCATGATATGTGCATGTCACTCATCTATTCACTTCTTGGTAATAATCATCATCATCATCATCATCATCAGAGATACTGGACCGACACCCTAAACCTCAGTTACAAACTGAGACCCTTACACGTGTAATTGTTTAGTTGTAATAAAAAAAGGGAGCCATTTGAATAAACTTTACATAACTACACGTTTGTGTATTCTATGCCAGACACAATTTCATTAATGTCAATAATGCACTGCAAATTGGAAAAGAAAAAAGGAACATTCAAAATAAGAAAAGCAAAACGCCCCCCCCCCTCAATAACAACGTCTGACCATCTTCTGGAATAGCTGGGAGTTGGAAAGATCTAGCCAATGCCCATTTTAAAGGGATTGTTGAGTTGATGCTAATGTACAGAAAAGTAAGCAACCGGAACAAAAATGCTAAGCTGGAAGCTAGAAAGAAAGACAAAACCAACTGTTTTTAAGCCCAATACGCCAAAACCCTGAGCACGAGAACTCATTAAGGACAAGCACTTGCCAACATAGATAAGGAGAGCAGACAGAGTGTGAGAGAAATGGAGGACTGGAGCCACATCCCGTCATTCAGTGACGAATGCACAGTAGAGAAAACCAATAACCGTCATTAAGTATGTTTGGTTTCAGTTCAGATCTGTCTCTAATCAGCATATGAATCCACATCCATTAGGCTGACAGAGTCTCTCTAAGAGACGTCACCAGAATCCTTTACAGCTGGCATCAGTTTCAGTCCTAATGCATACAACGCGTGGTCCTAACTGTGCTATGGTGAGCCAGTATTAGCTTTGGTGTTATGCTTTACCTGTGACCTGCATAGCAATACTGCAGAGAACCTACCGTTACGTGCAGTGCAAAGGAGACTGACTGACATAAGCCGAAATGACTTCTGGTGACCTCTCTCGTGACGGCCTTCTGCTACTGGCACATTGGGATAAATGACAGAAAACCCAAGAAACTATACGCCAAGCTTGCAAACCTTCCCTCCCCAGTAACCCCTGTACAATACACCCTCTTCTCCCCTCATCTCCTTCCTATGGGTGATCACATGATTTAGTGGCACAAGAAGCAGAACGCAAGAGATGGGAGGTAGAACAACGCACACATGGACAGATGCTGTGGAGATCCGGTATATGGGATAGTGAAGTGGACACGGAGGGTTTGGGACACTGTAACAGAGTTTATCTGACTGTGACTCCGAGCTTCTCAAGCACGCGCACACCCTTCTCCTGATACTCCTCCCGGGTCAGCCAGAAGTTGTCCTTGTCTTTCATGATGTCCGCCAGCACAGCCCCACCCAGGAACACCATGTGCTTGCGCCGTGGAGGGTCCTCAATTCGGATCTTGAATTTCTACAGGGTGTTAAACAGACATGGTGTGAGAAAAATGCAGTGGGAAAAAAAAAGAAATAAAAAAAAAAATACAACCACCTAAAAAATATACATAAACCACATAAAAAATATACATAAATATATGAAATTATTCCAAATATTAGAAAATTTATTGGAAAACTAAAGGCAAAATTATCAATAAAATACACATTACAAAATGCATTGAAACAAATAAATATGTAAATAAAAATAATGCATATTGCAGGGAAAAATAAAAACTAAAACCCAGTCTAAGAATAAAACCAGTAAATATTTAAGCATGAAAAATAAAAATATAAAAACCTAAATAAATATAAAAAAACATGATATCACTTTATATTACTTGCACTATAAAACATCTGTAAAAATAATTATTAATAAAATTTATATCAATTTATTTATATGATAAATACATTAATAAATACATTCTAGCAGCTACAAGAGATCATTTGTCTATTAAGTAAAAAGTGAAGTTAAAATCTTGTTAACTGTGGTGCTTTGCCAGAGGGGCAGTGTATAAACATGCTGCGTTCTGAGAGAGTCTTTGAGTCCAGCCACTCGAACCATGAACAGTTTGAAAACAGGTGGTTTAAAGTGAACGCAAAGAAATTACACAAGCGTTCACCAAGTTTTTAATTTGCCCTGAGCTCAGCCCTGAGACAGACTGACATGCTGCTCTACCGTATCGGGCAACTCATCTGTAATTGATCATCCAAAAATAGAGTTCTGACAAGCGGGCAGTTCAAACCACCCGAAAATGCTTTTACAGGCCAAGGGCCAGATCCTAAAGGAGACAGGGCACAGCCAGGCAGCTGTGTGTAACCTGGGCCAGTGTAGCAGGCCTGGTCTGCCATAGCCTGCCTCAAAGAGGTCACTCAGTTCCCCCTGCTGGTCAACATGAGTACTTCATCTTTTTGCCACTCGAAGTGTGGAACTACTGGACAACAGTTAAGGCCTGTTCCATGCACACTACCTCAGCGTGGCGTGAGCGACTCAGAACATCTTGTTTTTCATTTTGGCCTTCTGCTAAGAGGTCAAAGCGTTCACACAACCTGCATGAGCAGTGCATTACAGGAGCATCTATGCAACAGCCATTGAGTCATTATCTCTTCACACACACCGCAAAACAAAGTTAAATTAATGATAAAAAACGAATAAAAATGAAACAAAAGAAACACCAAGAACAAAATACTAGTTTAAAGGAGCAATTTGTAAGATGACGCAGCCTGTCAAATTCATACTCCAAATAACAGGGGGCAACATATCACCAGAACATGCACAGTCCCTCTGCTCTCTTCACTCCCTACCAGTCTGGAAGAAACATTGCAAGATCAGAATCAAACTGCATCTCTTTACTCGCCAAGAGTGTTGCCCCAATGTCTTGGTTCTCCTCTTTTTATACCATTTCTTTTGTTTGCTGCTGAACGTGGATTCTCGCTGGGAGTGCATGGTGGCGGCCATCATTGTGTTTACTGTTCCTTTCATTGGCTGCCTGTGCTTAAATGATCTAACCGGGAGCAGCACCTTCAACATGACTGAGAAGAGGGTAGAATACAGCAGCGCTACTTCTTCATCCTCTCATGTTGGACTGATTCCACTCCTACAGCGCTACAGCGACTCACTATCACCTCTCGAGGTGCACTATCACCTCTTGAAGTGGAATTACGAGACAGGACGGGCTAGGGCTAGCTGATTAGCATGCTAACTTCAGTGGATATCCCTGCAACACAATACAGAAACGTCTTTGACATCCGGTGAAGCCTGTCATTTCTTCACATTCCATTAAAACATACTGCAGTTAATCATGGAATGCTATAAACCAGAAATCTGACATACGGCTCCTTCCAACCTTATACATATACATTTGTTATGTCTACTGGCTTGATATGACTGCCCAAGAAAACCACAGGGAGCGAACAAATACAAATTAATGTTTTGTTAAGCAAAATAAAACAAATGATTTTCCATTTTCAGATTGAATATACAGCACAACTTTAAGAGACCACTGCACCATTCCTTTTAGCCATATGCTATACGTGTATGCTATACGTGTAAAAGGCAAATGTACAGTTATCACAGTGCTGTAGAGGTACTATTTAGAGGTAGGAAGTGTGAAACCGGCCTAAGGGTTTACAGAACGGTACAGAACTGTGGCTTAACAGAAGAATGTTGCTGATATGTGCCTGACATTTTTGTTACTCAAATTGCTCCCGAGGAGTGGAAAAAAACAGTCCACACATTGCAACTGTCTTTAAACATTCCACTTTCTGTGCAAATTGCAAGTGATAAAATTAAATTGCGAGTGAGAGCCATTTCAGGACCTGCACATTAGAAGGGCTGCAGCCTTTTCTTAAACACCTCTCTCTGTAAGAGCTAGAATGTGGCAACATTGGTGTCTTCCTCCTCTGCTGCCTGTGTTTACTGTAACAGAGACCCCGATGAAAATTTGCCACATGATGGTAAATTTGAGTAAAAGTGCTATTTTCCCCCCTCCAATGAATTTTCTGTGACATTTCACGAACTGATAAACAGCTAAAAGTTGAACAGGATAAAAAGTTGTTGACATTCATAAAATATTACTGACAATTTCTGTTTCCATAGTCTGCAGACGTGGTGAACCCCCACAACATTTTTCACAAAATATCCTCCGTATGGAAACATAGACAATGCAATGGCATACCGGGACTTTTACATAAGCACACGCATAAGGCATTATTTGTCTAAGCTGAAAAATGTCAACAGTACCAACCCTTAAAAGTAAACACTACAGGTTGGGTTATTTACAATGTTGGATAAAGAACAAATACATGTAACAAAAAAAAAAAACAAGTAAAGATGACCAGTGGTTTAGGATGTTTTTCATCAATCAAAATATTCCCGTATAATAATTCAATAATAAGCCTTAGGACATCATAAGCCTGGGAATTTAAAGGAGAGCGAAACAAAGATGTAGGCCAATGGGTCTAACAATTGCACAAAGGGAAGGCTAAACTGGCTCTGTGAAGGCCACAGAAATCATAAAATCAAAAATAAGATTAGTTCCGGTTTCACAACTGAGGTGCCTTAAAGTGTCGCCACCCTGCTGTTTATGGATTGCACATACTCACCGAGAGCTTGTCAACATCGCCTTTAAGCACACGCTCTAGATAGAGCTGCTTAAGTTCTCTCTCCAGCCGAGAGGGCAGGCCAGGGTACATGGTGGAACCGCCTGAGAGAACAATGTGTTTATAGAACTCAGCCCTGAGGGAGAGAGGCAGAGAAAGAAGGAGAGATGAAGGGTTCTGAATATAGTAGGCAACGAGAGAGTCCAGTGTTGTGGTTACATGATAAAAGACAGGTAATGAAACAACAGACCTGTATTAACACCTTAAACTTCGAAGGGCCTACATGTGGGGCCACATTTTAATCCTGCACTCTCATTACTGCATAACTTGCATATTAGTTTCACAGTAATTAACAAGAAAATCACAGCAGTTAAATCTTAAAGATACCTGCAGCTGTGGTTTATCTTAGGGCCAGATATTACGGATGGGAGCTTTGGCTAATAAGGAGTAAAAAGCCTGGGTGTGAAATGTTTAAACTAGGGATGCACCAATCCAATATACCAGCGCGCTACGAGGAGAGCTACCAGCTCCCCAGAAGAGAGTGGACAAAAACACTGGCGTGCTCAACGGAGCAAAACAAAATTTCCTCAAATGAAAAGGAACCTCACAATAAAACCCTCCTAACGCCTGACCCGAAAAGAGTGCGTCCTGAAGAGGGGCCGGCACTCCCACGCTTAAGTAGTATGAGTAGGAGGTGTTAGCGTTTGCCGCTTGATTGCTCACTGGTCGCCCTTTGTCTCCCCCGAGTGGCCGGAGGTGGTTCTGCAGGAACCCGAGACCTTACAGTAGACTTGACTTACGAACAGGAACAACAACATGGAGCGAGCCAGAGAGCGAGCTGTATGAGTGAGCTTAGTAAAGTAGTGTTTATGTCAGTCCTGGTGCCTTACGACGATCCAGCATGGTGAAGTATACGGTTTATTCACTCAAAAATGGTATTGGATCAATATCGGGTATCGACAGATATGCAAAGTTTATGTATCAGTGCTGGTATTGGAACTGGAAAAGCTGGATCGGTGCATCCCTACTGTAAACCACTCCAATGTCCCCTGAAGGCAGAGCTCAGCAGGGGGTGATGGTCTCCTCGCCAACATTATCAGACAGACAACAAATCTGTTGTTAGCCCATTGAGGTAATGCCGATGGCTGAATAGTTCCCCCCATAAAACTCCAATTGAGCATGTAGATGCGAGTCAGGTGTGAGGAGAATGTATTACATGTGTTAAAAGTAAACATTATTAATTGTAAGTTTATTTAGCTAGCGATAGTGTTGCGTTAGCTAGCGATAGTGTTGCGTTAGCTAGAGATAGTGTTGCGTTAGCTAGCGATAGTGTTGCGTTAGCTAGCTTGTTTTGCTTGTGTAATCGATTAGAGGGATTTGGGGTTGGGTTTTAGAAGGGAGTGGGCATATCCTTGTTTGCTGCAGATTTAACCGCAGTGCAGCACCAAATGTTGTCTCCAGGCATGTGTTCTCGTCACAAGAGTTTGCCCCGCAGGCCTGGTGAATTACAGTGGAGTGTAGTGGTGAACCAGCAGTGACACAATAGATATTATAGATACTATAAAAGATACTATGAAAAGCTATGAACAGAACAATTTTCATATTACAGCTCTGGAAATAAATAAGAGACCACTCCAGTTTCTTCTTAAATCAGCATCTCCACATGTACAGCAGGTTCTTAGTGAGGAACAGAAGGTTGGGTTCTAGCTTTACTGGCAGATACAGTGAGTGTCTGGTTCATAAGAACAAGGTCAAGCAGCAAACACACAGGACAACACAGCTACAGGCTGGCAGAGGGCCAAAACCACTCTCTACTGACCGTGATGAGCGCCACCTCATTCCAATGTCACTTAACCACTGTAAGATGACCTCAAGTGACCTACAGAAAGACTGGCGAGCGGTGGCTGGGGTGAAATGCACAGCGAGCATGGTTCTAAAAACAGGCTTCTGGAGGCGTCATTAGTGATTTTCTAAATAAACAGATCTAAATACAATATCTGATCTGGAATTTGGGAGACGTGTTTCCAGTAGTGTATAGAATAAAACAGAACTGCTCATTTTGGCCAAACACAAATCCAGAAACTGTACAACTAGAGAAACTGATCATTTTGAGGTGGTCTCTTCAATTTTTCCAGAGCTGTATATATCACTAAATCTAACGACTAGCTATCCTGTCTTTATAATGTATAAGGTAGTTGGTCAGTGTTTCAGAGGTGCTGATAATATCCACAATATACTGGTGCAAGTTATCATGATAGCAATTGCACAGCCTTAGTGGTGGTGTGTGGTTGGCAGTTACCTGGTGTCGATATCTGCTGCCTGAATAGTGTTGAAGAGCAGCTCGGCCACTCCTACACCCTCCACGTTAATCAGGTGGGGCTGGAACAGAGCCTCTGGTGCCTCAAACCTCTCCCCTCCAACCTTTATCACTCTACCATCAGGAAGCTAGAGAGAGAGATGAACAGGACTGCATCAGAGTTTGACCAAAGACAGGAGGCCTCCATTGAGCTATGATAGGTCAAATTAGGCAAACGTGATTTTTCACCAAACTATCAGTGTAATAACAATATCTGCTCATTTCTTAGCACGTTACTTGGCTCTGCTCTGTCCTCAGAACCGTCTCAATAGTCAAATCTGTTTTGATGACTGGTCAGTTGCTGAGTGGTGGGTCTGAGTGGTATCCCAGAGTCTGGCTGTGATGAGTAATGAGAAGATGGCGGAAAGGTGTGTGGGCGCATAAAGGAGCCCATTGAGGGGTGTCCAGAGGAGGAAACACCCAGCAACCCAGCCGGGGAAGGACTGTGACCACGCAGGAAATGATGTTACATGCTAGTTAGGTACCTCCAATGCCACACTGCCTCCTTGTTTCAACACTTGACCATTTTTCCTTGTTGGTTTACTTCTTTCTCCCCCCTCATTCCCTCTTATGAAAAACACGCTGGAAAGAAAAGCAGCACCTCTAGCGGAAAGTTCTACCCCGATGCTGCCTTCACAGTAGCCCACCCTATAGCCCACATTTCGCCACTGTGCATGTGCCACTGGCCCTCACAAATAGCAGCCAATCAGAGGGCAGCAGTGTAAACAGTCATACATACGTCTGCATAATACAAAATATGTTTACACTATCGGACAGCCTGTTAAACCACAAGCCACCAAACTGCATTTGCATTATTCCACATAACCTTTCTCATATCTTTGCTCTCTGACATTAAAAATAGTGATAAGGACTTCAGCAAGTCAGGGAGCCAAGTGTAATGCAATAAAGAGTGAATTTGAGGAGCAATAGTTTGTTTAATTACCACCTTTAAACAACACCAGCAGCCAACCTGATGAAGCTGATATTTATTGATATTTTTGTTTTGTGGTTACTTTTGGGAGCCGGCACCACATTAAGGTAGTTGCTGAATTACTTAAGGTAAACCAGGAATGTCAGATAAGAAGCTGGCAAAAAAGAAGATCCCATGCACCCCGCCAGCCCCCCCTTAAAAGTACTGAAAGATTTTCTAAAAATTCTGACAACAGTAATGACTCACTCATTATACCTTTCATTTACCCCATTATGTAAAATAAGACGAATATCACGAAAAGCAGGTAAACTATGTTTTAAATGGTTTGATCCTGATCATCATCAGTTCAGGGGATGTTCGAGTTAATATATTTTCCAGTCAGTCGATTCCTGTGGCGTAGAGAGCAGTCGACTCCAGAAATCATCCTCATCACTAATTAAACCTCATCACTAAATGAAAGGCCCATATTCTATATTTCACTTCTTATTTTTTGCCCTTTGTTTTTTTGGTTCAAGACTAAAATGAATGGATGGGCTAATCTGCTGCAGACTAATGTAGATAAATATGTAAATATGTCCATAGTGGCATCAAACCATATTTGATTTGAAACAAGCTGACCCTTAGGGTCTACATGTGGACTGTATGGACTGGGAAGTGCATGATACCTTTTGAAACGAGGTCTGCAAAGTACATCAAACCCTCCCATTAAAAAAAGGTATATTTTTATTCCTCGTCATGATACGGACACCTTCAACCATAAACCAATCCACTGTGAGGCATTATAGGGACTGACCGTGTAGGACTCCACCAGCACGGTTGTCTCCAAAGCAAGCTTCTGCTCCTGCTCAATATTGTATCCCACGTAGCACAGCTTCTCCTTCATCATGCGTACAGTCTCGAAATCTGCCGAGTGGTTGAAGGCGTAGCCTCGCAGAAGTAGCAGCTAAGGAAGGGCAAGAAAAGGGCAATCACCAGACTTCACAGCACAAACAATCCAACTGCTAGTAAAAATAAAGGCTTTCTGACACAATGAACATGGAAAAGCTACTGCATAGTTCACAAACCAGTAATACAGCAAAACAGAACTATTAACAAACACTACATCATAAAATAGCAGATCAGAGGGGAGCACCTTTATAAGGTATCGAGTGATATCTCTGCCTGCGATGTCCAGCCTGCGGGTGAGATGAGGAAGAGAGAAGCCCTCATATACGGGGCAAATATGAGTGACGCCATCACCTGAATCTACCACCACTCCCGTCAGGAGACCTGGGTATCAAAAACAAACCATAAGCAAAGAAATTATTAAAATGGAAACAGCAACAGAAGAGTGAATGTTTACATACGGTATATTTGGATTTATGTGTACATTTGTACGCATGTGTTGAACAGTTGGCTGGAACAGAAAGCTTCACCCAGTAAATTTACATAAGACATACTGTAGAAACGATAAGAAGAAGTAGGTTCCAGTAAAATACCTTGGGCGTACAACGTGAGCACAGCCTGAATGGCGATGTAAACTCCTGAGAACTGGTACGTCTCAAACATAACCTACAAGACAACAGAATACAATCGAAATTATTACACACAAGTTTAGGAACAAAATGCAAGAATTACCCAACAGTTAAGAGCTTCAGAAGATAAGAAATAGCACGCTTTGAGTGATTTATGCTTAGAACATTGTGGCTGGTGTGGTGCAGAGGATAACACCACTACCCACCAGGAATCTACCACCCCATGTGGGAGACTGGAGTTCGATTCCCCGTCTGGGTAACTACTACACAAATAAGAGTCTTTGGACAACACATCTAACATTACATTGGCCTACCTGCAATACAAATAACCTTGTCTGGGTAGGAGTGCCAACTAAATGCCATAAATGTAAATGTATACATCCGGCAAAGCATAAACAGTCATTTTAAATGTAGCGGTGTAACAATGCATCCTGAACTCACAATACCGCAATGCAAAACTGTGACAATGTACAACAATGCATTCATTATGCCTTGCATTGTTAAAAATACCAACATTTGTAAACGTTAGTAAGATGTGCAACATCAGTCAGTTTTCTTCCACCAAATTATGTTCGCAATATCACGAGAATATCGAATCGCGGACCCAGTACCATGAACCAAATCACGTTAAATGCTTAGTCACGTTAGGTTAAACGCTTAGAACATCCCAACATGATGGGAATGGGAATATGGCAACAAATAAAATCCAAATATTTATTGTTGGAATGCTTGAATGCTTGTGTGTATCAATGTTTGTAATTGATCTGTCAGCAGTAACCTGGACCTGGATCACTTTGCACAGAGGATTTTATTTACAGCCTACACAAATTACTCACATACATAAAGTACAAGTACAGGCATAAAAACCAAGCCTCATATGCTCGCAATGCTGCCATTCTTGTCATGCTGTCAGTTTCACCCGGCTACAGAGACAGCCACAAACTGCACGTTGTCCCAGAAACGCCTCAGTGACCTTTAACAGGACATTAAATTATAAGAACAGAACAAACGTTCTGTGATGAGCTAAAACAGTAATGAGCGATACTTCCGTTGTGCAACCTTATATCTTAACCACCACTTCAAAAATAACCTTTAGCACGTTTTTGTGCTAGGCAAAAATTTTACCGGTTGACTTACCAGTTAACCAGTTGAGCATCCACCACTGTCATCACCTGTCTATGCACATGTGTGTAACTACGTGACCCAGTACTCTAAACCCATGAACATACTCAAAAAAGAATTGAACTGCTTTTACATGTTACATATGTTTTAATTATGGGAGACTCACTAACCATAATTACAAATCCTCTCTTCCTGTTACATCAAATACAAAATCACCAATCCAGTCGCCAGTACTGACAGTTCAGAAGTATACAGTGCACTGTGATGTTAAATTAGGAGAAAGCAATTATGCACAGACATATTTACCAGTGCTGTACATATAGAGCCCTGAAACACATACCTATGCCTACAGTCAAACGTAAAAGCCCATGTTGATGTTTTTGAAATGTTTAGTCCACAAAACTTGGTGGACAAAAATAAAACATAAATAAACAATGCAAATAACACATTTATGCTTTATTTTTTTCCCCTAATCTGTTTAATACAGGTAATTAATTAGTCATTTCAATGTGCAGAAGTCTCTGTTCTCTTGGATGTGTTGACTTATTTTCATAGCAAATTAACAAAGCTTGTCATTTGAGCAGGGGCGCTAAAGCTTCTGAATAGGACTGTACAGCATACATAATTAATACATCAAATTAATCATTTAAAGTTCCAACAGGTCTTGGTTTATTTTTGGTGATCATTAAGGAAATACATCCCAGCTTCTGATGTTTTTTGTTGCTGTGAGTGTAAAATGTACCTTAAGATGTTGTGAACGGTGGAAGTAGCAAAGCATATGGGACATAGAGTGGCTGTGGCGTGGAAACAGAGAGCAGTACTAACAATTCTCAGCAGCTATTCTTTAATGGGATGGGAAGGAGTCTGTAAACGCTCACATCTACCCACAACTAAGCAAGGATTAACCGTTAAAGAGGAACTCTTAACCAATTTTTGCAACATGCAACATTGACACATAACTTCCTCCAAGCTTTCTGTAAGGAATTCATTTCAGAACTAGTCCACGGTGCAATTGATGTCTTACATACATCATACATCATACATACTACATGCAAAGTGATGACAATTTTTGAAACCCCTTATTGGTCAATTGTACTCATTTGATGATGAGCCACCTTGAGTAGTTGTGAAAAGGAGGACATAGAAAGAATGAATGAGCTAAAATAAAATATGGCTGACAATATAGGACAACTGAGATTTCACCATTTTAGAAAGTTGGGACTTTTTGTGCTGCATGTTTCGCAAAGATTTCCACAACTGACAACGAATGAGGACACAGACATTTTGATTGAGTTGGATGTGCTATTACAAGCCGACTCCACAGATTTCCAAAATTTCTGCATAACTAAATGATTAAAACGTAAAGTGAGTCAGTCAGAGCAGTTTGCTGTGAAATGCCAATTCGGGAGAAAGTTCACAGTGAAATGGTCACAGTGTTTCTTGCCTCTGAAAGCTCTGAAATACACAGTCGAGTCACATTATTATGACCAATATCCAGAGTAACCGCAAAGTGCGACACAAACAGCAGCTAGACGGGCTGGGAGTGACTCAATAAGGTCATGGTAGGTTGTCACAGGTATCTGGAGCCATGCTGACTGCAATCATCCCACAGCTGCTGGAGGGTACGTGGAGGGGGATCCATAGAGCGAACACAACAATCGAGGGGGTCCCACAGATGCTCGATTGGGTTCAAGTCTGAGGAATTAGGGGGCCAGGGTAGAACTTGGAAGTCTTGGTCATGCTCTTCCAACCAACGTCGGACATTTCGAGCCATGTGACGTGTCGCATTGTCTATCTTAAAGATCTCATTCGCTCCAGGGAAGACAATTAGCATGTATGGGTGTACATGATATGCAAGTGCCTATATGGCCTACGTGATATGGGAGTTCCTTCATAAGTTACGCGTTGCCGCCATCGAAAGTAGGAAGTGGTCATAATGTGACTCAACTGGGTAGTTATGAATTAAGAAATTCTTTCTCTTTCTCTATCCCTATTTATTTAAGATTCATGGGGGAGAGGTACCTGCAGGGCAGATTCACTAATTGTTTTGGATACTAAATAAAATGAAAACAGTATCTATAATTACTCAGTAAATGCATAATTCAAAAGACACAGTAGGCAGATGTATATACAGATGTGCTTGCCAAATGGTATGGAAACAAGCTAGAAACAAACCCAAAGTTTAACCCCAACGCCAAGTTTAGCTCAGGCCCACAATACTCCTGCACTGCCTAATTTCTATCCAATTAAAGGAGAGGGAGGCACAAACCATCTTTACACCCTCTATCCTAAAGATCACCACCGGTGCAGTCAATAATGCAAAAATGCACAATCCGGCACACAGCTGTGGTTCAGACAGTCTGTTCAAAAGTGTACAACAAAAACTTCTGCACTTCTATCAGGCCTCACCACTGCGGTGCTACTGTGTTTGTAAAGACCGTTCAGCACCAGACAGATGTTCACCATTAAGTATTTTTCAGGCCTTTACTTACTGTGCCAATTCTGAACAAAACATGGCATGGTGTGCAATACGGTGAAATCAAATCACATTATCTGTGAAGACTTCTTGATATAAATAGTGTGTGTGGTGCAGAGTGGAGCAGTGTGAAAGTTATACATACATAACTTTTTTTCCAAGACAGATAAACAGTCAAGCCAGTCACTCTGCTCAGTAAACACATAAGCGTGGGTACAGTTCTTTATCCTCAACAGCATTCTGATCGAATCAACCCGGGTTGTCTGTTTAATTTTCATTAATTTTTTTAATTTTAATTAAGTTGATTTTCATGGCTTATTTTAGCCTATTTTGCTGTGGGACATGTGCAGCAAAATTTGGCTCCTGGTCTATTCTCTAAAATACCACAGCTTCACTCGTGCAGCCTGTATGAAGGTGCCTCTCTGTTAACATGAGAACTGAAATGAAAATCAGGATTCTACCTTAGTGCTACCTTAACAAAGACAAAAAATAAAAACACACTAGTAATCATTGCAAAAGTGTATCACCACCATCAGTTCTATAAACGTGGAGCACAACTTGCACCTAACTGTAATGTGAAAACAAATTTAATGTTGAAGTTAATAGTGTTTTTATAAAGAGAGTTGGGTTAACTTGTGTATAATGATATAATAACATTTCTGTGGCTGCTGCTACATGAGATTTAAAAAGTCGAATCACACACCTCAATAATCTTCTCGCGATTCTTGGTGGGGTTCATTGGGGGCTCTGTGAGGAGAATCTTGCAGTTGCGGGAGTCGATGTTGAGTTTCTCCGGGCCGAAGGTATAGTCCCACAGATGCTTCATGTCATCCCAGTTCCGTACGATGCCGTTCTCCATGGGGTAGTTCACCTCCAGCATTGAGCGCAGTTCACTCGCCTCATCCCCTACCATCAGGTCCTAGAAGGTCATAGATCAGAGGTTCTGTTAGGAAACCCTCCTAGTAAACGTTCAAAAAGGTCTCTAAAACAACATACCAGACTCCATCCTGCACTTACAGGATGTTCAAGTGACAGCGCAGGTGCCACTCTGCATAGCATATGCAGCATGTCCAAACAGATGCACACAGCACTGGGATTTCTGCATCGCAAACCTGCCTGTACCGTCCACCATCTGCATTCTAGGTGACTTATGCACAGACAGATGCTCCACAGTGGCTCAGAGCGAGCACGAGCATAGTGCACGCAGCCACTGAGATGAGATGGATGGACAGATGGACCCCCTCAAAGCCATTTACCATTTACAGTAGCAAACAGCATGCATATAGCACAAACTCTTCATGCACTGAACTCATCTGTTAGTTGTTTACACACATCCATTTCACACGCACAACCACACACAGACCCTCTAAGCACTCTCTACTCATCTTATGAGGCTTCACTGATTTATTTTTGTACCTCACTAAGCGACAACTGAAACCATGATCAAATGGTTGATAGTGACCTCAGTATCCTCCTCTCCTACTCTTAAGAAAGCTAATTGTGCTAACCCTCATGCTCAGATCTGAAATGAATGAAATTAAATCAAGTAGTTGTTTGTATCATATGTAAAGATTTGATGGTGCAGTTCCACACTTGAAGGTTACTATTTTTAACCCTTTAAGTACATAAAAGTCCATAAAAGCTGAAAGCTTCATGCCAACAGTCATGTTTCCACTTTGAGTCAACCAATGTACTGCAATCATCCTCCATCCACCACTTAAGGGAGACCTTTTACGCTTCTATAGTGGGTTGTAGCTTTTTGTGCATGTAAACTCTCTGCAGAGTTATAAAGCCCGACGTACATGCCAGAAGGAGAAACTCTCTCACACATAAACTACCTCCACAGCTGCCTGAAACGCCTTGTTGGAATTCCAGCCCGTTTCTCTGTTACAAGGTGACATCATAACATAACACAGCCCTTACTTCCCGCCTACTAGCAAGCCTGGCACACCCTCACACAACGCACGAAGAGCTAAAACAGTAAAAACTGACCAATCTGAAACATCCTGCTCCAGTCCAGCTTGTGAAGGTGGATCTACTTACTTGTTCAACCTGACTTTCAGGATCGTACTCTGGCTCAAACTGATATAGCAGAACTGACACCACTGTAAAGACATCCACAGCGATGTGGGGGTAGAGCTTACAGGGCTAACAGAATGGGTGAGCTAACCAATAAGAGCATGCTGGGCTCATTAAGGAGGCGGGGCTTAAAGACAGAGGAGCTCTAACAGGGTGTTTTAGACAGAGGATTAACACAAATGCACACTATGAGGAAATTTCTAATTTTGGGTCTAAGTACGAATCATGAAAACTGAAAATGAGCGTACTATGTCGCCTTTAATATCCATACTTTACATGAGATCTCCGTCATGACACCACATGCTGTAAAGTGAATATAACCAACTCTCTTCTACTCAAACCCAAGCCTGTAGTACAGTTTAACTAGAACTAATTAAAAAGGTACAGCCTCATCCTAGTCTTGGTATCAGGCACGCTTACTTCTGGATGGACATCTGGTTACGGGACATCATAAATCTGAACTCCTAATTTGACCAGGTAGTTTGATAAACTATTGTATATGACTGCCTATGAATCCAGGCAATATTATTTTACCCACAAATCAAGACTAAGCTTTACCAGGCCTGTACATGGATGTTGACACTGTACAATGACATGCACTGGCTCTCCTGATCTTACTCCAAAAGTAGCCATGTCTATTAATTCCATTTGGCTAACACGCTAACCAATACTCTGCAGACTGTATCCAATCCATGCTGCTGTCTACGAATGCAACCATCTTAAAACGTCAGCGAGCATGAGCACTGAGAGTGCTTTGAAACTGAAGGCGCACCAGTTGGGCAGCGCCATGTGTTTTCAATAACGCCCTGCTTAAAATTCATTTGTCTGACTTGCTTCCTGGGTAGTGCACAGTCAGAGCTGAGCTACAGTAACTTCATCTGCACTGGGGGGACAACCTATACAAGAGCTATATGAGTCCTGACCCTGCGTCATAACACAGTGCAAATAACACATATCTACTTAACAGATGCATATAGTTACTGCATTAACGTGGGATTACACTGATTTTACAAAATCTCTGCATATATAAATTATTAAGATGATGAAGGAAAGTCATTCAGAGTGGTTGGACGAAAAACAGAATCGTTCACAGTGGTGGTGACAGAAACCAAGGGCCAAAGACATTAATGCCTCTAAAAGTTAAGTTATTAGTTATTATGAAAATGGTACCTGGTGTTTTGTTTCATGCTGGTCCTGAGAACGTTTTGGCTACAAATGCATTTTCAAATCTATTTATGGTGGAGAGATGCATGTGGACTTTTGTACTATCAATATTACATATGAAAACTCGAATAAGTTGAAGATACATGTAGATTAACTGTTCACTTTTGGATAGTAAATAAATTAGTTGGTTTTATTGCTTTTGTAAACTGTCTGAAAAGCGCAACGTACATGCCAGAAGGAGAAACTCTCTCCCACAGAAACCACTTTACTCAGCTACCTGAAACACCTTGTTGGAATTCCAGCCCTTTTCTCTGTTACGAGATGACATCATAACATAACACAGTCCTCACTTCCCACCTACCAGCAAGCCTGGCACGCCCTCACACAACACATGAAGAGCCAAAACAGTAAAAACTGACCAATCTGAAACATCATGCTCCAGTCCAGCTTGTGAAGGTGGATCTACTTACTTGTTCAACCTGACTTTGAGGATCGGACTCTGGCTCAAACTGATACAGCAGAACTGACACCTCTGTAAGCATATCCACAGCGGTGTGGGGGCAGAACTCATAAGGCAAACAGATATTATTTCATTTATTTTATTATTATGTAATTTAATTTAATATTTGGATTGTGCCCCCTTGTTGCTTTCACCTCCACTGTTAAAAGTGAATCAGAGTTGGTACATTTTCAGCTTATCATTTTAACAGCACATTATACTGGCCAAGCCTTCACTGATTACCCTCCTAACAGCACAGATCAGACAACAAGGAAACTGACATTCGGTTGGGCAAAATGAAGACATTTAAATAGCTCCTTCCATCTTGAGATCAACTTCTGCTAAACCTATTTCAGAACAGAGAAGAGGAACTTGGGCTATGAGGTTTGGTCAGACTTTGAAGCACTGCCACGTTCTGTGAAAGACACTTGCGACTTTAAAACTGCAGCTGCAGTTTTACCGAAGATTTCCTTTCGTTAATATGCAAACAACCTTACCGTTGTTAAGAAGGTGGTTGAGTTTTGGATGAGACCATTTGGGAAAATTCCAAGAAAACCAAAAAGGTTAGAAAACACTCACTCACTGCAAACCAGCAAAACAAAAAACAGTCACTAAATAAAATCCACAAAAAGGGAGAAGCAACGCAAACATGACACGGGTGAGATGAGTTATAGGGCGAGACGAAACATAATTAAGGACAAACAGCAAACGAATTAGGGGGGAAAAAAACACTAGGGAATTGAGTTTTCATGTGTGGGTATAGAGCATCACACTTTCCTTGACAGGCGATCGGTGCAAACGCACACATCGGTCTGCACTTACCATCTTTTTGTTATTCTACCTCAACATGTGAAGAACACAGGAGAGAGAGTATAAAGAGGAAGGGTCAGGAAGAAGGTCAAAAGCTGGGACAGAGAAAGGAATGACTGTAGAAGAGAAAATCTGATCCTGAAACATTAAGCCACATTTGCACAAAGCTGCTGGCTGAAGGCCAAACAGAACCAGCCAAATACAGGCTCGGGATTGATCACACATTCATGTACACCCACAAAGTAAAGAGGAAAATAAAACATAATGGACAAGTAACCTTTTGTTTACATTTGGCCTGTTTAAGTTAAGTTTTCTTTTATTAATGGCGTCTTACACATTGATTTCGCGCAAAACTGTTACTGGAGCCAGCGTCTCCAGCGACAATAAAATATGGAGAGCGTGCACTGCTGAAAACTGCTCTGTAAAGCCTGAAATAATAATCGTTATACAGTCAGAGGTCTCAGGTCGGATTTCAATGTATTTTAGACCACATCTTACATCTTTAGCAAGCAACATGCTTTAAAGAAGCAAAGCTTTGAGAGATTCCAGAACATATGTTTTTACCAAAGCCCTATTCGGGTGGGATTAGTTTTACAGGAAGAGGTGGGGTAAGTCATAAGTCTGATGGGGACAGTCGTGGGCCGGAGGTTAGGGAAACAGCCTTGCAACCGGGGGGGTCCTTGAGCGCACCTCTCTGGGCGCTGTGGATAGGGCTGCCCACCTCTTCGGGCAAGTGTGTAAATCGAGGAGCCACTCCCATCTCAGTCATTTATGCTGAGATTTCTTATTCCATGCAAATCGGTCATAAATTTTACTGACGTCCTGTTGTAAAACTACGTTACCCCCAAGTAAAGCTAATCTTCAGAGACGCACGCTTCTGGCAGCTATAGGTAAATCGTTGTGTAGCGTCGCCTACAGCCTGTGAACGTGTTATGAGCATGTAGCTGCTAATTTTCATAAAAATTTCATTAATAATACAGGTGGGTTATAAGATGGTCATCATTCTCCACTTCATCAGTGGTCACGGGACACTGGTCATGGGACACTGGTCATGGGACACTGGTCATGGGACACTGCCCACAGGACGCTGTTGGTTGGATGTTTTTGGTTGACGGACTGGTTTGGTTGGTGAGCGCATGTGAATCAAGTAGCCACTCCCATCTTAGTCATTTATGCAGAGATTTCTTTTCCTGTACAAATCAGCCATACATTTTACAGACCCATCCCAGTCGAATATGGCTTTAGTCTGTTCATGTCAGGTAACGGTTATACAATGGAGCATCTCAATACAATGTATAACATGATACAAGGTTACAATTCCATATATCACTACATACTGTAAAACTGTAAGCAAGGTCGTATTATTGAGTATTATCGCGCTTGCGTTTTTTTAATCAAATTGTAGGGAAACTGTCATAGTACAAACAACACACCAACATATGCATATGTTTGCTAATGCTAACATTAGCATTGCACCTTTATGCCATCTTTACTACATAAAATAAATGCATCTTTTTTTTTTTTTTTTGTCCGAAAAAAAATTTTTGTCAGTGTGAACAGACCTTAATCTTCATTTCAACTAAACTTGGCTGGGTTTCCCGAAAGCAGCTTAGCACAAAGACGATTCCTAAGTGACAGTGTGAGCATCACACTCACCACTCTCTCTCCCATTTAAAATGATCTTAACACTAAATTGCTTTTGGGAAACTGAGACCACAATGCCTCTTGCGTCACTTCTCAGACTTGGTGATACTCATGATGACTGGACAAACTCAATACATTAGCAGGGGTAGGAGTGAGGGGTAGAAGGTGTGCCGTGTTGTGTGGAACATGAGGAACATGATGAAGAACTCACCTTAATCTCAATGTTGCCAACTTTAGCTGTGGAGCGAATGATAGGCCTGCCCACCAGGGCGGGGAAGATGTGCTCTGGAAAGTTGGAACCTGCATAGCCACACTTCACAAACTACACATGAAGTGGGGTGGGGGGGGGGGGGGGGGAAGAGGGAGAGAGAGAGAATGAAGCATCAACATGCACATCTTTAGACAAGCAAACTGTGGGAAAGAATTATGTTAAGCTTTTGTGAACTGACAAAGGGGACTGGCTTTTACTGAAGTATCCTAACCTTCTGGAGACCATCACACAGAAACGCTGGAGAATTTGGATTGTACTTTTTCCCCCCATACACTGTAAAGGAGTATGTACCAGGCACCCATCCCCCAGGCACCTGGGAGAGGCTGGCTGCAGGAAGGCAAAGCCCAAACCCTATGAGCTGACAAAAGCTGGCCAGGCACAGGTGGATGAGGGCCTGGATGGCTTCTTTATCTGCTGTGAAGACGTTCAGGTTTTGGCACCACTGTTGCATGCCGTGTGCTAACCCGGGCTGAATAAGCATGTTTGGAGGCAGGAGAGGCTGTGGCAGCAACCATGTCTTCACATGACAGTCACAAACAATACCAAAAATCACAGCTTCAAGCTACACTTTACAGCCCTACTTGCACACAAGCTTTTCAGCTTGTCCCGCTGTACTCAGCGCGGTTCAGGCACCACCTTTATCCCCACCTCTCGTACATACCAGCTGCCCTTTACATTGTAGGAACTGTTCATCATGAATGAATTAATACAAACAGTCCAATTACTTTAAAAGTACGGCAAAAATCCTTTCACTGAGTTCCAAGTCACCAATTTGGATATACGGTAAAACCGCACTGTTGCAAAAAGACCCTGAACCATTTTAAAGGTTCTCTGAAGAACGATATAACATCATATTTTCTATAATTTAACAGTCCAGATAACCTTTTACGCATGAGGGTTCGGTACTACTGTAGGGTACTGTTCATAAGGCTATATTACAGCCACATAAGCATGTCATGACAACATAACCCTACATAAATGTTTATGAATGCTTATGCCATTAGACGCCATCTGTCATAAAGGCTACATTAGACTACTTTAGCTAATGTGTAAATGTAGCTCTTATAGGCAGTGATGCCTATTGGATTAAGCATTCGGAATAGTGCCCTACAGTAAAGTGTTCAAAGTTCTGTATATTAAACAGCTGCCTCTAGTGTAGAACCATTTGAGAACCACTTCTAAGGGTGTAGGGACATCTGAGCATTTGCTAAGAAATGAGTGGGATCGAAAGTGCACTATCTGAACTACAGGACGTGTAAATGAGCCCTCATGATCTCGATTCTGAAGTCCAGGCTTCAGTGACAAAACGGGCTACCTTACATGGTCATCCGAGTTGGGTCACACGCGTCTAGTCTACGGCTCTCTGTGGCTTTTAAGGCCGATCTCACTTCCTCCTGATGCAGGGGCTGATAACTGCCTCCGCTACACCACTGCACTTCCTCTCGACAGCAGGAAAGTGTGCTTTAACAAGGAGCTCAAACTATCGAGAAGAAACTACACAGCTGTAGGGGCTCCTGATTTCATCCTATTCCAAGTTTCGTACCAACACATGTATCCAAACGATGACTGATGATGACTGTCCATCAGTATGAAAGTATCGTCAGCTATTTTACATAATGTATGGTCACCATTTCAATAGACAAAAAAAAACATTTCCATTCAATCACAGAGCAAAGCAACCTACAGATAAACTCTGGACAATGACATGGAACTGACACACCTACTCACTTCTGAGACTCAGCAGCAGCAACCTAGCAGCTAGTTAGCTAAGGAAGTAGCTTTACAGCAATATGTACATCTATATGGTGGTAATCGAGTTTAATGGCCTGGTTGTAGGACACTCTTTTGTTTTGGACATAATGAAGATGTAGCTGGACTATTACAGCAGACCAAACCCTACAACACCACACTAATACTGCTAATTGTCTACTGTACACCTGACACATTAGCCAGCTTACTGACTGCTAGTTAGCTATCTAGCTAGGAAAGTTCGCTCAGCTTCACCAACACAGACCTAGCTAGCAGCATTATGTCCTCACTTTGAGACAATGTCCCACTTAATAAGCCTGTTTTTGTGGATATTGCTGATTAAGTTCGATCTTTTCGGCCACTGTCTCAACACAAACAGGGTGGAGGAAGTTCGCGCTAACGAAACCTAGCTACCAAGTTAGCTACCCTGCTAACGTTAATGAGCGAAAATGGAAAAAAATAGGCACAAAGGAAGACGTGTAGGACGAAATGGCTTAGCTTCACAGCTGAAGCACATGCCGAATTCGTGGCATATGAGATGTAATAATAATATGTTCGCTGTTTCTTAGCACTCAGCTCTTGACACATCTTCCTCAGAGTAGTCGCTTAGCTTAGTTTAGCTTAGCAGCGCTTTGACAGCAGGCTGACGAGCTGGCTGGCTAACTTCCTGTCAGCGTCTGTTCTTTTACGTTGTTGTGCAGCTTGCTCAAATCATTCCAGAAGAGCAGAGAGAAGATATGTAGACCTACCCCGGTGCCGTTATCACAAACCACCACTTTCCTTCCTTGGCTGTCCATTTTTTTCCAAACCAGGCAACCGACAGACCCCGAACAACTTTCTCACTCAGCAGAGCCCGAGCAGAACAGCGGGGTTCAACTTCCTGTAGCGAGAGAAGTGGAGAGGACCCGTCAGAGAGCCGCGTCCTCCTCAGTCCAGCGAACACATTACAACCAAAATACGGACATTCACAGCGTTAATACTGTTAATAAAGGATTTATATACGGAGTCCCTAGTGTGAAACTGTGATTATTAAAATTAAGGCGTCGCCACATATTACTACGTTGGGGCCACAAGTTATTATAATGAGGTCACAAGTTATTATATTGAGACCACAAGTGATCACACTAAGGTCAAGAATTAACATATTGAGGACACAAATGATTATATTAAGACCACATTTTATTATACTGTGGTTATGAATTAATATATGGAGGCAAGTTATTATATTGGGGTCACAAATTACTGTATTTGTTTATTCATTCGTCCTCTAAACGGCTCAGTACTCGCTGAGTGGAACGCAGGAAACATCCTGGACAGGTCGCCAGTCCATCTCGGGGCAAATTACTATACTGAGGGCACCAGTTCATTTATTGAGGCCATGAGTTATTATATTGAGGCCACAAATTAATATACTGAGGTCGCAGTTTACTAGATTGAGGCCGCAAATTACTATAATGTGGCCACAGGTTATGATACTGAGACCACAAATAACTATATTGAGGCCACAAAATAGTATACCAAGGCCACAAATTCTTATACCGAGGCCACAATTTCATATTAAGGCCACAATTTCATATTAAGGCCACAATTTCATATTGGGGTTACACATTACTATATTAAGGCAATAATATTAAAAAGTAATCATAATGTAACCCTAGAGGCTCTGTACTTATGAACAAAACCCTAGGGGAGAAATGTCTGTACACATATTCTAGGGTTATTTGTTATTTTCCTTTTTTATCCACTGTGTTCAAACTTTCCGTAGTATGTTTTTAGATCACTGTAGGACAGTCAGTCATATGCAAAAGTCTGGGCATTGCTGGGTGATGAAAATAAGTTAACGTATTCCTATAGAGAGCACACTTCCGTACACTTTAATACACAATAACTGTTTATTTGCTGAAATAATATATTGGGTAACTATGCTGATAAGTTAAAGGTACAAATATCCTCTGCCTAAACAAATTACAGTGACTTTTGGGTATATATAAATATATATATTTACTCATGCTCATCAATGTAAGTACTGATTGTATGTGTTTAATTTTGAGCATTTTTCAAAAATGACAACTATATATCTCATTAAACACATACAATCAGTATTTACATTGATTAGCATGAGTAAATGTCTGCAAATATTTCTCTGCAAATATTTGGACACATGCTTTCAGAAACACAGTTGAACCAGCAGGTGGAGCACCAGACACTCCCCCCACCATAATCCCTGGATTTGTCTGGTCTGGAACCCCAGTGGTTCTCCTTTCCTGGAGCGGCACCCCCACACATTTTAGAGTTTCCTTACTTCCAACACATATGATCCAACTAATGAACTTAGGTGAACTAATGTGTTAGACTTGGTTTAAAATATTGAAGCAATAAACCACGACATACAGAGTGGTGTGGCTCCATGTCCAGAACAGTGATTTTTATTGTAATTCCACAAAATAATAATATATTAATACGCGACACCAGAATGAAATTTCATTACACGTAAGAGCTGCACATTACACATGACTACATAGAGTGTAGATACACAGCAGTGTGAAACAACTGCAGAACACACAATAAATACACCACACAATGCATTTACATAACATAAATATACAAGACAATGCAACAGACAGGACAACATATACTCCAGGAACAGAACCAAAAACAACTGCAATGCAGTCCTAGCTCTTATCACAGAATGACTGTGCTTTACTTGAGCAGAAATGGGTAGAATGAGGTCTGAGCTCATGAAAACAAGTGGAGTTTAAATCCACTTTAGCCCATTTTTAAATGACGTATCAGGTTTTTTAAAGTAAAAATACAACAGTCGATAAGTTGGAAATAAAGTACATTTAATCATTTTATTTGATTTAGTTTAGTACACTATATCATCAGTGATGGGAGATATATTGTCCTCTGGTTTATTGTGATAGTGACATATTTTTAGTTACATAATTGGTAGATAATGGACATTATCACCATTAGGTAAAGCCCATAAATGAGTGATGTTGTTTGATTTTTATGCTGTTTGTTGGCCTTACACATTACATTTATTAATTGATTCGTGCGAACTTACAATCATCAGTTACGGAAATATCGTGATATTTTATAAGTACCGTCCAGCACCACCAGCTAGACAGTAAACGCTTTGGTCAGGGGCGGAACTATTTATGTGTCCTTGGTTTCTAGTCGGACCATAATTGTTGCAATTGTGTGGTTAAACGTAAAATGGCAACTGTTTTATCGCCGAGACAATGTGACAGCAATCCTGCAACGCCTGGAACTCAGTCATTAAAGGTGTGTCCGAAAACATGAATGCGTTTTGTCCAATAGTTAAATTTTAATATTTTTAAAAATTAAAAACACAGTGTTTAACTCGGGTCGAGATGAGCGCGCGCACTTCGCCGCCGCTCTCTTTGTACCTGCTAGCGGAGCTACGCTAATCTAACCGACTGGCACGGGCTGGAGAAGAGTGAAATAATCGAACTGTGTTGACCAACGGCGTGTGAGGTTTAGATCAAAAACAAGTTTAAACATGGTTTAAAATATCGACACTGAGTATGATGTCGTTAACCTCAGGAGGTACATATAATAAACGATTTCCCCTCATCTTGGTGCAGCCATAACAATCCGGCTGTAACGTCTAGGTACCAAAACAACCGGGAAACTAGAGCTGAGATGCCTACATGTATATATAAATATGTTATTTATTTACATCATTGTATTGTTATAGTGAATAAGTGTTCATATAAAATAAATGTGTGCGTAAGTTAAACCAGTGCAAACAATTGCTAGCTCTGTATAGTTTGTAATTTGTGTGCGTTATGTGTAGTTAACAGCTTTTCAGAAGTTTGGAATAATTTGCCATATTAAAGATCCATTTTTATGAACCGTACTATTCACATGTCATATTCAGAATTATGTGAAGAGTTATTAAATCATAATAAACTTCAAATTTCTATTTATATAGTTTATATTTACATTATTTATTTGTATTATATATTTATTTTTATTCAGCTTCACTATTTAATGTAATAGTGTTTAATAGACAGTATAGATATATATGCACTCAATATCAAAAAAATGGAAGGACGTGTCCGATTGCAGCAGTTGGGAAGGAAGATAAAGGTTACCAGGAATAATAAATGATGGTAAATTTAGACTGACATGGGCAATATTTCTTGAGCTACACATACAGAAGTAGTGTCTCTCAGTATGATGTCGAGCCGCCATGTTTGCCATTGACATTGACGTGGTGTTAAGGGCGGTTGCTGTAACAGTCTGCGTGCATGTAGTTCTGCGTCGTGCAGTTGTCTGCCAGTGGTGCTGGCAGTAACAGGATGACTCATGAAGGGCATCACTGCTCGCTGAACGTCCACAATTGTGGCTGTTGGGTCAGTCAGGTACAGCGATAAGACCCGTCCTTGCTTGCGTCACATCCGTGGCCAAACGTGAAACTTGAATCATTTGGATGTCTCACAATGTCAAACCTACTCACCAAGTTTCATTCCTGTCGGTTAATTTCCTAAACTATTTGTGCAACTGTTCTTTTGATGATGTGTGTATGTAGTGTATATGTATGTATGTGTGTGTTTTCAGTCTAGACACATTTTTCCTTCCACCTCTTTGCCCAGTACATTTGTTTGATTTTGGTTGCGCTCCCTCAGGATGACATTGAAGAGAATTCCAGTGATGGCAGCCAAGCACCAAAGAGACGACGGATGGGTTCAGGAGACAGTTCCAGGAGCTGTGACACGTCCACTCTTGAACTTGGGTAAGACCTTTTATTCCACTTGAATACACCTTGCGTCCATTGCATTATGCCATTATAGCAAGCCTATAGTGTATGTTTACTTGTGCTGTGCGAGCCTTGACTGTTTAAATCTGTTGTGATTTATTACAGGGCAACTTATTTTCCTGCTGAAAATCTGACGGAGTACAAATGGCCTCCAGATGATACAGGAGAGTACTACATGCTACAAGAGCAAGTCAGCGAGTATTTAGGAGTTACTTCATTCAAGCGGAAATATCCTGGTACAACACCCACGATGACCACGCACGTTACCCTATCTCACAAACTTAGTTACAAATAGAATTGTTCTTTGGTTGGTTCCCTTAGTCCATCTATGGGGTCCATGGGGTTTTGCATAGGTCCAGTATGCAAAAGTACTCCAGGTCAAATTACATGGCAAGTTTTCAAATAAAAAGATATATATATTTAACATTATTTCCAGATGCTAATGCACATATACTTTACAGTTTATTAACCTGAAAATAGTAATTATAATGTGTAATAGTAACATGCAGAAGTTTTTTTTTTATTCTCTTTGGCCAAATGCCACAGCCTGCTAATGCTTGTACTCAGGTAGCAGACTTCTTTCGTATGCAGTATTTTTCCCGCCACTGGCTGCCCCGCAACCCCAAAGCATAATGGAATCCCCGTACCTTTGGTGACTGTGTCACAAGAGCTCCACTTCTACTTCACCAGTCCACAGCACTTGTTTCCAGAATAGCTCTGGCTTATCTAGATGTTTGTTTTGCATACTTCCGTTGACCTTTGTGACAAGGTCACAAGGAAGGTTTCCTTCTCATGACTCTTCCATGTTTGTTCAAGCTGTGCTGGACTAAGCATAACCATCCTGCAGGTCTTTTGCTCTTAAATATGGATTTTGCTTTGCTCTTGGGCTTTTGAACTGTCAGCATCTGAGAATGTCTTTGCCATGGCTTCCACGGTTCCCCTAAACTGCCTTTTCTTATTGGCAGTGTGGATAGTGGAAATTGTGAGCTGGAAGCACGTTATGATATTTTTTAATAGCCTTTACACTCTCAAATTGTCACCAGCCCACAGTTACTAATGACAGTTCTTGACCTGCCTAACTGGTCCTAATAAGCCAATGAAAGCTAGTTCTGACACTGTACAACTGGAAGGTTGTCCAAGTTTTTGTACATGCCACAATTACAGTCTTTTAAGTTAGTCAAATATTAATTACTGTGCAATTATATATGAAGAAAAATGTTTTGCTGCAGATTGTTTACTTATTTTCAGTTCAAAACAACAAAATGTAATCTGGTCAGGAGTGTCTTAGGGCTGTGTTCACAGTACCAGGCTGAAATGACTCAGATTTTTTTGCCTTAATGAGACACAGATCTGATTTAATCAGATCTGTGTGGACATGTCAAATCCGATTGTTTTTTTTTTTTTTTTGGAATCAGATTTGAGTCACTTTCATATGTGGTCCTAGATCACATTTGTATTCACTTTGTGGGCATGCAGCGTAAGTGTGAACGTTTAGATCGGATATCACATGTTGTTTATTTCATTGTGCATGCACCATCGTTCAACGTAACAGCAGAGCCAGATGTTAGAGCCAGTAAAGTTAGAGCCAGTAAATGGTGGAAATGCAACACAGCTGTAAGATGATCAGAGCCAATTATCTGACAGGAGAAAAGGCGTGTTGTGCTGGTTAGTTAGCTGTTCATCATGCTGATGGTTAATTCATGTGACGTTACTGGTTTGGATGTGCACGTGCAGGTCGTTTCATGATGCTGGTTCATTCACATTAATGACAGACCAGAGTCACCGTCACGTTAGTGAGCTCGGATCTGAGCAGACAAACTCTGATTTGAGTAATGAGGTTTGTAATGTAAACGTAGCCTTAAAACTTACAACCTAAAGTCACAGTGTATTACTGAGCTCGTTATTCCCAGTCTCTAAGAACAGCTAGGACGATGTGCATGTTGTATCTTGATGTTTTGTTCTTTCCTAGACTTGGAAAGGAGAGATCTGTCTCACAAGGAGAAACTTTACCTGAGGGAACAAAATGTCATCACAGAGACACAGTGTACTTTAGGTGAGCTTTAATTAACCGAGACATTATGGCTACTATTGCCTGATTTTCCTCCAGACCATTTAGCCGTGTTCTTTACAATGTAATTGTCGTTCACAATAAAAGGTTAATTGATTTATTAAATGACTAAGACCTAGTCTTATATTTGGTACCTGCACTTAAATGCTTCCTGTTTTTTTTCTCCACCAGGACTTACCGCTTTGCGCAGCGATGAGGTCATAGATTTAATGATTAAGGAATATCCGGTTAAACATGCAGAATACTCCGTCATCCTTCAAGAGAGGGAGCGGCAAAGGATCACTAAAGAATATTCAGTAAGCACTCTGAGTGCTGTAAGTAGCAGACTTTCTCTGCGCCTTTGGAAATCTCAGTATATGCGCTTAGTAACTGAACTTGAGAATTAGTTCCGCAAACGATGTATGACAAAATATTGTCGATGTCCAACGAAAAATATGTATCTTTATTTTTGTCGATTTTTATTTTTGTGCATCATTTGAACACAGCAGCTGCTGTTTACACTGTGTGAGAATTTCATGATGAATGGACCAACAGAAATGGCTCAAAATTGTTGGGGACAAAAGTCTGGTTCCATTGACTTACATTAAAATGAAATGAGGTTTTAAGCCTCTCCTGTAAATTTGCCATTTTGGAGATACTTTGTTTTTTCTTTGGACAGCGATGATATGACCGTTTTAGTTGAACTATATTCATAGATTAAGCTTCAAGTACACAACTGGTTTAGTTTGTAAATGGAGAAGCTTAATGTAAACAAAGGTTTATTTGCCATCCGTTCGCTCACATCACCTTTTTAAAAATTGTGGATCCTTGACAGGTGATCATAAATTTTGGCAAATGATATGATGATATGTTTTTTCTTACTTTAGCATATGCAGCAGCAGCAAAATCCTCAGAGGGTCGAAGCCAGCAAAGTGCCAGAGTACATCAAGAAGGCTGCTAAAAAGGCGGCTGAGTTTAACAGTAATTTCAACAGGGAGCGCATGGAGGAAAGAAGAGCCTATTTTGATCTTCAAACGCATGTAAGACTAGTTTTTTTTTTAAACGTGGTGTAAAATTTCTACGATTGTGTGCACACCTGGAAAACATGTTTCTTTCCCCCGGCAGATAATTCAGGTACCTCAAGGGAAATACAAAGTCCTGCCACCAGAAAGAACTAAGACAGGGCCATATCCTGTTGCTCTTATCCCAGGCCAGTTCCAGGAATACTACAAAAGGTATGCTCGTTTACCACACAGGTAATTCCACACCACCTCACCGAGGGCCTGCCCAGTCAGATGAATCCTGTTTCCATTAAACAATCCAGGCAAAGCTGTGCTCAAATTATTTTTTCAGGAATTTCAATTTTAGGTTTAAACCATCAGGTGTCTTAAAAAAAGAACTTATTAAAGACTGACTGAACTGAGCTGAAATATTAACCAAACCATCATAAATCATCTTAATAAATTCCTACAACAGGCTAATTTAATGGACGATGTCATTGTCAAATTGTGCAATATTTCATCATTGAAATATATAATCTTTCAGTTAGTTTTCATAAACAACAACATTTCTTTGTGTTGTTTTTAGTGAAATGTGTTATTTTCAAAAACAAATATTAAATTGTGGATTATATATTTTTTTTATATGTGATTGTTTATATTCAGGAAACTTTGGAATGAGGGCCGATAAGTCCCTTTTGGAAGAGAAATGTTAAAGGCCTAAATATTTTGTTTTTACTATAATAATAGTAATAATATTATTATTATAACCTTTGTGTTAGACATGATTGAAATTGAGGAATACATGAAATACAGCTTTTTCCAAAAGTAATTCTATTCAGATGTTATATGCAGTAAATGTTCAGAAATTTGCTAAAAATAGTAACATTATACAAAAAAAAGTACATACCTTCCTAACTTCAAAACTTAAAATTTTGCATGCCTGCATTAACAGAAACGTTTTTGTGGATATGCAGACTCACAGGCTTTTGTGCCCAGGTGATGTTGACTCACACACCTGTTAAAGACAACCAGAGGAATGGCGTAGAGTTGATTTGCATTAGCGCAGGCTGTAAGTGGGTTTTTTGGTTGTGTACGTTTGCAGGTACTCTCCAAACGAGCTCCGCTACCTTCCCCTGAACACAGCACTGTATGAGCCCCCGCTGGACCCTGAGCTGCCCGCCCTGGACAGTGACGGGGACTCGGATGATGCTGAGGAGGGCAAGGCAGAAGACGGCAAGAAAACCAAGGGCTCCTCTGTAAGAGTTTCGACTAGTGGCTGCCTGTTGGCAGTATCATTTCACACAGTGAACGCAGATCAGAAATGATTGATTTTCAGCTGACAGCTGTTCGTATCTTCCGTACAGGACAGTTCATCTGGGAACACCTCCGATGGAGACAGCCAGGACAGCGGAGTTCAATCCAAAGGCAAGAATAAGGACCGGGCAGGCACCCAGAGCAAAGACGCCACTCCTCGCCCCCTCCAACACAAATCTGTCCCTGGGTACAAGGTAGAAGAGAAAAGCCCCTGATATGTTTTTTTTTCTTCCCCTTTCCCCCTATTTTTACCTCTCAGTTTTTTCCAGCACTTTCACCAGAGAAACCCTCTCTTCATCTGACTCAGTCCTACTCATCCACAACCAACACACACACAGTACGTGCACACAAATCTAGAAGTTACAGCTCTCTGCTGGGACTGCACTCATCAGCGGAACTTGGCTTTCCTTTTTGATCGTGGTACTTGCCACTCGGCCCTTCTGAGCGTTCATGTTTTCGACAGTTTTGGAGCAATAACTTTTTTGCGTGGCACTGCCATAACTTTAAGGCTTTATTGCTGAGTTGCACACTTTTTTGTTTTTTTCCTTATTTATCCTTACCATATGAACACTACTCAGATTTTTCTTTTCTTTAAAAATACCTCTTGACTGCCAGGCTGTCAGTTAAGTAAAAGGCAAATGTGCAGATATGTTTAGCTGCTACGTTATAGATCTAAATTACAAAAGCATTGAAAGTAAAGTATGTTTTGGCTAGTTGCACCAAGATGGTGCTGAACACGTCCAGTATACAACCAAGCATACCGGCCGGTTATACACACTGACTATCTACAGGAGGTTTCAGCAGGATCTGCCAAAGATCACGTGATCAGTGATGTATGTTGCGTCATTCAGACTCTCATCAGCATCGACAAGTAAAGAGTGACTCATGTGTCTTTCAGCCTTGGAGTACTTTAATATCCTATGCACCATCATTGCTGATGCTGCATTGCTTTTTGCAGTGGCAGCATGCTCTGCAGCTTGCCTCGAGTGGTGTGCTGCTGAAGTTACATACAGAAAGTTCCCCTGACAGACGACTTACACTCATGAAAACTTGTATGCCACCTACTTGAGGACAGCGGCAAAATCTGCCCCTTGGTCGTATGTGCATGCTGCCACTGATGCAGAACCCTAATGTGGCATTGCTGGTTGTTTTGTTCCATGGTGTTTTCTGGCTTTGTGAAGGAGAAACATGGATGGAGTGGATTTTGTATATGATCAAAGTAGCTGTTGGCATTAATACTGAGGATGTCACAGCCTGTTTAACGGGACTTTTGTGGCAGATGTGACTGTGTGTATTCGGAGGCATTTAAACGCTACATTTAGACTTTACTGGATAGCGATGATCCCACAGCTGAATATCAGTGATGGCACCCGTCATGCAAATCGTTGCCTACGTTCTGTAGCCGTATTTCCTTTTTACTCATCAGTGCTGCTGCTGCTGCTGCTGCTGATGATGATGAAGATCTGAATGCTGTGATGTTCATCATTGCTCGTGATCTTTGGCCAGTCCCGTTGAAACCTCATGTAGAAAGTCGGAAGTGTAGTACCAGCTGATATGACCGGACCATCGTGTGCAACTAGCCGGTTTGAGCAGGTTCTTGGCTCCTAAAATGGAATTCCACTCAAAAATTAAAATCCCCAATATTGCCATAGTTGTTTGTCACTGATATGTTTAAGATACAATATCTTTGACGTTCAGCTTGAGTTCACCAACAAGATGTAATTTTAGAGCGTGTACGACTCTGCTTTCTGAATCGTTGGATCACATGTTGGACCAATCCAGGAACAGAACCTCTGTGTTAAAAAGTGTGTGGCAGTAAGAATATTGGTTGCAAACAGCTAAGAATGATGCACCGTTATTTTTTGGGTAGAATTTACCTTTAGACCAATAACCTGTTCTAGCATGCAATTGTAAAACTAAATAGCAGGAACTCTTGTTTGCTATGAATCACTTGTCAAGCAGAATGCCAATGACTTTTGAAGGTTTCGGGCAGTTGGGCGCTTGATGCTGGACGGATGTTTTGGTTGCCCATAGATAAGTTCTTTTGTGTTATTCTACTTGTCAATGCACTTTGATGGATCAACAAAAGATATACCTTCACTAACATAATCTAAGAGAACACTATTTTTAAAAAGTAAGCTACAACCCTATTTTTAGTTCTTTCGACAGAAAGAACGTCTGCTACCATAACGAATGCGCTTTGCATATCTTCGCAATAATGACTAGAATTTAGGATGTAGGTTTATCAGTACAGGACTCTTACTGAGTCAGTAATCGAACTGAGCAAACGTGTGTCGTTTCCACAGTGTTGTTTTACGAAGAAGTCGTTCTTGTTCTAGATCTAGATGGATCCTTTTTGCACTGTATAGGAGTGTCCCTTATTAAGTCCATCACCTTTTTATTTTACTGTATCTACCTCTGAAAGAAAACCATAGCTGATACTGTTAGTTTTAGAAACCCAGAATATTTTACATGCACCTATTTAGCACGTAACTTAAGTGCTAAATGAAAGACCCAAATGTCCCAAACAAGTGGAACTATTCTTGAATTTTGAAATAGCATGAATCAAAAATTGCCATAGATTTTATTAAAACTGCACCAGTTCTGCAGTTTGCCATAAGGAGATTGTAATTTTGACGTCTTTAGATTTTGTGGCATGCTCTTTTGAAGTCTATAGATTAGCGAATTATAAGTTTTAATCTTAATCATTTCACCTATTAAATTGTTACATTGCATTGAAACACGTTACTTAGTTTTTGGTGTAAACCGCCGTAGGTACAGCTTCTGTTGATCCTTTTCCTGTACAGGGTGTGGAGTTATTTTTCATCCCTTCTACTGTTGCTTGTGTCTTGTTACATGTGTTGTTATAGTGTAACTACCATGTTCTTTGCCTATTTATTGTTCCCCCATTTCAAATGCAACTGTAATGGCAGTAATTCAGTTAGAAGTCTTACTGTGACAAAATGAAGGCTTACGTCATCTCGTTTACCTCACTGTGCGCTTTACTAACATCTATGATTTGTCTGACCCGCAGATCGCCACCCTCTTTCCATTTGCTGTTTGTTTCTTAAAGATGCTATTACTTCTCTCTACAGCGGTTTTATAGTAGGGCCTTTTGACATGTTAGTATTTAGAGCAGATATCACAGTTACTAATTTGAATAAAAGGGTTTTAAAGAAATTAGACTGTAGATCCATTTTTATTTTTTAAACTAAATGAAACCGAATGAAAGTATCCTGCCTGTTTTCAGGTCGTGTTTCTTGCCATGTGCTCCTAAAACGTGGAATATGAGCAGAAGAGTTTTGTTTTACTTGGGTTTATTCGTGTCATTGTGTAGCAGACATTGCGTAAAGGGATGACAAAGTGACTGCAGGAACCCATTTGGGAAAACTTGAAGTCACAACGCACTGTTTTATAAATGGATTGTGTTTTAAGCAGCATTTATTGGAAGCGTCAGTGCAGTTATTATTTATTGTGATATAAAAACTGATGTCAGGGTTAGTCATGTTTTAAGACACTGTAGTTTTTATGAGCAATGAAACGCTTTATGCAATGTGGGGAATTGGAAGTATTATATTTTCGCTGTCCAAAGAAAAGCAAGTATCTCCAAAATGGCAACTTTACAGGCGAGGCCAAAAACGTAAATTAATTATAATGTAGGTCGATGGAACCAGACTTTTTTCCCCAAGCAGTTTTGGGCCATTTCTGTTGGTCCGATCATCACAAGATGTGATGTGTTCTGCAGCTGCTGTGTTCAAATGATGCATAAAAGTAAAAATCTACCAAAATGGAGATACATGTTTTTCTTTGGGCGGTGACGATAAACTGTTCTGCTAATCTTGACTGAAATATGCTGTAAACCTCTGACCTATAGCCTGATGTTGTTACCTTCATTTAGACCTCTATACTGAACTTGAGACTGTGAGCACAGAGGCTTATGGGTATTGTAGGACCTTTGGTTGCCATGGCTTTTATAGCATTGCTTTGCCCTTGCAGCCTAAGGTCATTCCCAATGCTATATGTGGCATATGCCAGAAGGGTAAGGAGTCCAACAAGAAGGGCAAACCAGAGGCACTCATCCACTGCTCCCAATGTCAGAACAGCGGTAAGTAAATGTCTCTAACTATTGCGTCGATATCTAAAATTGTCCAGCAGAGGGCGACTTTACATTACATCTACATTATAAACTCGGTGCTTTGGAGGAGTTCTCCTGAAGGTGGTGCTAGAGCACATTTTCTGACCAGTGAATGCTCTGTTTAGTTAGTGTCTATGGCTATTTCCGTGGCTTTCATGAGCTCTTTAGGGCAACTTAAATTTTTGTATTAAATGAGAAACGTCAGCCTTAATGACTGACTGTTATATCCAGTTTACTTCTAGTAGATCTTTTTATAGTGAGATATACATACAGCTCTGGAAAAAATGAAGAGACCACCTCAAAATGTTCAGTTTCTGTAGTTGTACAGTTTCTGGGTTTGTGTTTGACCAAAATGAGCAGTTCTGTTTTATTCTATACACTACTGGAAACACGTCTCCCAAATTCCAGATCAGATATTTTATTTTAAATCTGTTTATTTAGAAAATCACTAATGACCCTCCAGAAGCCTGTTTTTAGAACCATGCTCGCTGTGCATTTCACCCCAGCCACCACTCGCCAGTCTTTCTGTAGGTCACTTGAGGTCATCTTATGGTGGTTAAGGGACATTGGAATGAGGTGGCGCTCATCACGGTCAGTAGAGAGTGGTTTTGCCTCTGCCAGTCTGTAGCTGTGTTGTCCTGTGTGTTTGCTGCTTGACCTTGTTCTTATGAACCAGACGCTCACTGTATCTGCCAGTCAAGCTAGAACCCAACCTTCTGTTCCTCACTAAGAACCTGCTGTACATGTGGAGATGCTGATTTAAGAACAAACTGGAGTGGTCTCTCATTTATTTCCAGAGCTGTATATACATTCATACAAATGATGTTTTCTTAAGTGCTTGGCTATGTCACTAACTCACCCACTATCTTTGCTGTTGTACTGAAAACTACTCTTGTAACACACATAAACATGTTTGCACCTTCCTCCTCTACACAAGTACACATCTCCCTTTTAGCTAGCAGTCCCATTGCAGCCATCCACATACAGACCCTTTCACAGTTTGTGAGTGGTCGTTCTCACTTCTTACTCTGGTCCTGGCTTATGCTGCTCCGAGTGCACGTTGTTGAGAGAGACGCATCTGTGTGTTCAGGTCACCCGTCCTGCTTGGATATGAGTGCCGAGCTGGTGGCGCTGATAAAGACCTACCCGTGGCAGTGTATGGAGTGCAAGACATGCACCGTTTGTGAGCAGCCCCACCACGAGGAGGAGATGATGTTCTGTGACAAGTGTGATCGTGGCTTCCACACGTTCTGCGTAGGCATGGACTCGATTCCACTGGGTAAGTCCCATCTAGTCAGGCACTGGTAGAGCTGTAAGATATGTAATTGCGATTGTTTTTGATCCATATTGTGACTGCGATATAAATTGTACTTACTGTCTATAAATGATAGTACAAGACTGCTATGTTTGGCTGAGAGGAATAGAACATCAGCACAGGGAAGTTTGATTGTCTTCCAACTAATGTACAGGCAACTAGCAGCTTAAAGGAGCAGTGTGTGAAATTTAGGGGGGTCTATTAGTAGAAATGTAATGTAGTATACAAAACCATGTTGTTAATAGTCTCGAATCACTTGTAACTACAAGTCCTTGTGTTTTTGTTAGCTTAGAACAAGTCCTTTATATCTACATAGGAGCAGAGTCCACCATGTAGAGCCACAATGTTTCAACAGTAACCCAGAATGACCAGTCCAAACACTGGCTGTAGGGAATGGCTTTCATGTTTCACATGTTTACGTTAATTTTCGGTGGTGCTGTAGCACCGTCAGGAAGACGTAGAAACAGTGCTGAGGCAATGGCAGAAAATCTGACCTCCGTCATAGGTTCTAGCGAAGGGAAGAGGGGGGCGGGGAGGGTTCTGAAGGTTGCAGTTTGCAACCACACTGTTCCTTTAAAGCACCTTTGTTGATAACAGGCTGTAATTAGTGATTGTGCATTTCAGAGCACCTAGCAACTACCTGGGATACCATAACTTTCATGTAGCAAATCAAATCAAATTGGAGAGTTTTTGAGCCATTTTGTGCCATTTGTGATTTTCACACAGAGGAATTTGTATTCCGCATTTAACCCATCCGTGAAGTGCAACACCCACATACACACACACTAGTGAATACACACACACTAGGGGGCAGTGAGCACAATTGCCCGGAGCGGTGGGCAGCCCTATCCACAGCGCCCGGGGAGCAGTTGGGGGTTAGGTGCCTTGCTCAAGGGCACCTCAGTCGTTACTGTCGGTTCAGGGAATCGAACCGGCAACCATCCGGTCACAAGGCTGGTTCCCTAACCTCCAGCCCACGACTGCCCCCACTATAGCAATTGTCTACCCACCAGAAATAATATATCAACCACCTAAAATACTATAGGAACCATCCGGCAGCACCTTATCCACTGTCTGGAAAGTGCTTAAGCTGCACAGTCACTCTTAACATTATATCAAATTGCAATTTTGATGTAAAAAGCAATTAATCTTTCGGGTCTATGCAGTGGGGTCTTCTGCCAACTCCTATTTTCTCCTATAGGGTGCTTTGCTGTAGAAATAATGGCCTCATGTGGTGTCTTTGTTGCTTTGGTTGTTGCCTGAAGCTAATTGTGTGTTGTTGTTGTTGTTTTCTTACAGGCTGCTGGGTTTGTGATTGTTGCAACAAGGATTCCTCCACACCCAAGAAAAAAGGGCCCCAGAAAACACCCAAAAAATCCAAATAATGTCCTAACTGTTGTTGTGCTGTTTGTGTGTGACAATTTTGATAACGATCCCTATTTTTGAATTGCTTTTGTTATTGACTGAAGGGCTAGACATGAATTCAACCAATGTTGGTGTTCTCTGTAGCTTGTCCTGGTCAGCTGTTAAGCTATACTTGTCGCTAAAGCTATTACTTTTTTTTTTCTTTTTTTTTTTACTCATACTTTGTAAAATAAAGCACAAAATTGCACCTTTGGTATTTTGTATTTCTTTAAACATGTTCAGTTAACTTACGTTCTGCTCCCCTGCCAGTTATGAGGCATGATGCCATTCTGTGCCGTAGAACAGACGCCACGTGGCGGGCCAGAAGAATACAAACCTAACAAAAGTCCACCACCTGATAGCCATGCGTGCTCTGTAATGGCCACACTAGAGTGCTCCTTAGAAAAGCTACACTTGTTGTCTACACCCATTCTAAAGGCTCCGGCTTCTCATTCAGCAGGTGGTGTTTGTCGTCGGCCAAGTCAATGGCGACGTCCGTACCCACCCTATGTTGTGTAATTTGAGATGATCATCTACGGTTTACTTTTGAAAGCCTGCGTCTGGGGGAACAAAATAGCCTTGTACACGCTTACAACCCCTGGGAGCATGCAGGCTCTGTGTCTCAGTGGTTGTTTCAAACATGCTGTGCGTTTGTGTTTTCTGTATTTCTCATGTTTTAAGCGATGAAATGTGTTTCTCCTGGATTTCCACTAGATGGAGACCAAGCGCCTATCTAATCAGGGTTCTCACTTTTGTCTACTTCTCAGCAAACCAGGATTGCTTGTTTCCTTTTCCTCACATCTCTAACTTTAATTCAGGATTGCATCATTTTGTCTAGACTGTCAGACTCCTCACTGCTTCACCAGATCTGCCCAGATGGAGATGAAGTATTTAGTAGTCTTCAGTGGTTACAGAAATGTATGTGCAATGACTCTAAAATAGAGATAGAGTCTCTCAATGTGGCGTCAGGCCACCATGTTTGCCAATGCGACAAGCATACGCCTCGGCATGGAGTTGTAGAGGTTTCTAGTGGTGTCCTGTGATAATCAGTTCCATGCAGCTTGAATATTCTCACACAGTTCCTGCAGATGGTGCGGTAGGGGTGGAGGTGGAGTGACACCAGGCCTTCTGGACATGTGACATGTGACAACAAACCGTTCATCTTGGTGCTGACCACGGTGCCTCCACACACGGATTCGTTGGTCGTCTCCATCAGGACAAAAGCAGGACTCGTCACTGAAGATGGCCCGCTGCCATTCTGAGTCACTCCATGACAGTCTGGCTTGACACCACTGCAGTCTTTGGTGACGTTGACGTGGTGTTAAGGGCGATCTCCATTATATATCAAAATATGTTTTTGACGTTGAGTGTATTTCAGGGGTCCTACGTTGGCTTGCTAGTCCAGTGTCGGACGGCTGCTCACTTGCCGTAATGCTGTTCATTGGCCACAAAATGTTTGCTTTAGCAATATTCTACTCCTGGAAATGCTCTTTTATAGATCGGTAGGTCTTCTGCACGTTAGCTGAGATCTTCTGTCTTCAGTTTGAGAAATGAGTAACGATTCAGTCTTCCCATCAGAGTCTTTGGAAACTGACCAAGTGTTTGGGTTTGTAGGGATGCTACGACATATTGTAAAGTTTTTCAGTGGTATATCAGGTATAGTTACGGTTGCTCGGCTATGGAGGACCAGTTTGCTACAGCGGCGCCCAAAGGCAGACCAGCACTGCAGTTCTACTTAGTCAAGAATGTCAGAAGCTCAGTGAAGCAGCTAAACAGTGAGAGCATAATGTCATCCTAAGTTTATTTTCAGGGACCCACCAGAATTTAGATTTTGTGACTTCCAAGAGGTCCCAGAAGTTAATTACCCCCCCAGGACCCCCTGTGTTGCACACTTTGGTGGTGGTGGTGGTGGTGGGAGCCAGACTTCTAGAAAGGTTTTAATGAAATAGTTATGGAAATGGTGTCGGATGTCTGAAACATTGTTTGCGACAGTTTTGAGATACACATATGGCCTTGAAACTCCCTTTCAGAAACCCTTTATGGTGGTAGGGTACATGCAGGGCGTTGTGAGACAAAATAGTCCCCAAATAAAACTTTTTTCTTTTTTCCCCCAGTTTTGCCGCTATTTTACCGCCATTAAAATTCCATATAAAGGCTCAGAAGACACGTGGAGGTTCACTGGTGGTTTTGGATAGTAAATAAAACGGCTATATTTGTGTTGCAGACATCTGGTTCCTATCACCACCTCTGTAAAGAAGTCTGAGTCAGTAAGTTTCTCTAGTACAAACGGTTTTACATCAAATACCGATCAGAATTACCCTGAATGGCGGTTGACTCGTGTGGAGATTTTGAAGTAGGGAATTTGCCCTTTAAATAGACAGGGACAGAGCGGTCTAAACCCATGCCAGTGCATCCAGTTTCCTGGACTCCTGGTGTTGCAAAGCTGTACAGATGTCATCGTAAATAAAAGAAGGAAATGAAACTTATATGTTAATGACTAAAAGGTGACAGGAAAATTGCTTTTCAGAATTTATAGGATTGTTGTTGAAGCATCCCCCCCTCCTGTGGTACGAGTCCCTGACCAGTGTCCAGAGAAGCGGGTGAGAGCTGTACAGCTGCATTGTGTATCAATTATTCATCAGTTAAGCTCATGGACTATGAAAGCCCATTACAAGGTTGAACTGAAAGGTTTCCCTTTTCCCTGCTTGTCGAGTGGAGGATTGTATAACACTAAACACCCAGCTACCCCCGCCCTCTGCTCTGTTTTCATGCTGTTAAAACTGTGGCAGCAGACAGCAGTTAGGCAATGATGGAGCTCATGCATATTTGAGCAGCGGGCTGTAAACTCAGGCACCTGCCTCACACCTGTTGCTGCAACACAATGAGAATTCCCCAGCCTCTGTGCTAACGACACGATAACGGTGCTTGCTCTGTGGGGTGAAGCTCATTTCATCACTGTTCCCAAATGGATGATTGAGGGATGGCTCACCAAAAAAAGTCTCTCTCTCTCTCTCTATATATATATCTATATATATCTATATATATATGTGTGTGTGTGAAACACCTGTCATTTTAGTGTGGGAGGTTTCATGGCTAAATTGGACCAGGCTGGTGGCCAATCTTCATTAATTGCACATTGCACCAGTAAGAGCAGAGTGTGAAGGTTCAATTAGCAGGTAAGAGCACAGTTTTAC
>CM067478.1:3670406-3681803 GCA_034552555.1 Semaprochilodus insignis
TATATATAGAGAAAGAGAGAGAGAGAGAGAGAGTAATTTATATATATATAACTCCCTGAATGTGGTTTCTTTCTGACAGCAAGCAGGAGAGGATGCTTGGCAAGAGCTTGTTATGTATTTACTAATCCTTTCATTGGCTATCTGTCCTTAAATGAACTAACCGGGAACAATAACTTTAGCATGATTGACAAGAGTTTAGAATATGGCGCCGGGGCAGCAGTGCTACTTCTTCATCCTCGATTCTACAATGACTCACTCTCGCCTCTTCAGGAACAAAGTGGTATTACGAGACAGGCTAGGCCAGGTTAGCTGGTTAGCATGCTAACTTAAGTAGGTATCTCTGCTACATGATACATAGACATATTTGACACAATCATCAAAAGTGTTATTTCTTCACTTTCAGTTTGTTTCAGTTCATTATGGAATCATAATCGTTTCACCCCAAGCTTTCACCCCTCCACAGTGGAGTACCATCAGGATTTGACTGAAAAACATGTTTGTTTTTAAGGGGCTGGATGTCATTTACTGTGCAACCTCTCCTAAAGCCAGAGGAGAGGAAAACGCCTGAACAACTGGAACTGATAGAGCTCTTTTTTCCTTCTTCGCTGCTGACACCTCTGGCACACACTGCTCGCATGGCTGGAGCCCCACCTGCTGTGATACAAAGCTGGATCTACAGTACCCACAAAAGAGAGCTGAGCTGTCCAGATAGCTGCTTCATTCGTTTGCTGCTTCTCTAAGACGCTTCTATCGGACTGAGAGCGTCCAGCAGACGAAAACAATGTGATGTCACGAAAGAAAACAACAATCAATCAACATACGGGAGCGAAAAAAGTAAATACTCTCTACATTGTGTCACGTTCGGTCAGACGCTTTATGGCTGGCGGCTCTGTTTGCTTTAGCATTTCTTTTTCCCCTTCCCTGTGCGGTAGATAGAGGGCGGATACTGGCAAGGGCTTCCTCTAGGTCTTGATGCACTTCCTCAGTAAAACTTTTTGCCCAGGCCTCATCAGCGCGAACAATATCAGAAGCATTCCACTGGAGCGAGTGTGTGGACACATACACACATACATACGCTCGACCTGTGTGGAGGCCTGTTGTCAGTGCTTTATTCCTGATGCATTTAAACGGCTGGAATATGCATTTCTGTGCTTTACCCCGTAAGGTCTCTCCATGGTAACCTAAAGCTTTTAGGTGCGCCTCGCCCTTTATGGTCAGCTGCCAAAGAAAATGTGCAAAGCTGGAATAGCGAGAAGACAAGTGGAAAATCAAGGCCTCCCCCTCTAACCCCCTACCCCCCGACACCACCCCACAAAAAAAGGCCTAACTCTGACAATGCTGCAAGCCGAGTGGAAAGGGACACAAAATCGATGACGCCTGCTGCAGCGTGAGCCGCCATGCGTGCAGAGTGGAGAGAAAAAGAAAGAGTGTGTCTGACGTGTGCCCAAAAAGCATGCGAGGGAACTTCAGTGAATAGGGTCCTCTGCCAGCCCGGCGCTGCACATAGGAGGAAATGTGAGTCAGAGTGACCGGTGTTATTGATTCCAGTCAACAAATGAGTCCATGTAATCCGTCTGCCTTTGTTCCGTTCACTTGGCCGAGCGCTCTCATTAGCCCCCCGTGAATGGTCAACCTGTCAGCAGGTCGGCTCTCCAACCGACTGACCTCTGACTCCGGCTCATTCTTGGACAAATTAAATCTCATAAATGACAAATCCGGGCATGCAGCACTCCCTCCGCAGCACGCTCGCTCCTGCCCTGGTGCCCATTAGGCAGGCAGGCATGCAGGCAGGCATGCAGGCCGGCAGGCAGAAAGCCCTTTCAGTGGCACTCGTTAGACCTGGGAGTGCTTTAATGTTCATCCCTCTTGACAGCGAGCAGAGGTCCCGGCGAACAAATGCCTGCCCCGCCGGGGGAACGTGGCTGCCTGATCTGCTCTGACACTGTTGCTTTGTAACGGGTCTTAGAGCAGGAGCGCTCTGTTTGTTTATGGCCCCGTGGAGAATGTCGCTTCCCAGAGATTGATTAATGCCTGAAAGCCCTCTCGGCTATCAGTGGGAGCTGTTTTGGTGCTTCCGGCTCTTGTTTTTTCACACCGTAAAGGTTCAGATTACTGGTTTTTGAGCCAAAACATGTTTATCAGTTTGTTTTTCTAAACTTTAAACAACACAAGCATGTTTTTGGGCTAAAGCAGGCTATAAAGGATGCTAACTTTTATAAGTATGAAACACAGCTTCAAAACACATACAAACCCCATATGATCTGTGTGTAGTTGCATCAAGAATGAAGTGTCAGACTGCAGTGCTATTGGGAAGGAAGATAAAGGTTACCAGGAACGATAAATGATGAAATTTAGACTGATATGGACAATATTTATTGAGCTACACATACAGAAGTAGTGTCTCTCAGTATGGCATCAGGCTGGCATGGAGTTGTAGCGGTTCCTAATGGTGTCCTGTGATAACCCATCCCATGCAGCTTGAATATTCTCGCACGGTTCCTGCAGATTTCGAGGTAGAGGTGGAGGTGGAGTGACACCAGGCCTTCTGGAGATGGGACAACAAATCGTTCGTCTTGGCGGTGACCACGGTGCCTCCACACACGGACACGGTCGTCTCTACCAAGACAAAAGCGTGACCCGTCACTGAAGATGACCCGCTGCCATTCTGAGTCACTCCATGACAGTCTGGCATGACATCATTGCAGTCTGTGGTGAGGTTGACGAGGTGTTAAGGGCAGTCGTCTTAACGATCTGCGTGCATGCAGTCCTGCGTCGTGCAGCCGTCTGCCGATGGTGCTGGCACTAACACAATGACTCATGGAAGACATCACTGCTCGCTGGATGTCACCAGTCATCGCTGTTGGGTCACTCGGGTGCATGTCGGACAATTTGTTCTCCCTCTCTGTGGTTTGTGTAGGTCTCCCAGATCCTTCATGTCTCTTGTGCGTGCTTTCTTCCATCCACTGCTACCAACAGCCTGCTATGGTAGTATCTGCATGACCGAAATGGCACATGTCTCATGATGTCAAACCTACCCACCAAGTTAGATTCCTGTCAGTTGATTGCTTCTGAGTGCGACTATTTCTTTGAGGATGAGTGTATTTGGGGGTCCCATGTTGGCTGGCTGTTAATTCACTCATCATACTGGTGCTAAAGTTTCAGTGGCAGCAAATGTTTAACTATATGGTTTAACTACTGTTTCTCTGATAATGCTGTTCCAGTCAATGGAAAACTGGGCAATTTTTGAGCCATTGAGGGCATCTGAGAGGTTAATGAGGGGTTTTAACGTGTATAATCTATCAAAACTGATAACTCCAAACTCAATTCCCAAAAACTTCTGTTACTAAAAGGAAAAATCTTTCAGCAATCAGTTTTAATGTGCAAATAAACTAAACAGACTAAAATACAGACTAGCGGTTGCACAGACTTGTATTTAACCTGGGAAATAAGCTCATCAAACAATGAATTAGTCACCTTGCGTGTTTAAGGTGGTAGTAACTTCAGGCTCCTGCAGATGGCGCTGCATGAGGATGATGAGGCTATAAATACCGGCAGGGTGTGAGTGACGGGATCCATAGATTGAGTAGAGGTGCTACAGTGCAGTGAATGTCTCGTTCCATGTGTGGAAAATGGCTCCAAAGCAGATGTTAATGATTGGCTAAAAGGAGTGACTGCATTTGGACGTGCCAAAGACCATAGTGTGAAGGAAGTAGCTGAATCTGCAGGTGTATGGAAGCGTACGGTCATACGGGTCTACCAGCAGTGGCTAAAATCCCAGTCTACAGGGAATTCTCCTCAGAATTGTGTTAGGGAAGGCATCCACCAAATCTGGCCCAACTGTGCAATTCTTTGATGTAAGAGTGTCTGAACATTGATGTGGCCTACATCCAGAAACTTGTCCAGTCCATGCCAAATCCAACCACAGCTGTTATCCGTGTTTGTGAAGGTATTACATGCTATTAGGTACGTTTCAGTCACAGGGCTGACGTCTCTTACCCCACCAGAAAACAGTTTTACAGTCAGAGAAACTTGGCGAAGTAAAGTTTGACCAAAAGCTAGCAAGCTAGACCTCCTGTCTGTAGCTGCCTGTCACCCATTCATTCATTTATTCATACAGGAACATCATTTTCTTATCCATTCCTTCATTCATGCATTGCTTTGTCCAGCTGTCCATCCATCCACTCATTCAGTTGTGACTTTTTTCATCCAGTTAGCATCAACCAAGCTGCTCATTAGCCACGCCCACACAGTTCTCAGATAGGTCTGATCAGCGGTGGTTAATCCATGTTTTATCGTATTTCATTTTTGTTATATTTTTCATTTAAGCTTTGCTGGATGTTTAATATAGCACTCATATTTAGACAACCATTCCAAGTAATTTGCTCTGTGTTCCCTATAAGCAGAAAAGCTTATTAGGGCCTAAACCACGACAGCAGTGTCATATCTGTGTTTAAGAATCAGAATCTTTATTTCTCCAAGTGTGTCACACATACAAGGAATCTGTCTTGGTGAGAGCACACATGTATGACATGTAACAAGAGCACAGACTGTATTACACTAAGGGGAAAGTACAATAGGATACAATAAATAGAACATAGAATATAAAATAAGAATAGGAATAAAAATAAAGGGCCAGGAATGAAGTTAAAGAGAAATATGAGTATCTGCACTTATGTGTGTAGACATGCTGTACATAAGTAAGTCTGAGTAGACATATACATAATAGGAACTATTATTATTATTATTTGCTATTGCTATTAATTAAGTAACTGGAGTTTTGTGTTTGGATGGCAGCATAAGGCTAAATGTGTTTTGGAATGCAATTTAAGTTTTATAACTTGTGCATATTAAGATATCACTCCCTAAATTCTTAGCAATAGAGTTTCCTCTTTATAACTGAAGGGAGGGTTTGAGGAATTGAGTTTGGAGTATCAGTTTTTGTGATTAAGTGAAAGGGTCATTAAAGTCTCCCCATTGTTTTCCCCATTCACACTTATTCACGCTGAGCGGCCTCGTGCCGGGTCAAGTGAGTGATGAAAGAAAGCAGCAATAATGTTAAACAACACTGCTGCAAGTCATCTTTTAATCCAAATCCAAATCTATCTCTTTGTTTTTACTTCTTTCTGGGACTCGGGGGAGGAAGCAGGCAGAGTTTCCTGCCATAGCAATATTGGTATTCCGCAGTCCCTCTTCAGCGTGGCCGTCTTAATCAGCAGCACTCTGTTATTCTACCTCAAGAGGAAGTATTGTTGTTTGCCTTAAAGGTTGTTCCATCACCCGGGACACGGATCAGGATGCTTTGGTCTGAATATGACTCCAACTCAAGGGGCGGTTTGGAAAGAGGATTCAGAGAAAGAGCTCCCAACCTAACCTGTGCTTATTTCATAATGAACAAAAATGAACAAAAATAAAAATATATAATCATATTTAAGGTTTTGAAGAGACTAAAGTTTGTCAGATATCAGCTTCTCATTAAATAACTGGTCTTCTTAATCTCTCCCTATTGTTTCCCCCAGTTCTCTCCCACTATAGTCTCTGCTTGTTGTTGGTCTCTCCTCATATCGTCGCTGTCCAATGAAAACCATGTATCTCCATTTTGGTTGATTTTCACTTTTATGCATCATTTGAACACAACAGCTGCTGTTGACACTGTGTGAAAATCTCATGATGAATGGACCAACAGAAATGACCCAAAATTGCATGGAAATACATCTGGTTCCATTGACTTACATTATTATTCAGTTTGGATTTTGACCTCTCCTGTAAAGTTGCCATTTTGGAGATACTTGTTTTTCTTTGGACAGCGACGATAAATATACATATATATATATGGTTCTGCTCACAAATAAAAGTACGCCCTTTAGCTCCCAAACGGCTCGATTTTTGATCTGGAAATCCGGAAATTGGCAGTTCATTCATTTATTCATTCATTCATCTTCTAAGTTGCTTTTCCTTCTGGGTCACAGGAGGTGCTGGAGCCTATCCCAGCATTTATAGAGTGGAAGGCAGGAAACACCCTGGACAGACCGCCAGTCCATCGTAAGGCAGACACAGACACACACACTCACACACACTTGATGCTGTAAGGCAACGGCAAGTCTCAGATTTGATCTATCACCAGCATCAGGCTTTTAAGTTTTTTAGGTTATTTAGAAAATGAAATTCAGATACGTGGTTTCATAGGATGAATTTTGAGAGGTAGGGATCACATGATAATGTGATCATATGATAGTCAGGAAGCCATCCGAAAACAAAAGCACAAAAATCAGACAAACTAGTAAGTTGCACTTGAAAACACAACTAAGAATTACAGAAAAACCACCAAAAACCAAACCAGAGACAAACTAACATAACAAGCAGCAGGTGTTGGGTACAATAAGGGGGCGGAGCTGGAATGTTCCAAGGAGATCCAGGAAGGGAGTCTTGGATTTTTAGCTGCAGCCCCATAAGACCTGCCCATTAGTTTTTTTTTATTAAAAATAATAATAAAAGAGCCAGTTCAAAGATTTGATTCCTTCGCTAACAACACATTACTACTTTCCATGGATTCCGGTGAGCGATGTGCTGGAATTGAGCACTCAGGTTAGTGTTGGGATATAAAACCTCTATTATGATATTACTTGCCATTATATTACTTTTTAAGTTCTGTTTTACTTTCTACATTTGGTAGATAATGAGCATTATACTGATGATTTAAGGACCATAAAGTAGTGATATTTCTGTTTTCAGTTTTTATAGTTCTGTATTGCTTTACTCATGATATTCAAGACCTGACATTTCATTGCAATGTATGGGTGCTTCAGTTTGTAAATCTGGTTTCTGCCATTTACAGAATTATCTCTGCTCAGTGGTGGACAAAATACACAATCCATGTAGTTGAGTTAAAGTAGAGATACCCAAGGTAAAATACTCATCCAGTAAAAGTAGAAGTTCCTCCCTTTAGACCTCCACTGGAGTAAAAGTACTAAAGTATTTACCTTCAAATGTACTTAAGTATGGAGAGTAACAGTAGCATGATTTATTATGGCTCTAATGTCCTATTATCATTTCTGGAACAAGAATCAGCTCATTTTAGGCTCTAATGTCTTTCTAGACTCTAGTGTCTCTCAGTCCAACAGTCTTTAATAGAAGGTCATTATGTGACACCGGAAGGACTAAGCGGACGCTCGCAGATCTAAAAGCTATCTCAGATTTATTGGGCAGAATGAAGCTTAATACTTTTAATAGATCGCCAGTAGCAAGGGCGAACATTACCAACAGGGAAGAGACAAACCAAACCAGCAATCAGGCCAAAAGGGGAAGACAAAAGCAGAAACCAAAAAACAAGCAAAGATCAAAAACCAAAACAAACCAGAAACAGGAATAAACACTCAGTACACAAACAAGTTGACCATACCTTGCAAAGAAATAAGACAAACAAAGGAGTATATATACAGACGTGTAATGAGCTCCAGGTGGATAGAATCAGTACTCAGGGGAAGAGGATCGAGAAGGCAGTTCATGATTGGTGGATTGTGAGCATGTGGTAATGACATCATGACCAGGTGCGTGGTGGAAAATGTAGTCCATGGAGCTGACAGAGGCAAGAGGAAAGCCCGGAAGCGTGACACATTAATTAGTTTGACACTGATGTCTATTCAAATTATCATAAGCACAGAACACTGAAGGAGAACAGGTTCCATTAGCTAGAACTATAAAATAACTTTTTGCAAACAAGCAAAGTTTCGGTTTAAGATTTATTTGCAGCTTAGTTAAAGTTCAATAAAAACTTGCTTTAAACACATTTACAAATCAGTTTTACTTTACTGCACTGCATCTGTAGCTCTCTGTTCATAAACATAAACTAGCCAAAACAAATTTACTATAAAAGGAAATAGTGTTTGTATAAATGCAGAAAAAGATGCTCGCTAGTCAAGAGTGCATGTGTACATATTTCTATATTGTGGATCTTATATCTATTTAGCCACAAAGTTAGGAACAATATGTAGTCCAGGCCTGAAATGGACATTTCCATGGATGCCAAGAATCCATGAATAAGCTTGTTTCGTTTTGACGTTATGTTTTTACGCCACATAAGCCGAAAAGGAATTACAAATTTCGCATAATGTGGTGGAGTAAAAGTAAGAGTGTAAAATGTAGAGGAATTAAAGTACAAAGTTGTCCAAAATAGAAATACTTGAGTAAAGTACAGATACATGAAAAAATACTTAAGTACAATTACTAATTACATTTACTTCGTTACTGTCCAACACAGTCTCTGCTACTGTTATAACTGCTACTGTCAGCTATGGTGTTCCTCAGGGGTCCATGATAGGACCTATTTTATTCCCCATCTGTATGTTACTATTTGATGAAATTGTTTGGAACATTGCATATCCTTCTACATACTTACAATATGTAATTATCTTCCCTGGTAACATGGCATCTGGTGAATCTTAAAAACTTTTTGCAATTCAATGGAAATCAGTCAGGTGTTATTTCGTTTGGTTTCTCCTGTATGGCAAGTAACTTAGAAATGTCTCTACATAAAACCTCAGAATATCTCCGGCTCGTGTTTCCATGAATTACTGTAATTTAATATATGTGGGTCTCAGTTATTTCTTTGCACGATTGCAGCTAGTCCAGCATGCTGTTGTACGGTTGGTTACTCTGTGTCGTGAACAGAAGAGATGATATCATTCCTCTTTTAGCTTCACTTCATTTACTTCCTTACATTTCAGTCCCAGTACAAGTTTTCTTTATGGTTTGTTTTAGATGCTCTTAATGATAAGAGGTCTTTCATCGCCTTGATACATATTGTCGTCGTCCCCAAAAGAAACAAGGCTGTCCAAAAATGGCAACTTCACAGGAGAAGGCTTTCAGTGTAAGTTAATGTAAAGAGATTTCGTTCAGTTATTTTGGAGCTTTTCTATTGATCAAATCATCCCAACATTTTCACACAATGTAAAGGACAAGTGCTCGAATGATGTTTTCTTGGATGCCGATAAAACGTAACCCCTGTGTCTTCTGAGATGCTCTAAACTCTTCCCCAGTCTCTGTTTTAAGTGAAGTGATGAACAGGCTTTTGCTGTTGCTGGTCCAAGATTCTCTATAGACATTACACAGTGATTTCTCCTTTTCATGTCAAAACTGAAATTAGCATATATTAGCACACCGGAAGCAGTTTATATCAACACTGAACTCAGCCAATCAGTCAAAGGGATTGTCAACTAATTTCCTATAAGCTTTTTGCTGTAGGGTTCTGCATGAATGTGCTGTTAGATGTTCTATTAACTCTCAGATAAAGAACAATATCTCTAATTTGCATTAAGATATTCTAGCTATATTTTGGGTTTAATGATGCATTTATTGTTGGTAGAAGCTGAATTCAAGTTTTTCTTTGGACCAATCAGAATTAGGCTGGAATGCACTGATCATTAATTTTACCAGTTCCGATCTGGCCAGATTTTTATTAGTCTTTTGTATAATCAGAACTTTGCACTGTAGAACACATGAAACTGACACATGAAAGACATTTCCAGTACTGTTTATTAGTCAAATTTGCAAACACTTTATTTATTTATTTATTAATGTATATTTTTCTTTACTTGCATTACATTTTGAAAAAATACCCTTTGAATTGAATTACACTTTTATGATGAGCAGACTGACAGAAGAGGAGGAGTAAAATTCCATTATTTTCCAATAAAGGTTAAGAATGTTCTTTTTTCTCCTGTAAAGGTATAATAATTACAGTAAAGTTAACAATTAAAAATAACAGTTATGTACCATATACATTATTACTAATTATAATTGCAATAATAATCTTTGAGTCAAAGACTGACAGTTCAAGAACTAGTGCCCCTCAAACAACACTAATGTGGCCTAAAACAATGAGCACAGTAGGCCAAATAAAAACCCTTGCACTTACATTTTTTGATTATTTTTTATATGTGGAAGCTGGTAGACTAAATATTGGGATGCATGCTGTGTATCAGGGTCTTTAAATACTGTGATATTATATTTTTTGCCAGATTGGACTACTTATTGTCTATAAAAAGTACCCATTTTAATTAAAAAATAATAAATGTATGTAATTTCTGCAAATCATTTTGTCACCTATTGTTTGATAATCATCATTTTAGTGTAGGGCAGCAAATGGGTGCGTCAAATAAAAAATACTTATAGTTTCTGGTTAACGTTTTTCCAAATGTGGCAGCGGGCAGACAAATCAAATCTCAGAAAAGCAAAATATTAAGATGTATGTTGTGTATCGTGGCTTTAAGTATTGTAATATTTGATATTTTGCATACTCTTCTACAAAAATTACTAATTTTAATTTGGAGATCATTTGAAGTTTAATAGGCATAATAATAATGAGTATAATAAGTTAAATATCTGCCAATCATAAAGTATGCACTTAAGTTTAGATTCACATCAAAATCTTAACAGTGCGTGCTGCACCATGGCTGCTCAGTAGGAGAGGTGTGATACTATCAGGGGGAGAGTCGTTCCTCCATTAGGATGCACGAAGAAAAGTCCCTGGTAAACAATCAGAAAGATGGCATTGTTTTAATCTGTTTGATTGCGTCTCGTCTGAGTTTTGTTTTCATAATGAAGTCTGTTTGGGAGGGGTGAGGGTTGGGCCACGTACCCCCCCCTCCCCCCGCACACCCCTCCTTTTTTCGCTTTCTCTTTCCCTCTGGGCCACCTCCTCTCATTCTATTCATATTCAGATGAAAGCAGGCCTTCGCTGTCTGGTTATTTACATACTGGAGAAGTGCTAGGCCAGGGACTGCCATGTCTGCTGGGGGATGAGGATGAGAATGCCAGCACAGGCTGACAGTTACCAGGGCAAGTATATAGCAATGTTAGTCATCCCATTAATGGGCGGTGCTCACCATCTGTCCGGTGCATTGGCGAAGCAGCCTGCGGACCTGTGGGTTCCAGCGCAGAGCAGGCAGTCTGGAGCCGGAGCCAGAGGTCCCCACCGCTTCTGGCCCTGGTCACACACAGTGGGGCAGGGGGATGGGTGACGTGAGTTATCTGGAGGCTAAGATGACGCCATAATCACCATAATCAGTTCTTCTTCTAGAGCTTGTTGACCTGTGAATCCCTCCGAGCGGCTACTACCACCTGTTCTACTAGAGAAGATAATAGCTACTCTATTAGAAGGTAAATTCTGGCTTTAGCTTGCTGAGCATGCAGGCCAGAACTACATCATGAAGGAGCAGCCAACAGAGGGGACGGGGGAGGGTGCAGTGTGTCCACTCCCCACATAAAAGAAAGACTTTTAAGGGCTGAGAATTGCTAGACCTGTTCAAAGGAGCCACACACTGAAGTGAGAATCAACAGGAGAGCCACAATTATACTAAATCACCAAAATGTTTGAAATCTATCTCCTGATTTACACTCATC
>CM067478.1:3702487-3749546 GCA_034552555.1 Semaprochilodus insignis
CCCCCCCCCACCACACACACACAACCCTAAAAGATCGCCAAATGGTCACTGAGCTGTAAAATGTGCAACCCTTCCCCATTGCTAAAACGGAGGAGAGAAGGGGGGAGGGGGTGGGTGGGTTGGGGGTTTCTCATTTGCATACAGCGAAGAAAAAAAAAAACAACAACAGTAGGAGAATCCTACACATGCTTGCATGCCTGGAAATTGCATCACATGCTCGCGCCTCTGGTTCAGAGACCCCCAGCCTTATTTGCCATAATAGGCTACAGTATAACACTGCTTTAATGCCCCCCACTCAATTAAAGTGCCTGGAGGAGATGATCAGTGAGCCTCACTGGCTTCAGTGACGCCCTGCTGTATGTTCCACTGCTTTGCGCAAAACTTGCGCCTGACTTTTTGCTGCACTGGTTTATTTCTCAGACCTTCAGGTGCGAGGCGCCTCGGTGACGCGCGCGCTCTGAAAGTTGATGTTTTCCTCGTTTCCCCTGCCTGCAGTAAAAAAGCGAGCTGGTGTGTGTCGCTCGCGTGGCTGTCATTAAGGCACTTTGTTATTGTGCGAGGTGGGGTGGTGGTGGTGGGGGGATAAGTTTGCTCTTTGTGCTCTCAGCTGTATGGTAATTCGGGCAGCACCTGCTCCCGCTGCACAATGTAACGGGGGAGAAAGAGCTCCCCTCGGCGCACGCTGCTGTCTCTACAGCTCCGCCTCCGCCAGCACATCACCCGAAGCCTCAGTGCAGCCCTGAGTGCGTCATACCACGAGTGGCATCCTCTCCTCAAGGGTTGACATAAAGAAAGAAAGGAAGAAAGAAAGAAAGAAAGTAAGATAGAAAGAAAGAAAGAGAAAAGAAAAAACTTGTGGTTATGAGATGAATGGACATGAATTGGCTGTGTGCGCATGCCCGAGCCGGTTCGTGTTCACGTGTGAGGGTGGTCTTCATTCGGTTCTTAATTGAAACGACCGGCCGGTTTAATTCCAGAGGAATGCGGTTACGTTTGAGCTGTGTGTGTATGCGCGTGCGTGTGTGTGTGTGTGTGTGTGTGTGTGTGTGTGTGTGTGTGTGTGTGTGTTTTAACCGACCATTCTCTGCTGGAGGGGCTCTGTTGTTTTCCAGAGCAGCGCAGTTGGGTTTATATGGGGGTCATCCTCATTCACTAATACAGTACTTTATACCTACATATACATGCAGTATTTAGGAAGGTGTATATACAAACTACAGTTTACAAGGAACTCTAATAAACTTTGTGTTTACATTCTGCAGTTCTCCACTTCTTCCCTGAATATATTCACCATAGCCTGTATGTTTACATATAAATACAGAATGTAAATAAACACAGAGTTCATTATGAAAATGTATTGCATTGGAACTAATATCATCTTCGCTAATATCTTAAATGTGGCCTGTGCTATAGTTATAGTACATTTGATATATCCATATGTAAATGGGATGTGTGTTGGAATTTCTATGGTGTTGTGATAGCTTGGCCTATTAAGAAATGCCATAATGTCATTAACTGTAACCCAAATCTAACTACAATAATACTTTATGTTGAACAGATAAATAACCCCCTCCCCCACTTAAAGGGAACCCTGACTGTTAACACATATAGGCCCAATACATATCCAGTAACATTCATCAAATAGCATGTATAAACCAAGCAAAATATTTTATTATTAAAAATAGACAGACAGATGTTGTTATATATTTATTATTGATATATACGGTTATGTACAAAGCAAAGAATTATATAGACCCAATTATTGAGTAGTATATAGACCCAAAGTATTCTATTGTATTATGACTATTAGTTTGGCCTTTTAGATAGATGTGCAAATGTGGTGTACATGTCCAATAACGTACATCAGACGTTGTATCATGATATATAAACCAAACAAAATATTTTATTAGGAAATTAGCCAGATGAATAGATACTTATTGGAATACTACTGATATATATGGCTTTGTATAAAGTAAATAATTATATAGACCCAATTATATATATAGTACATAGAAGTATGTAGACCCAAAGCTTGGCCTATCAGATAGATAGCTAGATAGATAGATAGATAGATAGATAGATAGATAGATAGATATTGATATATACTACTGATATATAAAGTTATATACAAAGTAAAGAATTACATATATCCAATTATATTGAAGTATATAGACACAAAGTATTCTATTGCATTATAACTGACCAGTTTGGCCTAGTTCGATATCTATTAGACAGATAGATAGACAGACAGACAGACAGACAGACAGATAGATAGATAGATAGATAGATAGATAGATAGATAGATAGATAGATAGATAGATAATACACCCCCCCACCCCCAAACAGCACACCACAGGTGTCAATCCGGAACAGCCCTCCAGTGACCAGGCTTCCTCATCCTTCTTTCAGAATGACCATGCCTTTCATTCACTCCGTGGCCGTGTACCTTCCAGCTGACCACTGCGCCGCCCCGAGCCCTCTATCATCACCCTCCACCGGGCAATCCTTCTTCACCCTGACATAGCACACATTTCGCGATTACCGCAGCAAAGCGCGCGCTGAAAGGCCGAGCGCAGCCTCCTGGATTTATGCCCACTCCGTTCATTCTTTTCACACCGTAATTTATGCCACGCGATTCTGTCTTGGTGAAATCAAGCAGAAAGCTCCCTTTCTCGTCCACCTCCTCCTCCTCCTGCTTTCTGGAGGTGGACTATGGAGAGACTGTTTAACTTAAGTGTTTCTATAGGGGGCTGTTGTACTTTAACTCCTGCCCACCAGTAGCTGCGGNGGGGGGGAGCCCTTGGGGATTCTCTCTGAAGGGCACGACACGCCTTTAGACGCGGACGGCCCCCCAAGCCAGCCATCTGCTCCCAACCAAATGGCGTTTTTTCACATCTCGAGCTGCATGTCTCCACTGCCTCTCTCCGCGGCGCGCGCTCTTCCTCCAAATTGGACTGGAAGCATGCTAAAGAATGGCCGGCCACTGGCCATATGGTTGGGGAAGCTGGAACCTAGATTGCTCGGGCGATCGGCCCGTGGGAACACCAGCACTGTACAATAAGGACAGTGTTGGGGGGCTTGGAGCCATACTGTTGGTTGGACCTGTTGCCTGCCTGCACATCAGTCTCGGCCGGTGCGCAAAGCAGGCTGGGAGACCGTTGCACTTGTCTCCTTAAATTAACTGCATGCATTGCAGCGTGATCACACGCCTTTGGGTGCTGATGGGCTACTTGATTTCCATAACTGGACCAGACCCATTTGGGTTGGAGGTTGGGGGTGCGGGGGTGGGGGTGCGGGGTACGCAAAGTCTCATTTTGATCACTGTTTACGGGCTATACAGTTCACCCCTGGTGTTGTGTTTGTGAGGTGGGGACTGAAAGGGAGCACCATGACGCAGCAGAGTCGTGCGCCATTACAATGACAAAAGCGCAGGCGCGTGGCTCAGGATCGTATGATTGATAAGAAGCAACTCAGCATCACGGCTGATGGAAACATCTAAGAGCGAGCCGCCATCTGTTTTTCTGCGTGCTTGTTTTCTTCCTCGGTGTGTGTATAAAAGCAGGCCAGTGAGATTAACACTGCAGCGAGCAGGTCTTTTGTATCCCAAGTCAGATTACTCTGGCCAGCTGCTATGAGTGGGCATGAACTCTTCACAGTAGCCAGGCTATTGTACCGGAGAAAAGAGGGTTTTTTTCTGGGGTGACCGTGCGTGCGTTCGTGTGTGCGCGCACGCGCGTGCGTCCTCGCAAAGGGGCCGAATTCTTCAACTGAAGACAGTCGCGTGCCGATGTCCCTCAGAGAACATCTGCCCCTTTTCCCCGGGGTGGTTTTGTTCATTGGAGTTCAGCTCAAAGAAAGGCAGAGGAAAGAAAATCAATAGATCAATAGTGCACGGGAGCGCACAACGGCTCTTTAGGCCCTTACAGGGCTCTGGAACACGACCACTGCGCAGCTTATTTGGGCTTTGGCTTTGCTTAAAGGACAATTCCACCGATTTCTTACCGTTTCTGGTTGATTTAATAGCTGGGATGACCCACTATTTGGCCTTAGAACACCCTTCATATACCCCTCCACCATGAGCAGATTAAAATAAACCAATTTAAATAAGTTTGAGGCTAAAACCTTATCACAACATTCCCATAAAACAGTCATCAGGCAGCGTTTTCATAAACATGTTATAACTTTGCATGAGGGAGATTTTTGAGGTGGACGTCTGGTTCCATTCACCACCACTGTGAACAATCCTGAGTTCAGAAGTTTCTCTAGAATCGAGCCTTGTACACCACCAAACCAGTCTAAATGGCTTGGGCAATATGTTAACTAGGGCTGAACAATATGGACAAAATATCTAATTGCGATTTTTCTGAGCGATGTTACAATTGTGATGTAAAATATGATACTTATCTATAAATTGAGCGCCGGCCCTTTTTCAGTCTATAAAGACTAATCTGTCCACTGTTTTTGGCTTGAGGCTTTAACACAGCCAGTTAACCTGCCAGACAGACTGCCTGTTAATTAGGGTTGTGTTCATGTACACAGCACGTGGGTTATTTTGATGGGTCTAAATCAGTTTACAAGCTCCATGCTGTTACTTTCCACATTTGAAAAGGGGAGATAATTTATAATATAGGATATAATAATAACTTAAATAATTTGAAAATTGCACTCTTTCAAATTGCGATATTTTTTTTAAATGGTGGAATTCCCCTTTAATTAAACCAGCAATACTGCACTTGACAGTGGGAAATGATTATTGAAAGGTCTTTACAGGTCTAAAACAATCATGTCAAAAGCATATCAGTACATCAGTCTTGGTCCACACGGAGTGGTTTGGTTTGCGGCCATAAGATAAATGCCCTGTAAACAAGGGTGATCTGGTATGGATAAGCTAAGCATAGTATTCTGCAGCACAGCGCTTCACCCGTCCGCCTCACCAGTTTGATAGAATTCACGATTTTGTTTCCTTTTTGTGTGCTTCACTACAACACCCAGCATGCACTGAGAATCCCTACAGCCCTCAACAAATCCTGGCTGATCTAGAAGCTAGCATTAGTGAGTTAACACTGTAAAGCTCCTGTAGTCTTTCAAAACATACTTCCACCTTCAAGATGCATCATCAGAGGCAGGATTCCCAAGCCTTCAAGAGCATAGCACAGCTGTAACAGGCAAGTCGCTCCTGAACTGGATGAAGAAAACATAAGCCACATTAAGTCTAATTTATGCATTGCTGAAAAAGTACCTTGCAGTTTCTTTGGCCAAGTGGCAAAAGTGCTGCAGTCAACACCAAAAGTGAAGCATGCATGCAAAAACGACAGCAAATTAATTTCCACACCAACATTCCTGCCGTAAATCCTGTTGTGAGAGTGCTTCCCTGCTATGACTGGCAGTTGTCCTAAGGGAGGATGCTGCGAAATCCTTGAAAAAGTCTTGGAAAATAAAGCAGACAGGAAGCTGATAATTGGAATATGGTTCACCTTTCAGTTTCACAGTGACCCAAAGCACACTGCCAAGGCAGTTATGCGGAAGGTGAATGTCCTCGAGTGACTGGAACTATGAGAAAGAACTGTCAAATAAACAATTTTTAAACAATTGTAGAGAATAGTAAATATTACAGGAATCAGAATTAAGAGTAATCTAATTTCCAGTGTTTGTGGTGGAAAGTAAAAGAGTTTAGTCACTCTTATACCACTCTTATACACAGTCGAGTCACATTATTATGACTACTGTTTGGAAGAACACAAGCTGGTGGTGGCACCATTGGGAATGTTTTTGTGGCATTCTCCTGGCCCACTCATCCATGTGGAAGGCACCCTCAACCGATTTGGGTATGAATCCATCCTTGCAGATCACATACGCCCATACAAGCTGATTGGCTTCCCTGGCGCGGATGGCATCTTCCAGCAAGACAATGCGACATGTCACACGGCTAGAAATGTCAGACATTGGTTGGAAGAGCATGACCAAGACTTCCAAGTACTGTCCTGGCCCCCTAATTCCCCAGACTTGAACCCAACTGAGCGTCTGTGGGACCACCTTGATCGTTGTGTTCACTCTATGGATCCTCACCCATGCACTCTCCAGCAGCTGTGGGATGCACTGCAGTCAGCATGGCTCCAGATACCTGTGACAACCTACCAGGACCTTACTGAGTCCCTCCCAGCTCATCTAGGGGCTGTCCGTGCTGCACATGGCAGTTACACTGGGTAGTAGATGGTGGTCATACTAATGTGACTCGACTGTGTACAATGAAGTCACTCCAGAATGGCCTGGCTTTCATCATATTTAATAAAAAGAAGGCATTTTTACAAATCATCTGTTCTTATTGCTTTTTGGGAGTTTCTTATTATTATTATTATGGTGTTATTTTATAAGGTAATGGTTTATTCCTGCTTCTCCATCTCCTGGATGAGAGTTCAAACTGAAAAAAACATTCTCAGTCATTGCGTGGCCGAGCGGCTCCTTTAACCCAGTTCTGACTCCTGATTGGTTGGGCTTCACCGGAAGCAGGAAGTATGTGCAGTGTTGTAAACAGAGTGACTGAAGCGCCGTGACTTCATCCTTAGGTATCAGCTCATTTGGTAGGCTGCTGAAACCTATTTATTGTTTTCTCTGCAGTGTTGCTATGTTATTTACTCTTTTGGAGTCTCTTTAGCGTTTACATTAGCTTAAGTCATCCTCTTAGCTATTCGCCAGCTTCTTGTTCGAATTTTCCCGTTCCACCTTAAATGGTGCAGCAGTATGATGTAACAGCAGAATGTAACTGCTGCACCATTTAAGGTGGAACGGGAAAATTCGAACTAGAAGCTGGAGTATAGGACGACTTGTTCCCATCCCTATGGACAGTAATCTCTGTCTAACCATTTATTAGCCCATCCAGTAACTTGGGCGAAGTTAGTTTAAGCCTTTCTAGGTTGTGTCACTAAGGCGTAAATTGTGTGTCTAGTGCAGTATGCAAACGTGTTTAGAGGTGAATCGATTCGCAAAGATGAATCAAGATTCGACACACTTTTCAATACAGCAAAAAGAAGTAGTGCCTGAAAATTAGCTACAGGTTAATGTGTCCATGTATCCATTTCAGCTTATTAGAGCAGTGTTTCTCAACGCTGGTCCTGGAGGCACCCTACCCTGCACATTTCAGTGGATCCTCTGCTTTAACACACACCGCTGCATCTCTGAAAGCGCTTGTTATTGAGCTGATGATTTGAATCAGGTGTGTTGGGAGCAGGGAGAACTCTCAGATGTGCAGGGCAGGGTGCTTCCAGAACCAGGGTTGAGAAACACTAGATTAGAATATTCAGCCTGATAAAGGCCAATGTATAGTGTTAATGACACACTAGCAACATACACTGACTCACTTAGCAAAAAGTTGTTCTGTGACTGTAACTTTTTGGGGCTATATGGAACCATGTACATCTGGCTTTCCATTTTAAATTCAAACATTTCATTGAGCGTTCATGGGCTATGTTCCGACCTTCTTTACCAATGAACCTTTGTGGGAACGTTCTTAAAGAGGTTTTTGAGAGTTGTACTTCTCTCTGCTCTAAATTATGAAGTACAGAAGAAGCAGTATTTTCCGAGGAAGTAATGCTGGTGGTGCAGATCTCTCAGGAACTCTTCTTTAATCCCAGCACTTCCTTCACTCTGGATTTGACATTGTTGTTGTTGTTGTTTTTTTTTTGTTTTTTTTTGCACAGTGATGTAAATCCTATTTCGATGTCCAGACTGTATAAAATCTGATGTCATAGGGTTTTTTGCTGTCCAGGGTATCAAAAATACTGATCTGATCTGGGCAAGACATAGGTTTAGACTTGATACTTAATAGTCTTCAGTCTGTTGAATGAGAGGCTTGATTGAACAATACCGCACAGTAGGTTTTATTGTTACAAACCTAGAAAAATGATTGAGAGAATATTGAGAGTGTCTCAACCCTGGTCCCTGGTCCTACTGTCTTGCACATTTTAGTGCAAATGTGCCACTGCCACTTTAACTCAACTTTAACTTTAATGGGCAGGTAATGGGCTGATTACATTTACATTTATGCCATTTAGCAGACGCTTTTATCCAGAGCGACTTAGTGTTTAGCCGTCTAGCCGTGCTTAGTGTTCTGTCGGATAATGTTTCCTAGCTAGAACAAGAAGCTTAGAGTCTAAAACTCACCACGAGCTCAGACGCTGCCCCAACAAGGACCAGTGCTAATACCTAGAAAGAAGAATACAAATACAAGTTATATATATATAAAGCATATGAGCACTATCTAGCAATCCCAAGCCAGCGCTCATACCTAGAGAGAAGAAAGGTTATGCCCAGTTTGATCAGGTTTAGTTTGATTAGTTTGATCAAGTGTGTTGGGAGCAGGGAAAACACTGAGAAGTGCAGCACACTGAGCCCCCAGAACCAGGGTTGAGAATGCTGCTGTACATCCAGTCATAATGTTCTGTAATAACATGTGAATGACAATGTGGTATTGATTATAATAAAACCGCATTGATATTTTGTGTCTGTGTAAAGCTCGCTTCAAACAACAAATATACAGTATAAACAACAGAAACATCTTGAAAGTGCTCTCTAATGCATTTTGGGATGGAGCTCTTCATATAGCCACAAATAATTCATTGACTTTTTTATGGAGACTCACATAATAAATGTGAAATTTTGTGCTGTTGTTAATATCCGCACTTCTTTCTTCTTCCCACTGTAAACAGTAAACAAGGAGCATCTCAGTCCAAAGAACGTCTTAAAGATTCCCTACATGCAGAAACATGGGTGTGAAGGGCTTGCAGTACTTCATGGAGGCTTGTTGTCCAGAGACCTGCTTGCCTGTGGACTTACGACAAATGGCTGCTGATCATGCTAAAGCCCACCGTGATTCCCCGGCTACGGTGGTGGTAGACGGAATGGGCTGTCTGAGGTACTGGTATCGATGTCATGCCTGGGTCCATGGAGGTCAATGGCAGGAGTACATGCATATTCTGAAGGAATTTGTGGGCGCGTTCACGGCAGCCGGCTTAAGGTTAGTGTTTTTCTTCGACGGGACCATAGAGGAGCAGAAGCGGACAGTATGGGTGAAGAGACGTCTGAGTGTTAACCGGGACATAGCAAAAGTGTTTCAATACATTAAGGACCACCACCAGCAACCACAGAGGCAAATGTTTTGTCTCCCCTCAGGACTTGCCACCTTCTCCAGATTTGCCCTCAAGTCCCTCGGTCAGGAAACGTGGTGCTCTGTTCGTGAAGGGGACTATGAGATTGCCCAGTATGCACTTTCTAACAACTGTATGTGTATTCTTGGCCAAGATACAGACTTTGTTGTCTATGACACTGTTCCGTACCTGTCCATCGCAAAACTTAGACTGGACAGTATGACCACAGTCCGTTTCTGTAGAGAAAAGCTCTGCCACATCCTGAAGCTTCAGAAGTCAGATCTTCCTCTCTTGGCCTGCATTCTTGGTAACGATGTCGTGCCAGAGCAGCGTCTGCAGCACGTCTGCAAAAATGCCTTGACCTCGTATGGGAAGAAACATCAGGGCGATAAGGTCCATGCAGTGGCGGATTTCATTAGTACTCTTCATCGTAATGGTGATGGAGTACTCTGTCTCTCATTGATGCGTTTAACCAAAGCAGACAAGGAGGTTGTGGAGAAAGGAATCCAGTCCTATCTGCTCCCAGGACAAACGTCCCCTTGGTTAGATCACAGCCTGCATTTCCCAGAGCCAGTATTCGTGATGGAGAAGTACATGAATGCAGCTATATTACAGGTACTGAAGGGCACTGTAGTGCGCTCTCACTGTCATATTTCATACTCCTTGTTAAACTAGCTCCAAGTTCGAGTGATCTGAATTTCTGTTGTTGCAGGCAGCGAAGGAGAAGCATGTGCGAGCTGAGTGCTTTATAGCCTATAACGTGCTTCACGACGGGGTGGTGGAGTGCAGCAATACCCTGGAAGATGAAGAGGAAGTAGAGCTACCACCACAGGCCATTTTGTACCAGCCTATTAGAGAGCATATCTACGGTATTCTTCTGCCAGCATTGCCAGGTGGGGTCCCTCTCATTTTAAATTCACTGTGTTTAATGGGGATTACTGATGATTGCTCACATTTCCTGCATAAGTAAACCATTAAGATGTAAGGCATTCAGAGTGTGTTGATGAGAAGTGCTCCATTTTAGAGACACTGGGGAGTTTAAAAGGGAATTCCAGCAATTTCTTTATTTCTGTATAATTCAGTTGCTGAGATCTAAAGAAAGTCCATCCAGACTGGTTTGATGTAAAGTTGTTTATCATAGAGACACTTACAGACTTAGATTTCCTTACAGTGGTGGAGATGGGAACCAGTGCACATACATGTAGCCATTTTATTAACTGTTCAAAACCACCAAAATAGCTGCACCCCGAATGGAATCAACCGACTGGAACGAAACTTGGTGTGTAGGTTTGGCATGGTGAGACATGCAAATGATTCAAGTTTCATGCTCGGCCACGCATGTGACATAAGCAAGGATGAGCCTTATCGCTGTACTTGACTCACCCAACAGCCACGATAGCAGACATTCAGTAAGCAGTGATGCCCTCCATGAATCATCCTGTTAGTACCAGCACCATTGGCAGACGGCTGCACGACCCAGGACTACATGCACACAGACCATTGCTTTTGCCTTGGTGGATATGACCAAGTTGGCAAACTTGGCGGCCCGACGCAATACTGATAGACACGACTTCTGTTCAATAAATGTTGCCCATGTCAGTTTAAATGTATCATCATTTATCGTTCCTGGTAACCTTTATCTTCCTCCCCAATAGCATTGCAAACCTACGCTTCCTTCTGGGTGCATTTTATTATCGCTTTATCATCGTATCACTTTCATAACTTTCTGTGAGGAGGCTTTTAGAGGTGGACATCTGGTTCCTGTCACCCCCACTGTGAACAGTTGTGACTCATTTCACATGCAACCACTCTGAATGACTTTGTCATTGTCAGCGATTGAATTATTCAGGCTTTTTTACAGCTCGGTATTTAAAATGAAAGAAAAGAAATAAATAAAATGGGATTAAAAAACAACAAGTGAAAAAGCACATTGTTGCGTTCCTTTAGAAACGAGAAGATTTATGTCAACAGAGCCTCTAAAATGAAATAAATCTATTCCTACATTTTGAATCCATCATTTTTGAAAGAATAGACGTAGCTGATCCGTGCCTGTTTCTTCTTAGGAGTTTTAGTTGTATGGCTAAGATTTCTTATTATTTATGCCGTTATTTACGGGGTACTTTTCTCAGTACTTCTCCTTCTCTTCTCTAGGCTCTTATGATCATGCTTTGTCTGTCAAGGAGTGGTTTGTTTATCCAGGGAATCCGCTTACGGAGCCAAATAACGTGGCTCCAAAGCCCCTAAATCTACCAGGTATGCAATTTAAGCAACCCTTTCAATTAAACAATCAAAATCCTGCAAAGATTGACCTTAATGTGGTAACTGTCCCGTCTCTTGGTGTAAATAAGTGTAAGAAAATATTCAGCATCGAGATGATAAAAAAACGTGCAGAGCTCTCAGGAGTGTTCACTGCTGTCACAGCCAGTCTTGAATTCCATTGTTTAAGTGCCTGCCCAGGCTGACGGCTGACCGCGGTGAGGACTGAGCTACTCGGTGACGTTTTTTGACCATGTTACTTTGGCTTTGCACTTAATCAGCAGTCCAGCATTGACTTTTATGTTCCCATTTCTGGCAGCAATGAAAGTGAGTTTGCTTGTGTCTTGTGTCTTGTTGTTTTTCTGCCTTCAGTAATGTTGCCTCAGCATCGTCTCATTCAGAATTGCTGTTATTTTAATTAAAACAAACTTATATAGTGCAGGTGTATATTACAAACTAGACACCCGAATCATGTGTTTCATTTAAGATAACTGGAATTGAAATGTTAAATGATGAATTATAAATTCTAGTTTTCTCAGGATTTTATAGATTTCTCCATTATTTTGGCCTCATCTAAAGTTTGTTGCCAGAAGAGTTATAGACCATGACATCATATTACAGTTACATGGATTGGAATCAGATGAGTTTATGAGTTTTTGCTTCTATAAGCACTATGTGACCTTGGATTAAAAACAGATATAACAGAAATATCAATACAGGTATCAATAAGCAAAATTTTTGTATCTTAACAGAAATTATTAATATGTTGGCTTGAGCAGTTAGAAGAGAACAAGGTTTGGTTTATGACTTCCTGCTGTAGTCCAGTCATCGGCAGCACCTGATTTAATTTAATGAAAGATTAAATACTGTAAATATTATACTGATTATGTTAACGTTTACTCCCCTGGTTCTTCAGCACATTTATTTATCTCTTCATTTATTTTTAGTTATTTTATTTTGTTCGGGTGTTTGTGATGACCCAGTGCACCATGTGAGCGTAACTGGCAGCAGGGCTGTTAAGTAAAAAACAATAAAAGTGACTGAATAAATAAATACTGTAAGTATTTGATGGTAACTATAAATACATGGTTAAGCTAGAACACAAAAATCACTGATAATTACTGATTATTTATTTGTTTGTTTGTTTGTTTGTTTGTTTTTTGTTTGTTTGTATAAAAGCATACTGCCCAGATCAGTAGTCTTCTCTGATGTCCTACAATCTGTTTGATCTTTTGAAAGCCAGTGTAATGTTTTGTAAAGTGAAACACAGTCTAAGCTTTTCATAGCAGTGGCTTTCTTAGGGTTGCATATGTGTGTTGTCAGTCAACATGTGTACGAAAAGCAGTCTGATGGACTGTGTTGTAATAGACAGTAGCACAGACGAAAATATTTAAGAGGTCAGTATACTGTTTTTTATGTCCATCAGTAGATAACTGTCGATAACTCAATTCACTGTAGACCAGACCAAACATAATGCATCATAGTGATCTAAAGTCTCTAGGGCCATGGTATCTGAACTCTAGTTGTGTAACACTCATGTTAAAATAATTCTTTGATCAATATATGTTATAACACGCTTATGCTGTTTTGGTCCCTCAAATGGAGACATATTTGAATAGGGGCGATTAGGATAAGCCTAAAGCATGTCCATGTTTTAGCTAAATAATTGCAAAAGTGTTTTAGCAAGGTTAATACTTCAGCTCTGTTTCTCATAGTGCGTTTAAGAAGCAGAACGGCACATGTTAGCATAGTAAATTAAAATATATTATATAAATAATAATAAAAAAAAAAAACATATAGCTGCTCTCAGAACAAAAGCTTGTGTCTACAGTACAGTATGATACATTTAGAGGAGAAGGGGAAAAAAACATACTTTGCTTTTAATGTAGGTCAATGTAACCAGACTTTTTGGGCCAGTTTTGGGCCATCTCTTTTGGTCAGTTTGTCAGAAGGACAACAAGCATTTTCAAACCATGGCAAGACTGAAAAACGGTTTTGTTCTGACAGCAGCGATATACTTTGAGTAGATTATGTGTACTGAGTAATATGCACTGCACTCTTTGTTTACTTTAGGAGTCTCAGCTGTAATACTGCTAAAACTACCTCCACCATGTGGAAGCTGTACTTTAGCTTACCGTGCTCTCCATGTAAGTTATGCAGCCACCAAGACGGGGATTACAGTAATAGTAAGTAAGAGTAATGCCAATTCTGGAGAATTACACACAATTGAAAACATTAGCGAAAGAAAACTTATGATATAAAATTTCTTCATGCTTCAAAAACACTCTACATGGCCTGATTATAATATACGTGCAATTACAGTGAAAGGTTGAAGGTGATGATGCTGTGAGAATGGAGGAAGGTGACCAAAACCATGTAATTCCTAGAAACTTTAATTTAGCTACATAAAAATCCTTGTTTCTTTTCATCCTACGGTAGGGTAAAAATGCAGCGTACATTTTCATACCAACCATGTGCAGTTATTCTTTTATGGTATTGGTCAATTAACAGAGGGAGCTCCTGACCTGACGACTCTGTGGTTTGGGAATGATACTGAGGTGAAAAGTGTCCGTATGTCCACTTTCCTGGCTGTCTTTGACCTACAGGACTTGAATCAGGACCTGAATCATTTAGACGGCCCTTTGGTAGCCGTGGTCTGTCTTGTAGCATGCATTGCTGTTCAGGTGAGTTTAACCTACGGCTCCTAGGTTTTCAGGTTGCTCATTTATTTGTTGTTGTTTTTGTTATTACTCAATCGGGATTCCTGTGTTCTGGCCCATGGTAACCTTGTTTTGTACTGTTTAACGTCTACAGCTTGAGTGGTTCTTCAGCCTTGCTTGTTGTGTGTAGTTCTTATCAGGCCGTAGGTGTGACCTGTGCCTCAACCGAAATGTCTTTCTTTACGTATGGGTTTCTGATGATGCTTTTCAGACTGTTTGTTTTGTACACTTAGATTTTTTTTTGGTTCAGTTTTCACTGCTCGCAAACTGAAAAAGGACTATTTGCCTTTATTTTAGGCTAAACACCTTTCTCTAGAAGACATAGATGCATATCTAAGTCAAGCTGTCTGCATCAGATACAAGTCCTACTCTGAACTGCAACAAGCCAGGGTAAGTGGCATGAACATTACCCCTCTTTTGGAACCACCCCGGAGACATGACAACATTCAGCTGAAATTGATCTACATTTTCTGTTGTCATCAGAAGCTTAGAATTGTAATCCATAATCCATTTCAAAGGTGCCCTCCAGCCATGTTTACTTCCTGGTTTTTAACCAGAATTCTCCCTATAAACAGAAACTCAGCAGTTGTTTGAGTGTTGGTGAATGATTAAAGCACATTTATACTGTGTCTTCTCAAGGACACTGCGGGCTGTTTTGCTCAGAGCTGCAACTCATGGTAAATACCTCGCTCCCCTGCCAAACCGACGCTTCATGAAGTTGCAAAAAATTAAGGCCGCCGTTTTTTATCCCCCCCCACCACCTCTTGAACAGCAATGCTTCTTGAGCGATGGATTTGATTCTTTCACTGTTGAGAAAAAAGGCAAAAGATAGACTTGGGGGGATAATTTTTGGTCGCCTTGCGACATTCCTCCCAAAAACTGCTCTAATTGTGGTCTGAACCTGAGAGCAATGCTCTGGTGACGGGCTCCGAGACGTCCCCGCCGGTGACCACAGGGCTATTTCAGCTCCCACCCTAATTTAAACCTACTATGCACGCTATTTCAGACGCGGCCTCCGAGGCAGCTCATGGTTTTGGAGTGCCCGGATTGAACACTCTCCCCACAGCAGAGATAATGGACGATAGAGGGACAAATTAGAGCCTCGTGGGAGATATGCAGGAAGCCGCCTCTTGATTTACGCGTGTCCTGTTTGCTTGGGTGCGTGAGCCAACCCCCACCCCCACCCCCAAGGCCTACCTCTCTTTCCCTAACTCAAACATCACCATACTTTCTTTGCTTGGAGAAAGAAATTGTGTTCCTAACCTAGAGGAATATACTTTATATATACAATATACAATTTTAATAAATCTACAAATTCAATATACATGAGAAACCCAAATATTATTTCATTTTTTAATAGAAGAGCTCATAAACATTGTCCAAGCCTTTTGAAAACATCATTAAATTATTAATTCAGTTTATCCAGCCAGTATATAAATAACAAGTTGTTGAAACACACCCCGCCCATTTGATCTTCAGTGGTTTAGCCCCACCCATTTACAACGAAGTCATAAGGAGTGTTTCTGTCCGGATTACTTTTTAAATGAGGCACAAGGCACAATATTAATAAGAGGAGATTCATTAATAGTAATGAGTGGTTTGTCATTTGGATAGACTGCCAGTCAAAAGTTTAGAGACACTAAATGGATGTTGCTGGTGATCTTAAAGACTCTACAGGCTCTTACACTTAACAGCTCCAACTGATGAGATGTCTGAAACAGTACATATCCTGATATACCACATACACTCTTGATAGACCAGAGTATTATATTTCTGCCATATCTCCACCTCTAATATATATTTAGTTGCCCTCTAGTTAAACTTTCAATTCAGTGATTATTCATGATGGACAGACCAATAGAAGTTTTCCAAAATAGCTTAGACATAAACCTTGTTATATCAGCATCCACTGCTCCTGTAAAGTTCCATTTTGGAGTTTTTTAAGGTGGACTGTATAATTCCATGAGTGCTATTTTATAGTTGTGTATGGTGTGTTCACTTTTATTCTAAAGTAAACATTAAAAGAGAGCCTTCTATGAGTAACTATGAGTAAACTTTTGACTGGTAGTGTATGTTAGTCTTTAGACTTTTAGTCTTAAAATGGCATTAGTAATACAACATGCCTTTTTAATTTTATGAGATAATAAAGGTTGACAAATGCTCATTAAAAATGAATTGACTGTTTTTTTTTGTTTTTTGGTTTTTGGGTTTTTTTTTTGGTCAGTGAATCCATACAAGCAAATGGAGAATGTGTGCCCCTTCAACACTGACAGTATCCATAGTATTCCCAGAAAGTCATATTGTATCATAAAATATGTATCACAATAGCAATAAAATGTCATCATATTTCCCACTCCTACATGTCAGCATTTGCAGTAGCTGTACGCTTGTGTCAGCCGGGGTGAAGCGAGGTGGTGGAGTTTATATTGGAGGCAATCAGCAATACTTTGGCTGGTGAATGATTCCGTTCAGGGGCTGTGTGTTTAGTAAGCGCAGAGCAGCAGGTGTTGGATTGAGCGAGCGGCTCAGGGGAACGTGTGTGCGCGTACAAGTGTGTGTTTAAGGCGCGGTGGTGACAGCCTGCCGCTGGCCAGATGAAAGTGTGCGAAGTGCTCCTGCCTCCCATGTGGCGGAGGGAGGCAGGAGCACCTGTTGCACGCACCATTGTTGTTGCTCCATCAGAAGCGGCACTGTCACATCTGCCTGAAATGTGAAAAAGGGATCGCAGAGGGGTGGGGGGGGGGTGTTGGGGGGGTTGGAGGGTGTGAGGCTAGCTTTAAGAGCCGGACAGATGGCAGGAGAGTCTCCAGGGGCTGCTTCATACCCCCCTCTAATCTCTCTCCTCCTGTGCTGCTTTGTGACACTGAGGGAATGTGAATGCACGCTAACACTAAAGATGCCTCTGCGTGGACAAGCGCACCAGTAAACCACACAGTCTTAACAAGACGGGAATCAAACCAGGCTCTCCAGGAGACCTTTAGGTTTTTCATACGCGTGCACTTCCACTCACCTTCTCTATTTTTACAGAGGTGAAATGGCACAGATGTGAGATTGAGGTGTCACCACACAGGTGGCCAGCACACAAGTTTTAACTGTTGCCATTCATGTTAAACCGCGCCCCCAGGGGCCGCTGGACTCTTCCAGGCATCTGGCCGGAGCAGCTCTCATTGTTTATGGAGTCAAACGCTAGAAGAACAGCTGCTGCTCTTGCTTGCTCTCTATCTCTCCAGCAAACAGCAGGCTACTGTTGGTAATCATTGCCTAAGAATTCGCTGGCTGTATTCCAGGCATTGAACGCCTTGGATTTGCTTCAATCAAACTTCAGTCTGAATTAGCCAAACGCTGCACAAGTTCCAAGAAGTGAAAAATAAGTGACCACCACAAAGCAGTCTTGCCCCTTTGAAAGAGAAAACTTAGCTCCCAGGTGCAAAGAGCATAATATTTCAGACGATGACACAGAGGCACGGGCCGCCGACGGCCTCCGCCGCTGTGGCTTTATCTCTGTCCCGTCTTTTGTTTGCTTTAGTTTAAGCTGTGTTTGAGAGTGGAGCAGGTGGTAGGCAAGTCTTTCGTTTTTGGTGTCACAGAAGCTAATCAGCCCTTCTCTTATCTTCCCTGGCTCGGAGGTGGGGAGGGGGGAGAAGCCAGGTGAGGAGCGGACGGTTGAGTGAGAACATCTGCCCCCTCCCCCCCTCCCCATGCATCCCGTTATCTTGACTGTTATCTCGCAAGGGCTCTTCCTCTAGCCCTAATGGAGTTAAATAGAGAGTAGATATTAGCAGCATATTATCAGGTGCTCTGTCTGGTTAGAAATTGTAGATGATTGAGGATTAGTATGATGTCATTTTAATGCATTTACACTGTGCAAAAGTAAAATTTAATATTGTGTTGATTTGGGAAATGTAGTGAAAATGAGTTATCAAACACTTCCTGTACCGGGGACAAACTTAAATATGGCAATTTTCTGTGAATTTTAGGATTTGCTGATTTTCTAGGGGGGGTATATATATATATATATATATATTATTTATTTTGTTTGTAGAAATTTTCTAGAAGAAATATATATAGTATACAGTAATAAATATATAATATGTCTGAACTTTTGCACAGGCCAAATTTTATGTTGTTCTTCCAATATGTTGCATACAGTAAATAAACAATACTTGTGCATTAAAATATGCAGAAGCGTGTTGCCTGTAGAGCACGTGCACTTACTTAGAAAATCTATTTAATTTGACCGAGATTGCCCAAATATATGGATAAGACTAGAGTTTTTTAAAGAGTTCTAGAAAGCCTTTAATTCAATGAATTTAAGTCTTTAAAAGGTGTAAAAAAATGTTCTGTGTTTTATTTTCCATAGTATGTATATGGATGTATATATGTAATGTACTGACAATGTAATGTCAATAGATGTTCAATATATTTATCCTGAAATTTGCAAATGGTAAGTTTAACTGTCTACACAGGTCATTACTTAGAATGTGAAACGTTACCAAGACAGTCTGCATTGATTCTGTGGCGATTTGTTCCAGTCTATCTGTTCAAGTAATCATTTTGCATGACTTCTCATATAGGTTCCTGAGGTGGACCCAAGGGCCGTCCAGCTTGGCTCCCTGTTTATACGGGGCCTGATTAATCTCGTTGCAGCCAACAGTGCCTGTGGTTTTCCTTTTCCAGTGAGTGAGCTCATGCCTTGGAAGACCTTTGATGGCGTGCTCTTTCATTCCAAGTACCTGCAGGCTCACTCCGGTTGTCCTACGGAGCAGCTTCTAGAGGGAAATGTGAGTAAACATCTCAGGGGTGGTGGGACCGGGAATATATAGATCATTTTAAACTTAATATAGTTTCAGTTCAAAGCATGTAGTTATGTTGTTTGTTGATGCAAGATGTAATAAGACAACTAATATGTACTAACGTTTATTAATGTTAATTAATGCAGTTTATTAATCACAACACAGCTCAATGCAAATCAAAGTCATGCTCAATATGGAAAAATATTGACTATGCTTAAGAGATTCTGAGCCTATTCTTGAAGCATTAGCATGTATAATAAAAATGCATTGTGTCCATACATGGTGACATCAGATAAAGCTTAGAAGTGATTATTAAGTGTTGCAGAATGTCCTGTTTACTGTAATTTAGGCTTCTTGATGACTTGTTCATGATACCTCTGATTGCATATACCTGACTGAGTGCTGGTTGTCTTCTTCCTCTTTTACCTTGTTCCATACGTAATTGACTTTCCAATGGATTACTGCTTCTCATATGTCCTAAATAACAGAGCTTCAGTTTGGTTATCTGGGCTTCAAGCGAGAGGTGAGGCTTGATTAGGTTCCTTTGCTATCCAGGGTTCTCTCGAAAGTCTTTTCCAGCAGCAAAGTTCAAAGGCATTGATGGTTTTCTAGTCCCGCTTTTTTATTGTCCAGCTCAGTAAATTTTATTGTCACATCAATAAAGAACCACGGGAAAGATCTGGACGATTCTGATCTTTGTTTGTAGAAGCGAATGATTACGTTTGGAGATCTTTGAAGCTCCTTCATCTTTGTTCCAATCGGTGTGGTAATTTCATGACCGCTAGATCCCTAGTTGTTAATAATTGAGCCAAGTGAGCAAAAGCCGTCCACCACTTCTGCGTCTTCAAAGTCAATGGTAGTTAGTCAGTTATGGTTCCCTGTTGTCAAAACTTTAGTTGGCCTTACTATTGAGCCTTGAGGAACATCGCAGGTAGTAAAAGCTGAGGACTTGATGTTTACTGCCAAACTGATGCTGAGATTGACAAATTGATATTTGATTGCTCGTTGAATATTACTCGTTCCAGTTTAAGGTTTTCCCAGTTACGTACTGTGTAATGTTTTTGTTCCAGCCTGCCTGGACAACGCTCTTTCTCTCACTCCGAGACCTGGTCCTCGGAGCCTGCAGGAGGCATGGCTCCACCATACCCAGCCGGCCTCGCAGAGTACAGCATGGTGAGACAGCAGTTGCTCTTGTCCTACTTTATCTACAAACCATGGGCCGGATTATTCCACCTCAACCTGTGTGGCACAAAGCAACAGCAATAAGTACAGTCCTGCCTTTGAAAGAAAATTGTTGGCTTTGTACAGATTCAGCTGGGAGCCGCAGAACCCACAGGGAGACAGTTTATTGTATGCCATCCAGTGATTCACTGCTGAGGTACAATGCAGAAGTGAATGCTTAACAAACAGGACACAATGCAGTCTTCTGCAGCTTCGATTGCTCTTTGATTTGTCAATATTTAGGGAGCTTGTTATGGCTGTGTTTGTCCTGAATAAAAGAGTGGAATAAAGTGAGAGACTAGAGTGTCCTGCCGAGGGTAGTTCAGTTCTGGTACCTCTTGGAGATATACAATATTCAGTAGGCTGCATAATACAGTCCATCTGGTCCATGGCAGTGAAGCAGTCTGCTGCCAGACAAGTTTAGGTACAGACCGTGTTTTGTCATAACAAGAATAATTCTGGGTTTCTTTTTATAGGCAGTGATCTATATTAGGTAACATAACAAGACAACAAAATTATAACTTGGGGGTTGTTACAATCTCCTGGAGCCCCGTTTCTTTTCAGTTGCCATCCAGCATGCTGTGGTCCCTTGGCAAGATTAAAAGAGGCCTTATGGTGAAATTGTCTCCATCTGTTTTTTGCCCCTATTGATGTTGAACAGCGAACGAGGGGCATGTTGTGTCTCAGTGGCGAGTCTTCTGTTTTTGTTCCTGTCACAGCTATATCTCGTCTGCTGCATTTTATTATTTCCTTGTATTGTTTTGAATGGGGGACCTTTAGTTTCCTCAAGTAAATCGTGGGTTTATTGTTAGTATAGGGAGCAATCTAAGTGAAGTAAAGGCCTGTTGTTTGCAGAGCATTCATTTTGGTTAAATATATAAATCAGAAAATTATAGTTGCCTACATCAGAAAGATCCCCCCCCCCACCCTTCTTGATGTTAATTGCTCCTTTGTTATGCAGGAGGAGTTACTTTGTATTTCAGATCCGGTATTCCGCCGATAGACATGCGATATTCAAGTATTCGTATAAAACGTCTGTCTTTAATTTATGTCTGCATTTGAGCTGGTAATCACTGCCTCAGGCTTGTGGGGAGGTGGTGGTGGAGTTCAGGCTTCGGAGAATTGTATGGTTTATGTTTCCAGTGATTCGCAATTTCTCTGCTCCATAGCAAATGCTTATTCTGGGGGACTGCACCCCATAATTAAAATCACATTTAAATGATACTGTAATTTCCTCAGGGAGGCCCATGGATGGCAAACCTCACAGAGAGAGTGGACCCCAACCCTTTAGCACCTCAGACCAGTACTACAGGCAGCCCCCAAGAGGCCCACCATCCTATATGCGAGGTACTGTGTAGCACATTCGCACACGCTTTTGTTCCAGTGTGGTCGTAGGCTTGTTGACAGTAGAGATACAATGCTGTGCAAATCTTCAGTCAAAATAGCTATTAGGTATGATTTATTTTTCAGGAAATATGTATTTGACTAATTCTACACAGATGTCTCAACAGCTAAACATAATTTCAGATTAGTCAGTATTTAGTGAGGTCATTCTTTGCCTTTATTACAGCTTCCAGTCTTTTCAGGAGACTCATTTTCAGTTTTTCCGAGACGTCCGCAGCCACGCCTCCAGATTTCAGTCTTAGAAGTTGGTTTGGCATTTTCTGCTTCCCACAATCCAAGTAATTCCTAACACATTTAGTGATACTGAGCTCTGAACCAGCAACTTCTTTGTTTCATCAGCAGTTTTCCTTTAGCAAGTACTGTTTATCGGATGGTGGCAGTTCTGGTGTTCTACCAGGTCCTGCTCGATTGTTAGGATTCTGTACCTTTTAAAAAAAAAAAATTAACTCCAGTTTTTTTCCCCACTAATTTTCCTTTAACTTTCTCCGTTTCCTTCCTTCCTTTCTCCTTCCTTATGAAAGCTGATTATCATGATTATCTTATATTTAATCCCCTCAGAAATATGAAAAATGAATAACATCTGATCGGTTGGGACGGAGAACTGTGAATACAAAGAACTTTATTCAGTATTTGAACATACCGTTTTGCACTAAATCCAGTTAAATGGGATTTTTGTTTACTTGCCAGATTTAAAAATTCTTCTATTGGTTTTTACACCATTTTATTGGTTGTTACACCATTTAGCACCAGAGTTTATCACAGACTGCCTATCTGCATGTGCTCCAAAGCGGGATCTTAGGTCTGCAAACATTAGTCTAGGAAAAGTGGACAAGCGTATTTTAGTTACCATGCTTCTAAACAGTGGAATGCATTACCCTTGGCAAGTGGACAGTCCAGTTCTGTTTAAATATTTCTGCTAAAATTAAAACTTGGCCAGCTGATATTGTATGTGTTATATAAAGGGACTTTTATGTAACATTATTGGATTTTCTATTTTATTATCCTGTTATTTTGTGTTCAACTTTTGTGTTTCAAGCAGGTTAGCTTTTATTTGACCAGTTTTACATCGTGTGTTGTATGTATGGACTTTTATGTAACTGTATTTCACTTGCTTTTTTCACTATTTTCTTTTTATATAAACTTTTGCACTTATTATAAAGTAAAAGATGAAGATTGAACATTTTGAAGGAAGGACCATCCAAGCCTGCATGAAAAAGGAATCAGAGAACATACAGTAGGACCCAGAAAGTATACAAACTTTAATTTTTCCCCTTCATAGGATACGCCCACAGACCAAGATCAAGACATCCCAACAGGAGAGGGTACCAGCTTGCTCCAAGGTGAGTTAGGGACTAACAGAACTTCAGGTTAGGTTGTTTCATATTTTAGCAGCCATTCTTTACCATCTCCCATATACTTACTGTTTTTCAGATGGCCGCAGTATCAAAACCAAAGACCTGGTTTCCAGTGACCCAAAGGCATTCAGGATAAGAAGTTGTCGTAGAAGGATCTGATGCTCTGTTGAAGTAATGGGGCATTAACTGGCCAATTTCTTTGGCGTCTAGCACCGTTGAACTTTGAGTTGTCAACTTGTTTTGAACCATTGTTATGTAAAAGTGTGTGTTCGCGCTGCCTTACCTACTGTAGGCTTGAAGGAATAGTTGAGGCATCAAATTTACATGACTTTCAAACTAAGTTGATTGGCTATGTTTATTTAAGAGCTGTAGCTCCTAGGCTAACACTGCTAATACAACACTGAAAGTCAGTAGTCACCCAAACAGTTGCAGTAAACGCATCCCCAACTTTCTTCAAGAAAGCAAGTCGTAGGTATTACTGTGCAACCTGCACAGTGGTGTTTTACAGCGAGCTCCTGCAGTCCAGGTTTCCAAAGTGGAATAGCACCGGAAAACGGAGTTTACTCAGTTGAAAACGTAGTTCTATGTGTAAATAAGGTCTGTCCATGATGTTGTACTTAATCCTGTTTTTGTTGTATTTTAACATAACTTGCATGATTTGGAACAAATTTATAAAGACTTGTGGAAAGACTTGACTAGGGCTGTGTATCGTCAAGACCTTGCCCATATGATGCATATCATGATGCAGGGGTTACGATTCAATACATTGTGATTCTGCATGCAAGGCTGTATATATTGCGATTTTGAGTCTAATTTTGGCAAACTGTCACATTATAAAAAACACACCACCATATGTGTAAGTTTGCTAAAACTAACAACAGTGTACCCTTTCGGTACTTGGTATAGTGGGCTGGGTAACACCTCTGCTTCAAAAGACTGGGGTTCAATCCCCTACCTGGGCAATCACCCTGCAGTATACCAATAGGAGTCCTTGGGCTGGACTCCTAACTCTACCCATGCCTACCTGTGTAAGAGATGATTGAACTGTAAGTTGCTCTGGATAAGAGAATTTGCCAAATACTGTAAAGGTAAATGTACTAAGTACATTTAAGTTGGAGTAGAAGAGTCTAGTGGCTGAAGATGGATTATAACACTGCTGTCTATTGGTCTAAACACAACACAAAAAATGAACCACTGTCTGCACCAGTCTTTGAAAATAAACTATTAATTATAAAGCTATATTTTTGAGAACAGATACAGTATCACAAAACGTGCTATTATCGTACTCAAGTTCATGGATATTTTTCTACCCCACTACGGTCGACCACCATTAGCGATTGTTAGCAACGTGAACCTAGCGGCTCCACTTCTAAAATAAAGAAGCAAAATTTGGACAACACGCCTGTCTTGGCTGATGGAGTACATCTGGGGTAAATGGAAAATCATGGAAACTTGGTTTTTCGCCAAACTATTCCTTTAAGAATTTGACTTTTGATGACTGCACAGGACCTTTCTGTTGCCTTTGGCAGTTATGCTGACACTCTTTTCCACCCTGTTGTTATAAGTGTGGGAAAGCCTGCACAGTGGCAACTAGCACAAACTCGCCAAAGATGTTCAGGGGGGAAAAAAAAAAAACTGGGTAATAATAAGGCTTAGCATCTGCCCTCGCTGCTAATGTGCACGTCACTGGCAGACTCAAACGCAGGGACTCAACCAGCACGAAAACAAGAAGGACGAAAGCAGGGTTCACAAGCAGGCAGGGATACCCCACCTCCTCCTGCTGTCTCCTCCTTAGTGATATCCTAAACTGCCCTCAGCAGTGTGTTTTGTTGAGAGGTTACGGGCTTTTCTTCCCCTATTGTGTAGATGATATGAATCAGCGACAGAAATGTAACCTTCCTGAAGTCTGCGCCAAACCCACCCTCGATGAATATTCAGCTCCAACCCTAATTAGTCTCAGATGATCTCTTATCTTTCGACCCTTGTGGTTTGGAGCAAATCCAGTGCTACACGAGTCCTACTATTATGTGTCGGCCTTTCCTACATGGAGGAGTCACCAGACAGATGGGAGGCGCTGGTTTCCAATTAGACCAAACTGGGAGTTAGAAAACATGAACGATAATGTGTATCGCAGTGCAGATTATTAATAGTGAAGCTCGGCGGGAAGGTTTGACAGATGGGAAGGTGATTGGGAGCATTGCTGGGAGAGCCATATGATTTCAGATGTTGGGACAGCTGTTACGTGACCTGTTTAGTTTTGATTAGCATTTTAGCATTTTTTCCGAGGCTCATATCTTGGATCCCTGTAAATAGGTATTTTACAGCATATGAAGTTCAGTGCACATTCACAAACACCATGGCAATATATGGCATCTTCAAGCCAGTGCTTAGTGTTTCTATGATCATAAAGCTGATACCATCGGCATTTCTTTTGGACACTGTGATGTTTATTCGGTTCTGTTTAGGCTCGAGTTTCTGTTTACAGGAATTGATTCATAATGTACAGAATGTTTAGACTATACTGACGTTAGCGTCACAACAACATATCTGCAAAATGTTGCACTGTCTCTTGCATACATTTTCTTGCATCGAGGTCCACTTGAACCATCCGAGTTTGTTTATACACCAAAAAACAATCAATATACATTTTTACATAACCATTTTCCAACCTCTCGTCATCCTGTAGAATGAATCAGACTGTTTAAGGTAACGTGCCTTTGGAATTCACACATAAGTGAGCTCTGTTTTGATTGGTTGCCCTGAATTGTGGCTCATTCTGAAAAGCAATCTTGCAGGCTGCTGCAGGATTAATCAGATTTTTATTGTTCTCGCAATATGAGTTTCTGCAATAAAGCCCAATGTTAGAGGAGCGATGAGAGAACTGATCAAATTACCTCATACACACAGTGCCAGAGAGACGGCGTTATGTTACCCGCACAAAGTGTTATAGGCCTAGTGAGTGCTTCTTTGTGGTGCGATTAAATCCGGCTCTCCCACACAGAGGACGAGTAACTTGGCTATTTGGCCAAACGGACAGTTACGAAACGCACACGTACGCAGCTCAAACTCCTCTATCCACTAAACTACAGGTCTAGTTTAGTCTAAGGTCTAGTCTAAGAAAGACAGAAGCTCGCCAACTGTGGGTGAAGAAGCTGACCAGTGGCAGCATAACATCATAATATGGTCATTTTTAAGGAACCAAACTGAATTTCGATTTTAAAACGTTCAGTGGGTCTAAGAGGTTCATTTTGGGGTACTGGATCCCCCAGGACTACAGGTATTTTTCGCCTTGAGTGTAGCTCTACTTTTTAGTCTTTGAAACTTTCTAAAACTGGCACGACACCAGTGCAGCCCTTGGCGACGTCGACGTGGTGTTAAGGGCAGTCGTCATAACGGTCTGCGTGCATGTAGTCCTGCGTCGTGCAGCCGTCTGCCAATGGTGCTGGTGCTAACAGAATGGCTCATGGACGATACCACTGCCCGCTCAGTGTCTGAAATCGTGGCTGTTGGGTCAATCAGGTACAGCAATAAGGCCAGCCCTTGCTTACGTCATGTGCGGCCAGGCGTGAAACTTGAATCGTTCTCATGTCTCGCAGTGTCAGACCCACCCACCAAGTTTCATTCCTGTTGGTTGATTCCTTCTGGGCGCAGCTGTATGTGCAGCTATTCTTTTGATGCTGAGATATGTATGTATAAGCTGTTGAGGCGATGTTGACTGTTTCTCAGCCTTGCAGTTCTGACATTAGAAGCTGTTAGTAGGTGCTTTTGTAACGTCGTATTTCGTAATAATTTAGTACTTCTCATACCATCATCGTGATATCCTACTCTGCCTATTGGGCGTTGCTTTTTATGTCAATATCGTGCAGCCCTATGCTAAAACCCTATGCTTAGATGAATGGGTATGAATGGCTGGGGCTGAACTTCCATGGGCTGAATTGGCAAAAGAGCACACAAAACAGCGTTGATGCCATTTTTGCAGCATACGTTGCGAACTGTATGCACTGAAGAGTGTTTTAGATTCCACTTCAGCCTGTTTTTACCTAAAAAGGTGAAGAAAGTTTTGTCCCTTCAAAGGACTTATTGGAACTGATGTCTGCTGAATTGAAGTTGAAATGTAATTAAATGTTTGACATGACAGACACTGCCGAGTTTATACTTGTCATCCAGCCTGGACAGCAGTCGAGGAATCTCAGTCGGGCCTCTTTAATGGATCTTTATTCCGTTTTTTTTCTAGCATACATGTGCAGTTCCATCGCATTAAGCGAAATGTCGAAATGTCATTGTTAGCAAGCGGTATAACATTAAGCAGATGAGAAGCTAGCCTGGGCCGTTCTTCCCTTTACCCATGAGGCCCTGAAACAGTGGCTCTGCTGGGATTCCTTAAACAGCCCAGAGAGGAAATAGGATATGGAGAAAGTTCCACAGCTCTTCCTCCCATCTACAGAAAATGAAGCCCACACTGGAATGAAAAACAGAGCTATACAAACACATGCCTTGACCTTGGCATGAGTAAACCATGTAGGAATAGCAGGAAGTGGAGGCGATGGATTTATTCGCACCAGAAAGAAGAGCAGACTGTTGAGTGTTTGACACAGAGATCAATGACGGGCCTTTTTGAACTTGTGAAATGTAGGTAGGCCTGTTGTAAGTTCCAAGCGGAAAAAAAGAACAATGGAACCTGAACTGCTAATAAAAATGATAAGGGGTGATGAGGACAGTGATATGAGCCTCCGGTCAGGGTTATATACACGTGTAAGAGATCTGAGACGTTGGCCTATATCTTTTGAAAGTCACACTTTCACCACAGAAGTGTAGAGTGGGAGTTAGATTTCATTACCGTTGGAGAAACCTGAGGTCAGGTGTTCGGCTCCAGAACGCAGCAGCAGGGCTCACTGTTAGGGCATGTGACTTTCCTTCCCCCTATATAAGTATACTGATTGTTTCTACTTTTTTGCTGTTTTTTGCAATCGTTTCTCGATTGGCTCCTGCTGTATGCGGCTCGTGAGTCTTTTGCGAAAACACCAAGAGAGGCTAAATTAGCAGCGCAGCGACAGAATGTCTTTTTTATCGGTTTAATTATGGTGTGTGTCTGTCAAAATTAGCAACGTGACACCACATTGTTCTTTTTATCTGTTTAATTATGGTTTGTTTGTGTGCGATTGTATGTGTGCGCGCACGCTCTAATGGTAAATATAGACCGTGTACCCATGGCGCTGTGGTCTCAGCCCAGCGCAGTTGAGGCTGGAGTTGGCGTGAGGGGATCTGGTGCTGGTCCATCAGTGGTGAGAGGCAGTCATCACTGTAGCCGTAGTTGAGGTTCAGAGCGTTTGTTCTGCAGGCGCTGAGGGGCTGGGGCGGGGTGGGCTTTGCCGCAGGAACCCAGGCTTTGGCACGCTGTCATCTGTGTTTCCTTCATAGCGCAGGAGGGAGGGAATGGTAGGCCCGACGGAGCCACAAATGAAATGCTATGCAGAGTCTCGCGTTTTTTAGGGTCCCACGTTTTTACATGCTGTTATTTTTCATTGCACCCATATATTGCGAGACATGCAAATGAGAGACATTGCAAGACATGCAAATGAGTCAAGTTTCACGCTCAGCCGCACATGTGACGTAAGCAAGGACGGGCCTTATCACTGTACCTGACTGACCCAACAGCCACGATTGCAGACATTCGACGAGCAGTGATGCCCTCCATGAGTCATCCTGTTAGTGCCAACACTATTGGCAGACGGCTTAAATGCAGGCAGACTGTTACGATAACTTCCCTGGTGTCATGCCAGACTGTCATGGAGTGACTCAGAATGTCAGCAGGTCATCTTCAGTGACCAGTCCTGCTTTTGTCTTGGTGGACATGACCAATGAATCCGTGTGTGGAGGCACCGTGGTCAGCGCCAAGATGAACAGTCTGTTGTCACGCATCACCCATCCAGAAGACCTGGTGTCACTCCACCGCCAGCCCTACTGCAAGATCCCGGACAGCTTTATTCATTAGTCTGCTCTACACATTTCACTCCGGACAGTTTCGCAAGGCTTGGACAATATGGAGCAGCTTCGCTCAGCGTTTAACGCTGAAGAGACTGAAGAGAGGAGCAGCTCCACCTTTATTGGCATCACAGCCCCAACAGCAGCCTGTAAGCAGCAGCCCTGCTGTGTGATTGTATCCGTGTTTGCCGGTTGAAGCAGATCATCTTAAACTGAGAGCTTCACAGTGAGGAACAACTTTAGTTTACTTTGTGTTGATGTCCAGATGGAAAGCAAGTAGCTAGCATAGCTAACGTTAGCTCCTAGCAAGCTCCAAGCTAACTGGCGTAGCTAACTGAATAGTATGAGGGCGGAGCTTATTTACACAGAGGCTTATTTTATTTAGTCTATTTGGACCTGTTGCTTGTGGGGTCATTGCTGTGTCCAGCCAATCAGAGCACAGCTCATTTAATCATTCATGAGCTCACCAAAAAAAGCTTGTTTCATTCTAGGACCAAATCATAGAGTGTTAAAGGGCATGTAAAACCACGTCAGGGCATTTTTTCACCTCGCTCAAAGCTACATTGCTTCTATGTAATAAATGACACCTTTAAATATACACATATAAATATGTTAAACTTGAGACATAAAAAGGAACTGTGCACTAAAACTGTGCACTGGAAAATCGACCAAACATCTCATTTGAGCAGGAGTGTTAAAACGTTTTCATATGACTGGAATTAGGAAATCATGACCAGTTCTAAACAGTGTTAACATAAATAGAACCCCCCCCCCCCCGGTTATAGCAACATGGTGTTGTGATATCCGTGTACAACATGAGGATATAGAAGTGTTTACTTGATGATGATGATGGTGGTGGTAATGATGGTAATTATAGATAGTCTGATCTGTTTTCTATAATAACCCCCTTCCAATAATAACCCCCTTCCAAAGACTTTGGACTTGGAAGCAAAACACAAAGTAATTTTATAGTTTAAAATTGCTCTCTGTTACTGTCTCGGAAGAACGGTAATTGCTTCCTGACCCAAAAAGCCCTCGTTTAAACTTAGCATCAGGTATGCAGGGATGCGGTAGCAGCATGCATTGTCGTGATTTGGAGGCAGTTTATGTGTATTGTGAGGAGCAGAATTAGTGCAGCTTTATAAACCAGCGTGCTGAATAGGCAGCCCCCTAAAAATAAAGGAGCTGTTGTGAAGACACAGAGCCTCCGATATTTACGGTAGCAGCTATAAATAGAGGACTGTAAATGTCAGGAACTGGGCCCAGTTCTGCCCCTGCCGTAATTGTATGTGGACTCGCACCAATACTCAAAAACCGACAGAGAAAAATAGACAAGTGCAGTGAAAAAGGAAAAGAAATAGCTTCAGTGTTATGCCCTCTGACTGGCAGAAGCTAGAAAAAGAACCACGAAAAAAAAATGGTTCTTGTTTTGCCCTTGAAAGTTCACTGATAAGTTAACACGGCCAGCTTCACCTGAGGGCCTTGTTCTGTTAAAGCAGCACTGTGTAGATTGCTAATGAGGCATGATAGTGGGTGCCAGGTGCATGGGACGTTCCATTTCCGATGCTGTGTGGGCAGTTAACATTCCTTGATCCACAGCGTCACGTGTGTACCGGGAATGCATCATAGAAGGCATTACCACCCACAGTGGGTAGTGCAATGGCTGCCCCCGGACGCTTAATGAACGTGACCAGCGGCGTCTGGCTGAAATTGTCCATGCGAACGGACAAGCGACTCTGACAGAAATCACATCAGCATTCAATTCAGGAGGCCCCACACGCATGTCCCTCAGGCCAGTGTAGCGTTCTTTAGCTTCCATGAAATATGGGAACAGAGGACCCACCTCTCGTGAGGTTGCAAACTGGACCGTAGAGGAGTGGCAGGTGGTGTGGTCCGATGAGTCATGGTACCCGTTTGCGTTCAGGCTGGTTGTAGGGCTCTTATGTTGAGCAGACCCCATGAAGCCATTGACCCCAGTTGCCAATAAGGCACTGTGCAGGGTCGTGGGTTCCATACTGGTGTGGGGTGTGTTCTCACTGCATGGATTGGGTCCACTGGTCCATCTGAACATGTCATTGACCGGTCCTGGCTTTCAGTGCTTGGTGATCATTTGCAGCCCTTCAGAGATTTCGTCTACCCCCACAATGATGGGATATTCCAGCAGGATATTGCACCGTGCCATCAGGCCCAAATTTACATAATGCTGCCCCATTACTTTCACCGTGTCATTGGATTCTTCTACTTGTTGAATGCAGTTACACGTTTCTACTAATAACTTACATAGCTGTTAATTGTTTTCAAGTAACAATAAGAGTTTATGGGTGTTTCTCAATACAACGCTAAAGCATGGACTTGTGTTCTGGGGAAGAGGGTTCTTGACAAGTTCCCTTGCCAAACTTGTTCACAAGGCAACAGCAGGTTGAAATGTTATTAAGCACCTGGATTTCAAAGAAATGGATATGCGTGGAGCGTATAGAGTAATTTGAGAAACGAAGAGAAAAAAGGTGCTGCTCGTTGCCGAGCCAGAGCACTGGTCTAGGCTGAGGAGAGAGATAAAGAAGAAACTACCTGCACTGTTAATCGAAATCCCATGCGTCCAATACAAGGCCCACGGGCCACATTAGGCCCATGGCGGAATCCAATCCGGTTCACGAAATTATTTTGATTTTCTATTAGCTCTGCTCACTTCACCATCAGCTGCACAACAAACCCCAACAGGCACTGCAATGTAGTGTGCGCTAATTCCATCCCCAGCATCCCCCCCTGCCCCTAAACCCAACAGCATTCTATGACATAGCCAATTACACCACAACTGTACCACACCAGTCATATCACCAAACACACTAGCTACATTTTAGCAGCAGTCCAACCAGTATAAACTTAACTAGCTAAATACTGACCAAAAGAAAAGTGGACAGCAAACACGGGGGTTTTCAAGACGGCCGGGAGCTCGAATACCTTTACTTCTAATAAGGATAAGCCTGTCTGTCTTGTTGGTGGAGACAATGTGGCTGAAATGAAGGAATACTGCATTAGGCACATTATGAGAAAAACAGCATGGCAAATATGGAGAGCTGAGAAGCGGAGGCAACAGAAAGTGACGGAGATGAAGAAGGGCCTTGAAGCCTATTGCTATATAAAAATATTTTTAATGATATTTCAATTTCAATTAACGTAATACCTCAAGGTCTACTTCAGGCACCTTTATTTTGCTGTTGCAGTTTTGGCATATTTTGTAAAGACACTGAACAGTTTGTGTAATACAGCAAAATATTAATTAATAATGAAATAAAAACATACGCATGCTCTGGACATTGGCTTGGCCAAGGTTTTTTAATATGGCCCTTCAAATGATTCGGTTTCAGACCTCTGATCTAAACGGAGCCTCGTCATTACAAAGTATCAGAACAAGCTTTCGTATTAGCTGTGGTTTGTACCACATGAGCAAATATCTGGCAACTTTGATTTTGAATTCTCATCTCATTTTATTACTGATGTGGATTTTATTGCACTGGTTACTTAAAGAAGAAAACTTGCTTAAGGTACAGCTGTGAGTCCATATACTCAGTCGCAATGAATGCTGGGTATTTCTGTTCGTTGTTCACGGCAAATCAAGTCAAAGCATCCTTGGTTTTTTGGGGCACATCAAGAACAACATCTGGGTTCTTTAACCGTTCTAGCTACATGCATTCTGATGACATCTGGCAAGAACGCAAGACTCACAAGAACACATACTGAGATACGGCCAAAGAAGCATATGATTTAGAAATGAGGTCTGTTAGATAGAAATTATGAGCAGACGAATATATAATTCTCATTTCATTGCTACTGTATGTGCCCTGAGTGGTGTTTGCACTGAGTCTCAGTCCCAGTTCCAGAGCAGGGTATTGTGTTTGCCTGCGCATTTCAGGCTCAGCCTCGGTTGTGTAAAGGCACGGATCATGCCGAGTGTAAAAATAAGCCTTCTTGCTTTTGTCACTGTATTATTCAGAAATTTGATGGGATATTTTCAGACTAACAGTGCGCGTGTTGTTGGTGGATGATGGTATTGTTTTGTCATTTTTAGCCTTCAGCATGCCTGTCGAGGGTCTTGTTCCTGTTTAAAAATGTATGCCTTTGTATATACGGTACTGTGCAAAAGTATTGGCAGCCAGGAACACTGTTTGTCTTGGCACTAAGTGTGTGTTTTGGCCAGTAAATATTGGTGCAAATAAACACGAATACTGTACAATGTAAAAAGAAAAATTTGGTTTTATAAAAAGTTATTTTTAGAAGGTTTGTTCAGCATCCGTCAGCAGCACACCTGATTTAGACTCATGAACAACTGGCTGGGTGTTGAAGGGTGATTGTAAATACTAGACTTCTCCAAGGAAAACTTTGGAAGTACTTAAGCTAACACATTGACAGACTTGAAATCACAACGTACTGCTTATTCGTTTAGTTGTATTTATTCAAATGTTTTAGCACATAAACACTTGCGGCTTAGATAAACAAACTTTTGCCCAGTACTCTATATATAGTCTAAGTTTATATTAATGTTTTGGTACATCTCTGTGTGATTCAAGTTCGGTTATGTGGAAATGTTTTAGACCTCCAGCCTTTTGCTTTCTAAGTGAAAATAAATTGAAACAGCCAAGTTATATATGGCAAGTTTTTCAATTTCTGTTTATTTGCTGATTTTAATATATTGTAAGAAATAAAACATACCATACAAAATGTGCTTATCTTGTCCGATATGTTAAATTCAGTAAATAAACAGTAACTGTGCACTGAAGNATTAAGTGTGTTTTACTGTAATGGAAATGTATTATAATATCAGCAGGTACATGTGAAGCACATTATTGTTTTGTGTGCTGAATACTACTGATATATATATATATCGTTGCTGTCCATGTCAAATGTTAACTTTACAGGAAAGGGCAAAAACCTAATTTAATTTGAATGGAAGTCAATGGAGCCAGACATTTTCCATGCAATTCTGGGCCATTTCTGTTGGTCCATTCATTTACATTTACGGCATTTAGCAGACGCTCTTATCCAGAACGACTTACAACCGTGCTTAGTGTTCCGTCGGATAATGTTTCCCAGCTAGTATAAGTAGGTTAGGAGTCTAAACCTCACCCTGAGCTCAGACACTGCCCGAACAAGGGCCAGTGCTGCTACCTAGAGAGAACAATACACAGACATATATAGCATAAGTGCACTACCTGGCAACCCAACCCAGCGCTCATACCTAGAGAGAAGAAAGGTTATGGTGAGTATAAGTGCAAAGTATTTCAACATACACATCTACTACTGCTCACTCACTTTCATTACACAATGTAAACGGCAGGTCATGTGATTAAATTATGTATAAAAGTAAAAATATAATATAATAATTATATTTTAGTACATTTTACCTCAGTAGTTCTTCAGTGTACTTCATGTACATATTTCAGATAAATACTAATTTGCACTCCCACAAGTATATTTAAAGGTACTACTTTAATATGTACTTTAATATGTATGTAAGTATATTCGGGTGAAGCTTAGTGGAGTCTCAAAATAGTACAGTTAGAACTAATATATATTAGCATTAGATATATATTAGCATACTAAGTACATAGTTAGTATATCAAAAATAGGACACTTTGAATACATTATTGATGAGTGCAAGGAAGTGTACTTACATTATGTATACTTCAGTTCAGTAGCTTATATGGTGAAGTGATGGGTATTAAACATCATTTCACTGTCAACGAAAGATGGAGGACTCCCTACTGTAGTTGGCTCTGATGTTGATGGTGTTTCCTCGTAATTGCCACAGGTTCACTGAACCCAGGCCACAAAGAGAGGAAGGAGTGAGCCTGAACAAAAGAGACAAGAGAGAAGCCAACGACTCTGGAAACAGAATCTCAAAGACCTTGCCTGCAAACCTGAATGCTTCTTTTCAACTCTGATCTATCAAACCCACATTGTATTCAAAGAAGCAAGATAAAGATTGAAGGCGCCACCCCTGTCTTGACTGTTTTAGTGGTCCTGTTGGCCATATGTCAGCCTCCGAGCATGAGATACTGTGTCAACATCAAAAGCTGGTGGCTCTAACCACAGTGCTACTGTAGAGCATACTGTTCATAGCATACAAACACTCCAGCACAAAAACCCATGTCCATTTTTGTCGAAGCTTTTTGGCTTAATTTTAGCTCCATTTACTCTTTGTATTGTGTTAAAGTTTCAGAATGAATGGCCCAATAAAAACGGTCCCAATTGTTTCCATTTTCATCACAATATTAGAATGTTTTTCCATTCTCCTGTAAAGTTACCTTTTTGGAGATACAAGTCCTGACAGCCATGACATTTTGTTCAGATGGAAAGAATAGTAATAGGACACAGAGAAGCAGTTGACTCAGGATTGTCCAGTTAATGGCAGATGTGGCAAATCGGTCATCCAGTATGGTAAACATTGGCAACACCCTGTTCAATCCACAGAAAACTATAGAGGGTTATTCATAGAAGGTTCTCCTTATGTTTATCTTAATGCCTTACTTTAGGAGGAAAAGTGGAGACATCAAACTATAAAATAGCACTCATGAAATTATACAGTCCACCTTAAAAACCTCCAGAATGGACCTTTACAGGAGGATAAACCAGCTTTCTTAACCTGCAGTGGAGGCTGATAGAAGGTTTATTTCTAAGCAGTTTTGGAGCAATTCTATTGGTCGGTCCATCATGGATATTCACTAAACTGAAAGGAGAACTAGAGCTTTTACACTGGGCAGAAAAAGAGATCAAAGTTTTTACACCACTAAATATATATTAGAGGTGGAGATATGGAGAAATATCATACTGTGGTACATCAAGCGCATATGTGGCATATCAGGATATGTACTGTTTCAGACTCTCATCAGTTGGAGCTGTTAAGTGTAAGACTGTAGAGACTTTAAAATAACAGATTCAGTTTTGTGTTTCTGAACTTTTGACTGGTAGTGTATATCTGCTGCTGTTTTTTAGTAAATTCTATGTAGTTTACAACCTGGTTAGTTCCAAATAGTCCAGCTTAGGAGCACTTAAAATCAGAAACAGTAGTTGACATATTTTGATAAAATGAGTTGTATACTACATGAAAGCCAAATATTGCCAACTTGGCTCCTACGAAAGAACAGCAAAGCTCTGTCAGATGGAGGAAGAACTCAGTGTGGTATTTTAGTGAGAATAGTGAGAGTAAGGTTACTGGTCTGTTAGCATACTAGCTTACCCATCTAGTAGCCTAGTAGTTTATCTGTCTGTTAGCCTTGTAGCTTATCTGTCTGTTCACCTAGTAGCATACCTGTCTGTTAGCCTACTAGCCTACCTGTCTACTATCCTAGTAGCTAATCTGTCTGTTAGCCTAGTTAGCCTAGTAGCTTATCTGTCTGTTAGCCTACTTAGCCTAGTAGCTTATCTGTCTCCTAGCCTAGTAGTTCATCTGTCTCTTAGCCTAGTAGCATACCTGTCTGGTAGCCTAGTAGCTTATCTGTCTCGTAGCCTAGTAACATACCTGTCTGTTAGCCCACTAGCCTACCTGTATAGTATCCTAGTAGCTTACCTGTGTGTTAGCCTAGTAGGTGATCTGTCTGGTAGCCTAGTAGCTTATCTGTCTCTTAGCCTAGTAGGTGATCTGTCTAGTATCCTAGTAGCTTACCTGTGTGTTAGCCCAGTAGCTTATCTGTCTCTTGGCCTAGTAGCTTACCTGTGTGTTAGCCTAGTGGCCTGTATGGTTCTCACATTTGGAATTGAAAAATGTCTACATAAATACGTGTCATTCTTTGTATAATCACATTTGCTAAAAGACCTTGTGTAAAAGACAGCACAGGCTAGCTCCTCAACTTCTAACGTTGCCCTGACCTGCACGAGTTTAGCTTTACCATTAGTTCATCTGAAGGCACAGCTTCCATCACGTCTTATTAGCAGACAACATTGCTGAGCATAGAATGCGTCCTTTCACTGCAACTCATACAAAGTCCCTCGCAAACGAGCTACTTTTAGCAACACACATCAAACAAATAGAGGGAGTGGTCCCGGTTTTTGTGGTTTTCCTCCATTAAGTGAGCAGAACAGATCCACATGACAAACAGTCGACAGTTGCTTAACATTTCGCCTGCTTTTGTATATATGCAGTATAAGATATCCGAGACCAGGCCTAGGGTCCCACATCTGTGTCCCCCAGCTTTAGAAGACCCGTTGCATCTCTGACTGGATACACCAACGTCAAAGACCATACTAATCAACATAGTGGGATGGAGAGTCTGGTAAAAGTTTGAACCAGCCTGATGCTAAAATAGAAACGGGTGGTGTCTTGCAATTGCGGACTGCAGTGTGGTAGAGTGTGGTAGGTTCACTTGTCTTGCTTCTTTAATGACATGGAGCAGAGCAGTAAACACGGGCCGCCGGAGGAATGCTTTTGCTGACATAATGTGCGAAGTAATCACTGCACTTATGCAGCCTTCTACCTCAGGAAGGCAGCCAGAGTCCGAGGCGGGGAGGTAGGGGGATGGAGGGAGCGTGTGGAAGTGGAAGTCAGATGTGAGGGGACATGGAGAGGGAAGGGTGTGCACTTCCTGCCTGCTTCACTCTCGCGTGGTGATAGAATGCTCATTGATTTTACGCTTGCTCTTCGAGCTTCTCAGTCCATTAATGAAGCGTGCTTAGCGAACGGTGCCATTAAAATAATCGTGTGAAAATTTGAACGTTTTATTAGCAATATAACTGAACTTCAACTGAATATTGTTTTTGGTTTTCTGGTCTCCCACCTGTTGCAGCTTAACATGTAGCTCATGACAACTGAACTTATAGCAGTTGCTGAATACGTTGCAGTTGCCCATAAAATCCAACAGTGTTCAAAAGTTTGTAATCAGTTTCTTTATGAACACTTTCTCTTCTTTTAGATTAGATTAGAATCAGAATCAGAATCAGAATCAAGCTTTATTTGCCAAGTATGTTCACACATACAAGCAATTTGTCTTTGGTTACAGTAGCTCACAGTGCACAGAGAGTGACAACATTACACACAGTACACACACACACATCCTAACACACACACACACACACACACACACACTATACCTTACATACCTGTAAACCTTACATCATGTGTAGCTGTATATGTATATTAAAGTGCTAAGTGCAGCAGTCCGGATATAGAGGCAGATTAAGGCTTAACCTCCTGAGACCCGGACTTTAGCTTGTTATGCATTTTCAATTTCTCCTATTTGTGATTAGTAGGACCTAAAACGTATAAAAAGTAAACTTTATCTTTGTACAGGAAGTTGTTTTGGCAAAAAACAATGTCCTCATATGAGGCCAAGGGGTCAACGTTTTAAAAAAGTATCATGGTGCAGAGAAGCAGAAATTTAATGTCCTCATTTGAGGACGCAGGGTCTCAGCAGGTTATAAAGTGCAGTACAAGAAGAAACACCAGTCTGAGACAGTCAGTACAGAGGATGGAGCACCAGTCTGAGACAGTCAGTACTGAGGATGGAGCACCAGTCTGAGACAGTCAGTACAGAGGATGAAGCACCAGTCTGAGACAGTCAGTAGTGTAGAACTGTACCATCAGCTGTACCATTAGATTAGATTAGATTAGATTCCACTTTATTGTGTGCGGAGGTCAGATACAGAGCCAAAGAAATGCAGTCAGCATCTATCCAGAAGTGCAAAATCTTACAAGTCTTATTTACATGTAAAGTACAGGAAGTAACCATGGTAGGCAATGCAAGGTTATGATATGTACAATTATGGACAGTCGAGTGGTAGAGAATAAAGATCTAGTATAAATTTAATATACATACGTACAGAGTGAGTGGAGAGAATACAGTGTAGATCGGTTCTCAGCATTTCTTTTATAATACAAAGCCAGCTTACTGTTCTTCGTTCTACCATTGCAACCACCTAACAACATCCAAGCAGCTACTTAGGATAGCACAGCAGCCATCTACCATCTACCAAACATAGCAAACACCTGAATCAGAAGCTGCCAATCAGATTTGCAGTATTGAAAATTGTGATTTCACACTTCTGAGTTTGGTTAAATGCAATGTTATGGCTTCGTTTAAATAACAGTGTATTGTGTGCAGTATGTATAGTGTTCCGTATGTAGTGGCTGCATTGTAGTGTTCATCCCCAGCACAGTCCCTTTGTGTACATAAGCCTACGGGCACATGTGGCGACCGCCCATCCTATGAGGAATTCAGACCAGGTTGTTAATGGAATAGACTGGTTGGTGGAATTTGATGCCTCCACAGTGCTGAGGAATTCACACCAAGTTTCCTCATGTGCTGACCATCAGTTCATAGAACGATGGCGTGCGTGCAGCAGCTCCAGGCCGTCTCCACACTCCCGTTGTGGATTCTTCTGGATTTGGGATGACTTAAACAATAGCTGTGATCGATACCCTGCGCCACAATGGTGTGCGGTCAGCAGCAGTGCCCGCTAAAATGTGGAGGCGCTTTGTACCTGACACAAGTATGTTCAAAGCTTTTGTTGTGTTATGGATCGCATATTTGGTTTTTCCGAAAAACAGTCGTCAGAGTGAAGCCTGGCATTTCCTCGGAGGCCATAAAACGGCAGGAAAACACGAACTGTTTGCGAAAACCTGTCAACATGAAACCGCATTTCATAAGTGGAGAGCTTTAAGTCTTCATATCTAATATCCTGTGTCTGCAGCCTGTTCCACAACAAATGTGGCCGCACTGGGGCCATTACAATTATGCAAAATGTTCGATTTTGACAAATCAAGCACAAATATGTGTCTTCATTTGAAGCCAGGATGAGACAGTGGGCTTTTATTATGATTTTTGTTTTTTATATATTCAGTCAGTTTTATGACTCAATATTCATCTCTGTATTCCACATCTGTATTTACTCAGCAGGCACGAGGAATCTAGAAGTGTGCGGTATCTTGGCTTTAATAATCCGGGGGTTATGTTGTCTCATGCTCGTAGGAAAAAATCCCACTCCCCTCTGCCTAGAAATGATTTAAACGCTGCCAAAGCGGCAAACGCGAGTCCCCAGACGAGCTACGAATTAAATTTAGCCCAGTTGTGATTTACTGGAGCCTGCGAGTCCAGTCACAGCTGAAAAGCCTCGTCTCAGAAAACAAAAGGAGGGCAGAGAGAAACCTCACATGTTGCATGCAGTGGTCAAACACATTGCGCCCCCCCAAAACAACCCCCATCCCTTCCCAACATCTACAACGCCCAACTAAGCAGCAAATCCAAGCCAGTTTTATTTTCCCCCCACATTTGCTGCTGATGAATCAAATATATCTGACTGCGAGCCTCTAAAAGCGCCCCAGCCGGACAATAAAAGACAAGAAAAAGCAACAAGGAGGGCAAAATGGTGTCGAAACCCGGACAGCCTACTTATTATGGTCCCTTTTCTGCAACACCCTTCTGATGTGCGCTCACATTTGGGTTGTTTTATTCCCGACAACCCGGGCAAAGTCTCAAGGCCTGATGTTAAAAATATAACAAGGCCGTTTAAAGACTGTTTTGTTAGGCTCTTTGCTAAAGGAGCAGTAGACAAAATCCATGATGTCTTGCTTTTCACCCACTGATTCAAATAGAGGTCTCATGTTCAAGAAACCTCTGACATCCTTCCTGTTATTTGTGTCATATGATCTTAGGCTATTAGTGTTTTTCTATAATTGAGAATTTGGGCAATATGAATATACAGTCATTGTCAACAGAATAGCTGCACAAATAGCTGCACCCAGAAGGAATCAACCGACAGGAGTGAAACTTAGTGAGTAGGTTTGACATCATGAGACATGCGAATGATTCAAGTTTCGCGCTCAGCCACGCATGTAATGTAAGCAAGGATGGGCCTTATCGCTGTACCTGACTGACCCAACAGCTACGACTGCAGACATTCAGTGAGCAGTGATGCACTTCATGAGTCATCCTGTTAGTGCCGGTACCATTGGCAGACGGCTGCACGACACAGGACTACATGCACACAGGCTGTTATGACGACTGCGCTTAACACCACGTCAACGTCGCCAAAGACTGCAATGGTGTCGTGCCAGACTGTCATGGAGTGACTCAGAATGGCAGCGGGTCATCTTCAGTGACGAGTCCTGCTTTTGTCTTGGTGGAGATGACCAATAAATCCATGTGTGTAGGCACCGTGGTCAGCACCAAGATGAGCGGTTTGTTGTCACGCGTCACATGTCCAGAAGGCCTGGTGTCACTCCACCTCCACCCCTACCGCACCATCTGCAGGAACTGTGTGAGAATATTCAAGCTGCATGGGATGGATTATCACAGAACATCTACAAGTCAATGCCATCTGGCCCAACAGTGGCCTGACACCATACTGAGAGACACTACTTCAATATGTGTAGCTCAATAAATATTGCCCATATCAGTCTAAATTTATCATCATTTATTGTTCCTGGTAACCTTTATCTTCCTTCCCAATAGCACTGCAATCTGATATTTCCTCCTGGCTATATATAAGAGGTGGATATATGGCATAAATATATAATATTGTGATACATCAAGAGTATATGTGGTATGTCAGGATATGTGTTGTTTCAGACTTTCATCAGTTGGAACTGTTATGTGTAAGCCTGTAGAGTCTTTAAAGTCTTTAACCAGAAACATCTGTGTAGTTGGGTGTGTCTAAAGTTTTTACTGGTAGTGTGTGTACTGTAAACAAGTTGCATTTTTGTGACATCACAAAGAAGAAGAGTGAATTCAAAATGGCCTGTTTTTGGAGTTTTGATTTTTTTATTTATGGCCAGGAAAATGAAGGGTACATTTTAAGTACACTCTATCAGTGTGGCTCAGTAGTTAACACCACTACCCACCAGAGCGCTACCACCCCATGTGGGAGACGGGGTTCGAATCCCAGTCTAAGTAGCAAATTCTGAGCTACACCAATAAGAGTCCTTGGGCAAGACTCCTAACAATGCACTGGCCTACTTGTAAAACGAATGACCTTGTAAGTCGCTCTGGATAAGAGCGTCAGCTAAATGCCTAAAAATGTAAATCTATCCAGATACATTCTAAACTTTTTTAAGGGAGGACAATTTGTTTTTTTTGGGTTTTTTTTAAAGATATGGGCCCTTTAACTGGATGAAAAAAAAACTCAACTTTTTTGATGTTGCCATGACCTGACATAACTATGCCTATAATAGTAATAACACAGAACAGCCATAATGTTTTATGGAAATTTTGCCCGGGATTTGAAACACAACCCCTTTTTACTGCTCCAAATCCCCAATTACCCGTGATAACACAGGGAGACTGATAAAACTCAGGCGCTTTCATCTGCGGAAGATTTATGCCCCTCTGAATAGAAGCTGTTAGCTCGTTCCAAGTCGTTAGCTCTTGTTATGCGTTTTCTCTCGTACGATTTGGACATGTACTCATTGCTCGCCGTTCTGACCCGTGAGGAACATCTGGAAGCCGCTGGAAACAGTGCCGGGTCCGGCAAGCCCTGTGATCATTTAGCACATCTTAAGCGGCTCTGTGGAAGAGCTGTGAGACGGGCCCTCTGCGGCATATGGCTTTGTAGTTAGCTCAGGAATCACCCCCTCCTGGGCTGAGCAGCAGCCACACAGGCCGAGTCCAATAACTGCAAATTACGTGTGCGTTTTAAAGGCCGTTCCACTGCACAGGTTCCCCCCTCCCCACCCCAGCGCGCTGTACCCACTTTCCCACCCTCTGCATGCCCCTGTACCTCCACCCCTCCTGTGTCCCATGACCTCCTGTGGAAACTTCGATTCCTTCCGCACCTCGGCTCGGCGGCGGGTGACTGTGAAGGCGCTAATTCCCCACAGATGGCACCTGGAGAAGCTGTGCACTTCCTCTGATCTTATGTCAATCACATGCGTGAAGGCCACGGTTAACCCCTTGAACCTTGAGTTTTCCTTGATTCAAATAAGCCCAGCATTTTAACATGGATAAGCTGTAGTCACTGTCGGAATAACCCAGGATCTATGAAACAGCAACTTTAGGAAAAGATACAAGTTATTTGCCATGTCTGAAATGATTCCCTAATCCCTACATCCTACTTTCGGAAATCTGGATCGCTATATAGAACACTACTATAGGGAATAGAATCTGTGATGGTGTTAAATGTGTGCTCATGACTGTGCAGCAGCAGATTCCATTGCCTAACCACTATAAATGTCCTTCCAGCAGTCTACTATAACCACTGAGTCTGATTGCACACATGAGAAGAGCAAGCTTACATCCGTAACAGGTCTAAAGAGAGGTCAATGGAATCGCTGCCATCATAGCTTGGTTTGCTAATCCTACTCAGAGAAGTTGTGCATGAATCTTCAAACCAAATAACGGAGTGAATTATGGGTAATCCTGCTCCTCTAGGGTTCCTGTTTTTGTACTCTACTTATTGCAGTGTTTTCTGGGATTGTTTGAGTGCAGTGGATGTTTCTGGACACCACTACAAAATGGCGAAACCTCGTAATAGTGCACTATATAGTGAATAGGGTGCTGTTTCAGACACAACTGTTGTCATTTCAGCTGTTTATTGCAGCACATTGGAGTTAAAGTAAGTCATGAATATGAAATAAAGATTTTCACACACATGAGAAGAGTAAGTTTACATCTGTAACAGGTTTAAAGAGAGGTCAGTGGAAACGCTGCCATTGTAGCTGGGTTCACTAATCCTCCTCAGAGAAGTTGTGCATGAGTTTTTGAACCAAAAAATGCAGTGAATTATGGGTAACCATGCTCCTCTAGGGTGTATTTGTTGTACACTACCTGTTGCAGTGCATTCTGGGATTGTTTGAGTGCAGTGGATGTTTTGGACACCACTACAAAATGGCGAAACCTCAAAATAGTGCACTATATGGTGAATAGGGTGCTGTTTCAGACACAACTGCTGTCATTTCAGCTGCCTATTGCAGCACACTGGAGTTAAAAGAAGTCATGAATATGAGATCAAAGACTGTCAAGCTTAATTTGACAGTATTCACCTCCAAATAAGGTGATCATTGTAGGAAGTGCCACCATTTTCATACCCAGCCCCCTCCCCCCCATTTTTATGGGCGCAAATGTAATTGGACCGTTGGTTGGCCAGCTGTTCGGTGACCAGGTGTATGTTTTTCTCTCATTATTTCATTTACAAGTGAACAGATAAAAAAATCTAGAGTTGGTTTCAGGTGTGGCATTTGCACTTGCATTTTTTTTCTGTCAGCCCTCAATATAAAGTTCAAAGAGCCGCCAATGAAGCAAGCCACCCTTCGGCTGAAAATGAAAACAGAGCCATCAGGGAGAGAACAAAAACATCAGGTGTGGTCCAATCAACTATTTGGTATATCTTTAAAAAGAAAGAATGCAGCGCAGGAACTCCAAAAGGCCCAGAAGACCACAGAAAACAACTGCGGTGGATGACAGAAGAATTCTTTCACTGGTGAAGTAAAAAAAAAAAAAAACCTAGGCCAGATTAAGAACACCCACCAAGAGGGAGACACATTAGTGGTGCTGAAGTCAACAACCAAGAGAAAACCTAACCACTGTAAATATAGAAGGTTGACCATAAGATGTAAACAATCAGTAAACCTTAAAAACAGGAACACTATCTTTAAAAGTCTGTGCATTTATGGAATAACAGCTTATTAAAAAATATAAGGTGATTTTAAAGATGGGAAATGGAGAAGAGTAGAGTAAACGGGAATGAACTGCTGATGATTTGAAGCATACTGCCCCTGTGAAGCATGGCGGAGGTAGTGTTATGTATGGTTGGTGTTACGTACGATGTACTCATTGGGTGGTGCAGAAGAACATTAACCTGAAGTATATTGTCAAACCAACCCAAGAATGCTCTGCAATGGCCAAGTCAATCATCGAGAAACCCAGTCCCATGGTGGTGTCTAAGGAATCCAGACTTCACTCAGCCATTGACTGCAATAGATTTGTAACCAAGTATTAAAAATGCCAGTTGAGTTTATTAGTGTTATTTTGTACAGTTACTTTTGTGCCCCTAACAATGTCCCACATTCATAAGGCGTTCATCCCCTTTGGAAATAAAAATATTAATATTAAAAAATAGCTAATATTTATTATGTAATTATTATTATTATGTAACTCAAATATGCTATGGTAGACAGTGTACGGGACGCATAAACTTTCTAATGTACTGTGTAATACAATATACAGTATAATTCAATACAATGCAACCATATAATACAATTAAGTATACATACAATTAAGTACATTTTTACATATAAAACAAGCAAACTCACCAACAAAACTGTCTTAATGTATTATGTTTTATTTATGTGAACACTTAGGTAAAATTAAGTATATTTAAATGCACTAAAAATGTACTTTAATGTGTAAAAATGTAATAATTACAAGTACAGTTTACCTCATTAGTACTTCAGTGTACCTGTAATTGTACAGCGTAAGTATACTAAGTTGCATTCCCAGCTAAAAAAAAAAGTATATTTTAATGTACTAGAAATGTACTTTAATATGTATTTAACATGTAATTAAGTATATTTAAGTGAATCTTAGTGGTGTCTCAAAAAGTACAGTTAGTTCTATGTAGGTATAGTTTAATAGCACTAATGATACATATTTAGCATGCTAATTATGTAGTGAGTATATTGAAAATAGTACACTTTCAGTACATTATTCATGAGTACAAGCAAGTATACTAAGAATACTCAAGTTGAATACTTTCACAGGATGTACCAGTTTTACTCCATTGAATTCAGTGCTTTTTTTCAGTGTTTATATTTCAGTTAAGTTTAGGGCTTATTGTGCAGTGGCCGCTACGAATTGTTTGGTGAACTAGTATGTAACTAATGTAAGTTATGTAGATATTAGTATGAGGGCCTGACATATGGGCCCTCAAGCCTTAGGCTTTGAGGGGTTAATGCTGAGGATGAAGGGGGTTATGTTCCGTGTCTGTTTCTACATGACCTGCACAGCCGGTCTTTGGGGAAAGGAGGCAGGAAAGGTCCCTCGCTCAGGTAACGCTCTCCCGGCTCCCTCGCGATAAATCAAGAGGAAGTTCCCGGCTGTTATTCCAGAGTGAAGGGGGCTTGCTTTGATCCTGCCCTCCGAAGCAATAAATAGCTTTGATGCCACATTAGCATTGTCCATGTTTCACATAGCTAGGCTCTATGGCTCTGGACTCAATAGAGGTGTCGCCTTGATCTCGTGGTGACTAGCGAGAGGTGAGAACGTGAAGTGTGAGCGCAGGGATCGGCCGATAGACGCCTGTCTTTCTGCCCACAGTCATGCTAATTTTGGTCACTCATTTTTTTTGGGCACAAGAGCTCGTTCTTGGGAAAAATCAAAGGCAGGCACCTCCTGTACCACGGCCGCAGAAAGCAGGCGGCCTGTCTGAGCAGGCCTCACTTCAAAAACACAAGTGACACTTCCACACGTACTCTACACATTGTAAATGGGTGAATACTTTTTATATTTTAATTACTTCCTGCATTCATACCACATAAAGAAAGACATATAATTCTGTACAGCTGTGATGTCTCAAACAGTGTCATGACTGTCCCAAATAAGTGCATGTTTTTGTGTAAGTGAGCAGTGGTAAGTGTAATGCGTTAGTGTAGTGTGTTGGTGTACAGTAACTCAGTAAGTGTAATGTGTTAGTGTGTTGTAAGTAGCGTGTTGGTGTACAGTAACTCTGTAAGTGTAATGTGTTAGTGTACTGTAAGTAGTGTGTTGCTGTACAGTAACTCAGTAAGTGTAATGTGTTAGTGTGTTGTAAGTAGCGTGTTGGTGTACAGTAACTCAGTAAGTGTAATGTGTTAGTGTACTGTAAGTAGCGTGTTGCTGTACAGTAACTCAGTAAGTGTAATGCGTTAGTGTACTGTAAGTAGCGTGTTGGTGTACAGTAACTCAGTAAGCGTAATGCGCTAGTGTACTGTAAGTAGCGTGTTGGTGTACAGTAACTCAGTAAGCGTAATGCGTTAGTGTACTGTAAGTAGTGTGTTGGTGTACAGTATCTCAGTAAGTGTAATGCGTTAGTGTACTGTAAGTAGCGTGTCGGTGTACAGTAACTCAGTATGTGTGATGCGTTAGTGTACTGTAAGTAGCGTGTCGGTGTACAGTAACTCAGTATGTGTGATGCGTTAGTGTACTGTAAGTAGCGTGTCGGTGTACAGTAACTCAGTATGTGTGATGCGTTAGTGTACTGTAAGTAGCGTGTCGGTGTACAGTAACTCAGTA